>AP025041.1:32622636-33032570 GCA_036186865.1 Eustoma russellianum
ATATATATATAATATATATATATATATCCATATTTTATTAAAAGGCACTATACACATATATTCCGACGTACCACCGACACGTCACATATATTATAAACGTACGTCGTCGTCACACCACTATATATACCTCATATTTATGAGTATATTCAGGTCTTGTATCATATGGTATAAGTCAGGGTGACGTCAAAATTATAACAACATGTTACAAGGTCATAAACCGAAAAATTGTTGTATCGGGTGACTACCGAAACCTTACCGACATGTCACGTACTTTCCATATAAAGATGGCCAGTCTATATACATAAAAAATTCTTAAAAAATTCGTGGCTCACATGTTAAAATCAACTACAAAGACATACCATGTTGGCACGCACAAATCACCTACAATTTAGCCTAAAATTGTGGAGAATTCAAACTCAATTTTATTTTTGCACATGAAAGTTTTCTACTCAGCTATTGGAGCTGAATATACACTTCATTTTATGTATATTATGTGTGACATAATATATATTACATGTGTAAGAAGTTTGAAATTAATCGGAGAAAAATCGCTTAATCGACGAAAGTTGAAAATTCAGTTTTCTACAAACATACACACGGAATGTTTTTGGCATAGTTGTAACATGTATCTATAAACTTTTTACACATTCAATAAATAAAGTATTCTAGAAAATTCAAAATAGGGCTGATTATTATTTATCATATATGTGTAAATATTGTGCATTATTTGACAAAGCTTACCAAAATAAAATTTCAGCACATATGCAGCCTCTATGCACGCCTAATACATCTATGTTGGAGGCAAGGTGGAGCTTATTTGGAATTTCAATTAGTGGAAGATATGCCACATAAGATTGGTGACATTAAAGGGGGCACCACATAAGGAAAGAATTCAAAAGAGACACATGCTGAAAATTTCAGCACATGTCTACTACTGTGGCCGATTTTCCCCCTAATGGTGTTCAATTGTATTCCAAAATTGAAGGAGGATTAATGTGTGATTGTATGATAATTATTTGAGTAGAATTTGAGCACATATTTTTGGTTTTTTTTTTCTCCAGAATTTACAACTCACTACAAGGGTGCCAAAGTGGACCAATCAACAAGTGACAACTAAGTAAGGACAAGTCATCCTTCCAATCATAGTGCACCAAGTAAGCAAGATGTGTCATCTTTTACACAAGGCAATCTTCGAAGGAAATTGAAGACGATTCTCAAGGTAGGAAGAAAGCCCTAGGGGGCGGCCAAAGGAAGATAAAAAGGGGAGATAGTGCAAGACAAGGCCAAGCAACAATTCATATTCTCTCAAGTGCAAAAAAGCTAGACTACTATCTTCTTCTTAGTCTCAAGCCTATCATTAATATATTCTAAATATTATATAGGGTTTGGATATACCACCTATACACGTTCATGTCTTGGAAAAGGTTGATCAAGGCGTGATCAAACCTTCATTCGATCGGTGGTGGTGTTCGTGATTGATTTGCTTGATTGTTTTGATTGTAAAAGGGTGGAGTTAGTGTGTAACTCCAGTCACCCTTGTGGTAAGGTGTTTTTTTGTTTAGTGATAGCCGAGGAAGGCGTCTTTGAAGACTGGAGTAGGTTGTTTTAACCGAACCAGTATAAAATTCTTGGTGTCCTTACTTTTCAGCACTTTACTTTCAGTTTCAAGTTTTCTGCATTGAATTCATTGCAACGGTAAAAATAGTAAACGATTTTCAAAAATCATAAAAATTTTCAATATAGCTACACGTCCTAGCTTTCATTTGGCATGAGTTTCATCTCATTTAGATAACTATAAGTCAGTCAGATGTTAATATATCTGAGACTGGTGCAATCTGATTCTCAGATTTGCAAAGGTTGAGAACATCAACATGGTTGACATACTTACTAAGGGAATTTTATAAAACTGTTTCAACCCTTTAAATTGCATATCCTAAGGGTCATACCATAAAAGTTTTAGATCATTTGGAGTTGTAAAGTAATAGGAATAAATTTTTCATTTTGAGGAACAGTTTCTGTTAGATTGACACAATCTAAGTAAAAACATTTTTTCAAGGCCTTATACTTTGAATTTTAATCTGAAATTTTTGTGACATAAAACTAACATCTGAAAGTACTTTGTCACCAACTTTCACGAATTTTGGAGGTCTATAACTTGATCATCTAGTTAATTAAAAACCGGGTCTGAAAACAACATATGTTTTCAGAAGTAGGTAATTGGAAACAAAAAGATTTAAAAGCCAATTTTTTCCACATCCACTATTCAACCCTACCTTCTAGTGGTGTTATACATGTCCTAAAATTTGCAGTACAGCGTAAGACCTCTTTTCGACCTTGTCCCCTGCAGTGGTTAGGTCCTTTCTCAATCTATCATTCTCCATCATGACCAAGATCCTTTCATTAAAGGTAAGCAAATGAGACATACCTTACCTCAGCATCCAAGAAAATCAAACGCATTGCGCTTGTCCCTGAATTCTTTTCTCCTCCGTTGGATGGATCTGATTAACTTGCAATCCTCTCCCTACTGCAGCCAGCCTAAAGTGTCCATCCCTAGCTTAGGTGGCAACCATACATGGAGATTTGCAAGTGGCTCAAGGCTGCTATGCTGTCATGATAAATGGTAAATTATCCATACAGAAGTCAGTATTGATGACAGTGTCCCTCCCGCCAAGAAGAAATTAGAGTCAGACGATATAGTCCGAGATTTCATCTCAGATCCTGAATGGCTAGAAAACACGATCAAGGTTAAGACTTGGATGCCTGCCGAGTTGTTGAGCCAAGTCCAACATTTACTTAAATAATTTGCAACTATCTTTGTTTTGACAGCCACAGACATGCCAAGAATTAAAACGTTAAGCCTGTTAAACAAAAGAAAATAAACTTCTCTCTTAAGAAGATTAAGGGAATGATTGAAGAAATCAACATACAGTTCGCCATTACATTTATAAGGAAGTCCTCTATCTTGTATGGTTGGTCAACCCTTTGTGGTGCCAAAACCTGATAAAAGTTTGATGATGTGTATAGATTATGGTGATCTGAATAAAACATGCCTAAAAGATTGGGTGCCAAAATCGACAGATTAGTGGATTCAACGATTGGGCATAAGCTCTTCGATTTTCTCAATGCCTTCAAAGGCTATCATCAACTAGCCATGGCTAAGGACGACCAAGATAAAATCCCCTTCATCACAGAAGAAGGCACGTATTGCTACATCAGCATGCATTTTATGTTGAAAACGCGTGAGCTACTTATCAAAGGTTGGTTACTTCACTCTTCAGAGACCAAAACGGCCAAATTTTCCAAGTTTACATTGATAATATGCTCATCAAGAACTTGACAATTGATGTGTATATCTAAAATTTAAGAGAGGTATTTATCATCCTCGAAGACTTCAACATGAGGTTAAACTCCAAAATTTTACTTTATGATCCATAGCGGGAAAGTCCTAAGACACATGGTTTCTATGAAAGGGGTTTAGCCTAACACCAAGAAATATCAAGGCTTGAAGTTTAAACACCCACCTCACAATACCAAAGAGGTGCAAAGACTTACTGGAAGGATCGTGGCGCTCAATCGATTTCTGTCCAGGTCGGTAGACGATCACTTTCATTCATTCAGAATCTGAAGAAAAAAATCTATGTTTAGGTGAGATGACAATTATCAGTAAGTTTTTGACGACTTGAAATCTTACTTGGCCAAGGTGCCAACCTTAACTTCGCCGTTATCAAATGAGGTGTTGTACATATATTTGATTGTTTGTTAAGAAACTGTTCGTGTTGTTCTACTGAGGGAGGAGGATAACATGCAAAGGCCAATATACTTTGTAAGTAAAGCATTGAATAGACTTGAGGTGAGATATCCAAATGGTGAAAAGAAAGTTATGGCGTCGGTCATAGGTGTAAGAAAATTCAACCTTATCCTCAAGTTCATTCTAGTGCGGTCATGACAAACCATCTCTTAAAGCAAATTTTATCAAAACATAAGACGTTGGACCGAGAAGCAAAATGGGTTATAGAATTTGTCTTGTAACACATTAATTATCGACCTCAAACTTCTTTTAAGGCTGAAGCTTTGCCCGATTTTATTGCTGAAGGGATTTATGTAGATGATGAGCCACTCAAAGAGAGTCAACAGACCGTCTATGTTGATGGATCTTCTTTCGGAGATGGCAGCAGAGCAAGACTCATAATCATAAGTCCAAAAAGAGAAGAATTTGAATATGCACTGAGATTTGACTTTGACCAACAAACAACAAAGCCATGTACAAAAAATTGATTATTGAGCTGAGGCTCGAATGAAAACTAGGGGTTAGAAAATTAAGTCATATAGCGATTCTCGACTTATCATGGACCATGGCAACATGATTACGAAGCAAAGGAGGATCAGATGAAGCGGTATTTGTCTAAAGTCGAGCAACTCAATGGCATGTTTAAGAGTTTCGAGAATCAGCAGGTCGGCCAATAAAAAGGGCATGTGCACTTCCTCGTCTATCATCCTCAACTCCAACAACATTGGGTAAAAAGATCGTGGTGGAACTTATTAAGAACCGAGCCTGTGATCAGGCCGAGGTGCTCTAAGTTGACTACCATGGCACTTGGATGGGCGAGATTGTCAACTTTTTAATGCATAGAATGCAGCCGTAAGACATACTAGTAGCTAAAAACATACGTATCAATGCATCTGGGTATGCTCTCTTTCGTGAAGTCTTATACATGAGGTCTTTTCTCAACCATGGTGAAGTGCATCTGAGAAGAAGAATGAGATTATATCCTTAGAGAGATTTATATGGGAATCTATGGTAATCATTCTTGATCAAAATCATTAGCATGCAAGTGTTATCTAGCCGATTATTATGGGCCGACCTTACATTAGGACGCTCTTGAATTGGCGATGAAGTGCCAAGCATGCCAGGTGCATGTTCATCTATCTCACGTTCTTAGTTAATTACATGATTCGTATTATCAGCCCATGGACATTAGTTCAATGGAGAATTGATCTCATCAGACATCTTCTGTGTCTTCAAGATCTATTCAGTATCTTCTTATTGCCGTAGACTACTTCACAATGTAGATCGAAGCAGAGCCTTTGGCGGCAAAACAGAAAATCATGTTAAAAAAATTTACCTGGAAGCAAATCATTTGCTGTTTTAAGCTACCAAGAGTCTTGTTATCCAACAACAGAGAACTATTTGCTGAGGATCCGGTTAAAAGCTGGTGCACCGAGCTGTATAATAACCAATATTTCATCTTGGTGGCTCATCCTCAAGCGAATGGTCAAACAAAGCTTGATAACCATAACTTGAAGGGATGTTTAAAGAAGTGACTTGAAAAAACATAGGAGACTAGGTAGAGGAGTTTCCCAGCATCCTGTGAGCGTGTCGAAAGATTCCTTCTAACGATCAAGGAAATTCCTTTTGCCTTAATGTATGGCTTTGAAGTCGTGATACTAGCTTAGGTTGGCTCCACGTCAACCAAAGTGGGAATTATTCTGACCAAAATAAGGATCAAAATCTTTTTCTTAATGTGGATGGCTCGGAGTGAAAAATAGAACAAACTCATATTTAATGATACAATGCATGAATCTAGCTCTCAACATTATAATGCGAGAGTGTAGCACAAAATCTGTAATATTGGAGATCTCATCCTTTGAAACAATGTTTCAAGTCATGTTGGTCTTTCAGACAAACTTGACCCAAAATGGGAAAGCTTGTATCGTGTCATCAACACTTTTCTCTCTAGAGCTTACAATTTATAAACTTTAGCTGGTAGTCTTTGGCTAGGAATTTGGCATATATCAAATACATTTTGTTCATTCAATATTTTTTGCAATATTTCAAAATATAATTAGCTTAGGTACACTGTAATGTACTCGAGGCAGGACCTAACCTATGCAGCATCGGCAAGTCCGAGCAGTCACAACACTTGAAAGTTGTACGTTAGACATGTTTTTTAACACTTAGCAGATCTGGGTGACCTTAACAAAGAGATTAAGCTACAACAAGCTTTGCGCACACCACGACCGTGGGCACATGACAGGTGTCCCGGCATTTAGCAAGTTTGGGTGTCACACCGACAAAGGGATTAAGACAGGACTGATTTTTCGCACTTGACCTCGGCTGGTCCAAATAGTCAGTATGCCTTAATAGTGGATACAACCCTAATCAATAAGACTCAATAGAACAATTTTCATCGTCAGACAAGAGTTATTAGCGAGATGGATTTCTGACATGACAATAGAAAAGGTTTTATGAATTTGAAACCGAGTTTAATTTATTATTAGACTATGTTTCAAGGGGGTTGTAGTATGATACAACTCAGCCTTTGTAGCCCCAAGGTAGATACATTATGCCAAAATAGTGGATTTTGTTATTGTTTTTATTCAAGCTAGCTTTTGAGACCTGAGGTGATTATACATGGAGTGAAATTAATAATAGGCTCAAGTCGAGGTTGCTTATTATTTAGCTTCAGATCAATCTTTTATTATCTGGGGTGATCACATTTATGAACTCAAGATTTACAGTTTATCTTTGCAGTCTTCCAACTATTATCTTGCCTATCTACTCTGCTTAGCCTAAAAGGACTGAGGTCGTTATATTTGTGAGAATTTATTAAAGTTTTTAGTGCTTTATTACTCTAAATTCAGCTATTCAGTTAAGCTTAGATGGGGGATAGGATTGTATTTGAAATTATCCTTCGCAATCTTCTGGTTATCAGTCATCAAATTAGAGGTAACTAAGTAAAAGAATAGTTGAACAAGAAATGAAAAACTAAATAGAGAACACTTTGTTTCATTCATTATAAGTGATTGATTAAAAGACGATGAAATGAAGAGTACAAGGGTACAAATAAAAACAATTAAAAGCATACTCTAAGGATTCCTTCAGATCAGCTCCTTTGCTGAAAATTTTGTACGGCTCAGTAAATCGTGTAGAGAAAAAGGGGTTTGAGTGATTTTCAAATACATGATTTAAATGTGCACAAAAATGAGCATGACAAAAACGTGTGCATGATACAAATGTATGCATGATATATTGCTTATTACTTGCCTTATTTAGCTCATATATAATGTTGCCGTACTAACGAGCCATGAAGCGTTAAAGCTTACATCATATGGCAAACATTTGTTGTGTTTATACTATTTTCAGGTGCCACCATTAATGAACTAAACTAGTTCATTAAGTGAAGTACTTAGTTAATACAACTAAGTAGTTCATTAAAGGAAGCCACACTTGGAAAAGGCACAAAGGCAACAAGGCTAAGGAAGGAAAGTTTTCTCCTCCTCTCCTCATTAATATATATATATATATACACGCCATATACATATATAATACATATATTTTCAGATTTTTTGAAAAAGGCAAATACACATGTATTCCAACGTACTACCGACACGTTATATTTTACGTACGTACGTTAACGTCACACCACTATACTTAACTCATATTTATGAGTATATTCAGGTTTTATATCATATGATATAAGACACGGTGATGACAAATTAAATACGACACGTTAAAAGGTTCTAAACCAAAAATTGTCGTACCGGACGAATACCGAAACTTTTCCAACGTGTCACGTACTTGCCATAAATAGATGGCCAGCCCCCACACCTCAAAAATCATCAAAAATTTCGTGCTAATGGTGATATTTTCAGCCAAAAATACTTTCCATGTTGGTACACACAAATCACCCCACATTAAGGACAAAATGTGAAGATTCCAATTTTAATTTTGACACATGATAAATGGCGCCACTTTAGACCAGTCAAGTGCTGAGATTTAAAGTATATATTATATATATTATGTGTAACATAACATATATAACATGTGCAAGAAGTTGGAATTTAATTAGAGAAAAATCGGGTAATCGATAAATATCGAAAATTTGGTTTTCTACGCACACAACACATGGAACGTTTTTGGTACATCATATGACACGTATCTAGACACTTTTTACATATGTTATACATCT
Source organism: Eustoma russellianum (assembly GCA_036186865.1). Lineage (NCBI taxonomy): Eukaryota > Viridiplantae > Streptophyta > Magnoliopsida > Gentianales > Gentianaceae > Eustoma > Eustoma russellianum. The sequence continues at coordinate 32,630,607 of AP025041.1, forward strand.
TAAAGTGTTCTAGAAAATTAAATTAAGGGCTGATTGGAATATAACATGTGTGTATTATTAAATGTGCACTATTTTACAAAGTTATCAAAAATAAATTTCAGCACATGTATATACACTTGTATACGCATATTGTAGCTGAGATGGAGCTTATTTGGAGCCTTGTTGGCATATTGATTGGTCAAAAATCAATCATACAATGTTGGTGAATTAAAGAGAGAAGCTACAAATGGTAAGATTTCAAACTTTGTCTCACTTATAACACATGCTGAAAATTTCAGCATGCTAAGCTTGGATGGCCGATTTTTTCATATTAATGTGATATATTTTATCATCTTACATTGTGTGATTGATTGGAAGAAGAAATGGAAGTAATTTGAATATTATTTAAATTAAATAAAGTGTGATATTTTACATATCACACATGCTGAAATTTTTCAGCATGTGTGAGACATGTCTTGGCCGAATTCTTGAGCACAAATGTGTCCAAGTTCATTTCCAATGTGATAAGGACATTTACCATTAATTGGTGATTTATTTTAAAAAGAAAAATCAAAGAAAAATGGTAATATTTTGAACTTTATCTCCATGTATCACATGCTGAAAATTCAGCATGGTATATACTCTTAAATGGCCGATTTTTGTGTCTTAGTAAGGAAGGAATTATGTCTTGCAAATTGATGTGACAATCTTATGGATTATGGAAATTATTTTGTGATTGATATTGGCACATGTTTTAAGTGTTATTCTCAGATTTTTCCAAGTCATCAATGATGACAACATTCAACCAATCATGAAGTGCCAAGTAAGCAAGCGCTTAATGATCATCCAATGAGAACATGCCAAGTAAGCAAGATCATGTCACAATGATGCCACACATTCTCCCAAGGACTTAGAAGACAATTTTCAAGAGGGGGAGAACACCAAGGGGCGCATGGGGCGGCCATGATAATTAAAATGGAGAGAAGAAGAGCAAACAAACAGAAGAACAAGAGTTGCAAAATCAAAGATCAAAAGTGTTCTAGCCTTCTTCTTGAAAGCCTATTGTACTTATATTCTCATTCTTGAATAGGCTTGTTATATATCACCACATACTCTATATCTTTGCAAAAGATTGATCAAGGTGTGATCAATCTTCAATCTTGCAAGGTGGTGGTGTTCGTGTGCATTGTATAGAACATACAAGGTTTGTAAAGGGTTGGAGTTGGTGTGTAACTCCATCAACCCTGTGGTAAGGTGTTTTTGAGTTGTGTGATTAGTGTGAACCAAGGAAGGTGTTCCTTGAAGACTGGAGTAGGTTGTTGATAACCGAACCAGTATAAAATTCTTGGTGTCATTTACTTTCAGCACTGATTTTCCGTTTCAGCACTGTTTACTGTTTTTAATCACGTTTATAAAAATAGTAAACGACTTTCAAAAATCACAACAATTTTCAGAAACATAGCCACACGTTCTAGGGTTAATTTGGTACAAGTTTCAACCCTTTTGGATAAGTATAAGTCGATCAAACATCAAAAGTTCTAAGACTAGTGCAGTCTGATTTGCAGACTTGCAAAGGTTGAGACTTTGATTGTAGTTGACCTACTTTCCAAACGAATTTTGTAAAACTGCTTCAACCCACTTAAATATAGTATATAAGGAGTTAGTGGTTAAATTTTCAGAGCATTTGGACATACACACAAATAGGAATAAATTTTTCAAAACCGTCTACCGTTTCTGGCAGATTCGAGCAATCTGATCACCAACGATTTTTGAAGGGGTTAAAGGTTGAATTTTAATTTGAAATTTTTAGGGGACCCTTATAACATCTGAGGCTAAGTTTTCTTAAAATTTCAGAATTTTTGGAGACCTATAACCTGGTTTTAAAAACGTTTTAAAACTGATCCTGAAAACAAAATCTGTTTTCAGAAGTTGAGTTGTTTAGTTTTAAACAAATTTTAAAAACCACACTTTCCGCACCACCTATTCAACCCCCCCTTCTAGTGGTACCTTGCAGATCCTACAAATCGAGCCTTGGCTTCTGGATTGTACAACTCAGCAGCTCATGGGACATTTTTGTTCATTGAGGGCTCCACCTTAGTCATCAATGGCTTCCTTTTGTCCTATCTCTAAAACGTAGCTATGGAGCAAGGGCATGTTCTCGGAGATACTTCATTTCATTCAGAGGAAGTGAGTGATTACAAGATGGTGGAACCACCTCAAAATTTTTATTGAGAAGTCTTATCATTACCGCCAACTAAGCAGTCAATCAAACTTGATATGTAAAAGATGTGCATCAGTAGAACAGTCAGAAGGATTTTGTTTGTTACTAAGAGATCAATTTGTTTGCAAAATAAATCGGGGGCATATAATGAGGACAAAACTATCACCCTAAAAATGACAAATGTAATCAACCCGGCCCGTTACAATTAACGTCATCTGACCCTTACAGAGGCTCAAGTTGCCTCGAGTTCACGGCAGCCATTCGGGTCTATATACTTAGTCAATTTAGCATGGTCCAAAGGACATATGATGCTCATTCAGTGTGGACTAAGATCTCTTGTTAGCATCAACCCTTCCTGTACAAAGGCATTAAAGGCCAATCAACACAGTCTCAGCTATTCACTTCATCTATTCTCTCCAACTTGGCCACAACCATCACCATGGCAACAACGAGCACCTTGGCAGTACACATAAGATCGGCCGATGCCCTAGTACTCAATGCCTCTCAAGTCAGCTCAGCCAAGGAGACATCTGCCACACGAGCAGCTTATCCATGTAACTCGACACATTGCAAAACTTAACAACCATGCACAAGCAGGATAGGACATCTGGCACTCCCTCATAGCTTCTAAACATGCATTGGTTCGTCTTAACATATAAAAAAGGCACAAAAATGCCCAACATAAGGGGGGAGCTAGAACCCGTTCAGTGGAATTTAGAAACATTCTTTCTGAACTGCCATAAGAGATATGTTTCTAGATATTCCAGCAAGAAAACTTCTAAACATAGAAATACTCGTAGTTGACTTGATCTTTGAAGGGTTTCTACCAGAGTAAAAATCTGTGGCCTCTAATGTTGTTAAATCTTATAAGATCTTTGCACCAATGATCGTTAGTTTCAACAATAGGATCATTTGTTGCTCCTAAGTGAATATCCGACTTCGCCAATTATTATTATTATTGTTATTATTGTTGTTGTTATTATTATTATGATGATGATGATGGGTTTGATGAGATCATAGTTCCACATGCTGTTTGCATTGAGATAATGAATAGTAAAAGCATTAAAGAATCATCCTATAGTCTATTATCAATCAAAGTCTAAGGATAAGGCCTATATGAGTCAAACTGAAGGTTACAAGTTAATTCAAACTATGAATGCATTGAATAGAGTAATCGTGCATGTATATGTTACCCATAAATGGAAATTGAGTGTAGTTAGATGATTTCTTACAAAACCAAGATAAATGTTTTTTTATTTTACTATTTTTAGTATGCAGCAATGTGATAGTTCGTGAATAGCGATTGATGCCGAGTGTTAAGCACTCTAGTGCATAGAAATCTGGTGGCTGGACTTGGTTAATGTTTTTTCACATAATTTGTATAAGATTTGCTTGTATGGAAAGTAGTGATTGAAGCTTACCAGAAACCGGACGAGTTTTAAAAAAGAAAGTGCTTCATCAGGCATGAAGATGGAGGATACTGAAGAACCGACAGTCAAGTAGGAGGAAGAAAACTATGTGCTGAAAAGTCGGCAAAAGAAATTGGTTTACGGGTCCATTTCAGATAAAAACTCATTGGTGTACGGATCCATTTCATATTAAAGTCCGGTCGTGACATCATACAAGATGAAAGATTAAATTTTCCAAATACGATATTGACTATTGCACCCATGAAAGACAAGTCTTAGGGGAAAGAAAATCGAAAACACTTACCGACTTGACCATGATTCAATTCATATAAAACCTGCTTTTGTGCGTATAAATAAACAGTGATAAGTCACACTCTTGTGTATCGACATGCAACTGTAAGTAGATATGTCTATTTCACAGGTATTCATGTGTCTGAATATATATATATATATGTATGTAGATACATATATATATATATATATATACACATACATATATATACATACATATATATATATATACAGATATATATATATGTATATATATATACATATATATATATATACATATATATATATATGGATGTATGTATACATGTGTCTGTGTATCGCCCACGCATTTCAATTTGGTACTCTGCGTACTGATGACCAAAAAAAAATAAAATAATAATAAAGCAATTTTGCACATATATTACTCACTTCTGGAGGATTATGCCAAAAACAAATTACAGTTGAATGTATATGACATGAATAATTAATATAAAGGCCTGCTGTCATTTGGTTACACTACTTATTTTATTCATTTCCCAGATTGTTGTAACTTACACGATATTTGCTATAATTGTTTTTCTGTTGACCACATTTTTTCTCAACTTGCCAAACTTTAGGCAGATTTGATTATCCATGTCAAAAAGTGGAGATTAAATAATGCTTAGGCTGCTAATATTCAAAAGGTTGATAGGCACTTCTTTAGATTAGCCAAATGTCGGGAATAAGGAAGTTCAGAATGCCTCGTGATGTACTTTTTTTTTTTTATTACTATAAACTTAACAGGCCATTGGAATCACCAAAAGCACGAGAGTTACAAGAATCCTTTACTTAATCTATTCAATCTGACGCTTGATGTAAGACACCACGCTTAGTTTTAGATATGCATCAATCAGTTGCATGATTCTACTGTTCTTTGAAGGGTGATGAACAATGACAAAAATTGACTTTCTTGATGAAGTTTGTGTTACTATATCATAAATAGGTATATGGTCGTAGTAGTTGGGATTAGGAATACAAAACTCCTTTCCTACGTCAAGTTCTCTTGAGTACTAGAAATGCCCGAGTGTCATGAAGCCATCGGTGTTGAGGTTAGGAAGCACTTTCGGTCCTTTAAGTAACGTACCTTAGTTTCCATTTTCAAATGAATGAATGACACACTCTTTCTTAATTTTGGAATATGATGGAATAAAGTAAAATGCCTCACTAAATTTGTTGCGCTTCTTATATTTTGAAGTAGCAGTTGATCGACACAGTTTGACGCAATTTTTATTATGGCTCATCAAGAAACAACATCTGCGTGTTTCTAACACATGTGTATGGTTTGCGTACATCTGATCCTCAATACCAGCCATAAACGGAAGCCTCTAAGACAATGAGGTAATGTTGTTGTTGTAATGTTGTTGTTGTTGTAAGTAAGGTACCTTAGTAATAATGCGAGTGGTATCATTTTTTCGTGTCGTCAGTTGCTTTTTATTTGTATGCAAATTAATATGAAAATTCTAGATATGTAAACGAGTTGCTCCTTATTTGTATTTGAATTAACATAAAAACTCTAGATATGTAAATGGTGAGCCAAGGAGATTTAAATGTGAGTCGGACTTTTTTGCCGAAGTTGTTTTTGATAAAGTATATTTCAAGAGTAATTGAGAAATCTATTTGATAGACAACACTTTGTTTATTTAATATGGTTTTCGAAATCAATAATTGAGTTAATAGCTGGCATTTTGTTTAATTAACTAGTAATGATTGTGAATCATCAGTATGAGTAAGTGCAAAAGTAAACAGAAATGTAGATGATATTATGATATCTAGAATGTTTCTTGGTTGAAAATGTTATGATTGATATATTTAAAAATGTGTGTGAACTCGTATATGATATATTGATTGCATGCTTATACAATTCTACGAGTTTGGAGAAATGTGTAAGTTAACAACCAATTTTATGAAGTATATTGAATATATATTTTTTGGAAGTTGAAAATCTTATATTTTCGGTATTGTAGCATGTAAATGAGTATATGAGTTTAGTGCTTAACGATGAACACTAAACTAAATGTAAGATTGGTGATGAAATATGACTTGTTGTGTCTTTGGCATATTTAAATGATCGTAAGCCTGTTTTTGCATGAGTCTATGATCATAAGGATGACGTTGGAATTTACTATGAAACAATATAGAGAGTTAAGTCCATGTCTATTGTGAAAAGCCTTTTGGGTTGAATAATACCATAGCTTGTTATTTATCATATGACGACTGAAACAAAGTTGTATGGTTGATATTATTCGTTTAATATGAATGTTGAATTTCGTACAAACAATGAGGTTTTGTGATCAATGTTAGCATGAAATTGAGAAGAAATATAGGGGGTTTATCCTTCACGTTTGTTATGAGAGTAAAATTTATTTTTAATATGTGATGTTTAACATGTGAATAACATGTTTGGCTTTGAAACTTCTAAAGCAACTGGGAAGGTTTCAATGAATGAATTATATCATTACTAAGGTGATTTTTAGCTTATTATATCTAATTGGTTGAGAATTTGTTGTCTTAAGTTAATGAGTATGACAGGCTTTCTTGATATATATAAAGTATTCAGATTTTGTTTGGTTGATAGTTTGTTGATTAAAATAACTCCATAATGAGACATGTTTATGATGTAAGAAGTTTATGTTTGTTGAAGGAGTTGGTGCATGAAAACTTTGTATTGCAGTTGAGTTTGATGGTTTGATTGATAAAAATAGAACTCAATGTTTCAAAAGTTTGCTTCTGGCTAGTATTTGAGAACTATTAGTATTTTTGTTGAGTGATTCAAAAATAGAAATCAGTGAATTTCAATTATTGATGAAGGTGCTACACTTGATGATTGTAGCAATGTTGTGAAATGCTCATCAGCTCTTTTTTTGTGTAATTCATAGACAGTGTCAGGTCTATGAGAGTGACCCAATTTACGAGAACTAAGTAAAAGTTAGTTCTTCTAACATTGAGGGAGATAAGATTATTCAATTTGATGTGAATTCTCTATTTTAGTAATCCATCCTCTCTCAGTAAAGATTCTACAAACAAGGTTCAATGGGTAACAAGTCATAGAAAGAGTTTTAGTCAGCACTATCAAATTGTCCCTCCTTATACTGCTGATGTAGATAGTGCTTGTTGCAAGTTGATGATGGTGAGATTTAAGAATCTCTTAATGAATTTAATAGCCATATTTATGGTGGTGTAAGCAGTACACACTTGATGAATTTCACAAATATGAGTATAGAGGCGGTGCTGTTTCTTACGAGAGATTGAGAAACACTCTAAAGCGCTAATGAAAACCTTAGTCAGGCACAGATTGAATTAGCACCAAGCCGTGAACTCGTATAGATTAGATATTGACATGTCTTTTGGTGGTTTATGTAGACAATAGAGAAATATGATTCAAGACATCTATGTCATCTTATTTCTATTCACATACTTCTATTTATACTAAATGATCATTCAAGGTGCAATTTATCGTCTATTATGTGTCAATGTCTTTGTTTAATACCAGAGGCTCTAGTTTATGATTTTGATGAATGATTTATACAAATTTTGATCATATAAGGGATTGTAAAAAATAATTACATAAAAGTGCTTTTGATTGTGTTCTAAATTTATATAAAATCAAATGGTGATGTTGAATGAAAGAATGAATCTAGCTAGAAATTATGTTGCTAGATAATTGCCTTTTTAAGCCCAATTTGAAGGTTATGCATGGACATCGAACGTTTAGCCTCCTTAGTTTGAAGGTTCGACAAATATACCGAACATTCATCCTCCCTTAATTTGAAGGTATGGCAAGGATACCGAAGGTGCAACTTGAAGATTTAGCAAAAGGTTGGTGAATCCCAGTGTGTGCCAAACATTGCATTCAAAGGTCGCCAAACATTCACCAACCATACCAAACCTTAGGCCAGCGACGAAGTAGTTCAATTCTTGGTGTTTTTTCATGATTTAATACATGGTTTCAATTTGGAACGCTTCCATTCGATATTGAACATACATAAAATGCTTTTAGAATTTAAAATCTGTAGAGAGACGTCATAACTAACTATATTTTTGAAGATTAAAGACATATAGGTAAATAAGAAAAGTTAGGAGTTTAAAAAATTCAACACTTTTATGAAAACCTATGCAGGCTTCATCTTTTTTCTTTCTTCTTCCTCTCAAAGTTTTCCTCTAGTATGAAACTCTTCAAAACACAAATCTTACTTCTTTTTTTAGTGCAAACAAAGGAAGTTGTTGTTGTATCATGGAAAGTATTTTTTGCGTAGTCTACGTTGCACATTATAGAGGTAGAATTGCTTTAACGACAGTAACTTAGTTATGCCCCGATTTTGTTTTTTCTTCCAAATTCCTAGATCTTCAACTTTTCTTTAGACATTTTCGAGTGATTTTTCATCCTCCAATCCTCAAATTTCCAACACCCTCTGCCACATTCAATACGCACCTCATTTATTGTCATACCCCGTAAATTCCGCGTCCAATATTAAATAATAACAAAACAATTTTAAATAAAATTTAATTAATTGTATATATGTTTATAAAGCTTAGTTAAACCAAATATAGAAGAAGAAAAGAAAAGGGGTTAAAACTGATAATTAAGGGAATTAGGCAAATTGCCAAAAATGCCCTCCCCACTTAACTGCTAGGGAGTTACACATAGATGTATAACTCCCTATTAGGCCACTAGACCATCGGTTACAAGGCCAAAAGAGAGGGAAAACGCCCGAGAGAAGGAGGAGAAAGGAAGAGAAAAGAGAAAGAAGAAGAAGAGAAGAAGAGAAGGAAGAAAGAGCGGCGAATCTAGGTTCAACCTTTCTCAAAATCCTGTAGTACACTCTTAAGACTATCTAGAAACAAAGACAAGCAATATTTCTATACGCTTTACGCAAATTTTGACTCCAACAGATCCTATGTTCTTATAACGAGAAAATTCGGATCACACATTGGTAATTTTGATATTCTTATGTTAAATGTGTTACTTTATGTATTTGTTGTTGGTTGGATGAGTAAAGTGGCATTCTTTGAGCCTAAATCTGAAAGTATCTATATTGTGCTTAATTGTTGGTAAACAAGTCCTTAAAGTGTCATCTTCATTGTAAATGTTGTTTTATGATAATTGTCATGTTCTCTAAAGGTTGCCTTAGATGATTTGAGGTGAGTTTAGGAAGATTTGAGGGTTTAGATGTTTTGTGATGCAAGTTGGGCATGGGGGATGATACACCCGAAGATATGAATATTAGAAGGCTTAAGGGTGATGCAAACTGATAGACGTAAGGATTAAATTGTGTTGTTGGGTGTTGTGCATGATGGATTCAAATAATAAGGTTGAATTCTAGGTGTTAAGAGGAAAAGAGTGAAGGAGCAAGATGAAGGAGGGAGGGTACTGCATAATTTTGCAGTTTCTGGAACCGTCAAAACACTTCGAACACCTACTTTAGGCACTCAATGTCACATTAGGTGCCTAAAGTAGGCATTCAATGTGTCTCAGTGCATTCCAGAACACTTTGGACACCTACATTGGGCGCTTTATGTCACATAAAGCGCCTCATGTAGGCGTTCGATGTGTCACAGCACATTCCAGAACACTTCAAACACCTCCGAAGGTGATCGATGTCACTTGAAGCGCTTTATATAGGCGTTCGATGTATACCAGCACATTCCAAAGCACTTTGAACGCCCAGAATAGGCGCTTTATGCTACATTAGGCGCCTTATGAAGGCGTTCTAAGTGTCTAGAAGTCTCTTTGACCCATTAGACGCCCCATATAAGTGTGAATAAGTAAGGATAAGATTGGATCCAAAATGAGTTGATGATACGAACGAACGTAGAAAGGTACGAGTGTGTAGTGTCCGAGATTTAGGATCTTGTACTTGATATGTAAGCCGTGTGTATGTTTACATGTTTGATATGAAGTTTCATGAGCGTTCTGCATCACGACATGAACACTTTGCATTTTGATATGGGAATTGCTTTGCTAAAAAACATGTGTTTACAAAAGAAGATTAAAGCTTTCGAAAAGCAAAATATGGATGCTGGTTGATCAAAGGGTATAAAAGTCACGCCTGCGAAAGCAGAGTATAAAAGCGTGACCTGTGAACCAACAGCAGGGTATAAAGTATTTTATGGGGTCCTGGACCTATCAGCACGGATATATGATATATATTATGGGGCCGTGGACCTATCACACATGGATATATGATATATGTTATGGGACTATGGACCTATCAGCATGGATATATGATATATGTTATGGGACCGTGGACCTATCAGCACGAGGTATAAAGTTATAGGTTATGGGGTCGTGGACCTTTCAGCACAGGGTATAAAGTTCTGTTTACTGTGGACTAATCACCCACAGGGTATAAAGTTCTGCAACGCGAAGAATATGAAAAGTTTGTGAAATGACATGCATAGCACGTTTACAAAAGAAGACATATGCATGGGTTTTGTGTGTGGTTTTAAAAGAGTACATACATCATGTCTCACGAAGCATAATACTTGACATGCAAAGATTGACGTTCGCGAATGACTTGCTTATGTGCTATGTTACTCTAAATACATGTTTGTTATCGTATTCGCGTGTCATTTATGTGACTTGATTGATTTTGTGGAATTGTTATAAAGTTGTTATTTGCTAATCCGAGCACCTTATTTTGGGCAATGATTCATACATCGGTGACTCGTCGTGTATGGTCTCGTAAGGTGTATAGAAGGGTTACTTACGGCGATGTTTTCGTTAAGAACAGATACTCCATCTTCTTTTCAGGTGAGCCAGGGTACGAAATGATATTTGTAGAAGATGGTGGCGAGTGGGCTCACTGGGATGATGGTCATTGAAGTAGATAGATTTCTGATCATTCTCTTTTAAGTTGGAAGACTTGATGTTTGTTATCTTGTAATGGAAGATATGTTAGACAGTTAATCGAACCCTTTTTTATTTCCGCTGTATTTTTTTTGGTTACATTGATGTTAGTGAAGTTTTAAATTTTACGACATTTCTGCTGATTTATCTTACGTCATAGATGACGTATGCTTGATCTGCTTTGACGCTTCGTAGTCTTCGTAGTAGACTACGGCGGGTGCACTGGTACCGATGTCCAATATCGGGCCGGAGCGCTTTCGGCGGTATCAGAGACCTAGGCTTCATATCTATCTCGGAAACTTAGGTTCATGATCTTTTAGCAATTTAAGACATGATTTTCTCTTAAGTTTGATCCTTATTTATCAGTACTGATTTCTCTGGAGTCTAAGCATGATCAGGGTCAGTTGTTTGCGAGCGCGTTTATCCTCTAATTTTTTGTTAACATTCTTATTTTATACCCCACACATTCTTACGCATTCAAGCTTTCAGTAACATTTTGTATCTACTGATTGCTAATGGAACGTTGACATTTCAAAGAAAATTCCTCCAAGAAGAGATAACACAGGGAACTCTGGCAATGGACGGGAGAACCAGCCACCACAAGTGGTTTTACCCCAAATGCTCACGGATGCACTGACGGTTATTGCATATGGGTTCGCCCAGCAGCAGCAGCGTCCGCCTCCTCCACCACCACAGCATAATATCCAGTTCTTCTATGGAGAGATGAGAAATATGAGGGTTCCGAAATTTGGAGGATGTACTAGCCCCGAGGAGGCTCAACATTGGTTGGCTGAAGTGGAGAAGTGTTTCAGGGGTGGAAGTGCCTGAGGAAATAAAGGTAGATGTGGCCACATCCCTTCTATGTGGCAAAGATGGTGAATGGTGGGCTGGTATGGTATTGAGAATGACTCCGCCTATCTCATGGGCACAGTTCTATGATGCTTTTCTAAAGTATTATGTACCAGAGACGGCAATTCTGGACAAGATCAGAGCATTTGACAGATTGGTGCAAGGTCGGATGACGGTGTCGGAATATGCAGACCGTTTCCATGCTTTGGGTAAGTTTGTCCCTGTGATTATGTCTAATAATCGCCTTAAGATGATGAAGTTTGAGAGGGGCTTGGAATCAAGAATACAGTCAGCAATAGTGAACGCGAGGATGAAAACTTACGAGGACATGTTGGACGCGTGTTTTCGCGTCGAGAGTGACTTCCGCAGAGTAGCGGCAAGGGAAGCTAGTGTAGGAATTTCTGATAGAGGCAAGAGGCCAAGGGAGGAGATTAAAGTCGGTGGCAGACCCGGACGTTGGGTCAAGATTTTGAAGAGGGGCCCAGTTGGGAATTTTTCAAGACCTCTAGTGCAGAATACAGTAGCCCCGCGAGCTGTGGGAATTTGCCAACACTACAACATGAGCCATGTTAGAGAATTAAAAAGTTGGCTGGAGCGTGTTACAGATGTGAATAGGTGGGCCAGTACTATCTATTGAACAAATTCCAGTGGTTAACGCGTTTCTTGATGTGTTTCTGGAGGACTTGCTAGGAGTTCCACCTCCGAGAGAAGTCGAGTTTGAGATAAATCTGATTCCAGGAGCCGAACCCATTTCTAAAGACCCTTATCGAATGGCTCCAGCAGAACTGAGAGAGCTGAAAGAACAACTTCAGGAGTTATTGGACAAGAAATTCATCTGCCCCAGTGTGTCGCCTTGGGGAGCATCTATTTTGTTCATGAAGAATAATGATGGTAGTATGAGGCTTTGTATCGACTATCGAGAGTTGAATAAAATTACCATCAAGAATAAGTACCCATTCCGCGAATTGATGATTTGTTTGACCAGCTCAAGGGCGCCAAGATATTCTCTAAAATTTACCTCAGATCAGGATACCATCAGCTACGAGTGAAGGCTGAAGACATTGCAAAGACAGCCTTTCGCACGAGATATGGCCACTATGAGTTCTTAGTGATGCCATTTGGTTTGACTAATGCCCCCGCAGCCTTTATGGATCTTATGAATACCGTCTTTCGGGAACAGTTGGACAAGTTTATAGTAGTATTCATAGACGACATTCTGGTATGCTCTCCTGACGAGCAAACTCATGCTGAGCATCTGAGAACCGATCTAGGAATTTTGAGGCACAAACAACTATAAGCTAAGTTTAGCAAGTGTGAGTTTTGGCTAAGAAGTTGGCTTTTTTGGGTCGCATGATATCAGAGGAGGGGATTGCGGTGGATCCGAAGAAGGTGGAAGCTATCACGGAGTGGCCAGACCTACCAATGTCACCAAAGTGCGAAGTTTCTTGGGTTTAATGGGTTATTACAGGAAGTTTGTCGAGGGATTTTCAAGGATATCAATGCCTCTCAGTCACCTTACTCAAAAGAGGTCCAAGTTTGAGTAGACAGCGGAATGCGAGCAAAGTTTCACGGAGCTTAAGAAGAGATTAACCACAACTCCAGTATCGGCTCTACCCTCCAGTAATGGTGGGTTTGTGATTTATAGCGATGCATCGAAGAATGGTTTAGGTATGTAAACTGCAGCATAAGGTTAATATTTTGTATATCAATTAAGTTCAGTTTAATATCTTGCTTTTAGGTTGTGTTTTGATGCAACACGAACTAGTCATCGCATATGCTTCAAGGCAGCTAAAGCCTTATGAACAAAACTATCCGACGCACGATCTTGAACTCACCGCAATTGTGTTTGCCTTGAAGATCTGTCGGCATTACTTATATGGGGAAAAGTGCGAAGTATTCATGGACTGTAAGAGCTTAAAGTATTTGTTTTCTCAGAAGGAATTAAACATGAGGCAGCGGACATGTTTGGAATTGCTGAAAGGTTACGATTTGACCATTCATTACCATCCAGGAAAGGCTAACAAAGTGGCGGACGCGTTAAGCAGGAAATCCAGCTATGCACGGCAATCACCACTGGAAAGAGAAATAGAGGAATCTGGTTTGGATTTGGTGGATCCACAGTGAATGTTTTGATGGTTTTGACCATCACACCAGGTCTAGTTGATCGGGTGAAAGAGGCTCAGAAAAATGATAAGGTCCTGGGTGAGATTTCTGAGAGGATGAAGCATAACCAAGTTGAAGGATTTCAGATCAAAGAGGACGGGAGCCTATGGTTCAGAGGAAGGTTGTGTGTACTTGATGTAGATGAACTTAGAAGGGAAATCTTGCAAGAAGCTCACAGCTAAAAATTATCGATACACATTGGTAGCACCAAGATATACAGAGATCTTAAGCAATATTATTGGTGGTCCCAAATGAAAAGGCATATTGTGGAGTTTATAAAGAGGTGTTTAGTTGTCAATAAGTCAAGGTGGAACACCAACGGCCTGGTGGATTACTGATGCAATTAGAGATCCCAGAATGGGAATGGGAACATGTCATGATGGATTTCATAGCGGGTTTACCAAAGACGAGAAATGGACATGACATGATTTGGGTCATTGTGGATCGATTAACCAAGTCTGCACATTTTCTACCCATCCCAAGTGGATCGCCTCTCGACAAGTTGGTAAATCTATATATGGATAATATTGTCAGCTTGCATGGTGTTCCATTTAGTATAATATCCGACCGAGATCCACGATTTACTTCTAAGTTCTGGATAGCATTTCAGAAAACCATGGGCACGGAATTAAGATTGAGTACAGTGTATCCCCAAACTGATGGACAGTCTACTATTCAAACTCTAGAAGATATGCTAAGGGCTTGCGTTTTAGATTTCAAAAGGAGTTGGGATGGGATGATGAAGTTAATAGAATTCTCTTATAATAACAATCACCATAGTGCAATTGACATGGCCCATTTTGAAGCTTTGTATGGAAGGAAGTATAGGTCCCCAATTTATTGGGATGAATTCGGTGTGAGAACCATCAGCGGACCTGAGTTACTTGAGAAGACACTAGAAAAGGTGAAAATCATTCGAGATAGACTCAAGACGGCTCAGGATCGTAACAAAAGTTGAGCAGATTCCGATCGACGGCCGTTGGAATTTAATGTGGGTGAAAAAGTTTACTTTAGAGTATCACCTACGAAGGACATCATGAGGTTTGGAGTAAAAGGCAAGCTAAACCCCCGTTTTATTGGTCCTTACGAGATACTTGAGAAAGTGGGGGATTTGGCATATACATTGGCATTACCTCTGCTATTGGCGCAAGTCCCCAACGTATTCCATGTGTCATAGTTAAGGAAATACGTGATGGATCTAAGCCATGTGCTCGAATCCCACCCTTTGGAACTCAACGGCGATGTTACATACGAAGAGATACCTGTGAGGATCGTAGACCGAATGGACCAAGTGTTGAGGAAGCGGATGATCCCTTATATGAAGGTTCAGTAGAGCAACCACATGGAACGTGGGCCACTTGGGAACTCGAAGAATAGATGCGGGAGAAGTATCATCAACTCTTTAACTAAGGTACGTAAGTTTCGAGGACGAAACTTTTTGTAAGGGGGATGGAATATCATACCTCGTAAGTTCCGTATCCAATATTAAATAATAAGAAAACAATTTTAAATACAATTTAATTAATTGTATATATGTTTATAAAGCTTAGTTAAACCAAATATAGAAGAATAAAAGAAAAGGGGTTAAAAGTGAGAATTAAGGGAATTAGGCAAATTACCAAAAATACCCTCCCCACTTAAATGCTAAGGGAGCTATTAGGCCACTAGACCATCGGTTACACGGCCAAAAGACAGGGAAAACGCCTGAGAGAAAGAGGAGAAATGAAGAGAAAAGAGAAAGAAGAATAAGAGAAGAAAAGAAGGAAGAAAGAGTGGTCAATCTAGGTTCAACCTTTTCCAAAATCCTACAGTACACTCTTAAGACTATCTAGAAAGAAAGGCAAGTAATCTTTCTATACGCTCTACGCAAATTTTGATTCCAACAGGCCCTATGTTCTTATAAAGAGAAAATTCGAATCACACATTGGTAATTTCTTTGGGCCTAAATCTGAAAGTATCTATGTTGTGCTTAATTGTTGGTAAACATGCCCTTAAAGTGTCATCTTCATTGTAAATGTTGTTTTGTGATACTTGTCATGTTCTCTAAAGGTTTCCCTAGATGATTTGAGGTGAGTTGAGGAAGATTTGAGGGTTTATATGTTGTGTGAAGCAAGTTGGGCATGGGGTAGAAGATTGATGATACACCCAAAGATATGAATATTAGAAGGCTTAAGGGTGACGCAAATTGATAGATGTAAGGATTAAATTGTGTTTTTGGGTGTTGTGCATGATGGATTCAAGCAATAAGGTTGACTTTTAGGTGTTAAGAGGAAAAGAGTGAAGGAGGAAGATGAAGGAGGGAGGTTACTACAGAATTTTGCAGTTTCTGGAACCGTCAGAAAACTTCGAACACCTACTTTAGGCGCTCAATGTCATATTAGGCGCCTAAAGTAGGCATTCAATGTGTCTCACTGCATTCCAAAACACTTTGAACACCTACATTAGGCGCTTCATGTCACATAAGGTGCCTCATGTAGAAGTTTGATGTATCACAGCACATTCCAGAACACTTCGAACAATTCTCAAGGTGTTCGATGTCACTTGAAGCGCTTCATGTAGGCGTTCG
Organism: Eustoma russellianum; assembly: GCA_036186865.1. NCBI lineage: Eukaryota > Viridiplantae > Streptophyta > Magnoliopsida > Gentianales > Gentianaceae > Eustoma > Eustoma russellianum. Next base: position 32,646,950 of record AP025041.1, read on the forward strand.
ATGTATGCCAGCACATTCCAGAACACTTCGAACGCCCAGAATAGGCGTTTATGCTACATTAGGCGCCTTATGAAGGCGTTCTAAGTGTACTGGAAGTCGCTTTGACCCATTAGGCGCCCCATGTATGTGTGATAACTCTATTCTCTTCCATTGATCATAAAATACAAGGGTATTTAAGGTGTACTCGAGGAATAAATGTTAAGTGTGAACAAGTAAGGATAAGATTGGATCCAAAGTGAGTTGTTGATACGAACGAACTTAGAAAGGTACGAATGTATAGTGTCTGAGGTTCAGGATCTTGTACTTGATATGTAAGTCGTGTGTATATGTTTACATGTTTGATATGAAGTTGCATGAGCATTCTACATCACGACATGAACACTTTGCATTTTGATATGAGAATTGCTTTGCGAAAGAACATGTGTTTACAAAAGAAGATTAAAGTTTTCGAAAAGCAAACTACGGCTGCTGGTTGATCGCATGGTATAAAAGTCACGCATGCGAAAGCAGGGTATAAAAGCGTGACATGTGAATCAACAGCATGGTATAAAGTATTTTATGGGGTCATGGACCTATCAGCACGGATATATGATATATGTTATGGGGCCGTGGACCTATCAGGACGGATATATGATATATGTTATGGGGTCGTGGACCTATCAGCACGGATATATAATACATGTTATGGGGTCATGGACCTATCAGCACGGGGTATAAAGTTATATGTTATGGGGCCGTGGACCTTTCAACATGGGGTATAAAGTCATGTTTGCTGTGGACTGATCACCCACATGGTATAAATTTCTGCTACGTGAGGAATGTGAAAAGTTTGTGAAATGACACGCATAGCACGTTTACGAAAGAAGACATATGCATTGGTTTTGTGTGTGATTTTAAAAGAGTACATGCATCATGTCTCACGAAGCATAAGACTTGACATGCAAAGATTGACATTCGCGAATGACTTGCTTGTGTTGTATGTTACTCTAGATACATGTTTGTTTTCGTATTCGTGTATCATTTATGTGACTTAATTGATTTTGTAGAATTTTTATAAAGATGTTATTTGCTAACCCCGAGCACCTTATTTTGGGCAATGGTTTATACACTGGTGGCTCGTCGTGTGTGGTCCCGTAATGTGTATAGACGGGTTACTTGCTAGCGATGTTTTTGCTAAGAACAGATACTCCATCTTCTTTTCAGGTGAGCCAGGGTATGAAATGATATTTGTAGACGACAGTGGCGAGTGGGCTCACTGGGATGATGGTCATTGAAGTAGATAGATTTTTGATCATTCTCTTTTAAGTTGGAAGACTTAATGTTTGTTATCTTGTAATGGAGGATATGTTAGACAGTTAAGCGAACACTTTTTTATTTCCATTGGATTTCTTTTGGTTACATTGATGTTAGTGAAGTTTTAAATTTTACGACGTTTTCGCTGATTTATCTTGCGTAATGAAGGACGTGCTTGATATGCTTTGACGCTTCGTAGTCCTCGTAGTAGACTATAGCGGGTGCACTGGTACCGATGTCCAGTATCGGACCGGAGCGCTTCATTTATTGTCTAGCACAGTGGAGAAAGTTAATTCATGTAGCCGATGTCATGCAGATGGTATAAGATTTAAATGATATTTTTAAATACTTATTTTTGAATCATGGTTGAAATGATAATATAGTTTTGAAAGATGCATATTTGTAATGCAGTGCATTATATATTAAGAAACGCATAAAGATGGTAGAATTTAAGCTACGACAAAAAAAAAACAAAAAGCAAAAAAAAACACAATAAAAATGATTGATCCATATAAGCGAAAGCTTTCATCGTTATGGTTCAGTATCAGCTGGTCGTGATACAGATGTTGCTAGATTATTATCCTAATAGTACACATCTACATTTGGAGCTAGTCCCGTGATCGTGCGCTGACCAGTTTTACGAATCCTGTTCTATGATTTCGATGATGACGAGGGAGATCACCATGAAACCAGAGGACTCTGCTCATAATAACAACATACCCGATGACGGCAGTTTCAGACACAAAAGAAGTGACAATAATAAGTTCCAAACACAGAAAACCGAAAATATTAGATTGGACATAATTCAGAAATGCGTCTAACACCTGAAAGACGTCCATAGAGTTATAACATCTTTGAAGATGATGTCTAAATTTAATATATTTATAATACTTCCATCACTTTTGTTAGACAAAACTGAGATGGATGACAAATATACAACACAAAACGACTGCCGAGACATGAAGGAAATTATTGTCCTTAAAAGCAATTTCGCCTCCACCGGTAAGCAAGGTGAACTATAAGCGAATGCTTTCCAGGATTTAACGGCTTCCCTTATTCGTTTGCACTACGAGAAAGAGAATGAACTTGCAAGTTGAAGAGTATAAAAGTAGAGAAAAGTAAGAAGAAAACTGTTGAGAGACAAAACTGAGATGGATGACAAATAAACAACACAAATCGTTTGCTGAGACGTGAAGGAAATCACAGTCCTTAAAAACAATTTTGCCTCCACTGGTGAGCAAGGTGAACTACAAGCGAATGCTTCCCAGGATTTAACGGTTTTCCTTGTTCGTTAGCTCTACGAGAAAGGGAATGAACTTGCAAGTTGAAGAGTATAAAAGTAGAGGAAAGAAAGAAGAAAACTGCTGAGAGATTTCCTGCACTATATAAAATATGCAAGAGAATTTTCTATCTTTTGTAGAATGAACAAGCCTTGTATATATAGGCTTTAGGATATAAGAAAGCAATATTTTAAAACCAGTCTCAGCAGTTTTTAGACTTCTAAGTTCGTTGGATAAAGTTCACTTTGGAAGGGAGATGATTATTGGACCAAAAGATGCAACTCAGCATGAATGGTTCTGTCCGTTGGCACATCGATCGATCACATCTATCGATCGATGTCATTTCGATCGATCGATGTGATCGATCGAAGTCGGACAGAATCATTCTTAATCCATTCTGCCTTACATAGATCGATCCATGTATCGATCGATGTCACATCGATCGATCTATGTGATCGATTTATGTTGGACAGAAAGGTTCCAGCATCACACTATCCCACATCGATCGATCGATGTCTTGTACATTGAACGATCGATGTCTTTCAGAACGCTTTAACTTTATTCCTGCTTTCACTCTGTTCGATCCAACTTATACTTAGATCGATCCAAGTGATATTCTTGAAGTTAAAGGCGTTCAAATCAACAATCCAACTCCCAAACAACATTAAACTTGTTTTTATATAAGTTTGGAGCACATTTAAAATTATTTTAACATACTTTTTCCAACAATCCCCCACATGATCCAAACTTATATACAAACACTCTCGAACGTTAATCAACTAACCTCTCTACTTTTAAACGAAGGCAATGACATATAATGGACAATGACTTACGTCTTGAATTGCCACTTAGTAAAAGATGAAGTATATAAACGGAAATAAGATGACATACGTCTTGAATCTTACCTCGCTATTGTTTATATAAACTTACAACTGACATATCATTGACTAGCTTCAGGCAAGTTTGCGGTGTGGTGCGATATCGGCTATGCACTCAGTCCCAGGTTTTCATAAGTGCTCTAGTAAGTTGTTCCAAACTCTCATAGGAAGCGGCACCACCTCCACACTTAGATAGGTGAAATTCATCAAGTGTGTACTACGCACACCACCATACAACATGACTATGAACTTCATTAAGAGATTCTAATAAATGTCATCATGTTCAATTTGCAGTAAGTACAATCTTCAACAGCACCATAGGAAGAGACAAAACGATAGTACTTGTAGAACTTTTATATGACTTGTTTTTACCACATTGAACCCGTTCGTAGGATCTCTACTAATAGAGGGTTGGGTTGTTGTCATATAAAGTTCACAACAATGGAACCAGTCTCATTCCTCTCGATGCTTGTTGGACTAACTTCTTGTTTAGTCCTTTAGTTAAGGGATCTGCTAGATTCAACTCGGTTCTTATATATTCCAAGTTAATCACCCCTGAACTAATCAAATCCCGCACAATATTGTGTCTCAATCTGATATCCCAGCTCTTTCCATTGCAGATCTTATTCTTTGCTCGAGCGATCGCCACCTGAGAATCACACTGTATAGAAACAGAAGGCATATGATTATACCACAAAGGAACATCAACTAACAAATTCCTTAACCACTTGGCTTCTGTTGCAGCAAGTTCTAAAGCAATGGATTATGATTCCATAGTTGATTTTCCTATACATGTTTGTTTAGAAGATTTCCAAGATATGGCTCCACCACCTAAAGTGAATACATAACCATTTGTCGAATTAATCTCGTCATTATCCGACACCCAATTAGCATCACAGAAACCTTCTAACACAGCCAAAAAACCACTAAACACAAGACAAAGATCCATTGTTCCTTTGACATATCTCGTTAGCCTTTCTAAAGCCATCCAATGTTCACTACTTGGATTATGAGTATATCTTGCTAGCCTATTTACGACATAAGCTAATCAGGCTTTGTGCAATTCATTAGATACATTACACTTCCAATAATTCTAGCATATTCAACTTGTGAAACACTATTGTTCCTATTTTTCTTTAAGTATACTGCAGGATCATATGGAGTACTTACGTGCTTAACATCAAAGAAATTAAATCGTTTCAACATTTTCTCAACATAGTGAGATTGAGATAATGCATAACCCCCACAATTCTCGACTAACTTTAAACCAAGTATTAAATCAGCCTTACCCATATCTTTCATATCAAAGACAGAAGATAAGAATGATTTAGTACTATTCACAACATCCATGTTATTTCCAAAGATCAACATATCATCAACATATAAACATACAATGACACAACCAGAATTTTCAACTTTACTATAAATACAACGATCACTTTCATTCACAATATAACCGTTGGAAGTCATAGCATTATCAAATTTTTCGTGCCACTGTTTTGGCGCTTGTTTAAGACCATACAAGGACTTCTTATGTCAACACACCTTATGTTCTTGTCCTTGAACAATTATACCTTCCGGTTGGTGCATATATATCTCTTCATCTAGATCACCATTCAAAAAGGCCGTTTTAACGTCTATTTGGCGTATCACCAACTTATTAAAGGAAGCTATAGCCACTAACACTTTAATAGGCGTTATTCTCGCTACCGGTGAATATGTGTCAAAATAATCTATACCCTCTTGTTGGGTAAATCCCTTTGGCAACTAGCCTTGCCTTAAATTTATCGATGGAACCATCAGCCTTTAGTTTCTTCCTAAAGACCCACTAACAACTAATAGGCTTACATCCTCTAGGTAACTCTACTAGTTCCCAAGTATTGTTACTAAGAATCGACTCAAGCTCATTGTTTATAGCTTCCTTCCAAAACTTAACGTCTATGGAACTCATAGCCTCTTTGTAAGTCTTAGGATCTTCTTCCAAAATAAAGGCAGTAATAAAGTCATCTCCAAATGACTTTTCAACCCTTTTCCTTTTGCTTCTTCTAGGTAAAGAAGCAATTTCATCACTAGCTTTATTGCTAGATTCACTAAGCTCATAACTAGTGCTAGTCACCTTATCTTTCTTCATTGGAAACTCAAGTTCAAAAAATTCAGCATCCTTAGACTCCATAATCACATCATTATCTAAGCTCATAAATCTATATGCAGCACTATTCAAAGCATATCCCACAAACACACAATCTGTAGCTTTAGAACCAATTTTATCCCTTTTGAACTCAGGAATTCTAACTTTGGCCAAGCACCCCCACACTTTCAAATAATTCAAGTTGGGTGCATAACCTTTCCAAAGTTCATATGGAGTCAAACTAGTTTTCTTATGTGGAATTCTATTAAGTATATGGCACGCTGAAAGTATAGCCTCACCCCACATATTATTTGGCAATCCGGAACTTAAGAGCATTGTATTCATCATATCCTTAAGTGTCATATTCTTCCTATCAGCAATGCCATTGGATTGAGGAGTATACGGATGTGTAAACTCATGTATAATGCCATTATCTTCGCAAAACTTTTGTAAAGACAAGGTACTATACTCACCTCCTCTATCCGACCTTACCTTTTTGATTCTTTTGTCTCGTTGGTTCTCAAATTCTTGTATTTAATAAACATACTTTCCGCTTCATCTTTGTTACTAAGTAAGTATACCTTAGTAAACCTGGAAAAATCATCTATAAAGGTAATGTAGTATCGTTTACCTCCTTTACTCATGATATTCTTAAGGTCTCCTAGATCACTATGAATCAATTCTAATTTTTCCGTTGCTCTATTTATAGACTTGAACGGTTTCTTATGATGTTTCCCTTCAATACAATAATGACACTTAGTTAGACTATTCTCATTATTTATTTCAATTAGACTGGTATTCTTTAACCTTCTAATTGCATCAGCATTAACGTGACCTAGTCTAGCATGCCACAAATCAAAATAATCAACAATATACACAGAACCAGATGCATTCTTATTATTTAAACAAACGGCATCAAGAACAAATAGCCCTCCTGAACAAAAACCTTTCCCAACAAACTCCCTACTCCTAGACAGTACAAGTTTATCAGAATAAAAAACAAGCTTAATATTAGCCTTGTTGAGGATTGCTCCAGAAATCAGGTTCCTCTGAATGGTAGGAACATGTAGCACATTGCTCAACTCTAGCTTTTTCCCAGAGGTCAACTTGAGGAGCACTTTCCCCTAGAAAGACATGGTCTCCACTGTCTATCTCTTGATAGTCAAGAAATAGATCTCTGCAGGTTGCAATATGTCTGGTGGCTCCAGTGTCCACAACCCATTTTGTCACACCTTCGACAAGGTTTAGCTCATCGACGACGACTGCAGCGATTGTCTTCTCTTGAATGTCTGAGCTTCCTTCAACAAGGTTGGCTTGTCCGCTCGACTGACCTTTTCGCTTGTTGCAGAAAAATACCTTGTGTCCCTGCTTCCCGCACACCTCAACAAACACCTTTTGATTGGGACTTAAAACGTCCCAGCACTTGTGTCTTACCTTTGGTCTTGTTGGACTGGAATCTTGGCTTCTTGGCCGCATGTTCAACGATGTTGGCCTTGATACCACCTTCATCGCCACTTGCATCTTCAAGCGTGTTATTTTCTTCTATACGTATGTGTTTGATTACACTATCCATAGAGAGCTTGGTGTCGTTGTGTTTGCCCCTCTTCTTATATTTGTTCCAAGAAGAAGGAAGTTTTTCAATTAGAGCAGCAGCTTGGAAGGTCTCATCAATCTTGATCCCATTCCTTTTCAATATTATCCACCAGTTGTTGAAACAGATGAATCTGATCATTGATAGATATGTGGTCAACCATCTGAAACTTGAGGAATTCGCTGACCACATATTTTCTTTTTCCTGCATCCTCAGAACCATACTTGTTCTGACGAGCTTTCCGAATTTCTTTCGCTGATTGAAACTTGACGTAGATATCAAACAGCGAATTTGAGAGGAAATGAAGAATATGTCCTCTACAAGTGACATTGTCTACATCATACTTGAGAGCTTCTCCATCTTTAGCAGGTCTCTCCTTTGTCAAAACATAGGAGATAGACAACATCTCAAGAAAGAAGAGAACTTTTGCAGACCACCGTTTAAAGAACTTACCATCAAACGGCTCTAGTCTTGACATATCCGGAACAGCAGGCTGTTTAGTTTCCATCGCAGAAATTGCTTTTAAGATTGTTAGACAAAACTGAGATGGATGACAAATAAACAACACAAAACGATTGCCGAGACGTGAAGGAAATCACTGTCCTTAAAAGCAATTTCGCCTCCACCAGTGAACAAGGTGAACTACAAGCGAATGCTTTCCAGGATTTAACGGCTTCCCTTGTTCGTTTGCTCTACGAGAAAGGGAATGAACTTGCAAGTTGAAGAGTATAAAAGTAGAGGAAAGCAAGAAGAAAACTGCTGAGAGATTTTCTGCACTATATAAAATACGCAAGAGAATTTTCTATCTTTTGTAGAATGAACAAGCCTTGCATATATAGGCTTTAGGATATAAGAAAGCAATGTTTTAAAACCAGTCTCAGCAGTTTTCAGACTTCTAAGTTTGTTGGATAACGTTCACTTTGGAAGGGAGATGATTCTTGGACCAAAAGATGCAACTCAGCATGAAAGGTTCTGTCCTTTGGCACATCGATCGATCGATGTCACTTCGATCGATCGATGTGATTGATCGAAGTCGGACAGAATCATTCTTAATCCATTCTACCTTACATAGATCGATCCATGTATCGATCGATGTCACATAGATCGATCTATGTTGGACAGAAAGGTTCCAGTATCACACTGTCCCACATCGATCGATCGACGTCTTGTACATTGAACGATCGATGTCTTCCAGAACGCTTTAACTTTATTCCTGCTTTCACTTGGTTCGATCCAACTTATACTTAGATCGATCGAAGTGATATTCTTGAAGTTAAAGGCGTTCAAATCAACAATCCAACTCCCAAACAACATTATACTTGTTTTTATATAAGTTTGGAGCACATCTAAAAGTATTTTAACATACTTTTTCCAACAACTTTTTCTATACACATATATACATATATTGTGCTGTATATGTCTGTCCGCATTTTTGTGTCTATATATACATGTAGACTCGTCACTGCTGTAAATACATGTCTATAGATACATGTACGGTGTATATGGATGAGGTATTCACGTAGATCCGTCCACGGTGTAACCTCTAAAGTAAAACTTATTCAATCTCAAGTTTCTTTTTTTTAATTATAAATGACAGCAAACAATTTTGTGGCAAAGGAATTGATCAACCGTCCATATGAGACACCATTGCCGGCAGATCTTGACAAAATTTGCTGGTTGTGTCACCTTGTAGTCTTATACATCACCAATTGGAAGAACTGTATAGCTGAAGTCAGAGTATATATCCTGGACTTACTGTCATTTATTTTCTAACAATATACGACAATTATACGGCAAGCAAGATAATATAATTTATGTGTTTCAGAAAAGGATGAATCTTCTGACATGGCTTTTCAGTAACACCTAGTTTAATAATTAAATTATTTTACTCTATTAAATTTATCACGGTGGAATACAGTCATAAATATTTGTTTGAAGCTATTGTAGACTTAGAGTATTATGTATGGTATTGAAAGCAAGGATTCGATAGCTCACAAAGTTTACAACAACAACATTACCCCAAAGTTTTATATAGGCTCCTGCCTATGACGGGGTATGGGGGTTCAGATGTACGCAACCATATTCATATGTTAGAAACACACAGAGCTTGTTTTCCGGTGTGCCATTATGAAAATTGCGTCAAACTATATCGATAACTGCTACTTTACAATATAAGAAGCGCAACCAATTTAGTGAGTCATTTTGCTTTATTCCATGATATTCTAAAGTCAAAGAATATTGTTTCGTTGACTTCATTGGAAATGGAAATAACCTCCGTAGCCAAAGAGAAATTTATTTCAATAGGTAACAAGTTTATTTCGACAAAATGCAAAGAGAAATTTATTTATAAAGTACACTAACCATTAAGCACCAAATGGAAACTTTAAATTTGGAATCTCATGTAGGCATTAGTTGATCAAATCATGCATATCCAAGTGAAGAAAAACAACTTCGCGTGCGGATTTTAAAATTTCATGAGATTTGTCTTTTGGTTTCTGCCTTTTTCCATGATGCCAAGCCCCAAGACGTCGGCGTTTGAAGATGTGCATGCTACCAACCAACAGGAAATATAAATAGCCTGCACGTTATGATTTGTGAGAAAAATTTATAATTTAGATGGACAAACCCTTTCTTCTTGTTATCTTTCGACAAATAATTGAATAATTGACATGCTACTTAAAGAGATAAAGAACTGCACGCCTGATTGCTGTTTTTAATGGCAGATGGGATTCTTTCATCGCCCGTGAGGGTTATCTTCACATATCTAGTTTCACGTCTCTCTACTGGTCATACTTCACTTAGCTTTACTCAGTCTTCAATAAACTAAACCAAAATAGTTTTTCAGGACCTAAAATTTACACCATGCGAAGTATTTGCAATAATTTATTTGTATGAGAAATTTGATTTTTAAGTTAATAGAACTCTCATTAAAGCAATGAAATAGAATATAGTTGACATATATATATACTGTGCATTTTGAAATTACGGAGGAGATTTATTTGAACAACAGCTACGGTAGCATGAATACAATAAAATAGATACGATAGACAAACAAAGTCAATAAATAAATAATGTTGCTTTAGTTATACATCTAAAATCAAACGCTATTTATCCATTATATATATACATATATATGTAACACACACACATATACATACGTACATACATACATACATATACGCATACATACATGCATATATATATATATGTGTGTGTGTGTGTATATGTATGCATGTATGTGTGTATATATAAGACAGTTGATTCTGTCTATTTGTTTATCCGTCAGTGTTTGGAATGCCGTTAACTACTTTCTCAGGTAAAAGTCTGCTGGGGCGTAGAATCTATATAGGCACGAGGACATAACTCATGACTCATAAGCGATTGTTTCTTAATTTTATTTCATCTGGATGTTAGATGTAAGATCCCACGCTTAATTCATTGACATGCTTATGCAATTATTTCCTATGCCTATTCTATTTTCTTTGAATAATTATGCATGTAATGACAAAATTCAACTTTGTTGATTGCTACGTCCGGTGATAAAAGTATCCTAAGGAGGCCAATGGAATAAACCTTAGGACCAATTGCGGCCAGCCATATAATGTTAACGGTAGTTTGCTCTACATCTTCTATGGAAAAATTAAATTGCTCTCCGCCATACACTCTTGCCCTTTTTTTTAAAAAAAAATATCATGAATCATGAACGAAATAATTGGTTATGTTCCATACAAGATGTGTACACTGTGAAACGTTATAGTGTTTATTCGTGCATGCATCTTACATCACGATGTCATATACACTAGGATCACAAAAGATTGTGTTGTCATATACATCCGGCTTGTAGCGCCCCGACCCAGACGGCGGATCCGAACCGGTGCACCCGTCGTAGGTTACTGAGAATACTACAAGACGTCTCATCTCTCGAATACACATCATCAATGACGTAAGAGAAATAAGCGCGGAAACACATGTAAAATAATTCTAAACCTAAAATCCAGTACATCAAAAGATACTGTAACTATCTAGGATGGTCAATGGACGCGCCAACTATGTTTCCAAAGAAATGTAAGAAGACTGAAATATCAAAGACAGTCTAGAATGATTCCCAACACGAGCTCTAAGCATCCCATTCAGCCCACTCACTGTCGTCTTATATGAAAATCATGTCGTACTAGGTTCATCTGCAAAACCAAAAGTAGTACCCTTAACGAAAAACGCTAGCAAGTAACCCGCTTATAAGACATACGGGATCAATACATGGCAAGACATGAGTAGTATCTAAATCGAGGGATGATGGGGCACATGTCTTGTATACTTTCAAGAATATAGATTTACAGCACAATAGAATAATACCAATAATGAATAAACATTTAACAACTCAAGTAACAATTCAATCTTAATTCAATCGTACCATAACGACACACGTGATGCATGACAAAATATGCACTACACTACACAATCACAGATGCTTATGCATTTCTTTTCAAAACAGTGCAATGCATATCACAATGTCCGGTCACATAACTTTATACCCTGTGGTGGGCCGCAGCTTGTCTTTATACCCTGTGACGCACCACAACTCAACTTTATACCCTGTAATGTGCCACATTTTGTCTTTATACCCTATGACACATTACAGCTCAACTTTATACCCTGTGATGGCTACAGCTTGTCTTTATACCCTGTAGCGCATCACAGCTCATTTCGCAAACTTTATACTGCCGAGGCACAGCTCTTATCAAAACATTATACAAATGCAAGTGCCATGATGCAAGAATGCAAGACTTCTCATATCAATTTCGTTCTTCAATCACATACTTCAAATCACATTCAAATGTCAATCAATCATTCGAGACCCACCTCATTCACACACCCGAGCGTATCCTTTCCGACAAGTCAACGTCACCTAAACATGCATGCTAGAACTCAAAGGTTAACATATGAACCCTCACATTCCACTTTTCGAACTCTGTAGAGCCTCATACGTTCATTCCTAACCCCTTAGGTCATTCACGCTCTAGTCTGATTCGAATACCCTACGAAGTCTCCACCGTTGATTCACCATCTTAAGTCATGTTCCCAAGACTTAGACTAACCTCAATCAGGTCCTAAGAAGTCACTAAGATCACCCCAAAGGATCCCCTAACTTTCCTCTTCCTTCCCTTAATTTTCCACAAAACAGGTGGACGTCATACCCTAACGTCGATCGATTGACGTACGTCATACCCTGACGTCGATCGATCGACGTCCATCTGAGGGACGTCGATCTCTCACTCAACCTACATCGTCGATCGACGTTCATCTGAGATACGTCGATCTCTCACTTATCCTACGTCGATCGATCTACGTATATCTGGAATACGTCATCCCCTCACTTGCTATACATCGATCGATCGACGTACGTCATGCCCTGACGTCGATCGATCGACGTCACCAATTTTTAGAATCTTCATTCTGCGATTTCTGCAGAAACTGTAGATCTAAATCCCAATCGATTTCCAACTTTCTCCTAAACCATTCCAAGCCTATTCCCCTTGTCAATCCATGCTTCACTCATCCACACATCATCTTTCATAGACACATCAAAGATTCAAGTCTAAAACTCGAAACATTCATACAACAAACCCACAATTATTAGCTTTTCACTCTCTCTTCCCTTCAACCGCAAATATCAACAAAGTAGGGTTCAATGGATTGGGATTTGCAGGATTTCACAAAATCAACAGCAACAACAAATGATTTTCACATATAGTGACCAAATCTCAAAACCAAAACACATAAACCACGTATAGATTCACGAAAAGAAATTATTGCATGGTGATCCAGTTTTGATATCAAAAATAGGCCTTTTCCTTTCGCAAACCGTAGGAACTCATAAGTGGATTACTTGCCTGTGATTACTCGAAGGAGAAATGAAGAACAGAAGAGGATTGAATTGAGGATCTTGAAGAACCTTCACCTAGGGTTGATGGGAGATGAAAAAAATCGCCTATGGGGAGGGGAGAGGATTTGCGTCGTCCTTGTCTGAAAAGTGAAGGAAACTGACGTTCAGTCAGTTTTGATATGGGAAGGGTGAGATTTGAGTTTCTAAATTATATCCTATTATCTCATTTATCTTAAATATTTAAATTCTAATATTTAATCCTAAATTAAATAATAATTAATTCTAATATTTAATCTCTTCATAAATGTCACTTAATCCAACATTTAATCCTTAATTCACTACCATTAATTGTCATTAATTCACTTAATTTCTTATTTATCCTTTAATTATTCTACGGGGGGTGCGGAGCGTAACATTCCACCCCCCTTACAAAAAGTTTCGTCCTCGAAACTGGTGTATTATGCAATCAATAACTTAGTATAGTCCTATATAATTCATTTACCTAGATAATGACCGAAGTCAGTATCCCTTCGTATTCTGAGACATTACCCATTTTACTTTCTCGATACAGGACTAAGTCCTCAAATCATTCAGTGTGTATGCATACAATGTAATCTTTAAATCAATTGTCCTCCATCTAATAGATCGTAACCTATTCTTTCTATAGTTCTCGAATCAACCTTAAGGGTGCCATCAATATACTCGCTTCATGACTTAATTGTCGGTCTATATCGTACTTATATTTGCTATCCTGACAAACCCTCTAAAATCAGTTCTTAAGTGTATTACAATCTTTAACTTAACACCTTGTTCACAAGACTCATCCCTAAAGCTGTTTGTATACTTTTTTTTGGAATACGTTGTACTCTAGTATGATTTAATTTAGTCATCACTAACATCTTACAAGATGATCTAGTCCTTATAGGGTTCGATTCTTACTTAATTCTCTATAGTTAGTGCTTACAAACTTCGACTTATACCTCTTGACGAGTATCACTCAACTTATTGCAATCTACCATACCAGATTCTTAAACTTATCACATATTATTCCTCCCCTAGACAATTAACCATACTAACATCCTTTGTGTATGCCAATATAGTAACTGTCACCCTTTCTTAATACAACCAAGTCTTTAAAATCAGTTCTTATACACTTACGAAATAGCTCTATGATCATGCTCTTAATTTCTCATAGATATTGTCAGCAGCCTAGTATACGAAATATGTGTATGGACATATTTTTCTTCAAGTTAAAAGAAAAGTAGCTTATGTAGCTATAATTTTAAATCTAGCTTTAACTATTTAAAATACTACACCTGCTAATTTTTGTAAACACAAAACCCAAAGTAACATAGATTTGTTTTCGCAACGCGATATCTCAAATGACCATTTTAAAAACGACGATATAACTTGTTCGCAAGGCATTTTGGTAAAATTGCGTCGAAACATTTGAAAACTTAATAATGTAAGGTTTTATGAAACGATTTGAATACGGTACATTCCGTTTTCAAAAACATGTATATATTTTGAAAGCTATGTTTTGTTTCGCAAGATACAACATTTGAAAACTCCACGAAAGCAAAGTTTCGAAAAAAACAATTTTGACTAAGATACCTCTCTTTTTCAAAAAGAAATAAGTACATTTGAAACTGTCTCTGGTTCACAAACTTAATAAGTTTATCACAAGCAGATAAATAACTTCGAAAACATTTAAACGGTTAAACTGCTTGCGCTACTAATAGTCGTCAAATTAAATTAATTTTTGACCAAAAATAGATATAACAAAAATAGAAATATTTTTTAAGAAATATATATAGACACATCATTTTTGCAAGAACATCAACATTTTATAAGTTTTTTTTCAAGGTTGTCAAAAGAATTGAAGATTTTATTATACTGATTTCCAAGTACGGGAAAAAAAATTTTAGCTTTGTAAAGTTTAGTAGACTTTATAAAGAAATAAGACTTAATAAGGTATATTTGAAAAAAATGTCTTTTGAAGTCCCTGTAAAATATAGGTATAACTCGGTGTACGTGCTTACATAAAATATTTATCTGCTAGAAAAATAATAGTCCGATATTTCGTATAATTTCTAACATCCATCCTTATTTTCAAAAGAACAATCTGTCTATGTATCGTTTCTTATAAGTCTAACCTTCGCCTACTACGATGGGATTCATAACTTAAATTGTCCAATCCTTGCATGACACACTAAATATTTATCGACTCAAGGTGTTCTAATTCACCATGCTTTCGCGCGCCATACTAATCCATTGTATTTCTTTACTTGGTTATTTGAACCGCTAATTATCCTAGCTAAATCTTACCCGCACAAGCAACCGCTATTTGTTCATGCTTACTCTATTTCAATTCAAACCTACTAGATTCAACACTTAACCCACAATTTTGTAATGATATAGTATTCCAAGGCAAATACTATAGTCGATTCTTGAATATCCCTACTGTTCAATATCTTTAATAAGACTAATATCGTCGACCTATTTTGATTACTCTACATTCAACATCTTAACCCTAGACCATAAATTCCTTTGTACAATATCCTTAACTAAACTCTACTGATTATAACGCTAATCGTTATTTAGTTTCTATCATTCTACTATAAATCATCTATTAGCATTTATCATACTATTATAATTTATTCCTTAGTAGCTATGGTCCCAACTTAGACCTAAGTCTGCTCTGATGTTACCGTCCAAGTAAGAATATGGACCTTCTCTAATTTACCCTAGTGGGTCAAGTACTATGTTGCAGTTATGGTAAGGCAGCCCGAGTTACTGCCTGACCTAGTAATATTGACCTAATGTTTGTACTAGGATATTCTAATTAACATCGTAATTAATTCAAATTAGTTATATAGTGTTCAACTAGGGTATTAACATCGTAATTATTTTAAATTAGTTATATAGTGTTCAACTAGGGTTACTAAGATCACGGCTTAGAGAGTTGTGATTAACCTTAAATAAGAGAGAATTGTACGGGATATCTTAGATATTCGTGTTTCAAAAACCGTTGGCCCTCCAAAGTTTCGGATCATAACTTATATCTAGGATCGTTCTTAGCATCATCATTCTTGCCTCTAAGATCGCTTCTTATTTCCCAATCATAATTAGTACATAATCAACATTTATTACTAATTTCGTACTTATGTCTAAAGCAGCTCATAATCAAGATCGTGTCTTATGTTCAGAATCATTGCTTATAACTGAGGTCAGTACCTATGTTCATGATCATCGCCTTATGTTCAAATCATCACTTAAGTCTAAGATTGTGACTTAGAGGCAAAATCGTAACTTATTTTCTAATATCATGGCCTAATTCTGCATTTCTGCCGTGCGTCTAGAGTCATGCTCTGAAGATCGTACTCTCGGCACGAAATACCTCTTGAACTTATTCTGAAATTTGATCAGAGTGATCGACGATGTCAGTTTTGCTGCGCCACCACTCCTTCGCATCCACTTGTAGAAGAATCTCAAGTTCGAGTGCGTTGGGGGTGGGGCCTGTGGCTGCTGATGTTGTTGCGCCACAGCTTAGGTCATGACTAGTAGTGCATCGGTCAAGGCCTAGGGAAGCACGGCTTGCGATGGAGCCCCATTCTCAGAGTGGTTCTTATTGTCGTTCCTACATTTTCTCAGCGGCATGTTTGCAAAATCAACGCTTATTAGCATTCATTAGTTTCAAAGATAAATACTGAAAGCCCATATGCATTGTACAGGACGGAACTCGTAAACTAAAAGAGTAATAAAGCTGATTAATTAAATTTTATTGCGCTCGCACACACCCATCCCAATTAAACTTATATCTAAGATCACATACTTAGACCTATGGATCAACTTAGGATCAAAATCATAGCTTAAGACTCTATATGATATAACCTAGGTCTCCGAGGTAGATCTGAAGCTTAGGCTCTGATACCACCTGTAGCGCCCCGACACGGACGGGAGATCCGAACCGGTTTACCTGTCGTAGCTTACTGAGATGACTACAAGACATCTCATCTCTCGAATACACATCATCAATGACGTAAAAGAAATAAGCGCGGAAACACATGTAAAATAATTCTAAACCTTAAATCCAGTACATCAAAAGATACTGTAACAATCCAGGATGGTCAATGGACGCAGCCAACTATGTTCCCAAAGAAATGTAAGAAAACTGAAGTATCAAAGGTAGTCTAGAATGATTCCCAACACGAGCTCTAAGCATCCCATTCAGCCCACTCACTGTCGTCTTCTATGAAAATCATGTCGTACTAGGTTCATTTGCAAAACCAAAAGTAGTACCCTTAGCGAAAAACGCTAGCAAGTAACCCGCTTATAAGACATACGGGATCAACACATGGCAAGACATAAATAGTATCTAAATCGAGGGATGATGGGGCACATGTCTTGTATACTTTCAAGAATGTAGATTTACAGCACAATAGAACAATAACAATAATGAATAAGCATTTAACAACTCAGTAACAATTCAATCTTAATTCAATCGTACCATAACGACGCGCGTGATGCATGACAAAATATTCACTACACTACACAATCACAGATGCTTATGCATTTCTTTTCAAAACAGTGCAATGCATGTCACAATGTCCGGTCACATAATTTTATACCCTGTGGTGGGCCGCAGCTTGTCTTTATACCCTGTGACGCACCACAACTCAACTTTATACCCTGTAATGTGCCACATCTTGTCTTTATACCCTATGACACATTACAGCTCAACTTTATATCCTGTGATGGCTACAGCTTGTCTTTATACCCTGTAGCGCATCACAGCTCATTTCGCAAACTTTATACCCTGTGCCGAGGCACAGCTCTGAACAAAACATTATGCAAATGCAAGTGCCATGATGCAAGAATGTAAGACTTCTCATATCAATTTCGTTCTTCAATCACATACTTCAAATCACATTCAAATGTCAATCAATCATTCGAGACCCACCTCATTCACACACCCGAGCGTATCGTTTCTGACAAGTCAACGTCACCTAAACATTCATGCTAGAACTCAAAGGTTAATATAGGAACCCTCACATTCCACTTTTCGAACTCTGTAGAGCCTCATACGTTCATTCCTAACCCCTTAGGTCATTCACACTCTAGTACGATTCGAATACCCTACGAAGTCTCCACCCGTTGATTCACCATCTTAAGTCATGTTCCCAAGACTTAGACTAACCTCAATCAGGTCCTAAGAAGTCACTAAGGTCACCCCAAAGGACCCCCTAACTTTCCTCTTCCTTCCCTTAATTTTCCACAAAACAGGTGGACGTCATACCCTGACGTCGATCGATCGACGTACGTCATACCCTGACATCGATAGATCGACGTCCATCTGAGAGACGTCGATCTCTCACTCAACCTACATCGATCGATCGACATTCATCTGAGACACGTCGATCTCTCACTCATCCTACGTCGATCGATCTACGTACATCTGGAATACGTCAGCCCCTCACTTGCTATACATCGATCGATCAACGTACGTCATACCCTGACTTCGATCGATCGACATCACTAATTTTCAGAATCTTCATCCTGCGATTTCTGCAGAAAATGCAGATCTAAATCCCAAACGATTTCCAACTTTCTCCCAAACCATTCCAAGCCTATTCCCCTTGTATATCCACGCTTAACTCATCCACACATCATCTTTCACAGACACATCATAGATTCAAGCCTAAAACTCGAATCATTCATCCAACAAACCCAAAACTCTTATCTTTTCACTCTCTCTTCCCTTCAACCGCAAATATCAACAAAGTAGGGTTCAAGGGATTGGGATTTGCAAGATTTCACAAAATCAACAGCAACAACAAATGATTTTCACATATAGTGGTCAAATCTCAAAACCTAAACACATAAACGACGTATAGATTCACGAAAAGAAATTACTGCATAGTGATCCAATTTTGATATCCAAAATAGGCCTTTTCCTTTCGCAAACCGTAGGAACTCATAAGTAGATTACTTGCCTGTGATTACTCGAAGGAGAAACGAAGAACAGAAGACGATCAGATTTGCGTCATCCTTTTCTGAAAAGTGAAGGAAACTGACGTTCAGTCAATTTTGATATGGGAAGGGTGAAATTTGAGTTTCTAAGTTATATCCTATTATCTCATTTATCTTATATATTTAAATTCTAATATTTAATCCTAAATTAAATATTAATTAATTCTAATATTTAATCTTTTCATAAATGTCACTTAATCCAACATTTAATCCTTAATTCATTACCATTAATTGTCATTAATTCACTTAATTTCATTTTTATCCTTTCATTATTCTATGGGGGGTACGGGGCGTAACACGGCTCACAATGATTACATAATGTAAGACACTGATCACAATGTTGTTACTGTGCTTGTTTTACCAGTTAACATTGTTGCCAATACATACCCCAAAAGACAATATCACATACACCGTATATCATAGTGCGCACATATATTAACAGCTCTTAGTTTAGGATTTTGAGCACTGACAGTGCCTAAACACTGAGATGTACACCGTGAAGACGGTGATTAAACTAAAACTTCAAAGTAGGTCCATTTAACTAGACTGAATGTTATCATAAAAAAATATTGCATTTGAATCAACTAATAAGTTCATATGTACATATTGCAATTGATATATGGTGATTCTACTGAAGCTTCAGAATTGATCTCTTTAGATAGATTGGCTGCAATAAAAAATAGCTTTCATTATGGTCTCTGCAACAAAAATTTAATGAAATATGTAAAAGAAAATTTGCGGGTCTTTCAGCATGTTAAAGGATATAACAAAGATAAAATTGAAGGGTATGTTGACTTAATACCACCCAAGGATGAAGATGTTTGTGTGCATAAAAAAGGAAGTAGCATCTGATTTTGATGGGTCAGATGACATTTGATGAATAATCTTATAATAACTAATACAATCATTAGGGTGGAACAGAAGAGATAAAATTCGTCTGGCAAGAAACCCACTTGAATCTTCCATGTGGATCAAACAGGCTATGACAAGGCAGCGAAATATAAAACATATCATAATAAAGCGTAGAGTATAAAAAATGCTACTTGTCGGGTTCGCAAGTAATGGCACCATTCACATAACTTAACTCGTAGACAAGGATATAAAGCTTCGGAAAGTTACACGGAACATCTGCTTAACCATTTAAACTCAAATAGGGCTACAACTTATTCCTTCGAATCTTATACTATACTGCTGATCCATCCTATCTCCAGTACAAAGGTCGCGATGTTAATTCTTATGATTCTGATGAATAGATATTTAACTTGAAAAGAGAAAAAAATATATAACTGTAAACTGTAAAATAGGTGATGGTCATCCTTCGTAAGAAACAATATCAACGGTGACCGGAAAGATTTTCCAAATAGTCACATATACCACTGATACGCTCATCGTAGATATATATATATCTAACGATGACTCGTACGGCAGATGATCTCAGGATCGCTGGCTTGAAGAACATATGGCGCATAACGTATACTATGCCCCCATGGAACCAGTCTCTCCGAACTCGGTGTCATGACGACACATCTCATCTGAACATAACTATGCCCATGGTCCAACCGCAGTGGTGCCATGCCGGCCTTCGCATATAAAATCGTCGAGGAGTCCAAGTCCACTCACGAGGTACTCACACGACTCATAAATATAAACATAAGTTGTGTCTCTTGGAATCTTCCGTCTCCTAGATAAGGTTCGTTACGTAAAATCTCTTTCTTTCGCAACATGTCTGAAAAATCGTTTGAAAACATATTGTGATATCATGCCATAAAATCACATCTTTTTATTCCTTTATTTCATTTAGCTTGTCTCAAATACCTTATTTGAATTGAAATGTCTTAAAAATTCGTACGTTATTTTTAAACGGACTTTATTGCCAGAAAAATTCTGTTTTTGCGACATTTAATTTTCTTGATTATTTAACGTATTCGGAGTTCCGTTTGACATTTTAAGCTCACTAACCTATAGTATTATCATCATTTTATTTCCTTAAGCCATAAAATTATTGAATATTAATTTTGTCCTTGTAGGGGTGGTTTTTGGGCTTCTCTAAAACAGTCTCATTTTTCGGTATTCTACGCAACTTAGTCCCTGATTTTGCACGTTCCGATCCATCCTCAAAACAACCCACTTGAGGCTAATGTTTTGTAAATCTTCCACCTAAAAAGCCTTACAAAACATTAAACATATCATAGAACAAGTAAATATATTAGTTACATAATACACATATTTATGCAAAAATCATACTAAGTATAATTATCCCTACCAAATACTACATCTCATCCTACAATGGTCAAAAGCAAAAAAACCTTTGAATCTCCATTTTGGAGCACCACAACCGTGGGTTGCTCTCCCAGACAACACCAAAATTTCATCCATGTAAGTCACTTTATCTCCCACCTTTTCTTCTATCTCATGCTTCTTTAGTTTAAAGCAACTTAACCTTATTCTTAATGGTACAAAAATTAAGACACATCACCCTCAAGCTTCATCTTCTTAAGAAGATTTGCCTTGGTCCTCTCAAGAGTCACTCACGTGACTCCTATTTTGCTCCAAACAACATGCTCCAATTAACACTTAAACTTAAGCCTACTAAAATGATTTCCTCATATATTAGAAACTTAGGTTGAAACCAAGCTTGTTTGACCCATTTGAGTAGAAACATAACATGCATATTTTTCACAAATGACATGGTTGATTCAAGAAAGATTACTTGCCTTCTTGAATCTTGAGTTTGAACAAGATTTGATATAACCTCCTTGTAGGCTTGGAGCTTGGCTTGAGAGTTGAGGAATCACTCTCCCTCACCCTTAGGAGGACACAACCAAGCATAAGAAAAAGGAGAGAAAGAAATCAAGCTCATGCTTGGAGCTTGAAGGGTGATTAAAAGAAGAATTTTTAAGAAGATCTTACCTTAGGCTTGATTAAATCTTGAATGGTTTCTAAACCTTTGACTCTTGCCTTGACTTGAAAATTTTTTTCTCCACTTTGTCCTATGAAAGCCACGGTTTGGGAGAGTAAATGGAGGTAAAACTGGCTTCTTGGGAAAAAAACAAGAGTTTGAAGAGCATATATTCAAATCTTATCTTAATCTTAGAAGGAGATTCCTAAGCTTGAGTTCTTGTTAGTGCCTATTGAAACCTTGAAGAAAGGCTTTACTTCCTATACAAAAAGGAAGTACGCAGTTAAAGGTAGGATTTTTGGAGTGTTTGTGTATTTGGAGAGAAAAGAAGGATGCTTGGAGAGATGAAGTGTGATTGCAAATGGATGAAGAAAGAATGGACTTTGCAAATGGGTTTCTCCCTTATTTTGCTCGTGGCTGACGAAAATGAGAGGAGAGAGGGGAGAAAGTGATAACAATTTTTCTTGGGAGAGGGAGGAGGGAACATGATGGAAAGTAGGGGTGACTTGTAAGCCCCTTTTGTGTAAGGCTTTGTAGCCATTCCATGGGAGTAGGCCGGCTGGGGAGGGTTTGTGGGTTGCTTTTCATTATTTTTTCCTTTTACTTTTTAGTAGGTAGAATTTTGCTATATGTGGGTCATTTCATTTGTTATGTCACACGTAGTATGGTACTCGATCTTAGTAGTGGTCTTACAGAAAATAAATTTTATCTATTCCACTTAACATTATCGCATTCTAATTTCGTTCATAATTTCCTCCGTTCTCTTTATCAACTAACCCGGGGTGCGGATCGTAACAAATACAATCGTTTAAACACCATTTTACTAGTAGAAAAAAATCATTATATTTATTTTATAGATTTATTGCATGCTACAGATGACATTTGTGTAATATTATATATAAGAGTCATTATATACGAATAAACCTAATGAAAACAACTATCATAGTAGTATTGATTTTGGGACTCAGATTAGACTCATGACAATCCTAAATCATCTCTCTCACCCAAAGCAACCAAGATAAATACACTACCAAAACAATCGACCACCACAGCCAAAAAAGAAAAAGCCGTGAAACACCAAAACCAAAAGCCACTACCAACAACAAAAACCCAACCAGCGACAAGCAATCTTTTCCAACACAATCCAAGAAAAAATGATTACTCCTGAAACTTACACCACCACCATAAACAGCCAAAACAAACAACCACAGAACTGTCCCTCAGCCAAGATAGATACATCATCCAGGATAGACTTTAGATTAGGAATGAGAGTCCAAGGGGAAAACAGAGGGACGCTAGTGGCTGAAAAACTGAGGCTTCATTCAAAATAGTCATCGCAAAGCACGATGAAGGTACCACACAGACGAACAGTGCTCGAGAAAGGAGCCACCACCATAGGCATCCCAAAGTACACCAGCAGCGGCGGTTCCTTGGTGACAACAACAAAAACGTTCAACTGAGGGCGAAGGGAAAGTAGCAGCGTTGAACGTCCAGAGAAAAGCAACGACTCAAATAAATGAGGTCGAAAGGGTTGGGGATTAAACTTAAATCTCGACTCTTGTTCCTTGATAACTGAAATTTTTGCCCTCTCGTTTCTTAAAATACAAAATTTTTCCCTCAAATATTTCATAATGTATAAGTTCACCCTAACTGTTTGTAAATTCTATACATTTTCCCCCCAAATATTCTAGAATATGCATAATTGCCCCAAAACTTTTCAAACTCTATAATTTTATCCCTACATTTTTTTCAAATGTGCATATTTACCCAGTTATGTCCGCATTGACACAAATACTCCATGTCATACACAACTCCAGTCCAAAGCACATCGCACCACCTCCATATCCACTAAAAGTCAAGTTCAATCTAGTGAATAGATTTTCAACTGTGGTGCCGCAGACACGTTGACTTATGGTTTGAAAGACTTCCTACACCTATCCATACTGTCGAATTATCATATTAAAACATCAGTGGTCAGTTAATAAACGTTGAAGAAGAGGGTCCTATTACTTTTTTTTCATGTAAATAAAATTAGATAATTGTCTCTACGTTACATCATTATCATTCGACTTATTCTCAATTAGCCAAGTGATATAGGAACTTAATTGTGTTATACTGATGTATCTCAATTTTTTCTCTTACACAACATTCTCACGATAGAGATTACTGGCCTTCTTACTGAGCACAAAGATGTCAGCTACGTTGATGAGACGACTCACCAGGGTTATGCGATGCTTGCTAAAAGAACGGTCAACAGACAGCTTTGTTTATGGCACAGACGTTTTGGTCATCCGTCTTTTGCGTACCTAACAAACTTTTCTTCAAGTCTCTTTATGAATACTTACACTCACATGACATGTGAAACATGCATTCGAGCTAAGAGTCATAAAACTATATTCCGGCCAAATAATTTATGAGCTGACTCTATTTTCTCCCTAGTGCATTCCGATGTATGGGGACCCACTGCCGTCTTTAATCATAGTTGATTTCAGTATTTTGTGTTATTTGTAGATGATTTATCTCGCATGACAAGAACATATTTCTTAAAAAATAACTCTGACATGTTTGAGAAATTTTTTTCATTTTTTAAATGGATCACACTTAGTGTAACACCAAAAATACAAATTTCGTACTCTGACAATGATAGGGTGTTTGTTAATCGGCCTAATGTGTGGAAGAATGGAAAAACACAGACTAATACACCAAACCTCATGCACACACACCAACAAAATGAGGTGGGAGAATGGAAAAATCGAATACTTTTTGAGATAATCTGCACTATGATACTTGAATCCCAAGTCCAAAAAATTGTTGGCTTGAAGCCACATCAACTTTCGCTTACCTCATAAATCATCTACCTGTAAAAGTTCTTCAACACAAAACTTTGACTCAAATCCTAGATAGTCAAACCATCATTTCATCCATTTTGAAATCTTCCACCTCAAATATTTGGGTGCTCATTGTTTATACACATTCTAAAAAATGAACAATCTAAGCTTGATCCATATTCAGGAAAATATTTTTTGTTGGTTATGCCACACATCAGAAAAAGTATCGATGCTATAATCTTATCACTCATCGAGTTCATGTCACAATGTACTGTATATTTCTTGAATCTGAATATTTTTTCCACCAGCGTAGTGTTCAGACAGAGACAATCAGTAAATCGCTATACTAGCTAACCAACTTAAGTTGTCTAGAGACTATTCTAATAGAGAAATTAAATGGAGCCACCAGGTCTGTCTCTCTCAGTGAACCAGTCAAAGCAACTAGTGAGCCTTCTTCATCATATGTCTGATAAGACGTAAGTGACTACCCTAATGTATATTCATATGATGTCGATGCTACTAATGTTGAGAATTTAGACAAACATC
Organism: Eustoma russellianum; assembly: GCA_036186865.1. Classification (NCBI taxonomy): domain Eukaryota; kingdom Viridiplantae; phylum Streptophyta; class Magnoliopsida; order Gentianales; family Gentianaceae; genus Eustoma; species Eustoma russellianum. Next base: position 32,672,310 of record AP025041.1, read on the forward strand.
AAGCTGAGAATACAGGTGAAGCAGCCACTTTTTTTCTACCACCACAAAGGAATAGATGAGTACCATATGAGTGATACTTATCTGAGATGCGTCTTGAAATATAGGCACGGAATAAATAAAGTAAGGAGGAGAAGTGCAGATAATGCACGTGCATTCTATGTCTCTCATATTTCAGAATTATTTCGAAGATAGTATAGGAAGCGAATACGAAGACTGGATCAAGAGAGACCATAGATGCAAAGATGAAAGCCCTGTGAAAAATGGAACATACGAGACATGTGTATTACCGAAAGGCAGAAGCCAGTTAGATAAAGCTGGATTTTTAACATTAAATACAAGATGGATGTACTATTGTGCGACACAAGACAAGGTTAGTAGCCAAGAAATATACGCCGACATACGACATTAATTACTCAATGACTTTATCTCCTGTAGCAAAGATTGACACTATCAGGGTGCTATTCTCAGTAGCATCAAATAAAGATTGGCCACTTCATCAGTTCGACGTGAAAAATGATTTTCTCTATAGAGACTGGAAAGGAGAAATGTATGTGGAAGCTCTGCAATGCTTCACTGATTAGTTTCATAAGGATGATGTATCTTGACTCCACAAGACCCTCTATGGACTCTAAAAATTAACCATGTGCGTGGTTTGAGAGACTCACTATTGCAATAAAGCGATGGCTATAAACAGAGTAAGTCTGATTATACTAAATTTATGAAGAAATGAGATAACATGGTCACTTGCTCAATAATATATGTGTTGAGAAATATGTTTGGATAATTTTCAAAGTCATGATTTTAAGTGGTGAATACTTAGAAATGTCACATATGGTGTTAGAAGTGATTAAAGGATGAAAAAGTGAAGAAAAATGACGTGGATCTCCCAGGCAGAGACACATGGATCGATCGATGTACATCATCACCTAACATGGATCGATCGATGTTGGACTGAGAAGAACAAAAAACTTATTGTGAGAAGTCGATCTCTCACGTGGATCGATCGACGTACGTCAGCCCCTCACGTGGATGGATCCACGTCTCACAGAATGTTTAGGGTTTTTAGAAATATTTTTCTAAAATATGTCAAAGTGGTTGTTTTCATTTGTATATGATTTATACATGCTCATTATGTGAATCTTATGTGATTTTGATGATTTTAAATGTATTAGGACTAACGTGCCTTGAAAGTTTCTACAACTTACCAAAAAGGACAAAATTGGTATTTTGAGTCTTTTAGGAACATTACATGGTGAAAATATTTCAAGGATGTATTCTTATACTATTTATCATGACAAAGGCGATATCATGATTATTTCTGACCATCCGGGTCATTTCTGGAGTTTTCACATACCAGGGGAGTTTTGGTCATTTCACCCCGAGGGTATTTTTGGTATTTTCACTCAAGGAATCTCTTGAGCATATTATTATCTTCATTCTGGAGCTGAGTTATTATTAATTTGAAGATTATATGTTGATTTTATCTTATTTCTCTCAAATGATGATATTGTTGACTATAGATGGATATGTGACGATTTGAGATGTCACATTCTATTTTTTCTTGAAGAAACTCTTATATATGTTATAAGAGCATATTTATCACCATTATTTAGAGTTTTTCTTGAAGAAACTATTATATATGTTATAAGAAGAAGTATTGGGAATTTCGGTGTTACACGTTGACATAATCTTGTCAACTATTATCTATTGATTTCTTCTTCAAAAATCTGAGTTGCTACACATATATATATGTTGAAAAATGTGCTTATGCAGTTGGATATGATATATTATTCATTTTATGAGTTGGACACAAGTGGACCAAACAAAAAGGAGCTAGTTGGCAAAATTGCCAACTTGGAATTTTCTAAATATAGCCACCGGCTATATAGCTACTTTCAGCAGATTTTTGAAGTCAAAGGAAGACTTCACATGTCCTATTATTGTGCTTAAACTTGGGGATATTTTGGTGGTATTATCTTTTCTTATTTTATTAAGGAAAATCAAAAGATTATCTTGGAAAAATGCTTAGTAGCCAACGGCTACTAAAGGGATATTGAAGCTGAATTTTATTTGAAATGTGTAAAGCCTCACATGCCTATTCTCAAGCTAAGGGGTTGAGGGAATCGTGGAGTATTATCTCTCTAATTATCTTCAATTTTGGCGAAGGATAATCAAGACAATTTTAGTTGATAAAATCGGCCACATGGAGTTGCCAAGGTGGACCAATCATTTTGTCTTATTTTGCCAAGTGTACAAGGTCAACCAATGATGAGAAGACATTTGGACTTGATGATGAAGATGGTGACACATTGCAGTTCTTATCTCCAAGGCTCAAATCACACTATAAATAGAGACAATGGTGAAGAAGATGAAACACACTTAAAGCTCACAAGCATTTGTTGAATTGTCTAGCTATCATCTTTTTTTTGTTGTTGTTCTTGTTTCATTCTTTGTAGCAAAGGTGTTCTTGTTGTTTTTGTTGTGCTACAAGACTTTTGAGATTTATTTATAAGATTGATTAGCCATTCTTATAAGGCTATATCAATAGGTGGTATAGGTGTTGCAACTAAGTGTTGCTTAGAAGATGATTATCCAAGACTTGAATAGGGTTGGTGTATAACCCAAGGATCAAGCTTGGTTCTTGTTGTAAGGTGATTCATTTGATAGTGAAATCAATGGAAAGGTGTTCCTTGGGACTGGAGTAGGTCACCTTGACCGAACCAGGATAAATTCTCGGTGTTCTTGTCTTGTTTCTTCATTTCTGTTTTCCTCCCGTTTTTACTGCTGTTTTCACACAACTTCTCACGTTTTGAAAAAATAGCTAAACATTTTCAAATTCATGATTTTTGGTGGAATTATACTTCAGAATGTTAGCTTTCATTTGCAACAAGAATCACTTGATTTGAGCAAGTGATAAATAGTCTTTCAGTCTTTGCAAGAAAACTGCTCCAATATGGCTGCAATCAGACTAGTTTTGAGAAAATTTAAATTATGTATTTATCAAGAATTGTTTAAGGTCAGGGCCCTTTGGAAACATCATCTGAACATCCTAAGGAGTGTCTTGATATAAAGATCAACCTTTTTGGTTCAGTATTCAAAGAGAAACACGTTTTGCAAAATCAGCAACATTCTGTACAATATTGTGTAGATTGACCATCTGAATCGTTTTATTTGTTTGAAGGGTCAAACGATCTTATTTTTGTCTGATTTTTGGACAGAGTCTTGCTAACACATTGAAGTTATACTCTAGAGAGTTTCATAATTTTTGGAGTTGTGTACAATTAGTTTTTAATTTTTCAAAAACGGGTTCTGAATCTGAGGTGGTCTCAGATTCTGTTTTCAAAGGGGATTTTTACAAAGGGTTGTAGTGTAATTTCCGGTAACCACTATTCATGACCCCCTCTAGTGGTGTTTATTGTAGGGGCACGGTCCAATAATTGGTATCAGAGCGAGGTTTACACCATTCAAAGAAGCAAGATTCAACACCGTACAATCAATACAAAGCCAAGAAACAATTACTCTTTGTAGCCTGCTTATCTCAGATTAAAGGTACATACTATGGAAATAGTTTCTCACAAAGGTGAGTTGGAAGGTATGTCCACTCAACGCCCTCCACTTTTTCCGATGGCAATAATTTTGTTCATTGGAAACTAAGATTGAAGCTATTCTTAATGGCTCTAGACATCGATTTATGGTCTATAGTTGAAGATGGGCCGTACATTCCAATGAAAGTTGTACAAGTTAGTGGAGTCACTCAAGAAATAGAAAAATATAAAAGTGAACGGACATCGGAAGATAAAAAGAAAATGTCAATGAATGCTATATCTATGCAATTACTCTTGATGGACTTACAACGTCTGAAGCAGGATATGTTTCAAATTGCACAAGCGCACACGACGTATGGAAATCACTTGTATTAAAGCATGAAGGTACTAGTGGTGTTAAAGAGTCAAAAATTAACATGCTTATGACTGAATTAGAGACTTTCAAAATGTTGCCGAACGAATCCATAACATCTATGGATTTGAGGATTACTAATATTTTCAATGCCCTTGAAGCTTTAGGGAAGTCATTTTCGAACAATGAAAAGGTTCAGAAGGTGCTACGAAGCCTTCCTGCTGAATGGGATCCAAAGGTGACTGCAATCGAGGAGACAAAGTCAATCATTAAAATGGATGAATTGATAGGCTCTTTAAAAGCCTATGAGGTAAAACTAAACCAACGGAAGTCTGAGTCATCTAAATCATCAAGTAAGTCTATAGCTTTCAAAAACACTGAAACACATACAAATAATGATGACAGTAATAGTGATACTGAATTAGATGATGACTTGATATTAATAGCAAGAAAACTTAGGAAGTTTTTCAAACGTCCTAATAGGAATAGACAACGTTCTTCTTCTTCTTCTTCTTCTTCTCAACCTAGGAAAAATAACACAAACAAATGGTATAATAAAGAATTAAAGTGTTATGAATGCGGTCAAAATAGACATATTTCATACGATTGTCCCACGAAGAAAAATAATAATAATAATAATAATAATAATAATAATAATAACAACAACAACAACAACAATAAACAAGCCAAGGACAAGGAGGCACAAACGACAAAGACAAAGTAGTCTAAGGCAAGGAAAGGGAAACGAGCAATGAAGGTGAGCACATGGGGCGACTCATCCAACTCAGAATCTGAAACTGAGGAAGCTCAAGTATGCTTCGTATCAAACGAGGTATGTTCTTCATCTGATAGTGATTCTGATAGTGACATGATATTTGATGAAACGTATGTAGAGTTCTTAAGAATGCATGCTCACTGTAAGAGGCTCTCTAAAGAAAAGAAGAAACTAATTGAAGAAAATAACAAGTTGAAGACGTCCAACTTGGAATTTTCCGATCAATTAGAATCTCTTAAACAAGAGTCTACTAATACTATTGATTCTTTAGAGAATAAAATTGAATCATATAGGAAAGATGAACAAAAGATAAAAACGGAAAATAATATGTTAAAGTCCAAGTTGGAAAGTTGTGAACATGAAATAATACAACTTAAGTCTTCTAAACTTAACTTAGAAAAAATGTTAGAACAATTTAAGTCAGGTGCTAGTATGTTAGATAAACTAATCTCATCGCAAAAGTATGGAAATGATAAAACCGGCTTAGGCTATAAAGAAGAAGATGACAAAGTAGGTAGAAAGACTAAGTTTGTATCTTCAACTACTAAACAGTCTTATAAAGATATAAAAACAACTTTGCCTACTAAATCTTCTTCTACTCCTTATGTTTATTCTAAGGCAAAAATGCAACATACACCCATAAAAGCACAAACGCATAAACATACATCTACACCAAGCTTTGCATCTAGACAACCTAGAAATTATGCCTATATGTATACAAATGCAACTAGACATAATAAAATGCATCCAACGTATTATGAACCAAAGTATAGGAAACACTCTTATAAGTCTTATAGAAATGCCTATGTACACACTTATAAAGTGCCATTCAAGAAACAAAATTGCATGCCTTATACACATTATAAAATCGGCCAGCATATAATGATTATCAACCATGGCGTAACGTGTATAACAATGCATCTTCACTTATGTGGAATGATCGTCTATATGCTAATCCTTCTTATTTTCCAGATCATAATCATGCTAAAAATGTGCCTAAAATGTATGTTCAAGTTTGGATACCTAAGGGATATCTAAACAAGAATAGTGCCCCTAACATTCAAGGACCCAAATAAAAGGTACCTAAAACTTTGTCTCCGGAAAAATGCAAAGAATGCAAGAAGAAGGCATAGTCAAAGAATCCGAAAACCAAATGGTTTTTAGATAGTGGATGTTCGAGGCATATGACGGAGAACCCCAAACTATTTATCGAATTGGAACATATCAAAAATGGAGGAAAAGTAACATTCAGTTACAATAACAAAGGACAAGTTGTTGGAAAAGGATCAATTGGGGACCCTAACACATTTCAAATACGAAATGTGCTGTTAGTAAGCAATCACTCTTATAATTTACTTAGTATTTCTCAACTTATAGATTGCGGTTATAATGTCTCTTTTCATCCCAATTCTTGTGATATAATAAATAAAAAAGGAGAAATAGTATTAAAAGGAAATAGAGATGGTAACATTTATACTCTTACTTTAGATAACATGTTAGATGCTAAGATTAAGTGTCTAATATCAAATGTCTTAGATGTAAATTTATGGCATAGAAGATTAGGCCATATAGGAATTTCAGCCTTTAAGAAATTATCTAAGAATAATTTAAATAGAGGAACGCCTAAGTTAGACTTAGATAATTTTCAAATGTGTGAAACATGTATTAAAGGAAAACACATTAAAAAACATTAAAATTGAAACATGAAGTGAGTACTAGCCATGTACTAGAATTGCTTCACTTAGACTTATTTGGTCCAAGTAGGACAAGAAGTCTAGGTGGACACTACTATGTGTGTGTCATAGTAGATGATTACTCAAGCTACACATGGACATTGTTCTTAACACACAAAGACAATGCTTCATTAGCTATCGAAACTCTTATTAAGCAACTTGAAAACATTTACGAAGAACATATTAAAAGGATTAGAAGTGATAGAGGTGGAGAATTTAAAAACAAAGATGTAATCAATTTTTGTGAATTACATGGAATAAAACATGAATTCTCACCACCAAGAACACCACAGCTCAATGGAGTTGTTGAATGCAAAAATAGAACAATTCAAGAAGTTGCTAGAACAATGCTATGTGAAAATAAATTACCTAAATATTTATGGGCTGAAGCTGTTTGTTGTGCATGTTATATTATTAATAGGCTTACAATTAGAAAGAAATCAAAAAAAACACCTTATGAATTGCTAAATAATAGACAACCTAAGATAGATTATCTTAAAGTATTTGGATGTAAATTTTTTGTGCTGAACACTAAGGATAATCTATATAAATTTGAACAAAGTCTATTGAATGCATATTTGTTGGGTATTCAACTAACTCAAGAGCATGTGTTATAATCCTACATCTAGAAAGATAATTGAATCTATACATGTAAAATTCAATGAAAATGCATGCTTTGAATTTAGTGATAAAACTCAACATAAACCTGAGAATAATGTTGAAAATATGTTTGATAATGATGTATTACATGAGCCTGTACTTGATCATCTAGAACCAACTCCCCCTGAACAAGACATGCATGAACCCTTAAATGAAATAAATGAAGAAACTTTGCAATTGGAAGATAATACAACTAATGATCCAATTACATATGATAATGTTCACACTAATGAAACATTTGAACAAGATGAAGGTGAACCTAGTCAATCTAGGAATTGGTGGCATCCTAGAGAACTAATTATTAGAGATCTAAGTGTTGGGGTTAGAACACGTAGAAATATAAGTCAACTTGAAGGACATAGCTTAATCTCACAATTAGAACCTAAGAATGTAAAGGAATCCTTAGGTGATATATCTTGGATAGATTCTATGCATGAGGAATTAAATCAATTCACAAGGAACAATGTGTGAGACTTAGTACCTAAACCCAAAAACAAGTCTATAATAGGAACAAAATGGGTGTTTAGGAATAAAATGGATGAACAAGGAAACATCACACGGAATGAGGCTAGGCTAGTCGCACAAGGTTATAATCAATAAGAAGGAATATATTACGAAGAAACCTTTGCACCTGTTGCACGACTAGAAGCAATTAGATTGTTACTTGCGATTGCAAGTCTAAGCAATATTAAGCTCTTTCAAATGGATGTCAAGAGTGCATTCTTGAATGGATACATCCAAGAAGAGGTGTTTGTCAAACAACCCCCTGGATTCGAAGATCCAAAGAATCCTAACCATGTTTATAAGATTAAGAAAGCTTCATATGGTTTGAAACAAGCTCCAAGAGCTTGGTATGATAGGTTTGCAAACTTTCTTATTGCAAATAATCATTAAAGGAGAACAATAGACAATACATTATTCCTAAGAAGAAAAGGTAACGATTTGTTAATAGTTCAAATATATGTAGACGATATTATCTTTGGTTCAACTAACGCTACCTTAGTAAAAGACTTTGAAGAGTGTATGAAGTCAGAATTTGAAATGTCAATGGTAGCAGAGTTGAACTACTTCTTAGGCCTTCAAATCAAACAAACCCCTCAAGGATTCACATTAGCCAACTTAAGTATGTCAATTATATGATTCAGAAGTTTGGCTTTGAAGAGTTGAAACCTACAACTACCCCCATAAGTGTTAGCACCAAACTAGATAAGGATGAAAATGGTAAACCTTTTGATGACACACTTTAGAGGTCTATGATTGGCTCATTGTTATACTTAATTGCATCAAGACCTGATATCATGTTTAGTGTGTGCATGTGTGCTAGGTTTCAATCTTGTCCTAAGGTATCACATTACAATGCAGTGAAAAAGATCTTTAGATATCTTAAACATACACCTCACTTAGGACTTTGGTATGATAGAAACGCTAAGTTAGAATTGTACGCATATAGTGATGCCGATTATGGTGGTTGCAAGTTAGATAGAAAATCCACTAGCGGTACATGTCAATTCATAGGAACCAACTTGATCTCTTGGTTTTCTAAAAAACAAGCTAGTGTAGCTCTTTCTACCACTGAAGACGAGTATATTGCTTTGAGTCTATGTACTACCAAAATACTTTGTCTTAAACAGCAACTTAGTGATTTTGGCATTAAAATGAAAAAGATTCCAATTTACTGCGATACCACAAGTGCGATCAATCTTTCTCGGAATCTGGTGCTTTATTCTAAGGCCAAACACATTGAGGTGCGATACCACTTTCTTCGCGATCATGTTCAAAATGAGGATATCGTCATAAACCATATAAGAACTGATCACCAAATCGCTGATATCTTTACCAAACCCCTTAATCAAGCCACGTTTAAAAACTTACGAGCCAAGTTAGGTATGATGACTTACGACACCATTGTATAGTTCCATCTTTTGCATGATTTGCAAAATAAAGGGGGAGATAGAATAAGAACATGATTTTAGTTGGTAAGTCATGATTTGGTACGATAAGATTTTAGTTGGCAAGTCATGATTTGGTATGATAAGTTTCAATTGGTATAAGTTGAGTATAGGTTAAGGGGGAGAGTATAAGTTTAGGGGGAGCATAACTATTTAAAATTTTGTTGAAAACAAAGTTTGAAAACAAATTTATGATGTTAAACAAACGGTTATGAGTTGTGACATTAAAATCATGTTAAGTTATTTTGTAAATCATCCAAAAGGGGGAGTGTTGAGAAATATGTTTGGATAATTTTAAAGTCATGATTTTAAGTGGTGAATACTTAGAAATGTCACGTATGGTGTTATAAGTGATTAAAGGATGAAAAAGTGAAGAAAAATGACGTGGATCTCTCAGGCAGAGACACATGGATCGATCGATGTACATCATCCCCTAACATGGATCGATCGATGTTGGACTGAGAAGAACAAAAAACTTATTGTGAGAAGTCGATCTCTCACGTGGATCGATCGACGTACGTCAGCCCCTCACGTGGATGGATCCACGTCTCACAGAATGTTTAGGGTTTTTAGAAATATTTTTCTAAAATATGTCAAAGTGGTTGTTTTCATTTGTATATGATTTATACATGCTCATTATGTGAATCTTATGTGATTTTGATGACTTTAAATGTATTAGGAGTAACGTGCCTTGAAAGTTTCTACAACTTACCAAAAAGGACAAAATTGGTATTTTGAGTCTTTTAGGAACATTACATGGTGAAAATATTTCAAGGATGTATTCTTATACTATTTATCATGACAAAGGCGATATCATGATTATTTCTGACCATCCGGGTCATTTCTGGAGTTTTCACATACCAGGGGAGTTTTGGTCATTTCACCCCGAGGGTATTTTTGGTATTTTCACTCAAGGAATCTCTTGAGCATATTATTATCTTCATTCTGGAGCTGAGTTATTATTAATTTGAAGATTATATGTTGATTTTATCTTATTTCTCTCAAATGATGATATTGTTGACTATAGCTGGATATGTGACGATTTGAGATGTCACATTCTATTTTTTCTTGAAGACACTCTTATATATGTTATAAGACCATATTTATCATCATTATTCAGAGTTGTTCAAGGTGTCAAAGGTGTGGAAATGTTTGTTAGGTGCAGCAATTGTTCTGTGGCGTAGGCCGGTGGGCGCAGGCCGTGTGGGCCAAGTCACAGTCGAATGCCGTGGGCGCTTGTGTACTGAATGCACTATAAGGCTAGGGTATGCGCATCTCCTGTCACCAATTGGTTTTGGGAGAGATGGTAGCGCCTGAGGTCCTACAAGTGGTATCAGAGCGAGGTCACGGGTTCGATTCCCAGCAGGAGCAATTGCTGAGGGGGAGATTGTTAGGTGCAGCAATTGTCCTATGGCGTAGGCCAGTGGGCGCAGGCCGTGTGGGCCAAGTCACAGTCGAATGCCGTGGGCGCTTGTGTGCTGAATGCACTATAAGGCTAGGGTATGCGCATCTCCTGTCACCAATTGGTTTTGGGAGAGATGGTAGCACCTGAGGCCCTACAATGTTCATGACATATAAGAAGAAATACTGGGAATTTCGGTGTTACACGTTGACATAATCTTGTCAACTATTATCTATTGATTTCTTATTCAAAAATCTGAGTTGCTACACATATATATATGTTGAAAAACGTACATATGCAATTGGATATGATGTATTATTCATTTTATGAGTTGGAGACAAGTGTACCAACCAAAAAGGAGCTAGTTGGCAAAATTGCCAACTTGGAATTTTCTAAATATAGCCAACGGCTATATAGCTATTTTCAGCAGATTTGTGAAGTCAAATGAAGATTTCACATATCCTATTATTGTGCTTAAAGTTGGAGATATTTTGGTGGTATTATCCTTTCTTATTTTATTAAGGAAAATCAAAAGATTATCTTGGAAAAATGCTTAGTAGCCAACGGCTACTAAAGGGATATTGAAGCTAAATTTTATTTGAAATGTTCAAAGCCTCACATTCCTATTCTCAAGCTAAGGGGTTGAGGGAATAGTAGAGTATTATCTCTCTAATTATCTTCATTTTTGGCAAAGGATAATCAAGACAATTTTAGTTGATAAAATCGGCCACATGGAGTTGCCAAGGTGGACCAATCATTTTGTCTTATTTTGCCAAGTGTACAAGGCCAACCAATAATGAGAAGACATTTGGACTTCATGATGAAGATGGTGACACATTGGAGTTCTTATATCCAAGGCTCAAATCACACTATAAATAGAGGCAATGGTGAAGAAGATGAAACACACTTGAAGCTCACAAGCATTTGTTGAATTGTCTAGCTATCATCTTTTTTTGTTGTTGTTCTTGTTCCATTCTTTGTAGAAAATGTGTTCTTGTTGTTTTTTTGTGCTACAAGCCTTTTGAGCTTTATTTGTAAGATTGATTAGCCCCATTTTTATAAGGCTATATCAATAGGTGGTAGAGGTGTTGCAACTAAGTGTTGCTTAGAAGGTGATTATCCAAGACTTGAATAGGGTTGGTGTATAACCCAAGAATCAAGCTTGGATCTTGTTGTAAGGTGATTCATTTTATAGTAAAATCCATAGAAAGGTGTTACTTGGGACTGGAGTAGGTCACCTTGACCGAACCAGGATAAATTCTCGGTGTTCTTGTCTTGTTTCTTCATTTCTATTTTCTGCCCGTTTTTACTGCATTTTTCACCCAAATTCTCACGTCTTGAAAAAATAGCTAAACATTTTTCAAAATTTGTGATTTTTGGTGGAGTTATTCTTCAGAGTGTTAGCTTTCATTTGCAACAAGAATCACTTGATTTGAGCAAGCGAAAGTTAGTCTTTCAGTCTTTGCAAAATAACTGCTCCAATCTGGCTGCAATCTGACCAGTTTTGAGAAAACTTAAATTCTGTATTTATCAAGAATTGTTTAAGGTCAGGGCCTTTTGGAAACATCATATACATCCTAAGGAGTATTTTGATATAAAGATCAACCTTTTTGGTTGATTATTCAAAGAGAAACACGTTTTGCAAAATCAACAACATTCTGTCCAATTCTGTCCAGATTGACCATCTGAATCTTTTTATTTGTTTGAAGGGTCAAACGATCTTATTTTTGTCTGATTTTTGGATAGAGTCTTGTTAACACATTGAATTATATTCTGGAAAGTTTCATATATGTTGGAGTTGTGTACAATTAGTTTTGAATTTTTCAAAAACGGGTTCTGAATCTGAGGTGGTCTCAGATTCTGTTTTCAAAGGGGATTTTTACAAAGGGTTGTAGTGTAATTTCCGCTAACCACTATTCACCTCTCTCTCTAGTGGTGTTTATGGCAGGTGCACGGTCCAACAATATGTGGATGACATGATCATAGCAGAAAGTAACACAGAAGAAATCACAAAATTGAAGGAGAATCTGTTAATAGAATTTCAAATGAAAACTTAGAAAAACTGAAGTACTTCTTTGAAATTGAGGTTCTATGATTTAGCCATGTGATCTTTGTACCTCAGCAAAAATATATTATAGATTTACTTGCACTGGCAGGTATGGTGCATTACAAGCTCAGGTACTCCGATGATCATGAATCAGAACCTTCAAACGATAGAGGGGATGCATTGGCTGATGGAGAACAATACCAAAGGCTAGTAGGGAAGTTGATCTGCTTGTCTCACACTAGACCCGATATTGCATATGTCGTTAGAATAGTAAGCCAGTTTATGCACCAATCTCTGGAAGAACATATAGAGACAGCTATAAGGATAGTACAATGCCTAAAGGGCATGCCAGGAAGAGGCATATTGTTCAGAACGAGCGGACACCTAGATGTTGAAGTTTATGCTGACGCTGTTTGTGCAGGTAACCTGAATGATAGACGGTCCATGGCAGGTACTTTGCTTTGGTGGGAGGGAGGCTAGCACATGGATAAGGAAAAAAAGGGAAAGGTATCAGCATTATCTAATGTGAATGCAGAGTTGAGAAAAATTGCCAAAGACGAGATGTAGGTTACAATGGTTGAAAAAGTTAATTCTAGAGATTTGTTTTACCCTCAAGGTTCTGACTCAGTTGGCGTACGACAACAGACAATGATTAGTATATTTGAAAATCCTTCACAGTATGACAGAACAAAACATGTGGAGGTAGACTGACACTTTATAAAAGAGAAGTTTGAGAAGGCACTCTCGAGCTTCCGTTTGTATGGTCTAAAGATCACTTGACAGATATTCTTACGAAAGCAGTCACTGAAAGGATATTCGACGCAATACTATGCGAGTTGGGTATTGACGATCCCACTACTCGACTCGAGATAAGTAATAGAAACAACAACCACCAAGTTATATGATTGGTATATTCAAATCAATCAAACCATTGCATTTATTTTTGTATTTATTGTCCGACATACTTAACGTTTGTATCGCACTATATATACGACTCATTGTATACAAACAAAATCAAAGAAAACGGTTTCATTCCAAAAAAAACTATTTATATGTAAATTGGCGAATTTTTCTGTATCGAAGTAGCAATTTTCCTACATAAGTTTCAGCCAACTATTTGATTGCGAATACTATGAGAGACCGTCGGCAGAATGAAAACAAAATTGCAGGCAAATTTTGTCAAATTTAGGTTGTCTCTCCTGCAGGAATGGAGCTCGCCAAATGGAAGAAGTTGGATAATCAAACCAATTACAATCTAATATTTATCACCGAACATACTTGTTTTGAGTTGATGGAATCTTATGTATGATACGGTTAGAAGAATATCATGTCCCAAGTTCATAATCTCTGTTCACTCCCATCCAAGAGCCAACAACTCCGCGTGCTGATTTAATATTGTCAACTTTAAACTTGTCTTCATTTTTCTATTATCTTCTGTCCTCTACTAATTTATTTATTTATACTATCTCTCAGAAATATGTCATTATCTTTATTCATACTTATGTCATCTACAATTTTCTATAAAAATAGAATCAAGTTAAATACTTATAAATACAACGGTAAATTACAATTCTAATGACTCAACAATTTTTTAACTAATATATTTTTTTAATAAGTTAGGAAACGAAATTAAAAATATCATTGTTATAGGGCCTACAGAAACAGAACCCATTTGAAAAAGTATCAGGGTCTTATAGTAACAATCAAACTAGTTAGTGACTTGAATTTGGATCCTTCATATATTTGATGAAGTAAAACAATTTCTACACTTCAATCAATCAGTCATACCCAGTATATCACAACGACACCAAAAGCTATCGTTAGGGTCTGAAGAGGGTGAGCGGCAGGCAAACAATATCTCTATCTTAAAGGATAGAGAGTTTGCTTCCATTGAAACCCACGGCTCTATATGTACCTGCATAATGACACAACAATAGGAATATGATGTGATAGTGTGTTATTGAAGGAATTCACTAATTACATATAGGAAGCTTCCAATATTAAAATAGTCATAAACGTGTATATACACATATAATGCAAGACACATACAATAATAAAAACAATGAAGTGCAAAGTCCTTTTAAATCGTAGATAGTATCTAAGCCCTTAAATATACTCTATGGCGCCCCTATATCGTGCCTAAACCTCGTTAACCTTAATCTTTTGACTCCATGAACTCCTATCCTAAGCCATATCCTTGTAGAATTACAAATCTAGTAGGTCATGTCTAGGCCGTTCATCCCAAGTCAGTTTGACATGCTTTTAATCATCTTCTCCTCTACGATGAGGCTTTCAACCGCTCTTTGGGTTAAAATTTCATAGCGAATCTCCTCAGCCCTTGAGGAGAAAAAGGGAGGGGGAGTGTGGATTATGGAGCTGGGGATTCATCGGTTCAACCTTCGTCCCAGGACGGCATCAACCTTGCATGTCGAGCTGTATTAATTACATAATTGACTAGGACAAAAGCACTTGTTTTTCATGTTATATTTTACCAAAGATTTGATTAATTGACATGTTAAACAAAGTGCCAAACAATTGCACGTTTCATTGGCTTCATTTCTTAATTTTTACGATAAATATAAAAGGAACTGATAAAAATGACCAACCAGACTCATTTGCAAAAATATACTATTATATATTGGTCATACGACTGAGCAATAATCGTTACATATTATAACCTAATGTTTGTACAGACTATTCAGTTAAAAGTTAAATCATAACTTCGAATATTTTCACTGTCCAGCTAATAAAACTTTATAGATGATGTTACGAAGAAAATATCTTAATAAAAAATCTTTCAAAATTTGCTTACTTATAACTTGTATGATTTTCGGATTTAAATTTTTGATAGAATCGAATAGATTATTTTGCCAGTTGTACGTATAATATCCTGTCATTTCGCCCCAAATGAAAAGGCACTACCAACATATCACACATTAAAGCTTTACTCGGTTTAATCCAAACAATAACATTTCTGTAAAATATTAATACTATTTATAGAAACCGATTAAGTTATATTAAAGAGCATATTTTAAGCGTTAAAATGAGTAACATATTGGATGTATCATCTTTATCGCATAATAAATATAATTAAAATCAGATAGATTTTAATACAACTACAATGAAAAGTTTGCAATTATAGTATGATTACAAAAGGCACCTGCATTCAATTTCTACCCTATGTAGACTACGCTCAAAAGATAATGAAATATTTTTCTTTTTCTTTCATTCCTTTTTTCTCTATAATTTTTCCCTTTCGTGGTCAGACAATCAAAAGCTTTCCTGTTTATTCTTTTATTTTTGTTCATATAACATATATATATATACATATATATATATACATATATATATATATACATATATATATATATGTGTATATATATATATATGTATATATATACATATATATATACATATATATATACATATATATATACATATATATATACATATATATATATATTATCATATAGTAAAGTTCAACACGTAATCTCTTGATGAATATAATCAAGAATGAAGATACTGTTCAAAACAGTATTGAAGAAGAATACAATATTCCTCACAATATAGATCTTTTAAATAAATGGACAATTCCTAAGGTAGACTATAAAATAGTTTATCAATTAGGAACATTTGAAAAATTAGGAATTAAACAAGTAGTTAAAACTACTGAGTCAACTTTATCTATTAATAAAGATGATATGATGATAAGACTACTTAATGATAGAGAATTAAGTAGATATAAATCTAATCATAAATTTATACATATAGGTTTAGTTCAAATAGCTTTTAAACCTTTAACTTTAGAAGGTTTACCAGAAAGCTTTATAGCAGCTTTAAGAGATGGTAGGAATAATAATTGGAAAAAATCTTTGATTGGTATTATACAATCATCACTGGCTCATGGTCCAGTATATTTTAATATATATCCTAATCTAAGATTATCTTTATCAGATGTTAATGTTTGTGATGCATTAACTTTAAATATTAAAACTCATGGTTATGATTATAAACCAGGATCAGAGGTTATATGTGTCTGTTATAGAATATATTATAAACCATTGGTTACATATAATCCTAGATGTAAGATTATGGATAGACCAATAAATGAAACAATCATAATAGAAACTAATTTTGGAAAATCTAATATAACTACTAGGAGAAAAATTAGATGGGAAGAAATTGAATTTCCAGAAAATTGGATAATGGAGGCATCAGTCCCTTCAAAATCATATGTGGATAATAATCCAATTGATATTATACAGTCTGAGGAAGGAACTGTAAAAATAAAATTCGATAATAAAAATATAATAGATTACAAGACAAGATCTAGTCTTTCTAAAAGCAGATCTTCACATTATTATATATCTCCACTTGAATATAAAGTAACGAGTCCTTCGAGGGCTTCAACTTCTCAAATTAGAGAAGAATATCCTGCATCAATAGATGAGATAAGGATAAATGAGCAGAATATAGTAAGAGGAATTCATAAGAATCATGAACCGGAAATAACCGAATCAGAAATGAATTTTTCAATATGAATTTAAAACCAAATATAGATTTTAGAAAAGGATCTCCAGTAAGACAGGAGATAAATAAAGAATTTTATTTACAAAAATGGGAACCATTTAGGAATTGGTTTTTTGGTAATTTTAATAATCAAGATAAATTATATTTTCAGGAAAAATATTATAAGGATCTTTCTCAGAAAAACCAGGTTATACCATTTGTGCCTTGGTTTTTGAATAATTATATTTACAGTATTATCTCTGTTATAGAAAGAGATTATAATATGAATGGTAAAATACTCCATACTGTATTTCCACCACAACAACCTTTTCAAATTGGAAAAGAAAATGAAATAAGACATTTTACTGCTTTTCAAAAATTAATAGATAATAATACTCTTTCGATTACAATTGCTCATATTAATATGATATTAACACAACAAAATTATAGTAATTTGTATGTGGTTGTGTTAGGAGAACAATTAAAAGATATAAATAATAAGATAGATAATGTTTTATCATATGTAAAACAAATAAATAATAAAGTACAAGCTGCAAATATAACTAGTACTAGTAAGAGCATAATAGCTGCTCCTACTATTCAACCTCCTCCAGATATAAAAGATTTTAAATTAAAATCAACTACTGATTTAGAAAGATTATTAGAAGATAAATTTAAAAATCTTAAATTAAGTACCCTTGAAGAAGAATTTGAAGAATTAATGAGTGATAAAGAAAATCATTCTAAAATAATAGATGATGAGATAAACAAATTAAGATATAAATTTGCGGATAGGCCAACTCAAAGGAAATATTATTATCCAAGACCTACTCCTCAAGATATATTACTTGAAGAAGAAGAATATATAATAAATAATTCATATCATGGGAGATCTATCTATGAATGGAACATAGATGGATTTACAGAGAGACAAATTTATAATGTTGTTCATAGAATGTTAATGTATAGTACAATTTGTAAAACAAATAATAATTCTGATAAAGTAGTAGCTAATATGTTAATATCAGGATTTACAGGACAATTAAAAGGATGGTGGGATAATTATTTATCTCCCCAAAGTAAAGCAGAAATATTTAATAATATTAAGGTAGAAGATGGAGTACAAACCGAGAATATAGTTTATACTCTTATAATTAATATAATAGAACATTTTACAGGAAGATGGTCTGATAATTCTGAGACTCTTAGAACTTTATTACAAAATCTAAGATGTAGAACACTTACCTCATTTAGGTGGTATAAAGATACATTTTTAAGTAGAGTAATGGAACTTCCAGAGTCTAATAGTACTCATTGGAAATCAAAGTTTATAGATGGATTACCTCCTTTATTTGCAGAAAGAGTTCGAAAGAATCTTCGCAAAGGAGAAGTAAGTATAAATTATGATAATTATACTTATGGCAAGTTAATAGGAACTTGTATCCAAGAAGGATTAGCCTTGTGTAATGAAATTAAGTTAAATCAACAAATAAAAAAACATTCTTTGAATGAAAAAAGACAATTGGGTCAATTTTGTGCTCAATTTGGATTAGATGATCGCTTAGATAAGAGTGATAATAAAAATAAGAAATTTAAATCTTCTCATAAATTTCAAAAAAGGAAAATGAAAAGAGAAGAGAGAAAAAGGAAAAGAATGAAAGATAATTATAAGGAAGATGTTGGTAATACCAAAAAGAGATATGGTAAAAAATCTAAAGAATATAAAAAATCTTATAAATCATATATAATATGTAAAAAATGTGGACGCCCAGGCCATAAGGCAAATACATGTTGGGTAAAGAGAAAAATTAATAGTTTAGAAGATAATGATTTAAAAGAGGTTTTATCAAACATTTTATTAAATTCAGACTCGGAAACAGAGTTAGATCAATCTTCTGAATATCCAGAAGATATAATGGGAATAATTGAAAATGATAGTATATCTTCTTCAGAGGAAGAATGTGGTCCTTGTAATAGAGGAGAAACATGTTGTGAACAATCTTCTGATATAGAAGAAAATCAATTATATCAAATTATTTCACAATTTCAGGATTTAGAAATAAATGTTTTGACAAATGATATTCTAGAATTGTTAAAAATAATAGATGATTCTGAAGTAAAACAAAAAATTATATCTTATATCAGTAATAAAGGAGAAGCTGAGTCTTCTATACCAAGGATATATCAAAGAATAGAACAAACAGAACCTTATACATTATCAGAGGTTAAGAGACAAATGTCTCAAAGAAATAGAAATAAAGAATCTGTAGGAATTGCAGAGTTAATAATTGAGATTAATAATCTAAAACAAGAAATAAAAGAAATAAAACAAATAATTTGTTATTAGAAGAAAGAGTTCATAAACTTGAAAAAGGAAAAGAAATTCTTTTTGAACCTTCTGAAAATATTTTAGAAGGAATAGATGATCAAAAATATTTGTCTATATTAGAAATTGTTACTTCACAAAAATGGTATGTGAAAATTAATTTATTAATAGATGATAAATTTTGTAAGGAATTAGTTGCATTAATTGACAGTGGTGCAGATTTGAATTGTATTCAAGAAGGGTTGATACCTACTAGATATTTTCAAAAAACTACACATTCATTAAGATCTGCTAGTGGGCAGAAATTACATATTAATTATAAGCTTCCTCAAGCTTATGTATGTAAAGAACAGGTATGTATTCCTGTTAGTTTTATATTAGTTAAAAATATTACTAACCAAGTAATACTCGGTACACCATTTTTACAGAAGTTATTTCCTATTAAAAATATTGATAAGACAGGATTTATAGGAAATTTCAAAGGAAAAGACATTACTTTTAAATTTATTGCAGAACCTTTAACAAGGTTTATAAATAATTTTACAGAATCTGTAAAAGCAAAAGAAAATCAAATAAATTTCTTAAAACAAGAAATTACAATATTAACTATAGAAGAAAAATTACAAAATCCTAAATTACAGGATAAAATCAAACTATTGCAGAATGAGTTTTCATTACACATATGTAATGATCATCCTAATGCTTTTTGGGATAGGAAAAAACATATAGTTTCTCTTCCATATGAAGAGGAGTTTGATGAAAAAACAATTCCGACAAAGGCAAGACCTTGTCAAATGAATTTTGAATATTTAGAATTATGCAAGAAAGAAATATCTTCTTTAATAGATAAAAAATTAATTAAGCCCTCAAAATCATCTTGGTCTTGTACTGCTTTTTATGTAAATAAGCATTCAGAACAAGAGAGAGGGGTTCCAAGATTAGTAATAAACTATAAACCTTTAAATAAGGTTTTAAAATGGATTAGGTATCCTATACCGAATAAGAAAGATTTATTGGATAGGCTAAATGAAGCACTTATTTTTTCTAAATTTGATTTAAAATCAGGATATTGGCAGATTCAAATAAATGAATCTGATACATACAAAACAGCTTTTACTGTTCCTATAGGACATTATGAATGGAATGTAATGCCATTTGGATTGAAAAATGCACCTTCTGAATTTCAGAATATTATGAATGATATTTTTATTCCTTATAGTGATTTTATTATAGTCTATATAGATGATATCTTAGTATTTTCTAAGAATATTGAAATACATTTTAAACATTTGAATATATTTAAAAAAATAATTATTCAAAATGGTTTAGTTATTTCTAGACCTAAAATGTTATTATTTCAGACAAAAATAAGATTTTTAGGACATAATATAGAAAAGGGAAAAATCATCCCTATAAATAGAAGTATAGAATTTGCTTCTAAATTTCCAGATAATATTCTGGATAAAACACAATTACAGAGATTTTTGGGAAGTTTAAATTATATTTCTCCTTATTATAAGAACTTGGCAGAAGATACTGCTATATTATATGACAGGTTGAAGAAAAATGTTAAACCATGGACTGAAGATCATACTAAAGCAGTTCAGGTAATTAAGCAAAAGGTAACTCATTTGCCTTGTTTGATGTTAGCAAACCCAAATTGGGAAAAGATTATAGAAACAGATGCCTCAGATATAGGATATGGAGGTATTCTAAAACAAATTTCACCTATTGAGAAACAAGAATATCTTGTTAGATTTCATTCAGGAAAATGGACTAATAGTCAAAAGAATTATGCTACTATAGCAAAAGAAATTCTTGCTATTGTAAAATGTGTTCTAAAATTTCAAGACGATTTATATAATCAAAAGTTTATTATAAAAACTGATTGTCAAGCAGCAAAATTTATGTTTAATAAAGATTTTAAACATGATGTTTCTAAGCAGATGTTTGCAAGATGGCAGGCTCATATGGCACCCTTTGATTTTGAAATTCAATATAAGAAAGGGTCAGATAATAGTCTCCCTGATTTTCTTACAAGAGAATATATTAATGACTAACATCTCTCATTTTGCAGATATGTCCCAATGGGGCAGGGGAAGTCCCTCTAATAGGAGAGGACGAGGAACCTACTCTAATAGAGGAGGAAGAAGTGGCGAAATTCTTGGCCAAATTGGCCAACAGAGATTAATTTCTGCGAATATTGCATCTTCATCTTCGAGTAATACTCAAACAGATGATGATAAGTTATATAAAGAATTTTTAGCTTATAAAGCTTCTCAAAAGAAGGAGGATAATAAACCTTCATATGTTACAATGGTAACAGAAGAAACTGATGAAGTTTATGATCAAAATTCACATTCTGAAAGTATATTACTTTTGGAACAAAAGGATCTTAAATGGAAAGATCAACCATGGATTTTATTACAAAGATATTTGGACACAGTGTCATACACTGCAGCTTCTTATAAGAATAGAGGATATTATGAGTCTATACTCAAAATCACAGAATCCTGTGAAATTACTCATTTTACAACTGCTAATTCTGCTGTTTATAATTTCAGCAAGGTAATAATAAAGCAGATTATATCAGCTGATTCATGGGGAATATCTACCCTAAAAGAAAAGGAGTTTATACACCCAGAAGTTAAAGTTCCAGTTAAATATAATTACTGGGATTATGTTGAAGCATTTCATAAAGCTTTCTTATATGAGAATCCAAAAAGGAAGCATTCTTGGTTTTTCAGGATATGTCCTGAGGTATATAAACAAGAAATTCCAAATTGGTTATATCAATGGTGGTCCTCATATGGTCCGTCAATAAATATTCTTCCTGAACCATACAAGAGTTTATATACTCAATGGATTGAAATTTCACCAGCCATAATAGAGGCTCAGAATGAAAGAAGCCTAATTACAGGCATGAATACATTACATTTCTTTATGGAATTTGGGATACCATGGATTTGGAAATGGGAAGTGAGAGTTGGTTATACCCAACAAAATATTCCGTCATTAAGAAGAATTTTTTATACAAAATTCTGGAAGAAAATGCTTAATAAAACTGAAGAAGGCATTGTTGAAGGACAACAAACATTGGATAATATCCAAAAAACTTTGGTGATATATCAAACTCAAATGGAGGAACGGAAAGATTATTCCAGCCCATTTCAACAAATGATGCAAAAAATGAAGATGGTGAAAGGAGATCATATAAATCTTTCTAAGGAAGAAATTATATCTTCATACTTCGAAGAAATTAAGAAAGATTTAATAAGAAATCTTCAGAAGGATAATGATTCTAGTTGTTCAGATGTATCTATGTCTGGTACATATCAAGATAAAGATGTATTAGCTGGAGAATCTCAAGAAGAAGATGATGATGATCAGATGCAACAAATGGTGGATGCAATGATGAAAAATATTCGTCAACAAATTGATAAAGAAATTGGCTAAAGACAAATAATTGAAGAAATGGTAGACATATGGGTCCTATCATGTCAACTTTTTGTAAAGGACATTATTCCTTTTTGGCATTATATTGGCCATTATTGTAAATTTCAATTTCATGTAAATTTCATGTAAATTTCATTTACATTTCATTTGAGTTTTAGTCTAGAATAGATTTGAAGTCCGGGACTCTGCCTATAAAAAGGCGGCCATCCCCCATTTGTAAAGACACGCTTTCAGATATTCTCTTTCTGTTTTTTTGTATACAACTTTTTGTGAATAAAAATTTGGAAGAATTGTTCGTGCATTGCTTAGAGTCTTTCAGTTTGAGGTATATTTCTTTCTTTCTTCTTTTTATTTATTTATTTCAGTTTTGTTTTGAACTTAGCCTAATGAAAGGCTAAGAATTTATGTGTTGAACTATGCTGTATGATTAATTTATTTGATATGGTAATGAACAACGATCATATACATCATGAGTGTGCCAGGGGGTGTTCAGGCCCTTAATTCCTTCTGGGATGTCTGGATTTGTAAGCTCTGTGATGGAGGATTGATCGGTGAAAGAAAAAAAAAATATAAAAAAATATAATAATAATAAAAAAAATAAATAATATAATAATAATAAATTTTTTTTTTTTATTAAATAATTTGTTCTTGAAGGTGAGGTTATAGATGTGATCAGGCTGGATCTATTTTAGTTTCTCGAATTTGCGGGAGCCCGTTTTAGCCGATTAAGTTAATGGCGTTTTAAGGGCAAGACTGCGTACTGAGAGATTAGGAATAGATTCCAATGCCAGATTAAATCTATGTAAAGTTATCCTGAGCCTTTGAATAAATTGTTTTATTACTTTTTTAATAAATTGTTTAATAAGATTGGTTGTTTTGTTTGTTTGTTTTGGTGTTTTTATTACTTTGTTTTATTAGTTTGTTTTATTAAAGATTCTGGGTGAATAATTGGTATCAGAGCCATGGAAAATATATTATCATATAGTAAAGTTCAACACGTAATCTCTTGATGAATATAATCAAGAATGAAGATACTGTTCAAAACAGTATTGAAGAAGAATACAATATTCCTCACAATATAGATCTTTTAAATAAATGGACAATTCCTAAGGTAGACTATAAAATAGTTTATCAATTAGGAACATTTGAAAAATTAGGAATTAAACAAGTAGTTAAAACTACTGAGTCAACTTTATCTATTAATAAAGATGATATGATGATAAGACTACTTAATGATAGAGAATTAAGTAGATATAAATCTAATCATAAATTTATACATATAGGTTTAGTTCAAATAGCTTTTAAACCTTTAACTTTAGAAGGTTTACCAGAAAGCTTTATAGCAGCTTTAAGAGATGGTAGGAATAATAATTGGAAAAAATCTTTGATTGGTATTATACAATCATCACTGGCTCATGGTCCAGTATATTTTAATATATATCCTAATCTAAGATTATCTTTATCAGATGTTAATGTTTGTGATGCATTAACTTTAAATATTAAAACTCATGGTTATGATTATAAACCAGGATCAGAGGTTATATGTGTCTGTTATAGAATATATTATAAACCATTGGTTACATATAATCCTAGATGTAAGATTATGGATAGACCAATAAATGAAACAATCATAATAGAAACTAATTTTGGAAAATCTAATATAACTACTAGGAGAAAAATTAGATGGGAAGAAATTGAATTTCCAGAAAATTGGATAATGGAGGCATCAGTCCCTTCAAAATCATATGTGGATAATAATCCAATTGATATTATACAGTCTGAGGAAGGAACTGTAAAAATAAAATTCGATAATAAAAATATAATAGATTACAAGACAAGATCTAGTCTTTCTAAAAGCAGATCTTCACATTATTATATATCTCCACTTGAATATAAAGTAACGAGTCCTTCGAGGGCTTCAACTTCTCAAATTAGAGAAGAATATCCTGCATCAATAGATGAGATAAGGATAAATGAGCAGAATATAGTAAGAGGAATTCATAAGAATCATGAACCGGAAATAACCGAATCAGAAATGAATTTTTCAATATGAATTTAAAACCAAATATAGATTTTAGAAAAGGATCTCCAGTAAGACAGGAGATAAATAAAGAATTTTATTTACAAAAATGGGAACCATTTAGGAATTGGTTTTTTGGTAATTTTAATAATCAAGATAAATTATATTTTCAGGAAAAATATTATAAGGATCTTTCTCAGAAAAACCAGGTTATACCATTTGTGCCTTGGTTTTTGAATAATTATATTTACAGTATTATCTCTGTTATAGAAAGAGATTATAATATGAATGGTAAAATACTCCATACTGTATTTCCACCACAACAACCTTTTCAAATTGGAAAAGAAAATGAAATAAGACATTTTACTGCTTTTCAAAAATTAATAGATAATAATACTCTTTCGATTACAATTGCTCATATTAATATGATATTAACACAACAAAATTATAGTAATTTGTATGTGGTTGTGTTAGGAGAACAATTAAAAGATATAAATAATAAGATAGATAATGTTTTATCATATGTAAAACAAATAAATAATAAAGTACAAGCTGCAAATATAACTAGTACTAGTAAGAGCATAATAGCTGCTCCTACTATTCAACCTCCTCCAGATATAAAAGATTTTAAATTAAAATCAACTACTGATTTAGAAAGATTATTAGAAGATAAATTTAAAAATCTTAAATTAAGTACCCTTGAAGAAGAATTTGAAGAATTAATGAGTGATAAAGAAAATCATTCTAAAATAATAGATGATGAGATAAACAAATTAAGATATAAATTTGCGGATAGGCCAACTCAAAGGAAATATTATTATCCAAGACCTACTCCTCAAGATATATTACTTGAAGAAGAAGAATATATAATAAATAATTCATATCATGGGAGATCTATCTATGAATGGAACATAGATGGATTTACAGAGAGACAAATTTATAATGTTGTTCATAGAATGTTAATGTATAGTACAATTTGTAAAACAAATAATAATTCTGATAAAGTAGTAGCTAATATGTTAATATCAGGATTTACAGGACAATTAAAAGGATGGTGGGATAATTATTTATCTCCCCAAAGTAAAGCAGAAATATTTAATAATATTAAGGTAGAAGATGGAGTACAAACCGAGAATATAGTTTATACTCTTATAATTAATATAATAGAACATTTTACAGGAAGATGGTCTGATAATTCTGAGACTCTTAGAACTTTATTACAAAATCTAAGATGTAGAACACTTACCTCATTTAGGTGGTATAAAGATACATTTTTAAGTAGAGTAATGGAACTTCCAGAGTCTAATAGTACTCATTGGAAATCAAAGTTTATAGATGGATTACCTCCTTTATTTGCAGAAAGAGTTCGAAAGAATCTTCGCAAAGGAGAAGTAAGTATAAATTATGATAATTATACTTATGGCAAGTTAATAGGAACTTGTATCCAAGAAGGATTAGCCTTGTGTAATGAAATTAAGTTAAATCAACAAATAAAAAAACATTCTTTGAATGAAAAAAGACAATTGGGTCAATTTTGTGCTCAATTTGGATTAGATGATCGCTTAGATAAGAGTGATAATAAAAATAAGAAATTTAAATCTTCTCATAAATTTCAAAAAAGGAAAATGAAAAGAGAAGAGAGAAAAAGGAAAAGAATGAAAGATAATTATAAGGAAGATGTTGGTAATACCAAAAAGAGATATGGTAAAAAATCTAAAGAATATAAAAAATCTTATAAATCATATATAATATGTAAAAAATGTGGACGCCCAGGCCATAAGGCAAATACATGTTGGGTAAAGAGAAAAATTAATAGTTTAGAAGATAATGATTTAAAAGAGGTTTTATCAAACATTTTATTAAATTCAGACTCGGAAACAGAGTTAGATCAATCTTCTGAATATCCAGAAGATATAATGGGAATAATTGAAAATGATAGTATATCTTCTTCAGAGGAAGAATGTGGTCCTTGTAATAGAGGAGAAACATGTTGTGAACAATCTTCTGATATAGAAGAAAATCAATTATATCAAATTATTTCACAATTTCAGGATTTAGAAATAAATGTTTTGACAAATGATATTCTAGAATTGTTAAAAATAATAGATGATTCTGAAGTAAAACAAAAAATTATATCTTATATCAGTAATAAAGGAGAAGCTGAGTCTTCTATACCAAGGATATATCAAAGAATAGAACAAACAGAACCTTATACATTATCAGAGGTTAAGAGACAAATGTCTCAAAGAAATAGAAATAAAGAATCTGTAGGAATTGCAGAGTTAATAATTGAGATTAATAATCTAAAACAAGAAATAAAAGAAATAAAACAAAATAATTTGTTATTAGAAGAAAGAGTTCATAAACTTGAAAAAGGAAAAGAAATTCTTTTTGAACCTTCTGAAAATATTTTAGAAGGAATAGATGATCAAAAATATTTGTCTATATTAGAAATTGTTACTTCACAAAAATGGTATGTGAAAATTAATTTATTAATAGATGATAAATTTTGTAAGGAATTAGTTGCATTAATTGACAGTGGTGCAGATTTGAATTGTATTCAAGAAGGGTTGATACCTACTAGATATTTTCAAAAAACTACACATTCATTAAGATCTGCTAGTGGGCAGAAATTACATATTAATTATAAGCTTCCTCAAGCTTATGTATGTAAAGAACAGGTATGTATTCCTGTTAGTTTTATATTAGTTAAAAATATTACTAACCAAGTAATACTCGGTACACCATTTTTACAGAAGTTATTTCCTATTAAAAATATTGATAAGACAGGATTTATAGGAAATTTCAAAGGAAAAGACATATATATATATATATATATGTATATATATATATATATATACATATATATATGTATATATATATATATATATAAATATGTATATATATATGTATATATATATACATATATATATGTATATATATATACATATATATGTATATATATATATATATATATATATATATATATATAAATCTTTGAACTTGCCCTACGTCAATGGTTCAGACGGTGAACTTCTAGTCCCAATCCGTGACCTGCCTTCATGGACGGGCTCGTATAACATGCTCTAAATTTATATAAAAATATGTAAAAATATTGATCGGAGGATGAAGTGAAAACTTAAATTGGATGGGTGAAATGGTATTCTAAATTTTCTGAATTCTAAAGTAACTGCACATTCAATGAGCGAGACTGAACGGTCAGTGATGAGCTTTGAGTGCTATCTCCGAGTTCGGTTGAAGTTTTTGTCCAGTCATTGAACCCAACACCGAATGTTGGGTAAATCCATTCAGCGAGCGTTTCGTCCTAAGTTAGGTGATGAGTTTAGATTTGCAACTTTGAAAAATTTCGAAGTGAAGACAACACAATATTTCTACTGCCTTTTAATGAAATAATGCAACATTTGCAACTTGGGACACCTTCTTTCAATCTTGAATGGTCATAAATTAACTTACAAAGTTAAATTCCGCAAAGAGTTGTCAAATTAACTTCTTTCTTATGAATTTGAGTCTATAAATAGAAGAATCAAAAGGTTTTAATGAAGAACTTGGTGTGAATTTTTGAATGCAACTAAGAAAAGCAACTCTTCTTGAGTCATCATTCAAGCCTTGGAGTAAACTTTGTAAAAATCTAATCAAAGGCTTGTTCCGGTAAATGGTATAAAGTACGATACCTGCCTGCCTTCGTCCACAGAGTCAGGGTCATAGTACTCTCAGAACCGAGCCGGTTTAGTTACACCCCAATCTTTTAGCTGATGGAAAGAGTTTCAAAGAGTTGAACGTAAAGATATACGTTACACTCATTCTCACCTAATCCATCATCTTCCCCATGGTTTCCAGACCAAAACAAAGGTATATCGAAAACACACTAACTAAAGAGGAAGTGGAGAGACGCTTCTGAAATAATTTGAACTAATTGTGCTACAGTTGAGCGTTTCTGTCCAATCGCTACATGGACACAATATAATGTCTCACCCTCAGAGGTGAAATAAAGGATTTCGCCTAATTTTTCTTTCTAATTATAAAAAGAAAGTTAAGTCCCCCCTTTGAGCTTCAAAAGAAAATCAAAGGGACGACGTCTATTAGACGGTGGATAAAGCAAGGAGCAGTTCACTGCGTTCCACCGACTAGACCTTTAGAGTGATTCAATCGATACAGAGGTGCACTTAAAGTGAGGAGTGTGATGTCCCTTGTCCCTACAAAAAAAGCTGGGCCCTTCCCCCATAAGGCCTCACCGTCGGGGCATAAGCGTCCTCTTGCTCTCTACCCGGGGGGTCTCTTATTCCCATTGAGTACTCCTGTTTTCGTCTACATTGTCAACGAATCAATTCAAGGGCGCGAGAACAGACTAATGCCTCCTCCAGGTATCTTGATTGAAATCCCGTCACGATCATTTCATTTCCATTAAGGAACAACTACGTAATTGTTCCTATGATCTATCCTCTCTTCAATATTTTCGTATAAAGAAGATAGGGGAATGGTCTTTAAATTCATTTACTCTGGCGTAGAGAGTTTTCTTTGCTTACATTTCTCACGACTATATTTGAAGTTATTTGAGTATTCTAGCTCACGATTGAATAACATAAAGTTTCTTTTCCTAAGCCCGTGTAGCCCTTCTTTGGTGAAATTGATGTTTTAGGGGAAGGAGGGACTTCGCTAAAGATGGTCAAAGCGATCTACCAAAGATGTGGGATGTAAAAATACATCGCCACCGGCATCCCAGAGGCCACCACAGGCGGCGGTGTTGCTGAGGACAGTAGCAGCGGACATCATGGCTGCTGAGGTGGCAGGTGTACAGTATTCACAATGGCCTGTACCCCCTAGTTACCTTTGTCATTATGAGGTTGATTTTGCACATCGGCCTATTTCAATAGCAGCATCCAAAATGCCTATACGAACTCAATTCATTATTTCAGGATAACGGATAAAAGGAACAACGAAAAGAAATGATTCTTCATTATGAAACGATTTTATCACTACGCGAATAAAAAAACTCGGAGTGAGAATCAACATCCTTACTTAGCTTAGGATTAGGCTAGGTTTCTTGAGGTGAGGCTTATGGCGCTTCCGCTGCGTCTTGTTGCGCTTAAAGAAGGCAAAAAGATGTCACCATCTTATCTAGCTCACTTTACTTCGATTTATATTGATGAAGTAGATTCAGTTTAACTATCTACGTATCTTTCAGTTGATGAAGTAGATCCGGTTAAACGTCCCCCCACTCGCTGTAAGTATGTAGCTCGCTCATTCTTTTCCATCTGTTAGAAGCGTGCATTATCCCTCGCTTATACTTCAAACATAGCTATTGTTTCCCTCGGCCTTTTGCCAGCTATTTCGCCTGGCACCGTGATACCGCTCCGTCTTTGCATTCTATCTCATCATATTCTGCGAGATTTTAAAATCACCGTCAATACCTCGATGTAGGCTCAGGATAATCCTTTGTTCCATAGCTTTGGGACTATTTACAAATAGCCAATTAAGAATTCTCAGATGTACTAGTACTGCATCAAAGATGCAGCCATCGATTCTCTCGAGAGGTCACAATTGCCGCAAGATATTGATGACTAATGACGAGGAAGGCTTTTTGTTATGCTACTAATAGTTATACTTGCTCTGCTATTGCTTGGCTGAGAAAGATTTACGGAGCGTCCTTTTTTCCGTTGGCAGAAAAAGATCCCTTCCCCCCGCTTTCCAAACCACGATTTTTTTATTTCAATGCGAAATAAGACTTATTTTTGAGTAGTGTGAATTGTATAATAGAAAACAAGAAAAAGGAGTTGGTTGTAAGATTCGCCCTTTTCAACTCCAATGTAATTTTTTTTAGAATTAATTAAACCTTTTCAATCCAAAGTGATAGATAAACGATATATAGATAGATTTGTCTAAAAAATGGAGAGATAAAGAGCAGACTCCCGCTCGTGTCTCCTATATCGAACAATCATTCCTATCTATTGATAGAAAGATCTTCGTCACATGGACGTAACCCCTCTCTGAGCCCGATCCATCTTAGTTCGATTAGGAACATGCACAACGTTCTTATCAACAGGGGTATACAAAGTGGGAGTCTTTTTCTGGCTCTCTAGTTTCATTCCGTAAACAAACCAGAGCACTGCCTGTGCCGCCTGCTAATCCAGTCGCTTCCCTGAGGAAGAAGCTGGTCTATCTAATCCAGATCACTAAACTGTCAGGCTTTTCTAGCCACATAGAACATCAAGTCTTTGAACCGAAGAGCGGAGGAAAGCCAATCAGCCATTCGGCTCTATATAAAATCCATACATACTTACTGATCGGCTTAGTCCTACTAATTTGACTTTATTGCTTCTTTTTTCGTTCTAACTTTTTCTAATCTATGAGCAAAAGAAATCTGATAAAAGCCTTTAAAATTATAAAATCCTATTCTTACGTTTTCACATCAAAAGAAATAGATTGATTCGAAAAATTTTGATTACTTGTTAGTTCGTCTGGTATCTAAATCTAAATATAGTGTTTGTTCTAAGATTACCGGTGGAATTTTTGTGACGTTCTAAAATATATGATCCTATGTCACATTCAGTAAAGATTTATGATACATGTATAGGATAAACTCAATGCGTCTGAGCTTGCCCAACCGACGTATTATAAATGATACCTTGGGATGGATGTAAAATAAAACAAATTGCTCCTGCTCCAAGAACTAAAGACTGCGTTGGTTGTAAAAGATGTAAATCTGCCTGTGCAACAGGTTTCTTGAGTGTTCAAGTTTATTTATGGCACCTTTTGTAATCTTTTATAAAAACCTATAGAATTTCTTTCTTTTCTCCCTTCTTCATCCTCTGGGTTTAAATAATTCAAATAGACAAGTTCAATCTTCCTCTTCTAGAGTAAAGAAAAGGAAGAAGTCATTGCATCCTAGAAAGCGTTTGACGAGTAGCCTACCTTGCTCAATGGTGGAGACAATTTTGTTTTAAGGACAGTGTAACACTTGTTTTGCTCAGCTATTCTCATTTTTGTTTGTTACACTTTCTTTAGATTTGTTTATAACACCTTTGTTTTCTTTCGATAATCTTATGTTTCCACAAAGAAATTTCAGCTTTTTGAAATTTATATCTTTGATGTTCTCTTCCATTTTCCTTAGACTTCTACTTGTGTTGTTGGCTTGTCATCTTCCATATCTCTAACATAAAAAAATTTCAATAATCTTAAAGCGTAATTATTGTGGAGAATGATATTTCTATAAAATGAAGAAACCCATGAAGGAAAATAGAGAAAAAAGGAAGTTCTCATTGTGGTGAATATGATAATCAAGAAGAAGAAGAACGAATAGAAAAGAAGAGCAAACATGAAGAATCAGTGTTCGCATCTTGGTCCTAGACAACCATATGGAAGTTTGTTTTTGTGTTCTACACGAACAATATGATATCATAAAACTAGCAACCACTTATATGATTGCGTAAAGAAAAGGCATTTTTCCAAAGAGATCAATATAGTGTCACTCGCATTTCTTCCGAACTGTGGGAGTTGATATTGTTTCCTTGAAGTGTTATACACGAGCTTTCAACAAATTGTTATTAAAAGAACTAAAGGGATTGATAGATATCAAAAAGTGTTGGATGAACGACAAAGGTGGATTCAATAATTCTTGGTAATGAAGGAAGAGGAGAAATCATTGAAAATGTCAATTGGGTGAAGAACAAGGATATTATTGTGGTCTTCATCTTCTTTGAGGTAATCATTTTTGGTAGTACAACATAGAAATTATGCCTACCAAGTACATTAAAACCGATGGGTATTTATTTCTTGAAATTCAATACATAAAAAGTGGTAAATAAATTTTTTTAAAATGGACAACAATCCAAGTAGTTATATAGCTGAAAGTGTTCTTAAAGTCAATTTTGTTTACCAGGCTGGAGTTGGCATTGTGATTTTTGTTCCTATTGTATGTAGGAATTCGGTACCTAAGTTACTACCAACAACGCTAATATTATTGGTTTTCTACTATGTATGTGATCTTTTGGATCTTGATAGGTTTGCATTTAGTCTTCGAATGTGATTGATTCACTTATCTTGTGCTATGGAAGATAACAGCATGAGAATGCTAATACTTGTAAGTAATATATTTAGAATGAGTAAAAACATGTAATACATGTTTTGTTTATGATTTATTAAAAAAAATGTGCATGTATTTAAATGTGTTTGAATATATGACGTGCTTTGACTTAATACCTTGCTAAAGACCTTATGTTTAAACCATGGCTGTGAGTTTCGAAGTTGACTTTGTCATTTTAATTGAGATGTTATGTGGAAAGGAATTTTTGTTGGATGTTCAAATACGAAGCATACTGGTTGTGTAGAATTTTGAAAGCTTTCTATGCTTAAATGAAAAATCTAAGTAGAAATCTGATAGTTTGTTTTCATCTTGTTAAATGAAATAACTAAGGCTATTTATTTTTGTGATTTTATGTTGGTACGTATGTGTACATAGAAATTTCTTATCTTAGGCATTTGATGATTTTGTTTAAATGCTAAGGAGTTTTATGTCGTAAGACTTGCATTTAGTGTAGCATAAATGGAACACTAAACTAAATATAAGATTGATGATGAATTATGATATAAGTGAGGGTATGATTTGATTGAAAGATCAAAGGGACAATTTTCTTATGAATCTTGGTTCATAAGAAAGTAGTTGGAGTTTCTAACGAAATGACATAGAGAGTGAAGTCTATGTTCGTTGTTGATAGCCTTTTGGGTTGAATGACATCATAGTTTGTTGTTTGTTACTTGATGACTAAATAAGTTGTATGGTTAATAGGATTTCATGTTGTAAAATAAATGTTGATTTGGTTCAAGGAATGAGGTTTTGTGGTTAATGTAGACATGAGATTATGGAAAAATATAAGGGTTTAGTCCTTCATGCTTGTTTGAAAGTAAAAGTTATCTTTAACATGTGAAGATCAATCAATCAATCATACCCAGTATATCCCAGCGATAGCAAGCTATCGTTGGGGTCTGGGGAGGGTGAGAGGCAGACAAACAATACCCCCATCCCAAAGGATAGAGAGTTTGCTTCCAGTGAGACCCCCGGCTCTATACGTACCTTTACATATATCATAATAATAGGAATATATACTAGTGGAGCTATTTTATTAAACATATACAACAGTTTTTTGATATTAAAATAGTCATAATAGTGAACATGCACAAATAATTGAAAGAAAAAGACCGAAACAAAATATGCAAAATCAAATTAAAGTGTAAATACTATCTAATCCTCTAAGTATGCTCTAAGGTGCCCTATTTCCTGTCTACGTCTCCTTACTCTTAGTCATCTGTCTCCATGAACTCCTATCCTGGACCATGTCCTCAGAAAGGTGCAACTCTAGTAAGTCATGCCTAATCTACTCATCCCATGTCAGTTTGGGCATGCCTTTACTCCTCTTCCCTTCTACAGTAAGGTTTTCAATTGCTCTGACAGACGCCGTTGTCTGTCTCCTCTTAACATGCCCAAACCATCTCAGTCTTCCCTCTCTTATCTTATTTGTTATACTAGTCACCCCTAACCTTTCTCTGTACACCTCATTTCTTATCTTGTCTAGCCTTGTATGTCCACACATCCACCTCAGCATCTTCATCTCTGCCACTTCCATCTTCTGTGACTGTGTCCTCTTGATAGCCCAGCAGTCTGTTCCATATAACATTACCGGTCGCACTGCCATCCTATAAAATTTTCTTTTTAATTTAATTGGAAAATTCTTGTCACACAGCACCCCTGAGGCCGCCCTCCACTTACACCAACCTGCCTGCACTCGGTGTGCTACGTCACTCTCTATGTCCCCATCGTTCTGTACAAATGATCCTAGGTACTTGAACTTACTTACCTTTGGGACCACTTGACCCTCAATGGTGAGTTGGCTATTCTCATCGTCAGCTGTGCCGCTGAATTCACAGTGCAGGTACTCAGTCTTAGAATGACTAATACTTAGCCCTTTTCTCTCTAGAGCACCTCGCCACTCCTCTAATCTCATACTCAGGTTATGTCTACTTTCCGCGACTAATACAATATCGTCATCAAAAAGCATACACCATGGAACTGTCTCTTGGATCGACTTTGACAACTCATCTAGGACAACTGTAAAAAGGAATGGGCTCAAAGCGGACCTTTGATGGAGGCCTACCTCCATTGGGAAGAAGTCTGTATTCCCTAAAGGCGTATGAACTGTTGTTTTCGTCCGAACATACATATCTCTGATTATGTCTATATACTTCATAGAAACCCCTCTTGCCTCCAGACTATCCCATATCAGTTTGCGTGGCACACTATCATACGCTTTTTTAAGATCAATGAAACCCATATGTAGATCGCGCTTTTTCTCCCTGTACTTCTCTATCAATCTCCTTAAAATGTGTATTGCTTCTGTAGAAGTTTAAAAGGATGAAAAAGAAAATTAGATCCATACAAAATTGTTTGTTAGCCTATTGTTTTAATTGGTTAGAGGTTTTGTTATTTGAGCTTATGTATATGATAGGCTATCTTGGTATATATGAAATTAATTTTAATTTGCTTGTTGATAAAACTAACTTCATGACAAAGATGCTTATAGTGAATGCCGATTATGTTTGTTTCAGGAGTTAGTTCATGGAAAAATTGTTTTGTATTTGAGTTTGATGGTTTTATTGTTTAAAACAAAACTTAATGTTTTTATGCTCGTTGTAGCTAGTCTTTGTGGGCTAGTTAGATGTCCTGCTAAGTGATTTATTGACAGGAATCACCGAAAGCAGATGGTTTGAGAAGGTGCTAGAACTTGATGAATGATATAACAATGTGAATTACTTAAGTTTCCAAGGTGTAAATCATAGATAGTGTGAGGTCTACGAGAGTGACCTGGTAAACTTTTTCTAGAGTAAATCATAGACAATGTGAGGTCTAAGAGAGTGGCCACGTAAATTTCTTTGGAATAACCCATATACATTGTGAGATATGTGAGAGTGGTCATGTAAGAACTAAGTGTAAGTTAGTTCTTGTGGCAGTGAGGGGATATGATTATTCTATTTGAGTGAGCTCTCTATGATATTAACTCAACATATTAATAGTAGAGATCCTACGAACGAGGTTTAATATGACAAAAACAAGTCATAGAAGAGCTCTAATCAGCACTATCAAACTTGTCCCTCCTTAAGGTGTTGATGTAAGATGGTGCTTGCTGCAAGTTTATGAGTGTGAGATTTTAGGAATCTCTTAATGAAATCCATAGCCATGTTTATGATGGTGTGAGCAGTACGCACTTGATGAGTTTCACGTATATAAGTGTGGAGGTGATGTCGCTTCTTATGAAAGTTTGGAATAGCTCACTAGAGCGCTTATGAAAACCTAAGATTGGGTACATGGAAGAATTTGCACCAAACCGCGAACTTGTGTGAAGTAGACAATATATGTTTTGGTTGTCTATGTAAACAATAGTGAGGTAAGATCCAAGACGTCTATGTTATCTTATTTTTGATTTTATACTTCTATTTGTACTAAGTGACGATTCAAGACGCGGAGTCATCATCACTTATATGTCATTGTCTTTGTCAAATGCTAGAGAGGTTATTTTTAATTGTTCATAGATGTTTTTATATAAATGTTAGATCATGTGAGGAATTGTTGGAAAAAAGTAGAAAAGTGTTGTAGAAAGTGTTCCAAATTTATATATAAATATAAAAGAAGGTTCATCAGAGAATGAAGTGAAAACCTAGATGGATGTGCGAGATGATACTCTAAATTTTCTGAATTCTCAGGCGACCAAACATTCTGTGAGTGTAACCGAATGTTTGATGAGTGAGACCAATATTCTGTGATGAGCTCTAAGTGCGGTCTCTAAGCTTGGTACAATTCTTAAGTTTATGTTCACTCACCAAACGCAGCACTGAATGTTCGATGAAGCCATTTACCGAACGTTTGGTCCTGAGTTCGGTGATGAGTTCTGAGTTGCAACGTTTAAAAATTTCTAATGACACATTTGGTTAAATTGATTGAACGCTCGGTCGGTGCAGACAGCAAAACAATTTCTGCTATCTTTTGATAAAATAATGCAACTTTTGTAACATAGGACACCTTTTTTGATCTTGAACCATCTTAAACTAACTTTGGAAGTTAAATTCTGAAGAGAGGTGTCAAAGTAACTTCTGGTATTAAGGTGAATTTTGAAATGCTTTAAAAATCTTTTGTAGTATCTTGTAAAAACCTGCAGAGTTTCTTTCTTTTTTCTCTTATTCATCTTCTGATATTAAACACTTCAAATGAACAAGTTCAATATTTCTCTAACAGAGCAAACGAAAGGAAGAAGCCGTTGTGTCCTGGGAGCGGTTGCCATGTAGTTTACCTTATTTAATGATGGAGACAATTGCACTTTAAGGACAGTTCACACTTGTTATGCCTCGGTTATTCTCATTCTCCTTTGTTACACTTTCTCTATATTGATTAGCATACCTTTGAATTTTTTCCTATAACCTTATGTTTATACAAGGAAATCTTATCTTTTTTCAGATTTACATCTTTGATGTTCTCTTCCATTTTTCTTAGAGTTCTATTTGTATGGTTGATTCATCATCTCCCGTATCACCAAGACCAAAATTTCAACATATCTATCCATGTGTGTATGTATATATTTGCATATATCCCTGTGTATGCGTATATAGTTTCTTAGTGCTACTACGTTAATCTAATTTACGATTTCTATATTACTTTGAATAAATTAATCAAATGGCTTGCCTGATCATCAAAACTTTCTATAATTTTCAACTATTTTTTCCCAGCCTTGTTTGATCTTAATGCATTGCATTTATTAGTTTCATATAAAAAGAATTTTGAAGCTAAATATAATGGATAATTTACAACATTTTGGTATCACTTTGAAAGAAAACACCATACCCAAAAAAAGATTGCGATAAGTGTCTGTGTATGTCTACATATGTACATATATATATTAAATTTGTAAATTTCCAAGTACATTTGCTTGTGCGTTCTATTGTATATATATACGTGTGTATCTATATATGACAATAAAATTCTCCATCCCTATTTGATTTTCCAAACCGGTCTGGAGTAAAACAAAAAAAAAAAAAAAAAGCAAAGAAAAGGCAGAGTCAATACATATGCGCTGATGTTAAATTGGAGACCGGAGGTGTCTAATCAAACATGAAGTTACATGGAAAAATGGCCGGCGGCTGAGTTCACTGCTCACCAATTTTACTCCACACGGCATTCGTACACCATTTCACTTTTTCCCATCTTAAGCAAATACTCCTCACCGCTCTTTCACACAAAATTCTTTCCCCCACTTTTTCAAGGAATAGGATCCCCTCACCGCATGCGTGACCGCTCGACACGTGGCAAAAAGTGGGGTGGTGAGGCTGGGTGAGGGTAACCTTCATCCAGCCTCACCACCCCTTACTGCTGCCACATGTCGCGTCCTGGGTCGTGCGGTGACTCACCGCGCAGTGAGAGATCTCATCCCCTTTTTCAATATTCAATTCCAACACAAACTTCTCTCTCTTTGACTTTTGCCCAACATACTTGATCCCCAAGCTCTCTCTCTTTCTTCCTACATTTCACCTATATATATTCTTCATCATCATATCTTTTTCTTCCCTCATCAAAATATCCTCAAATCCCACAATTTCCTCACTTTCTAAGAACCTCTCTTCAATACCCACAATTTTCTTCACTTCAAGAAACACCCTTTTTTGCCCTCAACACACTAAAACAAGAAATGGGCAACTCATCAAATGTGTTCATCATCATGTTCTTGATTATATTTGCAAGTGGGGTGTCATGTACACAAGCAAGAAAGTTGCTGATGAAGGAGCAAGAATTGGGTACAAAGGTGGATTCATCTTTAATAGGTAGTTTATTTTTGAGTGCCCTGCCCAAAGGGAACGTGCCGGCTTCTTCACCTAGTGGCAAGGGACATGGAACAATAGACATGGAAGAAATGATCGTCCGTCACCTCGCCACCCTTGACCGGATTCTCCGGTCGGTTCCGAGTCCCGGAGTAGGCCATTAGTTTCATCCCCTTTTAACTAATTCTTTCTTTCTCTTCTTCTCCTTTTTCTTTTAGAGCTCTTGTATTTCTTTCTTTGGGGAAGGGGGCGGGGGGGGGGGGGGGGATGGGATTTACAGAAATACAGTTGTATTGATTACAGAAGATAGTGGTTTCAACTTTCAACGTAGATTTAGAGATGCCCTTGTGATTGTATAGGCCGGAGACTGTAGGCAAAAGAATTTTGTTTTGTTTTGTTCTTTTTTTTTATGTTTTTTTTGAGATGCAAGGTATGCATTCTTTTATTTAGATTAAACTTTCATTTCCAACAATGAAAATTTGGAAGAATATTTCAATTACATTGACTCCTGCTTCATACAATATTTCAACATTTCTAGCAATCTCAAACTTATGTTACATCACAAGTTGGTACAGGCATATTTTATTACATAGTTTAAAATTTTTACATGTATAATTTTCAGCATCCATTTGTAGAACACATTGTACTTTACTCCCTCAATACGTATCAATACTTCATCTACATAAACCATATGATATTTTTTATTTAAATTTTGAGAAATCGATGCCAATTAGAAATAAAAGATATACTTGAAATATAAAATCTGTTTGAGCAAAAAGTGAAATCTCTCACCCCATGAGCCTCCACCATCCCAGCCCTAAAGAACGTGTATGGAAGATGTAAATCAGCAGTCCAACGGCTACTTAGATTGGGTAAGATCTTACGCAGTTACCCACACAAGATGAAATATAATATCTCTGGCTTATGTGAAATTGATATTAACTTTGAAGATGGTCTAGCATTAAGTCAATGTTGTTATCGTTAATATCGTAGCTAAATTGTCGTTTTGCACGCTGCAGGCCTGCTCGCCCATTAACACTTTGGCTTTGACCTGTCTTACTATATAATTCCTTTAAAATTTATCACACAATTAATTGTTCATTTTCTTATTTAGTTCCAAAAATATTTAAAGACATTTTGGTGCCACAATTATTTTCAATTTTTTAGTTGGTCCGAACGGAATAGAAGGGAGGGAAAGGTTGGAGATCTTTTAAGACTTTTTCCCATTCCCGTTCTGTCGTTAGCTTTTGAGAAGTGATGCTACGATCGAATATATCAAAGGATGGAGCCAAATTTAAAGTAGCCATAATCATTGTTATCAAATATAAACAGAATTTCTATAAATTAAAAAATAGATGAAAAACAAAACATGCATTTATATATTTGAACTGTAAAGTGTAGGATCTTTAAAAAAAAAAAGAATTAGTTGCTGAACCGTTGAATGTTTAAAGGGACTTTGCAGATGAGCAAAGAAATTCGGATAAATAAATAAAATTTCAGCAGGTTGGTAAAACCTTTTTTTTTTTTTGGCAAAGGGTATTTCCTTAAACTGATTAATCAGTTAAATTGTTGACGGAGTTATAAAAAAAGAAAACAAAAAGTAATGAATGTTGATTTGCGATACAGCTCTTTTGCGGAAGATGCCCCTTTTCAGCATTTTCTATGCAAGATGCTACATTTTAATATACCAAGAAATCTTGCAAAAGCGTCTAATATATTCTTCTAGTTGGAAAAGGAAATGTGCACTATAAACTAGGTCAGAAACCTTCTAACCCAATTAGATCGAATATTATTACCTAAGCCAGTACTGGTTCAGAGAGTCTTCTATATTAGTAAGGCTTTTCACCAGACAACCCACACAAGATGATTACTGCACACTGGGCCACTAATCTTTTAACTCAACTGAAGTAGATACTACGACATAAGCCAATACGAGCCCATATAGAAGTATTGCACCAATTTTGCCCGTGTTGTGGTTCGAATATGTATTCTTTTATAATGTCTCTACACAAATATCTATTGAACTATGGTTTGAAAACACGTCTAATATATTATTTGTAAAAGGGACAAGGGAAAGAGAAATACGGACGAAATCATGGGACAATATCTAGCCAGCATGACGGACAACACACCATCAATTTACCCAAATAAACAACACCGTTCACGTCATAAAATTGACTACCCTAGGGGGAAAACTTATTTTCCATCAAACCTTGGGAAATTTTTTAATATTCTGACATCAAGTATGACTATTTACTTTATAATTAATTATATATTTAAGATATATTTGAGTCTGTTTCATTATTAATCATCATCTCCTTTCTCACTTTTTTGACATATACATCTTTGAATGTCACTATTATCTTGTACGGGTAGTTACTTTTCTTAATTGCTCCCACAGTTAAAAAAAAACTAATAACACATTTTTAGTTTTGAAGAGCATATCAATCTTTGAGCACGGGTTTTTATAGCATTTCATGAATATTTATGTAATTTAGAAATTTCTCCTTATACTTTCCATGCTCAAGCTTAACAACAACAACAACAATACATGAAGCAAAAGCAAGCTCGTTTAGTTCAATAGCATATAATTGGAAAGACCAAAGACTGGTATTATCATGGCTCAATTTAGATAATTTGACAAATCTATAAGGTTTAGAATGGAGGTTCATATTCCTGCCCTTAGAAGAAGATTCTGAGAATAATTACAAAATAATATTTGTATAAAGGTTGTGAGTTCGGGTTTAGATGTCGACATTAATAAAAATTAATCAGTCATCTTCACTACGATGTAATATTTTCTATATATATAGCCTAATCAAACCGCATCTATGTCCAAAACATCATAATGTTATTCATCCATATCCATATATATATGTGTG
The DNA here is from genome assembly GCA_036186865.1 of Eustoma russellianum. Lineage (NCBI taxonomy): Eukaryota > Viridiplantae > Streptophyta > Magnoliopsida > Gentianales > Gentianaceae > Eustoma > Eustoma russellianum. Next base: position 32,713,838 of record AP025041.1, read on the forward strand.
TCTATATATATATATATATATATATATATATATATATATATGTATATATATATATACACATATATATATATATATATATATATATATATATATATATATATTTATATGTATAAAGCTGTCTGTGTAGTCAGAGTTATGTCCACGGTTTTGTACAAAAGTGATGGCTCCAATTATTAAATTTGAACATTCATATTCATGCACGAAGAAACTGACATTTGGTCAAAGCTATGTCAAATGTTCCTTCCCAAATAATTTTTAATTTTAAGGGTTATTTAAAACACTTCACAGAAATTAAACCGGACCTAAGTCAACGACGAACATGTGCGAATTGAATCCCTATAATTAGGTACCTATCCTTTCATTTTCCATGTATTAAAGGACTCTGTTTTCCTTGAGAAAAATAAGGAATAAATAAAATAAAGGAACCTGCCCAACTGAGATTAGTCAAAATTAGTTAATAACAATCCTCTATGAATAACTTATTTTGATGCCTGAAGCTGTCTATTTGTGTTTATTAAATCTTTTTCACTAGTGCAGTAGCATACCACATTTTCATTATTGTGTCATTTATGTAAGTACATATAGAGCCGGTGGTATCACTAGAAGCAAGCTCTCTATCCATTGGGATTGAAGTGTTGTTTGTCTCTTTCTCATCTTCTCCAGATCTTAGCGATAGCTTTTGCTGTCGTTGAGATATAGTGAGTATGGTTGTTATCATTGTATAAATAACTTATTTGACATGATAAAAATGTATGTATTTGACATAGTTTACACCCTATATTACCTATGTTATTTTTTAATATTAATTACTAATAAACATTGGATTTGGACCTAGAACTTGAAGCTGAGAGAACATACTTTAGTCTGTGGTAGTGAGATTCAATTGACAGGCTCCATTGTATTTGTACCGTAGTAAATGAAAGCATCAGAAGCAATAAAAATAGAAGCGTCGAATTTTGTCTATATATATATATATATATATATATATATATATATATATATATATATATATATTATATTATATTTTTACCCAGTTTAATAAACAATTATATATGTGTTGCCCGCTTCTTACAGTTTGGCTATTTAATGGTGTAAAAATATTTGTTTAATATCTAAAAACTATAAATGTTATGTAGCGAGTGTTGCCTTCGTCCCATTAGGTTTGGTAGGCATAATTTGAGAAAAACTTAGAATTGCATAACATGCAATAATTATCAAACTTATCATCAATCGTCGTTATCTTGTAATATAGACATAATGAATTAGGCGGTTCAATAATGGCAATAGTGGACATAGGAAATGGTGTGGAAGAACATGCGAGCAAAATTCAATACAAACCCACATCATTTATAAAATAATTTTCTAAAATAACTATTATTGTAAGATAAATGGATTACATGACAATTTCTTCATCTGCAAATTCAGGGATAGCTGCCCGGTCTCTGTAAGGTATGTTATATAAGTAATGTCGATTATTACTTCATCCGTCCAAAAATATTGTCATAGCTTTTGTTTTAATGAGTTTCTAAAAATAGTAATATACTAATATCAAAAAACTAGTTTTTCAATTAAAACTTATATGATTTTTTTTATTATAACAAACTAAGGTTAAAAAGAAATAGTGACCAAAATTGTTTATGAAATTAAATGTTTTTTGAGTCTGAGGAGTATAAGTTATAATAGAAATATCATCATTAAGAAATTCTTGAATTACCTTGTAGGTTGAAGATTTTGTTTGTGTTTTAAATTTATTGTGCAAGTTTTAGATTTGCACCTCTCTAAGGACATGGTCCAGGATAGGAGTTCATGGAGACATAAGATTAAGGTTAACGAGGTATAAGTCATATATATGGACATTTTAGAGTATATGTAGGAACATAGATAAGCATAGACACTATCTACGCTTTATGTTAACTTCCCACTTGGTGGCGTAGGTTTTGCCGTTGTTTTACATTACATATGCATATATACGTGATGTGTATTTTAATATTGAAAGACCTTTATTTGTATTTCTTGAATTTACTCACTAATACACTAGCACAACATATCCCTATTATCATGTCATTTATGCAGGTAGAGTCGTAGGTCTCACTGGCAGCAGACTCTCTATCCCTTGGGATAGAGGTATTGTCTGCCTACCACTTACCCTCCCCAGACCCTGACGATAGCTTTTGCTGTCGTTGGGATATACTGGGTACGGATGATGATGATGATAGTTTATAAATTGGTAAGGGATATTCCATTGGCGTAATGTAATTTGAAGGGATGAGATCTCCTCATCCTCAAATCTCATACGTTCGCTATGTGTCCTTCATTTACCTTTATACACTTCTTGCAGACCATCTCTATGTAGCCTCATCAATAGCAAACGATGGAGAGAGATGAGGGGTTTAGAAGCGAGGTGATCCCACCGATTTGATGGGCCATACGAGGAAATCCCTGTTTATATCAGTGGAAAATAGTCAAGCACTTGCACGGACACCACAGTTGCTTGCGGCTATCATACGAGGGTCTTTAATTTTGCTGTCCAAAATGGTTGTCTATTAATAGAATGATGTAAGTATTAAGAACGTTCTGTCCATTAAACAAGATCAAACTTCGACAAATAAATAAAAATAATAATTAATCTACATGTCTCTAATGATACAATAATTAACCAAAACCATGATTGAAAAAAATGATTTATCTTAGACACGAGAGATTAGAGACTTTCACTTCTATTATTATCTAAGGTAAGAGGGTGTGTCTTGGAGAACCCAGTAACGTTGCTAATTTGTGATCTTGAGGTCACATGTTCGAGCGGCAGAAATAGCATCTTTCACAAAGTGTAAGGTAAGGTTGCATATATCAGATCGCAAAATGGTCCGGCTTCTCTCTCGATCCTGCACAAACGCAAAAGTCTAATGTACCGGGAACACTTTTTATTATCAAAGGTAAGATATCTTCCTGAACATTCAAGTTAGCCAAGGTTGGAGATCCTGTATTGGAAGGTTAGGAGTTCAAACACTTACGCATTTTGCTTATTTTGCTCTCGCACAAGAAAGTTCTTCGTATGTACTATTTGATTATATTATGTGTTTTTATTTAATAAAAATTTAATATATATGTGTACATGGTATGCTTGTATGTAGTAGCTTAAAGTATAACCTAGAAGAGGAGTAAAAAAATCATACAAGTTCTCGCCCTCTAGAAAATTTGGCATTCTATGTTTCTACCACCACATGAGATATTTGCATTACATTCCTTCGTTTCTTATTAGTGAATAGTAATATGTGTTTTAAATCTAAGTGATTATATTTTCTTTCTCTTTTTTACTTGTGAGAGATGAAAGTGAAAAGAAAACAACAAACAAGAAAAATGTTCCTCCAAACTTCTAAATCGGCGCTTAACTAAATGTGACAATAATATGTTTTTTTTTTGTTTTCCATCCACAATGATCATTAATAATTTTTTGTATTAGTTTTCTTTGATATACTTTGACTTAAAAAGCTTACGAATAATTTCTCCGAAATATGGAACAACAAGAACAACAGTCATACTAAATATATCCCAACGACAGTAAAAGCTATCGCTAAGGTTTGAGGATGGTGAGAGGCATGCAAACAATACCTCCATCCCTAGGGATAGAGAGTTCACTTCCAGTGAGACCTCCGACTCTATATGTACCTGCATAGATAGTACAGTAATAGACATATGTACTAGTGAGAGGATTATATTAAACATAAATAAAAAGCTTCCAATATTAAAATAGTCAACAGTGGATATGCACAAATAGTTGAAAGACAAAGACCCAAACAAAAAAAGTGCAAAGTCAACCTAACGTGTAGAGACTATCTAATTCTGTAAGTTTACTCTAAGGTGTCCTTATATCATGTCTACCCCTCCTTAACCCCAATCCTCTTCCTCCATAAACTCCTATCCTGGATCATGTCCTTAGAGAGGTGCAACTCTAGTAAGTCTTGCCTAATCTGCTCATCCCACGTTAGTTTGTGCATGCCTTTACTCCTCTTTCTTTCTACAGTGAGGCTTTCAATTGCTCTGACAGACGCCGTTGTCTATCTCTTCTTGACATGCCCAAGCCATCTCAGTCTTCCCTCTCTTATCTTATCTGCTACACTAGCCACCCCTAATCTTTCTCTGTATATCTTATTCCTTATCCTGCCTAGCCTTGTATGCCTATACATCCACCTCAGCATCTTCATCTCTGCCACTTCCATCTTCTGTGATTGTGTCCTCTTGATGGCCCAGCAGTCTGTTCCATATAACATTACCGGCCGCACTGCCACCCTTATAAAATTTTTCCTTCAATTTAGCTAGAAAATTCTTGTCACATAGCACATCTGAGGCCGCCCTCTACTTACACCAACCTGCCTGCACTCCGTGTGTTACATCACTATCTATGTCCCCATCTTGCTGTACAAATGGTCCTAGATACTTGAACTTACTTACCTTTGGGACCACTTGACCCTCGATGGTGAGTTGGCTATTCTCATTGTCGGCTGCATCGCTGAAGTCACAATGCAGATACTCATTCTTAGAACGACTAATCCTTAGGCCTTTTCTCTCTAAAGCACCTCGCCACTCCTCTAGTCTTATACTCAAGTTATGTCTACTTGCTGCGACTAATACAATATCGTTAGCAAAAAGCATACACCATGGGACTGTCTCTTGGATCGTCTTTGACAACTTGTCTAGGACCACTGCAAAAAGAAATGGGCTCAAAACAGACCCTTTGATGGAGGCCTACCTTCAACGGAAAGAAGTTATCCCTACAGGTGTATGAACGGTTATTTTCGTCCTAACATATATATCCCTAATTTTGTCTATTTATTTCGTAGGATCCTTCTTGCATCCAGACTATCTCATATCAGTCTGCATGGTACACTATCATACGCTTTTTCAAGATCGATGAAAACCATATGTAGATCGCGCTTCTTCTCCCTATACTTCTCTATCAATCTCCTTAAAATGTGTATTGCTTCCGTAGTTGACCGTCCTGACATAAAACCAAATTGGTTTACCATAATTTGAGTTTCTCCCCTAATTATAGTGTTGATTACTCTTTCACATAACTTTATTATGACTTAGCAATTTAATCCCCTATAATTCCCACAATACTGTGCTTCTCCTTTTTTCTTATGTAGAGGGACCACTATACTTCTTCTCCACTCATCTAGCATTTTTCCTGTTTTGAAAATAAGGTTGAAAAGAGTAGTTAGCCATTGAACCTCTTCTTCTCCCAAACACTTTCATGCCTCAATGAGTATGTTATCTAGGCATACTGCCTTAGCTCTTCCCATCTTCTTAAGTGCTCTCTTCACCTCTCCTTGTGTAATGATATGACAATCGCAGGTATTATGTTGTCGTTTTTGGGTATTGATACTTTCTCTTTCTTCGTGGTCGACCCTTCCGCTGTTGAAAAGGTTGTGAGAGTATGTTTACCATTGCCCCTTAATGCCTTATTCTTTGACTAAAACATGTCCAACTTCTCTCTTTATAAACTTCACGACTCATAGGTCTTGCCTCTTTCGATCTCTAGCTTTGGCAATCTTGACCATATCACGCTCTCTGTCTTTTGTTTCTAATATTTCGTACATCCCTTTATAGGTTGCGTTCTTTGCCTCTGTCACTGCCTTCTTCGCCTCTTTCCTGGCGATTTTGTAGTTCTCCCTTACTCTCACTTTTTCCTCCCTGTCTGTGCAGCTTAACACCTCTCTAAAACTCTTTTGCTTATTCTTTATTTTTTATTGCACATCCTCGTTCCACCACCATGACTCTTTATGTATAATTGTTTTTCATGTTGTTACCACAAGAGTTTCCCTCGCCGCATGAGTAATGGTAGTCGTCATAGCCTCCCACATCTGGATTATGTCTTCAACTAGTGGATCTGATGTCGCCGAGATGACCTTGTCTCTAAATATGTTGATTTTTTTCCTTCAAACTTCTCCATTGAATCTTGGATGGTAATTTTCTACCCTCGTGCTCAGCTTTTGTCTCAAAGCTATAACTACGGCAAATTCATCCAAATCTAACGTTTTGTCTATATTTCACACCACATTTCTTTCCTTTTTTTCAAGAATACCCTTACTTTTTTGTAACTAGGATCTCAATTGTACTTCCAAAAATACTAACACTTCTTTACAACCAAGATTCCTGTGATAGACTTCAAAAATACATTTACTTTAATACAACCTCGATTCTGGCTATACTTTCGGAGATACTCGTGTTTCTTTACAATCAGAATGTTGATGATAGAGTCCCGTGGTAGAATCTTATTGTTGGTGATGACAGAGTCTCGACGGTAGGGTATGTATTGTAGAATTCCGATGATAGAGGTGGTGTTAAAATTCTGGTGATAGAATCTCATATATGGTGATCTTTTCATTTAGTAATTAAACAATGAGTAATTTCTATCCATAATCTGTAATGCAAAGTAATCCTCTCAAGAAAAACTTAGTTGGCAGAAGCCCTCCTAATTCACCTTCTCATATGCCGAGATTGAAGAATTCAAGAATTCATTCAAGTCAAAAACAAATTTACAAGGTTGGTCTTCTTTTATAGGGTTTTTTCTGCCTCTAACGACTTTATTTTTCCACTTGTACAGTAGTTACTGATTATCTATAGCGTTTCTAACGTTTACAAAGGTAACAACTAGTTACCTGCTCTTTCGAACATATGTACAGTAAAGGTCCTAAGGTATTTACAAGACTAAGTGTTGCAACTCTGCCTTAGTTTTGCTGCCTGATTGGTGCTTCACCTCGTCACCTCAGCTCAGCACCTAATCTATTCTAGTTCTTCTTTGTCGTTCTTCTTCATCTCGGCTATTTTTTTCTGCCTTGATCACTTCAGTCTGGCAATGGTACTTTGTCAGTTCAGTTCAGCTCAGCTTTACCTCGTCCATCGTTGCTCAGCTGTGTCACTCCTATATTCAGATTCGCTCGGTAGGCTGACTTCAGTCACTTCTCATGTTTCTCCAGTCCAGCAACTGCTCTATTCAGGTCGGCGCACCTTGGTTAAGTTTGGTTCACCTTGGCTGAACTTGTTTCTACACTCTTCCTCAACCTTAGTTGGATATATTTATACAACCAAGCTTAGACACTATAGATAATCAGCTTTGTAAACCTTTGTTTAATCCTTTATTAAAACTAGCTTTGTTAAGATATGTATGATTTGATCTTTGGTGGAGATATGTTCTAGGTTGATTTCATTTCCTTCTATGTTTTCTCGGATGAAGTGTATGTCTATTTCTTCATCTTTTGATTTATCATAGTGAACTAGGTTATCTGCCATACTTATTGCTGAGACACTGTCGAAAAAGACTTTGATGGGTGATTGTGCCTCTATATGGAGATTTTCAAGTACTTTTCTAATTTAAATGTCTTCATAGATTTCTAATGCAAGTGCCCTCAGCTTTGCTTCTGTGCTACTTCTTGACATAACCAATTGTTTCTTGTTCCGCCAAGTAACTAGGTTCCCCCATAGGAAGGTTCCATAGCAAGTAGTTGACCTCATGTCGACTTTGGATCTAGCCCAATCTACATCTGTAAATACCTTGACACTTAGGTCTGCACTCTTCTTGAAACATTGTCCTTGTCCTGGAGCATCCTTAATGTACTTGAGAATTCATAAAGCAGCTTGAAGGTGTTCGTTAGTAGGATTGTACATAAATTATGATACAAAACTCACTACTTAGCAAATGTCTGGCCTAGGTGTAACAGGTAGATTAATTTCCAAGTAGTTTTTGATAACTCAGTTTATTAGTTGGGTAGTGTCCCACTGATCTCTAGGCTTATGTCTAGGCTCAAGTTGGGTGCTTGTTGGTCTGCATCCGAGAAGACCAGTTTTTTTTTTGAGAAGGTCCTGTATGTTATGCCCCGCACCTTCCGTAGGATAATCAAAAGACAAAGAAGGAATTAAAGGAGATTAATGGTGGTCAACGATAATGAATTAGGAATTAAGTATGAGATTAATTAGAAATTAATGAAAAGATTAAATATTGGAATTAAATTGCATTTAATTTTAGAATTAAATAATAAAGGATTATCCTTTAAGATAAATAAGATAATAGATATAATTTAGAAACTCCAAACTTTTCCCATTCCATATAAAAACTGACATACGTCAGTTTCCTCATTACGCCGAGAAAACTGACGCAGTCCTCCCATCCCCTAGGCGATTTTGAGGCTCTCTTCAACCCTAGAAGAAGAATCTCTCCAGAAAGCCATCCAATCTTCCTTCGTTCTTCAATCCGTTCTCGAGTAATCAAAGGCAAGTAACTTTCTTATAAGTTCCTACGATTTGTGAATGAAAAAGGCCTACTTTTGATATTAAATGGATCACCATGCAGTAGTTTCTTTCCTTGATTATTTGTATATGATTTATGTGCTTTGGTGTTGACGATTTGGCCATTATATGCTGAAATCTTGTCTGTTGTTCATAGTTTATGTGTGATCATGTGAATCCCCATCCCTTGAATCCCACTTGCTTGATGATGGCAGTTGAAAGGAGGGATGAATAAAAAGGTTAGGTTTTTGGGGTTGATTTGATGAAAGATTCGAGTTTTAGGATTGAACCGTTGATATGCGTGTGAAGGATCTGGTTTGAGAAGATTAAGAATGGATTGATAGGGACGAATAGGCTTGGATTGGTGGGAAGAACGTTGGAAAACGATTGGAGTATAGGTCTGCAGTTGATGCAGAAATCGCAGGATGAAGATTCTGAAAATTCAAGACGTCGATCGATCGACATATAGCAGGTGAGAGATCGACGTGCCTCAGATACACGTCGATCGATCGACGTGGAAGGAGTGAGAGATCGACATGCCTCAGATGCACGTCGATCGATCGACGTAGTTCAGAGTGAGGATATGACGCGAGGGTATGACGTGAGGGTATGACGTAAGGGTATGACGTAGGTTGAGTGAGAGATCGACGTGCCTCAAATGGACGTCGATCGATCGATGTCAGGGTATGACGTACGTAGATCGATCGACGTCAGGGTATGACGTCAACCAGTTTTGTGAGAAAGTAAGGGAAGAAAGATGGAAGCTAGGGGATCCTTTTGGTGACCTTAGGGACTTCTTAGGACCTGATTATGACTAGTTTAAGTCTTGGGAACATGACTTAAGATGGTGAATCAAGTTTGGAGAATTTGAAGGGTTTTCGAATCGGATTTCAATGAGACGGACTTAGGAGGGTTAGAAAATGAACGTACGAGGTGTTATAGAGTTCCGTGAAGGAAAGATGGGGGTACTCACATTGGTTTGTCACTTTTGGAATCAAGTTTAAGCGTTGACGATCTAGTTGAGACCTAAGCTTTGACGTATGAGTTAGGGAAATCTTGTGCGTTGCTCTTACTTGCGCATGTGATTATGAACTGTATACGTGAACGAGAAATGTGATTGGAACGAGGTGTCCTGCATCATGGCACGTGCATTGCATATGGATTTGAAAAAGAGATGTGCTTCGGCACAGATTTGCGAAGGTGAACTGTAATGTAAACCAGGATGGAAATATAAGCCGGGACGCATTGCAGGGCACAAAAGGCTGTAATGCAAACCGGGATGGAAATATAAGCCGGGGCGCGTTACAGGGTATAAAGTCCTCTGCAATGCTAATCGGGATGGAAATATAAGCCGAGGTGCATTGCAGAGTTTTAGGAGATCTGTGATGTAAATCGGGATGGAAATATAAGCCGAGGCGCATCACAGAGCATACGAGCCTGTAACGTAAACCGGGATGGAAATATAAGCCGGGGCGCGTTACAGGGTAACGAGTTACGAGACCGGACATTGTGACATGCATTGAACTGATTTGAAAAGAAATGACTCATGCATTTGTGATTGTGTAGTGTAGTGCATATTTTGACATGCATCACGAGAGTCAATGTGGTATGGATGTGCGTGATCTTTGATAGCCAATGAATTGTTATTCGCGTGCAAATTGCTGTACTTGTTTTATTACGTTATTCGTTTATATATTTGGAAGCTTTACAAGACATGTGCCCCACAATTCCCTTGAATTATATATTACTCATGTCTTGCGATGTGTTGATCCCGTATGTCTTATAAGCGGGTTACTTGCTAGCGTTTTTCGCTAAGGGTACTGCCTTTGTGATACAGGAGAACCTGAGTACGATATGATTTTCATTGAGGACGACGGCGAGTGGGCAGAATGGGATGCCTAGACCTGATGGAGAGAATTGATTAGATAGTTTCTGTTATTTCTGTTTCTTGATTCATTTGAGGTTTTAGATGGCTGCGACCATATACAGTTCTTTTGGTATTCACATTGTGTTTTGACGTACTGCATTGATGGTTTAGAATGTCGAGATATGTTTCCGTACTTATTTCTCTCACGTCATGGATGATGTGTAATCGAGAGATGAGACGTCTTGTAGTCTTCTCAGTAAGCTACGACGGATGTACCGGTTCGGATTCTGCTGTCCGGGTCGGGGCGCTACATGTGGTATCAGAGCCTAGGCTTCAAATCTACCTCGGAGACCTAGGTTATGACATATAGAGTTTAAGTTATGATTTTCACCGTAAGTTGATCTTTAAGTCTAAGTATGTGATCTTATATGTAAGTTTGAGCGGGATGGGTGTGTGTGAGCGCGATACAAAGTTAATCAATAAATGTTACCTTATTTAGGGAACAAATGTACCTTGTACAACGCATATGGGCTTTCAGTACTTATTTTGAAATTGCTGAATGCTAATAAGCGTTGACTTTGTAGAAAATGCCTCCCAGAAGAGATAACCAAGGAAACGGTGAAAATGGGAACGAGAACCCTCCACCACCACCACCAGTCCTAGTGCCGCAAGCATTGATAGACGCTATCACGGTAATAGCTCAAGGGGTTGCTCAGCAGCAACAACAACCACAACAACCTCCTCCACCACCTCCCCAACAAGGCATCAGGTACTATATCGGGGAGATGCGCAAGATGCATGCCCCCAACTTTGAAGGGACCACTGATCCAGAGGTGGCTGGGTTCTGGCTTGACGAAGTGGAGAAGTGCTTCAGGCTTATGCAAGTGCCTGAAGAACTCAAGGTGGATGTAGCCACCCCATTGCTGATCGGCAGAGCTAATGCCTGGTGGAATGGTATGCTGCCAAAGATGACTTTCCCTATTCAGTGGAGACAATTCGTGCAGGCCTACAAAGATTACTATGTGCCTGAGACTGCCATTTTGGAAAAGATGAGGCAGTTTGACAAGTTTGAGCAAGGGAGGATGTCTGTCTCTGATTATGCAGATAGGTTCCATGCCTTGGGAAAATTCACGCCCATGGTATTGGAAAACAACCGGATGAAGATGTTGAAGTTTGAAGAAGGTTTGAACCCTCGCATACGGACGGCAATAGCGGGGTCCAGTTTGAAGACTTTTGAGGAGATGCTGGATGCATGTTACCGTGTGGAGAGTGACATGCGTAGATCACAACCAAGAGAGGCTCGGGAAGAATCGAGCAAGAGGCCAAGAATGGAGCAAAGTGGAGGTAGGCCCGGACGTTGGGTCAAGATTCCTAGAAAAGGACAAATGGGGCCGGTTCAATGGACACCGCAGACAAATCAACCCAACCGCCAAGCACCAGCAGAATGTCCACACTGCCATAGGAGACACGCAGGTGAGTGTTGGAAGATTACCGGAGCGTGTTTCAAATGTGGGAAGGCGGGTCATAGGATCAAGGATTGCCCCGAATGGGACCTTAAACCTCAAGCCGGTGCAGGGCCAGCCCAGAAGCAGAAAGGCAGGCCCAATGCTAGAGTTCACGCCATGACAGATGCTGAAGTCCAAGAGGACGCAAACGTGGTGACAGGTATGACCTAAGTTAAATAATAGTTGCTTAAGCTGAATTTTAGTCCTTTAAGTTGATGATTGAATATGTGTTATGTGAAAACCTTTATGTGTTACCCTCTTGTGATTATGTGTGATTCTAGTTAACAAAGTACCCGCAAACGTGATGTTTGATAGTGGGGCTAGTCACTCCTTTGTTTCTAAACGATTCGCCAAAGGACTTGACTGTTTACCTGAGTGGCTTGAGAACCCATTTAGAGTACAAGAAGCCGGCGAACAAGTGCTGGTATCCTATTACCAATACAAAGAATGTGAGTTGGAGTTGGATGGAAAACTATTCTTAGTGACCTTAGTCCCAATCCCAATGAAGGACTTCGATGTAATATTGGGCATGGATTGGCTGACCAAGAATCATGCCAATATCGATTGTAAGCTCAAGCAAGTGACCCTCAAGGACCTTGAGATGAATGATATCACGGTGCAAGGAAACGTCAAGATAACCAAAGCTCCAAAGAAGATATACCTGACGGCGATTAAGGCCTTTAGGGCTTTGCAAAAAGGAGCAGAAGGATATATGGTGTATGCCGTAGATGCTCAGCAAGAAGTTCCCTCCATAGACCAAATTCCGGTAGTCAATGAATTCAAGGACGTATTTCCGGACGACTTACCGGGAGTACCGCCATCAAGAGAAGTGGAGTTTGAGATCAACTTGATACCTGGAGCCGAGCCTATATCTAAGGCACCCTACAGAATAGCTCCAGCTGAACTTAAGGAGCTTAAAGGACAAATTCAAGAACTATTAGACAAGAAATTAATCCGTCCCAGCGTATCACCGTGGGGAGCTCCAGTTCTATTCGTAAAGAAGAAGGATGGCAGTATGATGTTGTGTATCGATTACCGAGAGCTGAATAAGATCACCATTAAGAATAAATATCCTCTGCCAAGGATAGAGGATTTATTTGACCAACTAAAAGGAGCCCGATGGTTTTCAAAGATCGACCTTCGTCAAGGGTACCATCAATTGCTTGTGAAAGCGGGAGACGTCCCTAAGACCGCTTTTCGGACTCGATACGGGCACTATGAATTCTTAGTGATGCCTTTTGGGTTAACTAATGCCCCAGCGGCCTTTATGGACTTGATGAACACCGTGTTTCGAGAACAGTTGGACCAATTCGTGGTGGTGTTCATTGATGACATCCTGGTATACTCTCCCGATGAGCAAGCACATTCTGAACACTTAAGAGTGGTGTTACAAATTCTGAGGCAACAGCAGCTTTATGCCAAATTCAGCAAGTGTGAATTTTGGCTAAGAAGTGTAGCCTTTCTCGGTCACGTGATTTCGGAAGATGGGATCTCTGTGGATCTTAAGAAGATAGAAGCCATCAGTGAATGGCCAAGACCCACAAATGTGACCGAAGTCAGAAGCTTCCTAGGCTTGGCAGGCTACTATAGGAAGTTTGTTGAGGGTTTCTCAACAATAGCAGTTCCATTGAGCCGACTTACACAGAAGAAGACCAAGTTCGAATGGACTGCCGAATGCGAGCAGAGCTTTACCGAGCTCAAGAAGAGATTGACCACAGCCCCGGTGTTGGCACAACCTTCCGGCACCGACGGTTTCGTGATCTATAGCGATGCGTCCAACAAAGGTATGTACGACATTACAATTAATGCATTGTATATACTTATGCAAGTCCTAAATTAACTTCTTGTATATAGGGTGTGTCTTGATGCAAAATGAGCGAGTTATTTCGTACGCGTCAAGACAGTTGAAACCATATGAGCAGAATTACCCGACGTATGACTTGGAACTCGCAGCAATGGTATTTGCACTTAAGATCTGGAGACACTACCTATATGGAGAAAAATGTGCCGTGTTCACAGATCATAAGAGTTTGAAATATCTGTTCTCGCAGAAGGAGCTAAATATGAGGCAGAGAAGATGGTTGGAGTTGCTTAAGGATTATGACCTGACCATCAATTACCATCCGGGTAAGGCCAACAGAGTGGCGGACGTATTGAGCAGAAAGTCTAGCCACGCGAGACAATCTCCGTTAGAACGAGAGATCGAGGAGTTTGATCTTGAATTGGTGGATTCAGTGACAAATGTCCTTACAGCTTTGTCTATCAGCCCAGACTTGGTAGACAGAATCAAAGAAGCGCAGTATGAGGATTCAGCACTGAAAGAAATCCGCGACAAAGTATTCACGGGGCCAGTAAAGGACTTCCAGTTGCGAGAGGATGGAAGTCTATGGTTTCAGAACGGAATGGCTCCAAGAAGCGCATAACTCAAGGATGTCTATCCACCCAGGGAGCACTAAGATGTACAAGGACCTCAAAAGAAATTATTGGTGGATAGGGTTGAAGAGATCTATAGCAGAGTATGTTCAGAGATGTTTGGTATGCCAACAAGTCAAGGCCGAACATCAACGACCTGGTGGCTTGATGATGCCGCTAGAGATTCTAGAGTGGAAGTGGGAACACGTGACGATGGATTTCGTAATGGGACTACCCAAGACCCGAAATGGAAACGAGATGATTTGGGTAATTGTAGACCGTTTGACAAAGACAACACATTTCATAGCTATGCCACATGGTACGTCTTATGATAAGCTTTCCAATATATATGTGGATAACATTGTGAGCCTACATGGAGTCCCAGTCAGCATTGTGTCGGACCGTGATCCCAAGTTCACTTCTCAGTTTTGGCGGGCATTCCAGAAGGTAATGGGTACCGAATTGAGAATGAGTACCGCATACCACCCTCAAACGGATGGACAATCCGAGAGAACCATCCAAACCTTAGAAGATATGCTGAGAGCATGCACCTTAGATTTTAAAGGAAACTGGGATAGCATGTTGAAGTTAATGGAGTTCTCATATAATAACAGCTATCACAGTGCAATTGGCATGGCGCCATTTGAAGCTTTATAAGGACGTAAGTGCAGGTCCCCCGTTTGTTGGGATGAAGTCAGAGAAAGGACAATCACCGCACCCGAGTTGGTTGAACAAACTGTTGAAAAGGTCAAGGTGATAAGAGAGAAATTGAAGGGCAGGATCGTAATAAGAGTTGGGCCGATTCCAAGAGGCGACCCTTGGAGTTTGAGGAAGGTGGAAAGGTCTATTTACGAGTTTCACCAACCAAAGGAGTCGCAAGATTCGGAATGAAGGGCAAGTTAAGCCCTAGATATATTGGCCCTTACGAAGTTCTTGGTAAAGTTGGTGAAAGAGCATACAGACTCGCCTTACCTCCGAATTTGTCACAAGTCCATAACGTATTTCACGTATCCCAACTACGGAAATACGTACCGGACCCGAGCCATGTCCTTGAAGCTCAACCCTTGGATGTGAAAGAAGATGGCACTTATGAAGAGCATCCAATAAGGATTGTGGATAGAAAAGATCAAGTCCTACGCCGACGCGTCATTCCGTATGTCAAAGTTCAGTGGAGTAACCATACGGAGCGTGAAGCCACGTGGGAGCTTGAAGAGCAAATGAAGGAACTATATCCACATCTCTTCCAATAAGGTACGCCAGTTTCGAGGACGAAACTTTTTATAAGGGGGGTGGAATGTTATGCCCCGCACCTTCCGTAGGATAATCAAAAGACAAATAAGGAATAAAAGGAGATTAATGGTGGTCAACGATAATGAATTAGGAATTAAGTATGAGATTAATTAGAAATTAATGAGAAGATTAAATATTAGAATTAAATTGCAGTTAATTTTAGAATTAAATAACAAAGGATTATCCTTTAAGATAAATAAGATGATAGATATAATTTAGAAACTCCAAACTTTTCCCATTCCATATAAAAACTGACATACGTCAGTTTCCTCATTACGCCGAGAAAACTGACGCAGTCCTCCCATCCCCTAGGCGATTTTGAGGCTCTCTTCAACCCTAGAAGAAGAATCTCTCCAGAAAGCCATCCAATCTTCCTTCGTTCTTCAATCCGTTCTCGAGTAATCAAAGGCAAGTAACTTTCTTATAAGTTCCTTCGATTTGTGAATGAAAAAGGCCTACTTTTGATATTAAATGGATCACCATGTAGTAGTTTCTTTCTGTGATTATTTGTATATGATTTATGTGTTTTGGTGTTGACGATTTGGCCATTATATGCTGAAATCTTGTCTGTTGTTCATAGTTTATGTGTGATCATATGAATCCCCATCCCTTGAATCCCACTTGCTTGATGATGGCGGTTGAAGGGAGGGATGAATGAAAAGGTTAGGTTTTTGGGGTTGATTTGATGAAAGATTCGAGTTTTAGGATTGAGCCGTTGATGTGCGTGTGAAGGATCTGGTTTGAGAAGATTAAGAATGGATTGATAGGGACGAATAGGCTTGGATTGGTGGGAAGAACGTTGGAAAACGATTGGAGTATAGGTCTGCAGTTGATGCAGAAATCGCAAGATGAAGATTCTGAAAATTCAGGACGTCGATCGATCGACGTATAGCAGGTGAGAGATCGACGTGCCTCAGATGCACGTCGATCGATCGACGTGGAAGGAGTGAGAGATCGACGTGCCTCAGATGCACGTCGATCGATCGACGTAGTTCAGAGTGAGGATATGACGTGAGGGTATGACGTGAGGGTATGACGTGAGGGTATGACGTAAGGGTATGACGTAGGTTGAGTGAGAGATCGACGTGCCTCAGATGGACGTCGATCGATCGACGTCAGGGTATGACGTACGTAGATCGATCGACGTCAGGGTATGACGTCAACCAGTTTTGTGAGAAAGTAAGGGAAGAAAGAGGGAAGCTAGGGGATCCTTTTGGTGACCTTAGGGACTTCTTAGGACCTGATTATGACTAGTTTAAGTCTTGGGAACATGACTTAAGATGGTGAATCAAGTTTGGAGAATTTGAAGGGTTTTCGAATCGGATTTCAATGAGGCGGACTTAGGAGGGTTAGAAAATAAACGTACGAGGTGTTATAGAGTTCCGTGAAGGAAAGATGGGGGTACTCACATTGGTTTGTCAATTTTGGAATCAAGTTTAACCGTTGACGATCTAGTTGAGACCTAAGCTTTGACGTATGAGTTAGGGAAATCTTGTGCGTTGCTCTTACTTGCGCATGTGATTATGAACTGTATACGTGAACGAGAAATGTGATTGGAACGAGGTGTCCTGCATCATGGCACGTGCATTGCATATGGATTTGAAAAAGAGATGTGCTTCGGCACAGATTTGCGAAGGTGACCTGTAATGTAAACCGGGATGGAAATATAAGCCGGGGCGCATTGCAGGGCACAAAAGGCTGTAACGCAAACCGGGATGGAAATATAAGCCGGGGTGCGTTACAGGGTATAAAGTCCTCTGCAATCTAATCGGGATGGAAATATAAGCCGAGGTGCATTGCAGAGTTTTACGAGATCTGTGATGTAAATCGGGATGGAAATATAAGCCGAGGCACATCACAGAGCATACGAGCCTGTAACGTAAACCGGAATGGAAATATAAGCCGGGGCACGTTACAGGGTAACGAGTTACGAGACCGGACATTGTGACATGCATTGCACTGATTTGAAAAGAAATGGCTCATGCATTTGTGATTGTGTAGTGTAGTGCATATTTTGACATGCATCACGAGAGTCAATGTGGTATGGATGTGCGTGATCTTTGATAGCCAATGAATTGTTATTCGCGTGCAAATTGCTGTACTTGTTTTATTACGTTATTCGTTTATATATTTGGAAGCTTTACAAGACATGTGCCCCACAATTCCCTTGAATTATATATTACTCATATCTTGCCATGTGTTGATCCCGTATGTCTTATAAGCGGGTTACTTGCTAGCGTTTTTCGCTAAGGGTACTGCCTTTGTGATACAGGAAAACCTGAGTACGATATGATTTTCATTGAGGACGACGGCGAGTGGGCAGAATGGGATGCCTAGACCTGATGGAGAGAATTGATTAGATAGTTTCTGTTATTTCTGTTTCTTGATTCACATTGTCTTTTGACGTACTGCATTGATGGTTTAGAATGTCGAGATATGTTTCCGTACTTATTTCTCTCACGTCATGGATGATGTGTAATCGAGAGATGAGACGTCTTGTAGTCTTCTCAGTAAGCTACGACGGGTGTACCGGTTCGGATTCTGCTGTCCGGGTCGGGGCGCTATACTGTATATATTTTCTCTAGGATATATATGATCCTTCTTTGTTCTCAGCGATCTCTATTCCTAGGGAGTATCTCACTTTACCTAGATCCTTCATCTCAAAGTGCATAGATAGTTATGTCTTAATAATATCTATGCCATGTTTATCATTCCCCGTTATTACGATGTCATCTACATACACAATCAAAAAAGTTACCCCCCTAAGTGAAATTCTGGTGAATAGTGTATGGTCACTGTGGCTTTGGTTAAATTTCAGGGCTGTTACATTTTTAGTGAAGATTTTCTAAACTATGTCCATGGTGATTGTTTTATCCCATATAGAGACTTTCTTAACTTACAGACCTTTTCTTTATTAGTTTCGTTATAGAACTCTAGTGGTATACACATATAAACTTCCTCAGCCAAGTCTCCATTTAGGAATACATTTTTTGCATCTAGTTGGTGTAATTTCCAATCAAGGTTAACAGCTATGGAGAAAATAACCCTCATAGTATTTAGCTTAACGACTAGGGTGAATGTTTCCAATTAATATATTCCATAGGTTTGTGTGAATCCTTTGGCTACTAAGCTTGCTTTATATTTATTCACAGTTCCATCATTATGATATTTAGCTGTGAATATCCATCTATACACTACTGGTTTTATACTAGCCGAACTGGTAGTTAGCTCCCACGTTTGATTTTGCACCACGTTTTTCCATTCAGGCTTCTTCTATATTTTTGGATATGATATTATTGTCAAGTGAGCATACAAAGGTTCTAAAGTTTGGATTCAACCTATTATAGGATATGTACTCTTCCATATGGTATTTGGTGTAGACGGGATTCTTAGTGCATTCGGTTATTTATTTTCTCAATGTTATTGGTCTTTTATCTGTGTGGGATTTAGATTCATATTCAGTCTGAGCTTCTTCTAGAGAACGTTCATTTTATGTAGTAAGCTGTGTCTATTCAGACGTATCAAATCGGCTACCACGTCTTAGGACTTCCTGATCATTGGAGATCATAGGAAAAGTAGTTCTGGGTTGGGAGTTGGTCGGGCCGACCTGAGGTACCCAATTGCCAAGCTATGATGAGCTGCTTAGCTAGGCTGTTGAGCTCAGCTGCTCTCGCAATAATGAATTAGACTGATTTTTGTCTATTTGTCCATTGTTCTCTCATATTCATTACGCCATAATTCATTTGTTTCTTCTAAGAATATGTAAAATGCATGATTTTTATTAAATGTAACATTGACTGTTACAAACACTCGTCTATTTGCTGGATAGTACCACTTGTATCTCTTTTGTGAGTTAGAGTATCCTAAGAAAATGCACTTAATTGATCTAGGATCTAGTTTTCCTCTTAGACTGGGCTAAATGTGTACATAGGCTACACATCCGAAGAGTTTGAATGGTACCTCTGAAAGTAGTGTAAAGTGTGCGAAGTGTCTGAGGAGTATTTCTCGAAGAGTTTTGAAAAATAATGTTCTGGACGACATCCTGTTTATTAAGCATGTGGCTGTTAGCAGGGTTTCACCCCAATACTGTTTAGGTATGTTCATTGTAAACATAATAGCTTGGGCGACTTCAAGTAGGTACCGTTTTTCTCTCGGTGACACTATTGTTGAGAAAAAGGGTTTGAGTGATTTCAAAATGTATGATTTAAATAACGTGTTATAAAGAAATGCATGACATATTTTATGACATGACACGTTGTTGCATAAAACTTGCCTTATATAGTTCATATATAATGTTGGCGTACTAACGAGCCATGAAGCTTTAAAGCTTACATCAAATGGCGAACATTTGTTGTCTTTGAACTATTTTCAGGTGCCATAATTAATGAACTAAACTAGTTCATTAAGTGAAGTACTTAGTCAGTTAAACTAAATAGTTCATTAAAGGAAGCAATATTTGGAAAAGGCACCAAGGCAACAAGTTGAAGAAAGGAAATATCTCCACTCCCTCTCCACACATATATATACACGCATATAAACATACATATATATATATATATATTCAGATTTTTTGAAAAAGGCACATACACATTTATTCCAACGTACTACCGACACGTTATATATTTTACGTACGTACGTTAACGTCACACCACTATACTTAACTCATATTTATGAGTATATTCAGGTCTTATATCATATGATATAAGTCATGGTGTTGACAAATTAAATACGACATGTTAAAAGGTTCTAAACCGAAAATTGTCATATCGGACGAATACCGAAACTTCGCCAACGTGTCACGTACTTGCCATAAATAGACGGCCAGCCCCTACATTACAAAAATAACCATAAATTTCGTGGATTATATGGTATGTGCAGCCATAAAATCATTACATGTTGGCACACACAAATCACCCCACATTAAGGCCAAAATGTGGAGATTCCAATTTCAATTTTTTCACATGTCTAGGCGCCACTTTAATCAGCCTTATGAGATGAATATTAAAGTTTAATTTATGTGTATTATGTGTACCATAATATATATAACATGTGCAAAAAGTTGGAATTTAATTAGAGAAAAATCGGGTAATCGATAAACATTAAAGATTCGGTTTTCTACGTACTCGACACATGGGACGTTTTTGGCACATCATACAACATGTATCTAGACACTTTTTACATATTTCATAGATCTCAAAGTGTTCTAGAAAATTCAATTAAGGGCTGATTGGAATATACCATGTGTGTATTATTAAATGTGCACTATTTTACAAAGTTTGCAAAAATAAAATTCATCACATGTCTTATCTTCATCACACGCCTAAACAAGCTGAGTTGGAGCATATGTGGAGCCTTGTTGGCATCTTGATTGGTCAAGAATAAAGCATGAAATGTTGGTGACTTAAAGAAAGGAACTACAAAAGGTAACATTTCAAACTGTCACATTTGTGACACATGCTGAAAATTCAGCATGTGTAGCTAATGTATGGCCGATTTTATCTTCATTATGAGGCTTATTTTACTTCTTGAATTAAGTGAATTTATCGGGAAAAGATATGGAAGTGTTTTGAATTTTCTATGGAATAAAGAAAGAGATATTTTTGAATATCACACATGCTGAAAATTTTAGCATGTGTGTAATGCATAGTGGCCGATTTTGGCCTTGTTGGTGTCTAATTTTTATTCCATAAAAGATGAGAATATTGCATACTAAATGGTGATTAAATTATCCTTTGATTTCTTGGATTAAAGCAATGTAAAATTGGAAATATTTTGAATCAAATGTGAATGTTATACATGTTGAAATTTCAGCATATGCAAAAGAGCATGTGGCCGAAGTTTTGATGGCATCTTGGAGAAAATTGTCTTGCTTAATTTATGTGATGATCTTGGAAGTTATGGTAACTATTTTATGATGATTTTGGCACATGTTTTAAGTGTTATTCTCAGATTTGTCTAGTTATCAAGTGATGACAACATCCAACCAATCAATGAGTGCCAAGTAAGCAAGAGCTTAATGATCATCCAATGAGGAGATGCCAAGTAAGCAAAGACATGTAACAATGAGGTCATATACTCCTCCAAGGACTTAGAAGATAATTTTCAAGAAGGGAAAAGGAGCATAGGGGGCGGCTAACAATGATAAAAGAAGAGAAGAAAGCAAAACAAAAGCAAGACAAGCATCACAAATTCAAAAGTGCAAAAGGAGTCTTCTATCTCTTCTTCTACACTTTCTTTCTTTCTTCTTCCTAAAAGGCTATTGTACTCATATTCATATACTTGAATAGACTTCATCTAGACCACCACATATTCTTTTATTGTTGTAAAATATTGATCAAGGTGTGATCAATCTTGGACGTGCGAGGTGGTGGTGTTCGTGTGCATTGTATTCACGTACAAGGTTTGTAAAGGGTTGGAGTTGGTGTGTAACTCCATCAACCCTGTGGTAAGGTGTTTTTTTGTGTTGTGTGATTAGTGTGAACCAAGGAAGGTGTCCTCGAAGACTGGAATAGGTTGTTGATAACCGAACTAGTATAAAATTCTTGGTGTCATTTGCTTTCAGCACTTACTTTCAGTTTCAGCACTGTTTATTGTTTTTGATCACGTTCGTAAAAATAGTAAACGAATTTCAAAAATTAAAAAACTTTTCAGAATCATAGCCATACGTCTTAGGGTTAATTTGGCACAAGTTTCAACCTTTTTGGATAAGTATAAGTCACCCAAACATCCAAAGTTCTGAGACTAGTGCAGTCTGATTTTCTGGCTTGCAAAGGTTAAGACTTTGATCATATTTGACTAACTTCCCAAAAGAATTTTTCAAAACTGTTTCAACATATTTAAATAAAACTTATAAGGGGTTAGTCTTTAAATTTTCAGAGCATTTGGAGTTACGTACAAATAGAAATTAATTTTTCAAATCAGTGTACCGTTTCTGGCAGATTTGCGCAATCTGACCTCCAACGAATTTTCAAGGGGTTAGAGGTTGCATTTAAATCTGAAATTTTTAGGAGACACTCATAACATCTGAGTCTAAGTTCTCTCAAACTGCCAGACTTTTTTAAGACCTACAACCTAGTTTTTAAAATGTTTTAATACTGGTCCTGAAAACGGAAACTGTTTTCAGAAGTTGGGTTTTTGGTTTAAAACTACTTTAAAAACCAAATTTTCCGCACCCACTATTCAACCCCCCTTCTACTAGTGCCTTGTAGATCCTACAATTGGTATCAGAGCGCAGGAATACTCACAATGAGAAGATCCAACGATCTACGTGAGATGGCATCCACTAGCTATAACACCGTGCAAGAAGGAATGTCAACCATAAGGCCTCCTCTCTTTGACGGTGAGTATTTTGTTCAATGGAAGTTAAGAATGAAACTTTTATTTATGGCAATTGATATTGATCTTTGGTCAATTATAGAATCTGGTCCATTTGTTCCATCAAAGTTATCCACTGTAAATGAAGTCACTCTAGAAGTAGTTAAGCCTAGGCAAGAGTACACTAGTGAGGATAAAAAGAGACTAAGCATGAACGCTAGGGCTATGCAGTTACTTTTAAATGGACTCATTAAAAGTGAATCAAGCTATGTTTCAAATTGTTCTAGTGCTCAAGAAATGTGGAGAATACTTGAAATGAAACACGAAGGAACTAGTCAAGTAAAAGAGTCCAAGATTAACATGCTTATGTCCACACTCGAGTCATTTAAATTATTGCCTAATGAATCTATCGTTGATATGGATCTTCGCTTGACTAACATTTACAATTCTCTTGAGTCTCTTGGAAAAGTCTTTACTATGCAGGAAAAGGTACAAAAAGTTCCATTCGAGTGGGACCCTAAAGTAACGGCAATAGAAGAAAGCAAAGAAACCAAGTCAATTAAGATGGAAGAACTAATTGGATCACTAAAGGTATATGAAAACAAACTTTCTTTTGTACGATCTGCAAGGCACTGCTAGAAGGGGGGGTTGAATAGTTGGTGCAGAAAGTATGGTTTTTAAAATTGTTTTGACTCAAGAACTCAACTTCTGAAAACAGTTTCTGTTTTCAGGACCAGTTTTAAAACGTTTTTAAAACTAGGTTGTAGGTCTTCAAAAATCCTGCAATTTTGATAGAACTTAGCCTCATATGTTATGAGTGTCTGCTAAAAATTTCAGATTTAAATTCAACCTCTAACCCTTTCAACAATTGTTAGTGAACAGATTGCGCGAATCTGCCAGAAATGGTAGACTGTTTTGAAAATTTTATTCCTATTTTTATGTAACTCCAAATGCTCTAAAATTTTAACCACTAACCCCTTATATGTTATATTTAAATGGGTTGAAACAGTTTTGAAAAATGCTTTTGGGAAGTTAGTCAAATACTATCAAAGTCTCAACCTTTGCAAGCCTGAAAATCGCCTAGGTACATTCACACACATGCTGAAATTTTTCAGCATGTGTGATATTCAAAATATCACACTTTTACTTTCATATCTTATTAAAATTAATTCCAATTTGTCTTCCAATTACTCACATATTTCAATACACAATTTATGGCCCATAATGATAGGAATTTCGGTCACCCTATAATGCACATGCTGAAATTTTCAGCATGTGTTACAAATGAGATAAAATTTGAAACATTACCTTTTCTAGCTTCTTTCTTTAAGTCACCAACATTGTATGCTTGATTCTTGACCAATCAATATGCCAACAAGGCTCCACATAGGCTCCATCAAGATGGTATAGGCATGTATAATATGTATATACGTGTGCTGAATTTTATTTTTGCAAACTTTGTAAAATAGTGCACATTTAATAATACACACATGGTATATTCCAATCAGCCCTTAATTTAATTTTCTAGAACACTTTAAGATGTATGACATATGTAAAAAGTGTCTAGATACATGTCGTATGATGTGCCAAAAACGTTCCATGTGTTGTGTACGTAGAAAACCGAATTTTCGATGTTTATCGATTACCCGATTTTTCTCTAATTAAATTCCAACTTTTTGCACATGTTATATATATTATGTTACACATAATATACATAATATAAACTTTAATATTCAGCACTTTGCTAGTCTTAAAGTGGCGCCATGTACATATGACAAAATTGAAATTGGAATCTCCACAATTTGGCCTTAATGTGGGGTGATTTGTGTGTGCCAACATGGAATGATTTTATGGCTGCAATTATCATCATACCCACGAAAATTATAGACATTTTTGAGGTGTAGGGGATGTCCATCTATTTATGGCAAGTACGTGACACGTTGGCGAAGTTTCGGTATTCGCCCGATTTTACAATTTTCGGTTTAGAACCTTTTAACGTATCGTATTTAATTTGTCATCACCATGACTTATATCATATGATATATGACCTGAATATACTCATAAATATGATTTAAGTATGGTGGTGTGACGTTAACGTACGTACGTAAAATATGTAACGTGTGGATAGTACGTTGGAATACATGTGTACGTGCCTTTTTCAAAAAATTTGAAAATATATATATATAAATATTATATATATGGCGTGTATATTTATGTGAGAGGAGGAGGAGGAGACTTTCCTTCTTTAATCTTGTTGCCTTTGTGTCTTGTCCAAATGTTGCTTCCTTTAATGAACTACTTAGTTTAATTAGCTAAGTACTTCACTTAATGAACTAGTTTAGTTCATTAATGGTGGCACCTGAAAATAATACAAACATAAAAAATATTTGCCATTTGATGTAAGCTTTAAATCTTCATGGCTCGTTAGTACGGCAACATTATATATGAACTATATAAGGCAAGTTATATGCAATATGTCATGCTCGTTTATGTCATGCACGTTTTTATGCAATATGTCATGCACGTTTAAATCATGTATTTTGAAATCACTCAAACCCCTTTTTTCTCTACAATCTCTCCCTTTTGATGATTTTCAAAATAACCTATACTCATGAATTAAATCTTATCTCTCCCCCTTCAATCATGCATAAATTCAAAATTTGAATTTCAAAATTTCAAATCCGCTCCCCCTTGATTTATTAAATCAGTATCTCTCTCCCCCTTAAATCATGCTTTCTCTCCCCCTTTATTTTGGAAAGTCAATCAAAATATGCCTGTAAATAAGGAAAGAGAATCAAATCAAATCACATCAGCAGAAATCATGCCTAATTTATAACGAAGAGATTCGTATGTGGCTTGATTTAAGGCTTTAGTGAAAATAACCGCTACTTGTGCCTCTGTGCGTACGTGATCTATGACAATATTATCATTATTTACATGATCACGAAGAAAGTGGTAGCATACTTCTGTATGCTTCGCCTTAGAGTGTAACACGGGGTTTTTAGACAGGTTAATTGCACTCATACCATCACAATATATAGGAATTTTATTTACGGTAATTCCAAAGTCCGAGAGTTGTTGTTTTATCCATAATAACTGTGTGCAGCAAAGGCTAAGTGCCATGTACTCAGCCTCAGTAGTGGACAAAGCAATGCTTGCTTGCTTTTTGAAAAACTATGAAATGAGTGAGTTTCCTATAAATTGGCAAGTGCCACTCGTGCTTTTTCTATCTATCTTACATCCACCGTAATCTGCATCAGTATAAGCATGTGAGTTAAAATCACAATCTTTATCATACCAAATGCCTAAGGTGGGAGTATGCTTAATATAGCAGAATATTCTTTTTGCCGCATTATAGTGAGACACCTTAGGTTGAATTTGAAAACGTGCACACATGCATACACTGAACATGATATCAGGCTTACTAGCAGTAAGATATAGCAAAGAACCAATCATAGATCTATATAAGGCATTATCAAAATCTTTACCATGTTCATCTTTATCCAATTTACTGGTGACACTCATAGGGGTGGGGGATGATTTTAAATTTTCAAAGTTGAACCTTTTAATCATGTCATTTACATATTTATCTTGGTTTATGTGAATGCCTTTACTCGTTTGCTTAATCTGCAAGCCAAGAAAATAATTAAGTTCGCCAACCATAGACATTTCAAATTCGGATTTCATGCAATTTTCAAAATCTTCAACAAGTTTATGTGAGGTAGAACCGAAAATAATGTCATCAACGTGGATTTGAATAATAAGTAAATCCGATTTATCTTGTTTCAAAAATAATGTACTATCTATAGTACCTCGTTTAAAATCATTTTCTAAAAGGAAAGTAGCAAAACGATCATACCATGCTCTAGGTGCTTGCTTTAGTCTGTATAGTGCCTTCTTTAGTTTATACACGTGATCGGGATGTTTCAAATCTTAAAAACCAGGTGGTTGCTTCACGTATACCTCTTCTTGTATAAATCCATTTAGGAATGCACTTTTTACGTCCATTTGATAAAGTTTGAAATCTTTCATGCAAGCAATGGCAAGTAAAAGTCGTATAGCTTCTACACGTGCTACGGGTGCAAATGTTTCATCATAGTCAATTCCTTCCTCTTGATTATATCCTTGTGCTACAAGTCTAGCTTTATTTCTAACGACCTTTCCTTCTTCATTTATTTTATTTCTAAACACCCACTTTGTGCCTATTATGGTCTTATCTTGTGGTCGTGACACTAAATCTCATACATCATTTCTAAGAAATTGATTAAGCTCATCATGCATAGAATCAATCCAAGAAGAATCACTCAAAGCATCATGCACATTTTTGGGTTCAATTTCGGAAATCATAGCATGAAATTGATTTATTCCATCTGAAGTTATTCTTCTATGTGGTCGCACACCGTGAGTAATGTCGCCTATAATAAGATCATGTAGGTGATCTATATGCCATCTTGGTTGATTATTGTCTATGTTATCATGCATTTCTAGTGTATCATGCATATCATGCATATCAAACGTACCATCATCTTCATTCAACACGGTTTTCAATTCAAAGTCATCATCATATTCTTTATCTTTATCAATCTCACCAAATTCATTAAACTTCACATGAATCGATTCTATGATTTGTCTAGTGAGAGGATCATAACATCTATATGCTTTTGAATTTATAGAATATCCAACAAAGATGTATTCAATTGATTTAGATTCAAATTTATCTAAATTATCTTTTGTATTTAAAACAAAACATTTGCATACAAACACACAAAAATAGTCAATCTTAGGCATGCGATCATTTAATATTTCATAAGGCGTCTTGTTTATTTTCTTTCTAATGGATAGGCGATTAACTATATAGCATGCACAGTTTATGGCTTCCGCCCACAGAAATCTAGGCAATTTATTTTCGCATAGCATAGTTCTAGAGATTTCTTGTAATGTTCTATTCTTTCTTTCTACTACTTTATTTAATTGTGGAGTTCTAGGTAGCGAAAACTCATACTTGATTTCCTTTTCTTCGCAAAATGAAATCATTTCCTTGTTCTTAAATTCACCGCCTCTATCGCTTCTTATCTTTTTCACATTGAATCCATATTGATTTTCAAGTTGTTTGATTAATTTCGCAATCTCATTGGCACTACCATCCTTATGTGCAAGAAATAAAGTCCAGAAAAATCTGTTAGAACCTGCACCTGCAATAAACACCACTAGAGGGGGAGGGGTGAATCGTGGTTTGCGGAAATTACACTACAACCCTTTGTTAAAATCCCCTTTGAAAACAGAATCTGAGACCACCTCAGATTCAGAACCCGTTTTTAGAAATTCACAAATAATTGTACACAACTCCAAAAATAATGAAACTTTTATTAATTAAACTTTAATGAGTTAGCAAGACTCTGTCCAAAAATCAGGCAAAAATAAGATCGTTTGACCCTTCAAACAAATAAAATGATTTAGATGGTCAATCTGGACAGAATTGGACAGAATGTTGCTGATTTTGCAAATAGTGTTTCTCTTTGAATACTCAACCAAAAAGGTTGATCTTCATATAAAAACACTCCTTAGGATGTGTGGATGAAGTTTCCAGAAGGCCTTGACCTTAAACAATTCTTGAAAAATACAGAATTTAAGTTTTCTCAAAACTGGTCAGATTGCAGCCAGATTGGAGCAGTTATTTTGCAAAACTGAACGACTAACTTTCCCTTGCTCAAATCAAGTGATTCTTTTTGTAAATGAAAGCTAACAGTCTGAAGTATAACTCCACCAAAAATCACGAATTTTGAAAATGTTTATCGATTTTTTCAAATTGTGTGAAGTTGTGTGAAATCTACAGTCAAAACGGGCAGAAAACAGAAATAAAAAAACAAGAGAAGAACACCGAGGATTTATCCTGGTTCGGTCAATGTGACCTACTCCAGTCCCAAGGAACATCTTTCCTTGGATTTTACTATGAAATGAACACCTTACAACAAGAGCCAAGCTTGATCCTTGGGTTATACACCAACCCTACTCAAGACTTGGATAATCACCTTCTAAGCAACACTTAGTTGCAGTTCCTCTAACACATATTGATGTAGCCTTATAAAGATGGCTAATCAATCTTACAAATGAAGCTCAAGAGGCTTGTAGCTCACCACAATACAACAAGAACACTGTTGCTACAAAGAATGAAATAATAACAACACGAAGATGAAGATGAAAGCTAGACAATTCAACAAATGCTTGTGAGCTTCAAGTGTGTTTCATCTTCTTCACCAATGCCTTTATTTATAGTATGATTTGAGCCCTGAAGATAAGAACTCCAATGTGTCACCATCTTTATCATCAAGTCCAAATGTCTTCTCATCATTGGTTGGCTTTGTACACTTGGCAAAATAAAACACAATGATTGGTCCACCTTGGCAATGTCATGTTGGCCGAATTTTTACACCTTGGCAAGTCATAATTATCCTTTGCAAAATGAAGATAATAAGAGGGATAATGCCACAAGAATACCTCAACTTCTAGTCTTGAAAATAGGCATGTGGGAGTAGACCATTTCAAAATCAAATTTCAGCTCCAAAGTCACAATGTAGCTGTTGGTTGCCGTGCATTTTCCAACAAATAAACTTTGATTTTCTTTAATAAAATAAGAAAGGATAATACCACCAAATTATCCTCAACTCCAAGCACCATAATAGGGCATGTGAGAGCTCCATTTAACTTCCAAAAATCTGCTGAAAATTCATCAAGAAACCATATAGCTGTTGGCTATATTTTTGAAATTTCCAAGTTGGCAATTTTGCCAACTAGCTCCTTTTTGGTTGGTCCACTTGTCTCCAACGCATATAATGAATAATGTATTACCTCCAACTTTGACACCTTTAATATCTCTGAATAATGATGATAAATTTTCTATTATATCATATATAACAGGGTCTTCAAGAAAAAATAGAATGTGACATCTCAAATAGTCACATATCCAGCTATAGTCAATAATATCATCGGTTGAGAGAATAAGATATAAGATCACCATATTATCTTCAAAATAATAATAACACAGCTCTAGAATGAAGATAATAATATGCTCAAGAGATTCCTTGAGTAAAAATACCATAAATACCCTTGGGGGTAAAATTACCAAAATACCCCTGGTGTGAGAAAACTCCAGAAATGACCCGGATGGTCATAAATACTCATGATATCACCTTTGTCATGATAAATAGGATGAGAATACATCCTTGAAATATTTTCAATATGTGATGTTCCTACAAAACTCAAAATACCAATTTTGCCCTTTTTGGTAAGTTGTAGAAACTTCCAAGGCACGTTAGTCACAAGACAATAATAATCACCAAAAACACATAATAATCACATAATGAACATGTATAATTCATATACAAATGAAAACAATCATTTTAACACATTTTAGAAAATTATTTCTAAAAATCCTAGACATCGATCGAAGTGCCTCAACTTCAGAGATCGATGTCTCACGGAAAGTTTCAGAGTTTGCCTCTGACCTACATCGATCGATCGAAGTGAGGGTTCGATGTACATCGATCGATTGATGTGTCTCAGGTTTAGAGATCGATGTCTCACAGTAAGGTCTTGAACTTCATTGCCTAACATAGATTGACGATGCGAGGGATCGAAGTACATCGATCGATCGAAGTGCAACAACCTAAGAGATCGATGTTATTTTTCTCAAATTTTTCAACTTTTAATCACATATAACACCATGTGTGACATTTTTAAGTATTCACCACTTAAAATCATGACTTTGAAAATTATCCAAACATATTTCTCAACATTCTCCCCCTTTTGGATGATTTTCAAAATAACCTAACATGATTTTAATGTCACAACTCATAACCAAAAATTTCACCAAATGTTTTCAACTTTTAAATAGTATGTTGCTTCCCCTCAACTCATACTCTCCCCCTTAACCTATGCTCAAGAATTTATACCAATTAAAACTTATCATATGATTCATCACGACTTACCAACTAAAATCCATGACTTACCAACTAAAATCATGTTCTTATTCTATCTCCCCCTTTATTTTGCAAATCATGCAAAAGATAGAACTACGCAATGGTATCGTAAGTCATCATACCTAACTTGGCTCGTAAGTTTTCAAAAGTGGCTTGAAGGGGTTTGGTGAAGATGTCAGCGATTTAGTGATCAGTTCTTATATGGTTTATCACTATATCCTCATTTTGAACATGATCGCAAAGAAAGTGGTATGGCACCTCAATGTGTTTGGCCTTAGAATGAAGCATCGGATTCCGGGAAAGATTGATTGCACTTGTGCTATCGCAGAAAATTGAAATCTTTTTCATTTTAATGCCAAAATCACTAAGTTGCTGTTTAAGCCAAAGTATTTGGGTAGTACATAAACTCAAAGCAATATACTCGGCTTCAGTGGTAAAAAGAGCTACACTAGCTTGCTTTTTAGAAAACCAAGAGATCAAGTTGGTTCCTATGAATTGACAAGTACCGCTAGTGGATTTTCTATCTAACTTGCAACCACTATAATCAGCATCACTATATGCGTGTAATTCCAACTTAGCGTTTCTATCATACCACAGTCCTAAGTGAGGTTTATGCTTAAGATATCTAAAGATCTTTTTCACTGCATTGTAATGTGATACCTTAGGACAAGATTGAAACCTAGCACACATACACACACTAAACATAATATCAGGCCTTGATGCAGTTAGGTATAACAGGGATCCAATCATAGACCTATAGAGTGTGTCATCAAAAATTTTACCGTTTTCATCCTTATCAAGTTTGGTACTAACACTCATGGGGGTAGTTGTAGGTTTCAACTCTTCAAAACCAAACTTCTTAATCATATGATTGACATACTTAACTTGGCTAATGTGAATTCCTTGAGGGGTTTGTTTGATTTGAAGTCCTAAGAAATGATTCAACTCTCCTACCATTGACATTTCAAATTCTGACTTCATACACTCTTCGAAGTCTTTACTAAAGTAGGGTTGGTTGAACCAAAGATTATATCATCTACGTATATTTGAACTATTAACAAATCATTATCTTTTCTTCTTAGGAATAATGTGTTGTCGATGGTTCCCCTTTGATAATTATTTGCAATAAGAAAGTTTGCAAATCTATCATACCAAGCTCTTGGAGCTTGTTTCAAACCATATAAATCTTTCTTAAGCTTGTAAACATGTTTAGGATTCTTTGGATCTTCGAATCCAGGGGTTTGTTTGACAAACACCTCTTCTTGGATATATTCATTCAAGAATGCACTCTTGACATCCATTTGGAAGAGCTTAATATTGCTTAGACTTGCAATCGCAAGTAACAATCTAATTGCTTCTAGTCGTGTAACGGGTGCAAAGGTTTCTTCATAATCTATTCCTTCTTGTTGATTATAACCTTGTGCGACTAGTCTAGCCTTATTTCTTGTAATGTTTCCTTGTTCGTCCATCTTATTCCTAAACACCCATTTCGTTCCTATTATTGACTTGTTTTCAGGTTTAGGTACTAAGTCTCACACATTGTTTCTTGTGAATTAATTTAATTCCTCATGCATAGCATCTATCCAAGATATATCACCTAAGGCTTCCTTTACGTTCTTAGGTTCTAATTGTGAGATTAAGCTATGTCCTTCAAGTTGACTTATATTTCTACGTGTTCTAACCCCAACACTTGGATCCCCAATGATTAATTCTCAAGGGTGCCACCAATTCCTAGATTGACTAGGTTCACCCTCATCTTGTTCAAATGTTTCATTAGTGTGAACATTACCATATGTAATTGGATCATTAGTTACGTTATCTTCCAATTGCAAAGTTTCTTCATTTATATCATCTAAAGGTTCATGCATGTCTTGTTCAGGGGGAGTTAGTTGTAGATGATCAAGTACAGGCTCAAGTAATACATTATCATCAAACATATTTTCAACATTTGTTTCTTGTTTATGTTGATGTTTATCACTAACTTCAAAGCATGCATTTTCATTGAATTTCACATGTATGTATTCAATTATCTTTCTAGATGCAGGATTATAACAACTATATGCTTTTGAGTTAGTAGAATAACCAACAAATATGCATTCAATAGACTTTTGTTCAAACTTATCTAGATTATCCTTAGTGTTTAGTACAAAACATTTACATCCAAATACTTTAAGATAATCTATTTTAGGTTGTCTATTGTTTAGCAATTTATAAGGCGTTTTATTTATTTTTTTTCTAATAGTAAGCCTATTTATAATATAGCATGCACAACTAACAGCTTCAGCCCATAAATATTTAGATAATTTATTTTCACAAAGCATTATCCTAGCAACTTCTTGAATCGTTCTATTTTTACGTTCAACAACTCCATTGAGTTGTGGTGTTCTAGGTGGTGAGAATTCATGTTTTATTCCATGTAGTTCACAAAATTTGATTACGTCTTTATTTTTAAATTCTCCACCTCTGTTACTCCTAATTCTTTTTACATTTTCTTCGTAAATGTTTTCAAGTTGCTTGATAAGGGTTTCGATTTCTAATGGAGCATCGTCTTTGTGTGTTAAGAACAATGTCCATGTGTAGCGTGAGTAATCATCTACTATGACATATACGTAGTAGTGTCCACCTAGACTTCTTGTCCTACTTGGACCAAATAAGTCTAAGTGAAGCAATTCTAGTACATGACTAGTACTCACTTCATGTTTCAGTTTTAAAGTTTCTTTAATGTGTTTTCCCTTAATAAATGTTTCACACATTTGAAAATTATCTAAGTCTAACTTAGGCATTCCTCTAATTAAATTCTTCTTAGGCAATTTCTTAATAGTTGAAATTCCTATATGGCCTAATCTTCTATGCCATAAATTTACATCTAAGTCATGTGATATTAGACACTTAACCTTAGCATCTAACATGTTATCTAAGGTAAGGGTATAAATATTTCCATCTCTATTTCCTTTTAAAATCGTTTCTCATTTTTCATTTATTATATCACAAGAGTTGGGAAGAAAGGAGACATTATAACCACAATCTATAAATTGAGAAATACTAAGTAAATTATAAGATAGATTGCTTACAAATAACACATTTCGTATTTGAAATGTGTTATGGTCCCCAATTGTTCCTTTTCCAACAACTTGTCCTTTGTTGTTGTCACCGAATGTTACTTTTCCTCCATTCTTGATATGTTCTAATTCGATGAATAGTTTGGGGTTCTCCGTCATATGCCTCGAACATCCACTATCTAAAAACCATTTTGTTCTTAGATTCTTTGACTTTGCCTCCTTCTTTTATTCCTTGCGTTGTTCCTACAATGGAGACAAAGTTATAGGTACCCTTTATTTGGGTCCTTGAATGTTAGGGGCACTATTCTTGTTTAGATATTCCTTAGGTATCCAAACTTGAATATACCTTCTAGGCACATTTTTAGCATTGTTATTAACTTGAAAATAAGAAGAATTAGCATATACATGATTATTCCACATAAGTGAAGATACATTGTTATACATGTTGTGCCATGGTTGATAATCATTATAGGATGGCCAAAATTTATGATGTGTATAAGGCATGTGAATTTGTTTCTTATATGGTGATATATAAGTGTGTTTGTAGGCATTTCTATAAGACTTATAAGAGTGTTGCCTATACTTAGGTTCATAATAAGTTGTATGCGTTTTATTCGGCTAGTTGCATTTGTATACATGTAGGCATAATTTCTAGGTTGTCTAGATGCAAAGTTTGGCCTAGATGTATGTTTAGGCGTGTGTATATT
Organism: Eustoma russellianum; assembly: GCA_036186865.1. Taxonomy (NCBI): domain Eukaryota; kingdom Viridiplantae; phylum Streptophyta; class Magnoliopsida; order Gentianales; family Gentianaceae; genus Eustoma; species Eustoma russellianum. Next base: position 32,748,251 of record AP025041.1, read on the forward strand.
GGTGGGTGTATGTTGTATTTTTGCCTTTGAATAAGTAAAAGAAGGATTAGAAGAAGATTTAGCAGGCAAATTTGTTTTTATAACTTTATAAGGTTGTTTCGTAGTTGATGATACAAACTTAGTCTTTTTATCGAATTTGTCATCTTCTTCTTTATATCCCAATCCAGTTTCATCATTTCCATATTTTTGTGATGATATAAGTGTATCTAACATGTTTGTACTGGATTTAAATTGTTCTAACATTTTTTCTAAGTTAAGTTTAGACGACTTAAGTTGTGTTATTTCATGTTCACAACTTTCTAACTTAGACTTTAACATCTTATTTTCCATTTTTATCTTATGTTCATCTTTCCTATATGATTCAATTTTATTCTCTAAAGAATCAAGAGTATTAGTAGACTCTTGTTTAAGAGATTCTAGTTGATCAGAAAATTCCAAGTTGGACGTCTTCAACTTGTCATTTTCTTCAACTAGTTTCTTCTTTTCTTTAGAGAGCCTCTTACAGTGAGCATGCATTCTTAGGAATTCTTCATACATTTCATCAAATGTCATGTCACTATCAGAATCACTATCAGAAGAAGAACATACCTCGTTGGATACGAAGCAGACTCGAGCTTCCTCAGTTTCGGATTCTGAGTCGGATGAGTCGTTCCATGTGCTCACCTTCATTGCTCGTTTCTCTTTTCTTGCCTTAGACTCCTTTATCTTTGTCGTTTGATCCTCCTTATCCTTGGCTTGTTTATTATTGTTGTTGTTATTATTATTATTTTTCTTCGTGGGAGAGTGGTATGAAATATGTCCTTTTTGACCGCATTCATAACACTTTAATTCTTTATTATACCATTTGTTTGTGTTATTCTTCTTAGGTTGAGAAGAAGAAGAAGAATTACGTTGTCTATTCCTATTTGGACGTTTGAAAAACTTTCTTAGTTTTCTAGCTATCAATATCAAGTCATCGTCTAATTCAGTATCACTATTACTATCATTGTTACTAGCATGTGTTTCGGTTGTTTTGAAAGCTATTGACTTACCGGATGACTTAGACGATTCAGACTTTCGTTGGTTTAATTTAACCTTGTAAACTTTAAGAGACCCGATCAATTCATCCATCTTAGTGATTGACTTTTTCTCCTCGATTGCAGTCACATTTGGATCTCATTCAGCAGGGAGGCTTCGTAGCACCTTTTGAACCTTTTCACTGTTCGAAAATGACTTCCCTAAAGCTTCAAGGGCATTGAAAATATTAGTAATCCTCAAATCCATAGATGTTATGGATTCGTTTGGCAACATTTTGAAAGTCTCTAATTCAGTCATAAGCATGTTTATTTTTGACTCTTTAACACCATTAGTACCTTCATGCTTTAATACAAGTGATTTCCACATGTCGTGTGCGCTTGTGCAATTTGACACATATCCTGCTTCAGAAGTTGTAAGTCCATTTAAAAGTAATTGCATAGATTTAGCATTCATGGACATTTTCTTTTTATCATCCGATGACCATTCACTTTTATATTTTTCAACCTCTTGAGTTACTCCACTAACTTGTACAACTTTCATTGGAATGTACAGCCCATCTTCAACTATAGACCATAAATCGATGTCTATAGCCATTAAGAATAGCCTCATTCTTAGTTTCCAATGAACAAAATTATTGCCATCAAAAAGAGGAGGGCGTTGTGTAGACATACCTTCCAACTCACCTTTGTGAGAAACAATAGCCATAGTATGTACCTTGGATTTGAGACAAGCAGTATATAATGAATTGTTGTTTCTTGGACTTGTATTGTTCGTACGGTGTTGAATCTTGCTTCTTTTGAGTGGTGTTGGTCTGGTTCTGATACCAAATTTTGGACCGTGCACCTGCAATAAACACCACTATAGGGAGTGAATAGTGGTTTGCGTAAATTACACTACAACCCTCTGTTAATCCCCTTTGAAAACAGAATCTGAGACCACCTCATATTCAGATTCCGCGTTTAAAAATTCACAAATAAAGGTACACAACTCCAAAAATTATGAAACTTTTCAGAACTACACTTCAATGAGTTAACAAGACTCTGTCCAACAATTAGACAAAAACAAGATTGTTTGACCCTTCAAACAAATAAAAATATTCAGATGGTCAATCTGGACAGAATTGGACAGAATGTTGCTGATTTTGCAAATAGTGTTTCTCTTTGAATACTCAACCAAAAAGGTTGATCTTTATATCAAAACACTCCTTAGGATGTGTCAATGAAGTTTCCAGAAGTCCTTGACGTTAAACAATTCTTGAAAAATACAGAATTTAAGTTTTCTCAAAACTGGTCAGATTGCAGCCAGATTGGAGCAGTTATTTTGCAAAACTGAACGACTAACTTTCCCTTGCTCAAATCAAGTGATTCTTGTTGCAAATGAAAGCTAACAGTCTGAAGTATAACTCCACCAAAAATCATGAATTTTGAAAATGTTTGCGATTTTTTCAAATTGTGTGAAGTTGTGTGAAATCTGCAGTCAAAACAGGCAGAAAACAGAAATAAAGAAACAAGAGAAGAACACCGAGGATTTATCCTGGTTCGGTCAATGTGACCTACTATAGTCCCAAGGAACATCTTTCCTTGGATTTTACTATGAAATGAACACCTTATAACAAGAGCCAAGCTTGATCCTTGGGTTATACACCAACCCTACTCAAGACTTGGATCACCTTCTAAGCAACACTTAGTTGCAACTCCTCTAACACCTATTGATGTAGCCTTATAAAGATGGCTAATCAATCTTACAAATGAAGTTCAAGAGGCTTGTAGCTCGCCACAATACAACAAGAACACCTTTGCTACAATGAATGAAATAATAACAACACGAAGATGAAGATGAAAGCTAGACAATTCAACAAATGCTTGTGAGCTTCAAGTGTGTTTCATCTTCTTCACCAATGCCTTTATTTATAGTATGATTTGAGCCTTGAAGATAAGAACTCCAATGTGTCAACATCTTTATCATCAAGTCCAAATGTCTTCTCATCATTGGTTGGCTTTGTACACTTGGCAAAATAAAACACAATGATTGGTCCACCTTGGCAATGTCATGTTGACCGAATTTTTACACCTTGGCAAGTCATAATTATCCTTTGCAAAATGAAGATAATATGAGGGATAATGCCACAAGAATACCTCAACTTCTAGTCTTGAAAATAGGCATGTGGGAGTAGACCATTTCAAAATCAAATTTCAGCTCCAAAGTCACAATGTAGCTGTTGGTTGTCATGCATTTTCCAACAAATAAACTTTGATTTTCTTTAATAAAATAAGAAAGGATAATACTACCAAATTATCCTCAACTCCAAGCACCATAATAGGGCATGTGAGAGGTAGACACCGTATGTTACGACCCGCATTTTCGGGTCAGTGGAACAGTAAAATAATATATGAAAAATAGAACGCAAATACGATGTTGGTGAAATTTCTATGGAATTTAAATTTGTATTTAGGATTAATAAGAACATCAACATGATATACGGGGTTAGAAACACTCGGAAAAAAACCGAACGATATGTAACGGGTATAGCGACATTTGTTGGGATTAGATAATGAACGTTCGAATATGCGATAGGATTCAAATAAATTAGTCGATAGTAACTCAAGTCAGTAGACATAAATTAGAGCAAATAAAAATACTCGACACAATAATTTTCACTACTCAAACAAATAGAAAAACACAATAAGACGTAACCAATGTCTTGGAAAGAAGCAAATGAAATATATATATATCTATATATATATATATATACACACACACACACATATATGGCGCCATTAGTGTAAGAAAAAGGAAGAAGAAATTGTGGTTAGAAAAATACCCAAACAAAATACCAAGTGGACAAAATTGTGTAGAAATCAAATGATGGCATTTGTCTTATTCTAACCATCCAAACACCCAACTTGGTCACCCTATATACTATGGAGGAGAAAAGTTTTCTTCCATTTTGTTTTTCACTACAGAACAAAACCCTACACACTTTTACCCCAATTATCATATTTTCTCCCACTTTATTGTACATGGCACAAAAGACAAACTTTTTCCCTCCCTAAAACCCATAGGCCTGTCCCCTACTCCCAAAAAAGTCGAGACTTCCTTTTCTTTCTTACACACATCACATTCCACCATCATACCCTACACCTAATACAACTAAAACCCATCAAAATTTTCTTCTTTTCCCCCCTTCCACTTCACTCCTAACGGTCGGAAACTCAAGAAAAGGGGGAAGCCCTTTTCACTTTTCACTTATTACCCACTCCACTTTCTTACACATCTCAAATCACCATCATTCTTCTTCTACCTTCTCTCCACCCACTTCAACATTTCATTTCTTCTCTCCTCCCCCTCCCCATCCATATTCTCGGCTGAAGACCCAACAAAGGGGGGAGACCATCTTCTCTTTCCTTTCATTACACACTCTAATATTTTACACTCCAACACATCTTCTTCCACAACTAATCCTCCTCTCTCTTCCAAGAAAACCAAATCTCCTCCTCTTCTCCTCTCATGGCCGAGATACTCAAGAAGACAAAGGAGATAATCTCTTCTCTTCCATTCTACATCTTCTTCACATCAAATAAATCACTCTCCTTCTTCTTCAAGACAACAAGTCCTCCAACTCATTCCATCTCATCTTCTTGGCCAAATTTCCTTCAAGGAAAAACAAAGGTGAACCTTCCATTTTTCATCTCACAAACACATTCAAAGAGTAAGTCCAAACACTGTCTTCATTTCTTCCATATAACACTTAAACAATTATTCATCCTTCAACACATCACTTCAACTTCTTCTCCAAAAATAAACAAAACTCTCCAACCTTATTTTTTTAACATGGTCGTGAGCCTCACAAGAAAAAGGGGAGAAACTTTCTTCTCTTCTTAGCATCTACACACATCCAATACCATTAGTACAACATCCCTTCATTCCAAGCATGTGGCCGAATTTTTTTTGAGGTTGAAAACCAAGATGTAGCTGTTGGATCGTGCACCTGCAATAAACACCACTAGAGCATGGGTGAATAGTGGTTAGCAGAAATTACAATACTACCCTTGATTAAAAACCCCTTTGAAAACAGAATCTGAGACTACCACAGATTCAGAACCCGTTTTTTGAAAAATTCAAGGACTCCAAAAATTATGAAACTTTCCAGAACTTAAATTCAATGTGTTGATAAGATTCTGCCCAACAATCAGACAAAAATAAGATCGTCCCTTCAAAAAAATAAAAATATTCAGATGGTCAATCTGGACAGAATTGGATAGAATGTTGATGAAATTGAAAAATGTGTTTCTATTTGAATACTCAACCAAAAAGGTTGATCTTTATTTCAAAACACTCCTTAGGATGTCTAGTCGATATTTTCAAAAGGCCTTGACCTTAAACAATTCTTGATTAAAACAGAATTCAAGTTTTCTCAAAACTGGTCATATTGCAGCCTGATTGGAGCAGTTATCTTGCAACGACTGACAGACTAACTTCCCTTGTTCAAATCAAGCGATTCTTAATGCAAATGAAAGCTAACAGTCTGAAATATAACTCCACCAAAAATCACGAATTTTGAAAGTGTTTAGCTATTTTTTCAAATCATGAGAAGTTGTGTGAAAACTGAGTAAAAACTTGCAGAAAACAGAAAGGTAGAAAGAAGACAAGAACACCGAGGATTTATCCTGGTTCAGTTAATGTGACCTACTCCAGTCCAAGGATCAACTTTCCTTGGATTTCACTATGGTACGAATCAACTTACAACAATAACCAAGCTTGATCCTTGGGTTATACACCAACCCTATTCAAGACTTAGATGAACACCTTCTATGCAACACTTAGTTGCAACACCTCTACCACCTATTGATGTAGCCTTATAGAATTGGCTAATCAATCTTACAAATGAAGCTCAAGAGGTTTGTAGCTCAATAAATACAACAAGAACACCTTTGCTAGAAAGAATGAAACATGAACAATAACAAGAAGATGATAGCTAGACAAATCAACAAATGCTTTCACGTGAGCTTCAAGTGTGTTTCATCTTCTTCACTATTGCCTCCTATTTATAGTGTGAGTTGAGCCTTGTAGATAAGAATGCACATGTTGTTGGACCGTGCACCTGCAATGAACACCACTAGAGGGGGGGTGAATAGTGGTTAGCAGAAATTACACTACAACCCTTTGTTAAAATCCCCTTGAAAACAGAATCTGAGACCAACTCAGGTTCAGAACCCGTTTTTCAAAAATTCAAAAATAATTGTACACAACACCAAAACTTATGAAACTTTCCAGAATTAAACTTCAATGAGTTAAAAAGACTCTGTCCAAAAATCAGACAAAAATAAGATCGTTTGACCCTTCAAACAAATTAAAAGATTTAGATGGTCAATCTGGACAGAATTGGACAGAATGTTGCTGATTTTGAAAATAGTGTTTCTCTTTGAATACTCAACCAAAAAGGTTGATCTTTATATCAAAACACTTCTTAGGATGTGTAGATGAAGTTTCCAAAAGGCCCTGACCTCAAACAATTCTTGAAAAATACAGAATTTAACTTTTCTCAAAACAAGTCAGATTGCAGCCAGATTGGAGCAGTTATCTTGCAAAGACTGAAAGACTAACTTTTACTTGCTCAAATCAAGTGATGCTTGTTGCACATGAAAGCTAACAGTCTGAAGTATAACTCCACCAACAATCACGAATTTTGAAAATGTTTAGCTATTTTTTCAAATTGTGTGAAGTTGGGTGAAAACTGCAGTCAAAAACGGGCAGAAAACAGAAATAAAGAAACAAGAGAAGAACACCGAGGATTTATCCTGGTTCGGTCAATGTGACCTACTCCAGTCCCAAGGAACACCTTTCCTTGGATTTCACTATGATATGAACACCTTACAACAAGAGCCAAGCTTGATCCTTGGGTTATACACCAACCCTACTCAAGACTTGGATAATCACCTTCTAAGCAACACTTAGTTGCAATACCTCCAACACCTATTGATGTAGCCTTATAAAGATGGCTAATCAATCTTACAAATGAAGCTCAAGAGGCTTGTAGCTCACCAAAATATTAAGAACAACTTTGCTACAACAAAATACAACAACAAGAACAAGAAGATGAATATGAAAGCTATAGAATGCTTGTGAGCTTCAAGTGTGTTTCATCTTCTTCACCAATGCCTCTATTTATAGTGTGATTTGAGCCTTGAAGATAAGAATGCCAATGTGTCATCGTCTTCATCATCAAATCCAAATGTCTTATCATCATTGGTTGGCTTTGTACACTTGGCAAAATAAAACACAATGATTGGTCCACCTTGACAACTTTATGTGGCTGAAATTTTCAACTAAAAATGACTTGGAATTATCTTGAAAATGTGAAGATAATAGCACCATAACAACTCCATTATCTTCTCAACTCTTTGGCAAGATAATAGGCATGTGAAAGTAGACCACTTCAAATTTAAAATTCAGCTACAAATTGAGGTAGTAGCCGTTGGCTACTTTTCAAAAATGAATTTTTTTTTCTTTTCTTTTTCTTAATTAAATAAGAAAGGATAATACCACCAAATTATCCCCAACTTCAAGAAACATAATTGGACATGTGAAGTCTTCATTTGACTTCAAAAAATCTGCTGAAAATACCCAAGAAAACAATATAGCAATTGGCTATTTTTAGTAAATTCCAAATTGGCAATTTTGCCAACTAGCTCCTTTTTGGTTGGTCCACTTGTCTCCAACTCATAAAATGAACTCCACATCATATCCACCAGCATATTCACGTTTTTAAACATATATATACATGTGTAGAAACTCAGATTTTTGAAGAAGAAATAAATAGATAACAATTGACAAGATTATGTCAACGTATAACACCGAAATTCCCCAATATTTCTTCTAATATGTTGAGATCATTTCCACACTTTTGACACCTTTAATATCTCTGAATAATGATGATATAAATGTTATCTTATAACATATATAAGAGGGTCTTCAAGAAAAAAATAGAATGTGACATCTCAAATCGTCACATATCCAGCTATAGTCAATAATATCATCGGTTGAGAGAATAAGATATAAGATCACCATATTATCTTCAAAATAATAATAACACAGCTCCAGAATGAAGATAATAATATGCTCAAGAGATTCCTTGAGTGAAAATACCAAAAATACCCTTGGGGGCAAAATGACCAAAATACCCCTGGTGTAAGAAAACTCAAGAAATGTCCCGGATGGTCATAAATAATCATGATATCAACTTTGTCATGATAAATAGTATAAGAATATGCTCTTGAAATATTTCCACCATATCATGTTCCTACAAAACTCAAAATACCAATTTTGCCCTTTTTGGTAAGTTGTAGAAACTTCCAAGGCATGTTAGTCACAAGACAAAAATAATCACCAAAACAACATAATAATCACATAATGAACATGTATAAATCATGTACAAATGAAAACAATCATTTTAACACATTTTAGAAAATTATTTCTAAAAACCCTAGACATCGATCGATGTGCAACAACCTGAGAGATCGATGTCAACTTTTTCAACTTTTACACATATAACACCATGTATGACATTTTTAAGTATTCGCCACTTAAAATCATGACTTTGAAAATTATCCAAACATATTTCTCAACATTCTCCCCCTTTTGGATGATTTTCAAAATAACATAACATGATTTTAATGTCACAACTTATAATCAAAATCTTAACCAAATGTTTTCAACTTTTAAATGTAGTATGTTGCTCCCCCTCAACTCATACTCTTCCCCTTAACCTATACTTAACTCTCAACTCATAACCATTTGAAACTTATCATTTCATACCAAATGATGACTTAGCAACTAAAATCTAAAATCATGTGCTTATGCTATCTTCCCCTTTATTTTGCAAATCATGCAAAAGATAGAACTATACAATGGTATCGTAAGTCGTCATACCTAACTTGGCTCGTAAGTTTTCAAACGTGGCTTGATTAAGGGGTTTGGTAAAGATATCGGCGATTTGGTGATCAGTTCTTATATGGTTTATCACTATGTCCTCAGTTTGAACATGATCGCGAAGAAAGTGGTATCGCACCTCAATGTGTTTGGCCTTAGAATGAAGCACCGGATTCCGGGAAAGATTGATTGCACTTGTGCTATCGCAGAAAATTGGAATCTTTTTCATTTTAATGCCAAAATCACTAAGTTGCTGTTTAAGCCAAAGTATTTGGGTAGTACATAAACTCAAAGCAATATACTCGGCTTCAGTGGTAGAAAGAGCTACACTAGCTTGCTTTTTAGAAAACCAAGAGATCAAATTGGTTCCTATGAATTGACATGTGCCGCTAGTGGATTTTCTATCTAACTTGCAACCACCATAATCAGCATCACTATATGCGTGTAATTCCAACTTAGCATTTCTATCATACCATAGTCCTAAGTGAGGTGTATGCTTAAGATATCTAAATATCTTTTTCACTGCATTGTAATGTGATACCTTAGGACAAGATTGAAACCTAGCACACATACACACACTAAACATGATATCAGGTCTTGATGCAGTTAAGTATAACAATGAGCCAATCATAGACCTATAGAGTGTGTCATCAAAAGGTTTACCATTTTCATCCTTATCGAGTTTTGTACTAACACTCATGGGGGTAGTTGTAGGTTTCAAATCTTCAAAGCCAAACTTCTTAATCATATCACTGAGATACTTAAGTTGGCTAATGTGAATTCCTTGAGGGGTTTGTTTGATTTGGAGTCCTAAGAAATAATTCAACTCTCCTACCATTGACATTTCAAACTCTGACTTCATACATTCTTCGAAGTCTTTTACTAAGGTAGGGTTAGTTGAACCAAAGATAATATCGTCTACGTATATTTGAACTATTAACAAATCATTACCTTTTCTTCTTAGGAATAATGTTTTGTCTATGGTTCTCCTTTCATAATTATTCGCAATAAGAAAGTTTGCAAATCTATCATACCAAGCTCTTGGAGCTTGTTTCAAACTATATAAAGCTTTCTTAAGCTTGTAAACATGGTTAGGATTCTTTGGATCTTCAAATCCAGGGGGTTGTTAGACAAACACTTCTTCTTGGATGTATCCATTTAAGAATGCACTCTTGACATCCATTTGGAAGAGTTTAATGTTACTTAGACTTGCAATCGCAAGTAACAATCTAATTGCTTCTAGTCATGCAACGGGTGCAAAGGTTTCCTCATAATCTATTCCTTCTTGTTGATTATAACCTTGTGCGACTAGTCTAGCCTTATTTCTTGTAATATTTCCTTGTTCATCCATTTTATTCCTAAAGACCCATTTAGTTCCTATGATAGACTTGTCTTCAGGTTTAGGTACTAAGTCCCATACGTTGTTCCTTGTGAATTGATGTAATTCCTCATGCATAGCATCTATCCATGATATGTCACCTAAGGCTTCCTTAACATTCTTAGGTTCTATGTGTGAGACTAATCTATGTCCTTCAAGTTGACTTATGTTTCTACGTGTTCTAACCCCAACACTTGGATCCCCAATGATTAATTCTCTAGGGTGCCACCAATTCCTAGATTGACTAGGTTCACCCTCATCTTGTTCAAAAGTTTGAATGTTATCATATGTAATTGGATCATTAGTTGTATCATCTTCCAATTGTAAATTTTCTTGATTCATTTCATCTAAGGGTTCATGCATGTCTTGTTCAGGGGGAGTTGGTTCTAGATGATCAAGTACAGGCTCAAGTAATACTTCATCATATTATAACACCTATATGCTCTTGAGTTAGTTGAATATCCAACAAATATACATTCAATAGACTTTTGTTCAAATTTATCTAGATTATCCTTAGTGTTTAGCACAAAACATTTACATCCAAATACTTTAAGATAATCTATTCTAGGTTGTCTATTGTTTAACAATTCATAAGGCGTTTTATTTAATTTCTTTCTAATAGTGAGCCTATTTATAATATAACATGCACAGTTAACAGCTTCAGCCCATAAATACTTAGGTAATTTATTTTCACACAGCATTGTCCTTGCAACTTCTTGAATCGTTCTATTTTTATGTTCAACAACTCCATTGAGTTGTGGTGTTCTAGGTGGTGAGAATTCATGTTTTATTCCATAATGTTCACAAAATTTGATTACGTCTTTATTTTTAAATTCTCCACCTCTATCACTTCTAATTCTTTTGACATTTTCTTCGTAAATGTTTTCAAGTTGCTTGATAAGGGTTTCGATTGCTAATGGAGCATCGTCTTTGTGTGTTAAGAACAATGTCCATGTGTAGCGTGAGTAATCGTCTACTATGACTCACACATAGTAGTGTCCACCTAGACTTCTTGTCCTACTTGGACCAAATAAGTCTAAGTGAAGCAATTCTAGTACATGACTAGTACTCACTTCATGTTTCGGTTTTAAGGTTTCTTTAATGTGTTTTCCCTTAATACATGTTTCACACATTTGAAAATTATCTAAGTCTAACTTAGGCATACCTCTAATTAAATTCTTTTTAGATAATTTCCTAATGGTTGAAATTCCTATATGGCCTAATCTTCTATGCCATAAATTCACATCTAAGTCATATGATATTAGACACTTAACCTTAGCATTTAACATGTTATCTAAGGTAAGGGTATAAATATTTTCATCTCTATTTCCTTTTAAAACCGTTTCTCCTTTTTCATTTATTATATCACAAGAATTGGAAAGAAAGGAGACATTATAACCACAATCTATAAGTTGAGAAATACTAAGTAAATTATAAGAGAGATTGCTTACTAGCAACACATTTCGTATTTGAAATGTGTTTGGGTCCCCGATTGTTCCTTTTCCAACAACTTTTCCTTTGTTGTTGTCACCGAATGTTACCTTTCCACCATCAATATGTTCAAGTTCGGTGAATAGATTGGGGTTGCCCGTCATATGCCTCGAACATCCACTATCTAAAAACCATTTGGTTTTTAGATTCTTTGACTTTGCCTCTTTCTTGCATTCCTTGCATTTTTCCTCGTTAGATACGAAGCACACTTGAGCTTCCTCAGTTTCGGATTCTGAGTCGGATGAGTCGCTCCATGTGCTCACCTTCATTGTTCGTTTCCCTTTTCTTGCCTTAGACTCCTTTGTCTTTGACGTTTGAGCTTCCTTGTCCTTGGCTTGTTTATTATTGTTGTTTTTATTATTATTTTTCTTTGTTGGACAATCGTATGAAATATGTCCTTTTTGACCGCATTCATAACACTTTAATTCTTTATTATACCATTTGTTTGTGTTACTTTTCTTAGATTGAGAAAAAGAAGAAGAAGAAGAATTATGTTGTCTATTCCTATTTGGGCGTTTGAAAAACTTTCTAAGTTTTCTAGCAATCAATATCAAGACATCGTCTAATTCAGTATCACTATTACTATCATCGTTATTAGCATGTGTTTCAGTTGTTTTGAAGGCTATTGACTTACTGGATGACTTAGACGATTCAGACTTTTGTTGGTTCAGTTTTACCTCATAGACTTTAAGAGACCCGATCAATTCATCCATCTTGGTGATTGACTTTGTCTCCTCGATTGCAGTCACCTTTGGATCCCATTCAGCAGGGAGACTTCGTAGCACCTTTTGAACCTTTTCATTGTTCGAAAATGACTTCCCTAAAGCTTCAAGGGCATTGAAAATATTAGTAATCCTCAAATCCATAGATGTTATGGATTCGTTTGGCAACATTTTGAAAGTCTCTAATTCAGTCATAAGCATGTTTATTTTTGACTCTTTAACACCACTAGTACCTTCATGCTTTAATACAAGTGATTTCCACATGTCGTGTGCACTTGTGCAATTTGACACATATCCTGCTTCAGAAGCTGTAAGTCCATTCAAAAGTAATTGCATAGCTTTAGCATTCATGGACATTTTCTTTTTATCATCTGATGACCATTCACTTTTGTATTTTTCAACCTCTTGAGTTACTCCACTAACTTGTACAACTTTCATTGGAATGTACGGCACATCTTCAACTATAGACCATAAATCGATGTCTATAGCCATTAAGAATAGCCTCATTCTTAGTTTCCAATGAACAAAATTATTGCCATAAAAAAGAGGAGGGCGTTGTGTTGACATACCTTCCAAATCACCTTTGTGAGAAACAATAGCCATAGTATGTACCTTTGATTTGAGACAAGCAGTATATTATGAATTGTTGTTTCTTGGCCTTGTATTATTCGTACGATGTTGAATCTTGCTTCTTTTGAGTGGTGTTGGTCTGGCTCTGATACCAAATGTTGGACCGTGCACCTGCAATGAACACCACTAGAGGGGGGGGGGTGAATAGTGGTTAGCGGAAATTACACTACAACCCTTTATTAAAATCCCCTTGAAAACAGAATCTGAGACCAACTCAGGTTCAAAACCCGTTTTTCAAAAATTCACAAATAATTGTACACAACTCCAAAAATTACGAAACTTTCCAGAATTAAACTTCAATGAGTTAACAAGACTCTGTCCAAAACTCAGACAAAGCTAAGATCGTTTGACCCTTCAAACAAATTCAAAGATTTAGATGGTCAATCTGGACAGAATTGGACAGAATGTTGCTGATTTGGAAAATAGTGTTTCTCTTTGAATACTCAACCAAAAAAGTTGATCTTTATATCAAAACACTCCTTAGGATGTGTAGATGAAGTTTCCAAAAGGCCCTGACCTCAAACAATTCTTGAAAAATACAGAATTTAACTTTTCTCAAAATTGGTCAGATTGCAGCCAGATTGGAGCAGTTATCTTGCAAAGACTGAAAGACTAACTTTTACTTGCTCAAATCAAGTGATTCTTGTTGCAAATGAAAGCTAACAGTCTGAAGTATAACTCCACCAAACATCACGAATTTTGAAAATGTTTAGCTATTTTTTCAAATTGTGTGAAGTTGGGTGAAAACTGCAGTCAAAAACGGGCAGAAAACAGAAATAAAGAAACAAGAGAAGAACACCGAGGATTTATCCTGGTTCGGTCAATGTGACCTACTCCAGTCCCAAGGAACACCTTTCCTTGGATTTCACTATGATATGAACACCTTACAACAAGAGCCAAGCTTGATCCTTGGGTTATACACCAACCCTACTCAAGACTTGGATAATCACCTTCTAAGCAACACTTAGTTGCAATACCTCCAACACCTATTGATGTAGCCTTATAAAGATGGCTAATCAATCTTACAAATGAAGCTCAAGAGGCTTGTAGCTCACCAAAATATTAAGAACAACTTTGCTACAACAAAATACAACAACAAGAACAAGAAGATGAATATGAAAGCTATAGAATGCTTGTGAGCTTCAAGTGTGTTTCATCTTCTTCACCAATGCCTCTATTTATAGTGTGATTTGAGCCTTGAAGATAAGAATGCCAATGTGTCATCGTCTTCATCATCAAATCCAAATGTCTTATCATCATTGGTTGGCTTTGTACACTTGGCAAAATAAAACACAATGATTGGTCCACCTTGGCAACTTTATGTGGCTGAAATTTTCAACTAAAAATGACTTGGAATTATCTTGAAAATGTGAAGATAATAGCACCATAACAACTCCATCATCTTCTCAACTCTTTGGCAAGATAATAGGCATGTGAAAGTAGACCACTTCAAATTTAAAATTCAGCTACAAATTGAGGTAGTAGCCGTTGGCTACTTTTCAAAAATGAATTTTTTTTTCTTTTCTTTTTCTTAATTAAATAAGAAAGGATAATACCACCAAATTATCCCCAACTTCAAGAAACATAATTGGACATGTGAAGTCTTCATTTGACTTCAAAAAATCTTCTGAAAATACACAAGAAAACAATATAGCAATTGGCTATTTTTAGTAAATTCCAAGTTGGCAATTTTGCCAACTAGCTCCTTTTTGGTTGGTCCACCTGTCTCCAACTCATAAAATGAACTCCACATCATATCCACCAGCATATTCACGTTTTTAAACATATATATACATGTGTAGAAACTCAGATTTTTGAAGAAGAAATAAATAGATAACAATTGACAAGATTATGTCAACGTATAACACCGAAATTCCCCAATATTTCTTCTAATATGTTGAGATCATTTCCACACTTTTGACACCTTTAATATCTCTGAATAATGATGATATAAATGTTATCTTATAACATATATAAGAGGGCCTTCAAGAAAAAAATAGAATGTGACATCTCAAATCGTCACATATTCAGCTATAGTCAATAATATCATCGGTTGAGAGAATAAGATATAAGATCACCATATTATCTTCAAAATAATAATAACACAGCTCCAGAATGAAGAGAATAATATGCTCAAGAGATTCCTTGAGTGAAAATACCAAAAATACCCTTGGGGGCAAAATGACCAAAATACCCCTGGTGTAAGAAAACTCAAGAAATGTCCCGGATGGTCATAAATAATCATGATATCAACTTTGTCATGATAAATAGTATAAGAATATGCTCTTGAAATATTTCCACCATATCATGTTCCTACAAAACTCAAAATACCAATTTTGCCCTTTTTGGTAAGTTGTAGAAACTTCCAAGGCATGTTAGTCACAAGACAAAAATAATCACCAAAACAACATAATAATCACATAATGAACATGTATAAATCATGTACAAATGAAAACAATCATTTTAACACATTTTAGAAAATTATTTCTAAAAACCCTAGACATCGATCGATGTGCAACAACCTGAGAGATCGATGTCAACTTTTTCAACTTTTACACATATAACACCATGTATGACATTTTTAAGTATTCGCCACTTAAAATCATGACTTTGAAAATTATCCAAACATATTTCTCAACACATGTGTCACCATCTTCATCATTAATGCTTCAGTGTCTTCACATCATTGGTTAACTTTGTACACTTGACAACAACAAGCAAAATGATTGGTCCACCTTGGAGACATAATGCTGGACGATTTTTTCCGCCTAGAATAGTCTTGATTATCCTTTGCAAAATGAAGATAATAAGAGAGGATAATACCACCAAAATACCTCCAACTCCTTGCAAAAAAATAGGCATGTGAGGCTTTGAGAAATTCAAATAAAAAATCATCTCCAAAACTAGCATACTAGCCATTGGTTTCAAAAGTGAGAATTCCAAGTTGGCAATTTTTGTCAACTAGCTCCTTTTTGGTTGGTCCACTTGTCATAACCTTATAAAATAGATAAAATACCTTTGGAACATGTATATGCACATTTTTCAACCCACATATATGTATATCAACTCAGATTTTTGAAGAAGAATTTACCAAATAATAGTTGACAAGATTATGTCAACATGTAACACCAAAATTCCCATAATTTCTTCTCGTATGTTGTGATCATTTATACACCTTTAACACCTTTGAAATCTCTGTATAATGATGAATAATATCGTCCAGTAACATATAAAATAAAGTCTTCAAGAAAGAAATAGAATGTGACATCACAACTCGTCACATATCCTGCTATAGTCAATAATATCATCATGTGAGAGAAATATTATAAAGCCATCATATAATCTTCAAAATAATCACAACTCAACTCCAGAATGATGATAAGAATATACTCAAGAGATTCTTTGAGTGAAAATACCAAAAATACCCTCAGGGGTAAAATGACCAAATTGCCCCTGGTGAGAAAAACTTCAGAAATGACCCTAATGGTCAGAAATAAATGTAATACCACTTTTGTTTTGATAAATATGATAAGAATAAGTCCTTGATATATATCCACCATATTATGTTCCTAAAACATTCAAAATACCAATTTTGCCCTTTTTGGTAAGTTGTAGAAACTTCCAAGGCACATTAGTCACAAGACATTTATAATTTTCAAAATCACATAATAATCACATAATGAACATATATGAAACATGTACAAATAAAAAAAATCACTTTAGTACATTTTAGAAAAATATTTCTAAAAACCCTAGACATCGATAGATCGAAGTGCCTCAGCTTCAGCGATCGATGTCTCACAGTGAGTCTCAGAATTTGTCTCTGACCTACATCGATCAATCAAAGTGAGGATTCGATGTGTCTCATGTTTAGAGATGGATGTCTCACAGTAAGGTCTTGAACTTTCACTGCTTTACATAGATTGAACGATGCGAGGGATCGAAGTACATCGATCGATCGACGTGCAACAACCAGAGAGATCGATGTTATTTTTCTCAACTTTTCAACTTTTAATCACATATAACACCATGTATGATATTTTTATGCATTCACCACTTAAAATCATGACTTTGAAAATTATCCAAACATATTTCTCAACATTAGCAATGTAAGAATATTATCTAAGTTCAACTATTTTTCTTCCATTTATCCATTTCCATAAGTTGTACACTAACTCCCTATTTCTTGTGTTAAAACCGTGAGTTGTATAAGGTACCAAGGAGAAGTCTTTCTTCAAAAACCAAGTGAAGAACACCATTTAAAGTGTAAGAAAAGTTGGAAAAACAAGAAATCTTCCTAGATCCTTCATGGATTTCAAAAATCTATGTATATATGTTCATACTAACTTGGATCATCCAAGGTATATGCTCAAGATCTTTGTATCAAGAATATGTAAAGTGCATGTTTTCATGTTACGTTAATGGAGAAATATATATGCACACATACACGGCCATAAGAGAAAACTTGGAATAAAAATAGCTTTCTTAGATATATGAATACTTATATGTATAGTGTATAGAAAATTATACATATAGTGCATATACATATACGGCCATAAAGGCCTTTTGGGTAAAGAAAATGACTTTATGTGATATTAAGAGTATATATGTATAAAGTTTGAAAATAGATACATGTAAATATTTATGCATAAAAAATACGGTCAAAAGAGGATTAAATACTTAATATGCATAAATACAATGAAATGAATACATATACTTAATATAGGCATAATTTTGATGAAAATATAATGTGTATATATTCACACATATATGCACGGCCAAGAAAAGTTTTTGAGAGATATTTACTTTATTTTATGGTTTTCACTATTTTATATGTATATATATAAGATATGATAATTGATAAGCTATTATGACGATAAAGACAAAATGTGTATAAAATTGGCATAAGTACCAAACTTAGATATAAGCAAAAAGTGTAACCAAGAAAAGAATTTTGGACTATATATATATACACACACACAGACGCATTTCGGCTTTAGTCGAGAAATGGAATAAATCTTATGACTTGTTATACAAATGAATATTTTATATGTTATGAATACTTATGTGTAAAGTGTATGGAAATTATTCAAGTAAAGGTATATATATATAATATACACGACCTAAAATTTATTTGAAGAAAAATGAGTATTTATATGTTATGGATACATATATGCAAAGTGTACAAAATTCATTCGAGTAAGTATATGTGTATATATGGCTATATATATTTGGTCATATGTGAAAAGACAAGGAAATAATAAATATTGTGGCATATTATGGATGTGAATGTGTATGACATGAAAAGAAATGGTCATAATATAAATTATGAAGTAAAAAAGTATAGTATATGAAAAAGGGATTTAGAGATCTATATATATACATATTTCAGCTAAATACCATATTTGGCACACACACACACACATATATATATACACGGTTTATATATGTAATTGGACAAGGAATAAATCAATTGATATATGTTTATAAAGATAAGAGATGGAAAATAAAGTATGATAAACGACATGGTTACTTTATGTATATATTTATACGTAATATCAAAGAATATGGAATACTATAGGAGATTGGGGTTTTTGGATCATTATGTTAAGTGGAAGATGGATATTTCATACCTTAAGATATAGAATAAGAGTGATATCATAAGCTTTAAAGGTATGATGATAAAAACGTGATTGGAATATTTATACATGTGATATGGAATAGAAATGGAGTCATTTGCATACATGTTGCATCTTATAAAAGTTTTGAAAATTTCATCGTCGGATACATCATATTTTGTTGCCGTATTTGTATGTTCAGTTGGTTCACCGACATGACATTTGAACCGAAGTGCTGATGTCATGGGACATACATGATGTTATTGTTTGAAGCGCCGCATGATATTGCAACCCAAGGGGGTTGATGTCATGGGGATACCGGCCTGTGTGTATCTCATGTTGACGGACAACGGATCAACGTCATACCGATTTACTGTTATAGTTTCACAGTTAGCGGATAAAAAAGGATATGTTTAAAGAAAAGTTATGTTTTGAAATGTTACAGAGAAATGGATATTGTTACATGATTTACAAAACATTTTACATCGTTTTAAAGGTACCGCATAGTATGACATTGCATTTACATGACTCGTACACGGACTTATGTTACTTGGATGATAAGAGTTAGGATGATCATATCTTAGACTCTGATTGGAACCTAAGAGTGGATATACATGATTGTGGCATTCTTTAGAACTTGACAGTATAGAGGAATACCGAACAGAGATATACATGTTACTTGCGATTCTTTTACTTTTATGTTATTTCCTTTGTTGCAACTAGAGACATGCTTTATTGTGTTCAATATTATGATTATCATTACTTATTTATTTCGTCTTCACATGTATGATCCACATGACGTGTCTAGTAGGACTATTTGCAAAGCGATTACGTTTTATCGCTCATACTTCCCTTATCACTTTACAGATAACAGATACTGCTATACCGGCTTGTTGAGGACAGGTAAGACAGAAGACCGATAGTGACGAAGTGTACAGACAGATTAGCCTTGTGGATGTTACACTTTGGTTCATGATGTATATTAGAAGACTTCAGTGTCTTATATATTATGATTTGTACAAATTTATGATGTAATGTATTGCATGTCGATTGTGATTTGTTTATATTATGTTGCTTTCGCTTATCGATTTATTATTCATGTCGACATGCCATGTATAGTATCGACGCCTTGTACTCCTTGTAGCAAAGTACGACAGGTGCACCAGTCCAGGAACCTAGTTTGGGGCGGGGAGCTACACCGTATACTTAGCTGATCTGGAAGGTGTAGTCATTTTAAAGAAATTTTAAGATTCGCACAAAAGATGTATGCAGTAAGCAGTAGTAAAGATTCAGATTAGCTCTGATAATATGTCGAAATTGAAGAATTCAAGAATTCATTCAAGTGAAAAACAAAGTTACAATGTTGCTCCCCTTTTATAGGGGTTTTCTCTGCCTCTAATGGCTTTATTTTCTTACTTGTGCTGTACTTACTGTTTATCTACAGTGTATTCTAACATTTACAAAGGTGACAACTAGTTACCTCCTTTGCTCGGACATACGTACAGTAAAGGTCCTAAGGTATTCATAAGACTAAGTGTTGCAGCTCTGTCTTAGCTTTGCTGCCTGATTGGTGCTTCAGCTCATCATCTTCTTATTCCAGTTCTGCTTTGTCGTCCTTCTTTACCTCGGCTACTCCTCTTTGCGTTGATTATCTCAGCCCAGTAGTAGTACTTTGTTAGTTCAGTTCAGCTCAGCTTTACTTCGTCCATTGTTGCTCAGCTCTCTGACTCTATATCCAGGCCAGCTCGGCGGACTGGCTTTAGTCATTTTTTATTTTCCTCCATCTTTTCAACTACTCTTTTCAGGTCGGCACACCTCAGCCGAGCTTAGTTCACCTCGCCGGAGTTTGTTTCTACATTATATACTCGGTTTCAAAACCTTATGAACATAGAAACGCAAAATGTTATTAAGAGGAAAAAAAACCAACGAAATCTTGGACTGCATTTCCGTATATTGTATGTTCGAAGTATGTTTGTTTATACGTAATTGATTCCTACATATGAAAGAATAAATCTCATACACGAACTATTAGTTCAATCAGAGCAAATAAAATGATTCACGACACCAAAATCATTTTATTAGCTTCTGGATTACTTAAGTTGCATATTTTCACTACTTTAGGAAATATGCACAAATCAAAATATATACTACAAAAAGAAATGAAACATTGTTATCTATTCTTTTTCAATTTTTTTCTAATTTTTTTATTTTTTGATTTTGATAATGTAAGATACATTGTCAAATTATATAATATAAAATACTCAATGTGGTAACCATTTTGATCATGATAATGTGCTTCTTAATACAACGTAATTACCTTTCGTAAATAACGCTATAATTTTATGCAAAAGCTTTTTAGACTAGTAGAAAAATGTAAAAGTAAAAAAGGTGTATTGGAAACGTTTAGAATCAAAAAAAAAATGAAAAAAAAAAGATATGGAGAAGAACTATATGTCCGAAAGATGCTGAATAGTTTGGAAAAACTAAAAGCCATTTGTCTAGGAGAATTTTGAATTGATTAAATCTCAACCTATTTTTCTTTAAATAATCTTAATTTCTAAACTAAAGTTCCAAAAATTATGTCAAAGGTATGCAACAACAACAACATTATCCCATTACCTTAGAGGCTCTCGTCTATGACAAGGTATAAAAGGTCGGATATACACATCCACACCCAAAACACACATAGGCAAAAAATTATGTCAAAGGAACAGTGTAAAAAGGGTTGTTGCTTTGACATGTGGAAATGTATGTATATGCATGATTATTAATTATCTACACATAAAAAACGTGTCCCGTTCGTCCTACCTATTCCCCACCAAAGGCAATAATTTAAGTTTGTACACCAAAATGTCATTAATGCACACCGGCTTGACTGTAACAGTTGGAAAATCAGAAGCATTTTGCCCTGTGGTTCATCAGCCTGCACTGATTCAGTGAAAGTTTTTGGACTTCTTCAAAAGTCTTTTCCCATAGCACTAATTTTGATGCAATAGGATTTGATTTATAAGATGTATTATTTGTTATTCTAATCATCTTAAAAATATTATCGGAGTTAACTTGATATATAATTACAAAAATATTATCTAATAAGGTGGTTGTTAAAATGCTTTATTTGTAATGTTACTGTTCTAACCTTATCGTGCAAAGCTCTTTTTCCCCTTTTTCCAGCATTAACTACAATAATTTGCACTGGTATTATGCAAACTTTAACCAGTAATGTATTTCCGTTTTCTTAAGGTGACAATATAGTAGGAACCAAACTAAAATAAATGATAGGGGCAAATATTTGTAAAACATGAGAACTAATTTCAACAAAAACAAGAAAAAGTTCATCTTTCTAAACAAGAGATCCATCTTGTAAATTTTTTTAAAATTAATAGGTTGCATACCAATTTATCTAGCATAACTGGACCCAACTTTGATACATATATACACGCACACAAATATATTGATAAAGGCAGATTTTGTATTATTTACAAAAAATGGTGTAGTTGCATCAGTAAAAACACATCCTTTGATAAGTTTAGTGTAACGCCCCGCTCCCGAACCCTAGCACCGGGAACAGTGCGCCCGCCGTATCTCACTAAGGAGAATACAAAGCGTCGAATCAATTTCCAACATGTCCGAAAAGACGTAGAAATTTTTTTGCGAAAACGAATTACCATAACATCAAATTACATGGACCAAGAAATCCTCAATAAAATACAACATCAGTGATGGTAATAAAGTCATTGTGCCAGCCTCTAAAGGCTATCAGTCTAAACAGGGTAGTGTCTGATGAAACCCCAATAAAATAACGACAGATAGCCACAAGGTCTCTTCGTATCCTAGGTGCGACCACCAGCCTGCCCATACTACTGTGTCAGCCCCGTCCTCAGCAAAGACATGGTCGTACGCTTCTTCGTATTCACCTGGTGGGGGGGAGTAGGGGTGAGTGACGGGAAATCACCCAGTAGGCACCTGCCTCCAATTCGTACAAGACTAGCATACTAAAATGATATAACACATAACACATAAAACATGATATCACATAAGCATACGAAAGACTGCGGAAAGTAATTCACTCCAGATAAAGAATGCGCAACATCGTGATGCATGTCCTACTATGCATGTCACACGCAACAAAGTCATGTCACACAGAATGCCGATATCTCCACTGTGCAATGCATGAACCCGGGTCCTACTGAGTGGCTGCAGGTCGTACACCCCACAGTCACCATACTGAGTGTGCGTGGCCGCGCCACCGCACACTATCCTAAGTGTCGTGGCCCCGCCACCTTACACCATCATGAGCGCCCGTGACCCGTACGTCACGACCCGCCATCAATGCAATGCACGTGCCATGAATGTAAAAACACAATCGCCTGAGGCCCCTGGCCCATCCTCACCATCCTCAGGCACTCAAATCTAGGTTCATTTAAAGATCGTCTGAGGCCCCTGGCCCATCCTCACCATCCTCTAGCACTCAAATCTAGATTCTTTTATTATCCGAGTAATGATTTAATATGGTTTGACGTTAAACCTATTTTTTCATGGCTTGTATACAATTATTGTGCATTTTCTATATTTTTTCCCATTTTTTCCTAATTTATTTCTATTTATTACCCAATTATCCAATTTAAATTAATTATCACAATTAATGAACTTTAGTAAAAATAATTTAATCTCAGCATTTTATAATTTCTGGAATTTATATATAATTTTCTGATTTTATTTATTTTTCTCTATAATTATTACTATTTAAAATTAATTAGATAACATTTATAGAATTTCCAGAAATTTAGAATTATATTATTTTTATTTTTTTTTCATTTAATTGGGCCAGCCAACTGGGGCCCGGTACTTTGACCATTCGGCCCGGCCCGTGGTCGGCTCAGTAGATTATTTTTATTTTATTTTATTTTATATATATTAAGTAAATGAGTCTGACCTGCGCACAATCGTCCCGCTAGGCAGAAATTTGATGAAAATCATTTAATTTCAGTATGTTATAATTTCTGGAATTTATTTATGATTTTCTGATATTTACTTATATTTTTTCTATATTTAATACTATTTTTAATCAATTAAATAACATTAATAAAATAAATCCTAGAAATTCTTTTGATATCAAATACATCCCTAACATCAAATTAGATAGACGCAGAGCACGCATCGCATAAACTTCTGCTCTAAACGCATGCGCGAAGATACTACTTTGATTATCAAAATTTTTCCTAAAATCAAAACCAAAGCTGTAGCGCCCCGCCCGAAACCAGGGTTTCGACCCGGTGCACCCGCCGTACTCTACTCCGTAAAGTACAAGGCGTCGATATCATACATGTACATGTCGACATGAATAATGAATCGATCAGCGGAAGCATCATAACATAAACAAATCATAATCAACATGTAATGCACTAAATCATAATATGTACAAGTCATCATGTCCAGAATACTGAAAACTTCTGAATTACATCTTAGATCGAGACCTAACGCCTTCAAGAATGTCCCGGTATGTTCTTCGTTATCAATGGTCTATCTACAATGTCTTCAACAAGTCTGTATAGTGACACCTGTTATCTGGAAAGTGATGAATGAGGCAAGTATGAGCGATAGCCACCGACTTTTAATCGCTCAGCAAGTAGTCTTACTGGATACGACATGTGGATCATACATGGGGAGACGGGGTGTCAAAACATAATAACCACATATATCAATTAGATAATCACGTCTTCATTTTTAAACAAGTAAAATAACTTGGTATAAATGTAAACCAGAAGTAGGTAGACAAAGAAACATAGTGTTTGTCTTTTCGTATATACTCAGCATTAAACATCACTACCATAGTTCATACATCATCTACAGATTGTGACCAACAAGTAATACTGCACACACACAAAAAAAAAATCTCCAGATCTAGCTAAAATCCATAAACTCAAGCCTCACGATTTCCTTAACTTAAGAGTCACCTTCTTAACTCTATTCATCACAACTTATTCTACTACATCATTGAAGGAGTCTTGACATGCATAAATGTGTAATGCATCATGATCATAATTTCAACATAGCTTTTCTTAAAAAAAATCATGCAATAACGTGTCAAAACTTCCTTGGTCATACTTTTCATGCATACGTGATGGCCATTGAAATGTAAGAACAATACCTAGCGACGTCCGGAATGATTCTTCCGTAAAGTTACGTATACAGTAACCCGTACATCACTCGAATAGGTAACTTTACGTTGACGCGCCGGCCATGAACCCAAGCTCTTCACAAGGTGTTCAAGACGCAACACAAAACGAGTTCGGTAGCCATGTTCTTCACATGGTATTCACCCGACTCATCGTACATAAAAGGGTTCGACAGCCAAGCTCTTCACAAGGTACAACCCGATACCCAACATGTAATGTAAGGTTCAAGAGCCATGTTCTTCACAAGGTATTCACAAGAACCTTACATTTGTCGCATTAGGAAACTTCCGTCTCGTAGATACTATTCACTACATTTCCATACTCTTCATACATGTCATAAATCATGTCGTAAACATTGTCTTGAAACATACTTTTCATTCATATGCATATGAACTTTGAAAACATGTAACGTAAAAATATAACTTTTCAAACCTTGATTCCATGCAATGTGAGACTCGGTCGTATGTGGGTATCCTGGTCATTCTACTAGTAACATCACTTACTTAAACACGGTCTACTTGTCATACTTAAGAATTACATATCCATACAATCTACTTATCATGACTTAAAGAAATACCATAACCACGCTTCCATAATATCAACTCTACACATACACTTCATAATTCATAAATTAAGTACCTAGGACATAAACTTCCTATTTCCCTTAACATACCATGTAGGAATTTCATAACTTATAACTTATCTTGCACATAATAATCTATAACACATAAAGTACAATTAACATGAGATAAAGTCGTTAACATCATAACATCGTATTTGAACATGTATATAATTCCATGTACGTACAATATATATATACTTTTGTATATATGAGGGTTCTTAAGGTATTTGTAAATATCGTAACGTATATATTAGATCATATTTCATACTTATATCCATAAACATAATAAAGTCATCATTTTCATATTCTTAACATTTATATCATACATATGTACACAACTATAAAAAGTAATAAAAAAATCATTTCCCATAATAGGCCTAATGGCCGAACTTCATATGTATACCCATTTCTACACCTTGCAACATCTTAGTCATATTATGATAAATAGAATGCATGCATAAACACATCTGACTAACTTGTGAAAACATATCATGGTACAACTTAGTTTCTTTAGTCGAAAATAAACACTTGCACATTCTCACACTTTACACCTGTTAAATTCATTACAATATACAAGACACATGTTCTTACACTTAGTTTCTTTGCAGCCAACCATTTAGCTTCCAAATAACTTTTCTAATATGCAATAATCATGCACATGCCGTGGGATGGGTGTGCCGCACCCTTCATACTTCATCAAATAATTTCACATGCATGTAACAAGTTTTCAAAATAAGTACATGCTTGATACCCAACTTGGCCGAAAATATGTAGGTATGTATATATATTTACATATATATGCATTTTCTGTATATATATTATACGTCTGGGTACACAAAGAACCTTAAAAGCCTTTTCAATCTCAAAAAGGCCTCATGGCCGAAAATGATAGGTGTGTATACTTATATATAAAAATGTAATTTATTGCATATTATCTATTAAACATAGCTTATTCATTCTCATATCTTAATTTACATGCTATACATATATGTATTCTTATTGTGTATTTTCAAACTATTATCATTTAAATACCCTTTTCATGAAACTAAAATCATTTAGGCCACTAATATACATATAGGTCGAAATATGTATATATACTATATATGTATAATTTTTCTCAATAACACACATATATGTATAAATATATCATGTCTTAAATCATGAAAATAGACTTTTCACAAAAATTAAGTTATTAGGCCAAAAATATGTACATATAACCGAAATATGTATATATGCTATATATATAAAATGTGCACATGTACAACATATGTATGCTCTTTCAATCCATATAATTATTTATATAACACTTATTCACATATACGTACATGCACATCTTTACTCATATACATATACTTAACAAATATATCATTGCTACTCAAAAAGGCTCTATGGCCGTGTTGTACAAAAATATGTACACTATATTCATGTCACATAAACATGTATTTACACTTTATTATGGTGAAAACTTGAATCTACAACATGGATGATCCAACTTTGATATCAACATATATACTAGACATTTTTAAAAGCATGTAGTATTTAGTAAGAATACTTGCCTTTGTGAGTCTTGAGGTGAACAAGATAGCTAGAACCTCCTTCACCTACACCTAAAGTTCGGCCAAAACTTGAGGAAAGAAAAGAAATAAATCAAGTTCATGCATGGAGCTTGGATGGTGATTAAAAGAAGAACCTTTGAGAAATTCTTACCTTTAGACTTCATTAAACTTGAATGGCTTTTGAATATTGTCTCTTGCCTTGATTTAGAAAAAGTCTACTCCACCAAGGTCCTAGGTGGTCACGGTTTTGAAGGAGTTAAAGAGACAAGAATGGTTTCTTGAAGGTTAGGAGATTAGAGAGACATGCATTCAAATATCTTACCTTTGTATTAGAGGTTGAACTCTTAGGTTTGTGTTCTTGTTTTTGCTCCTTAGAGCTTGAAGAAATACTCACTCCTTTCAAAAGAAATGCCACGGTTTGGGGTAGGGAAGTGTTAGAGAAGGAAAAATTTTCTTAAGGTGAAGTAGATTAAAGTGAAGAGTCTCCTCCTTCTTGCCCTTAAAGAGACCCACGGTTTTGAACAAATAAGGAGTGTTGGAGCATTTGGTTTATGCCAAATGAGTGAAGAAAGGAGATGACTTTGTGTGAAGTAAATCTAGAGCAAAGAAGAGTAGAGGAAATGGGATCTAATTCTCCTCTTGAAGTTTGTCTTCAGCCGAGATTTTAATAGAGTCATGCTGGGGCTTGATCATGACTTTACTTTGAGGAGAATGGAGATATAGGATAGATATGTTAATTATGCTTTTTGATTTGAAAGGTTTCTAGTGTGCAGGAGGTGATTTGAGCGTGGGGTGAGGGGAAGGATTTCAAAGCCACATTTGGCTGAAAGTAAAGAAAATAGCTTGGGATGGAAAATCTACAAAAAGAAAAAGAATCTTCAGCAATTGTATTATGTAATTTAGGATTTAAATTGTGAGAGTAGATATTAAATGAAGAAAGTTGGTCTTGCTTTCTCTCTCTCTTTTTGTTTCTCTCTGCCGAAATTAACATGGGAATGGGGAAGTGGGTTTGGCTTGTTTGTCTTGGGTGGAGGAAAGAGTCTTGATAAGTGAAAAAGTATGACACAAAAAGCAGGGGTGATGGTGATTTATCAAAAGCCTCTTACATGTTTATTGTTTTTTTTTCAAGAAAAGTGAGAAGACTTTGTGGGACTCAAGGTGGGGTGGTGGATACGGGTAGAGAGGGGGTAAAAAGTTTTGTCTTTTGTCACCATGTAGAGTAAGGTGAAAGAAAATGTGATAAGAGTATGTATTGAAATTATCGTATCGGGTATTTTTATTTGGTTTAATTTATATCTACAGACTTAGGTTGCTATCAACTAATTTATTTAATTTGTATCGTATGTCCGACCTGGTCGTTATCTACTCCCGTCAAGTCTCGCTATATCTGTCAACTTAGCGTTCGGTTACTTTTACGAGTGTTTCTAACTCCGATATATAATGTCGATGCCTTTATTAATCTTATATAAAAGTTTAAAATCCACTGAAATTTTATCGACATTGCATTTGCATCCTATTTTCCATCATTTTATTTCATTTCCCACTGACTCGGAAATGCGGGTTGTAACAAAAGCAGTTTTACTATTTTGATTATCAAATTTTTCTCTAAAATCAAATCCAGTCCACGCAAAAAGTATACGCATTCCACAGTCATCAAACACATTAATCAAACGCATTCCACAGTAATCAAAACTCATGCTTTTCACAGATCAAGCAACATAGTATAGATTTCAACAATTAAAAATAATAAACACATAATATATCACCAAAGCATGCTGGAATTTGTACCAATTGGAGGGAAAAAAGGAAACCTACCTGGTTGCAGTCTGTTTCACAATTATACGATTACCAAATGGGTTTGAACGCCGTGATACCCCTCCTCTTCTCTTCCACTCTTTCTCTGCCATTGCACCTTTTCTCTTAGCCTTTTTTTTCCTTTTTTTTTGAATACATATCTTCTCACGATTGCTGCCCAAATGGGAGTGGGCAAGGGGTTTAAATTTATTTTGGTTCTTCCGTTGGTAGGCGACAATCAGGGGGTGGTTATCCCCCCAATACAATCACGTCCACCCTTTTTCTTTTTTTCTTTTTTTTTAAATTTAATCATTATCCATCTTTAGCCTTTTCTTTTATTATTATTTTTTTTACAATTCACAACACTTCACCCAGTCACTTTCCATCCGTATATATGTACTTTATTAAAAAAATTTTTAATTTTTTTTCTATCCCACACCCATCCGGCCCCCTTTTTCTTGTATTAAATCTTTCTTTTTTTTCTTTTGTCCACCCTCTCACCCAAGGCACCTTTTCTCTTTATATATTTTATTTTTTATTTTTATTTATTTACTTATCCTTTATTGATACTTTATGTCTATATAATAAATATATCCAATATAGAGTTACGAAATGACTTGGACGTAAATGATTACCTATAGTTAATTAAATTTCGAAGGATCGTTACACCCATAGCTATGTTAATTTTAAATTAATGCCTTAACGGATAGTTCGGAAATTCTCGGGTGCAACATCCTACCCACCTTACAAGAAGTTTCGTCCTCGAAACTTGTCTCACCTTATGCGAAGAGTTAGGGTTAGCGCTTTCGCATTTGATCCTCTAGTTCCTGACCTTTTTGCGGTCTACGATTCGGACAAAAGTCTCCTCAAATGGCGTGTCTGGTCTGATCAACAATGGCGGTGCGTCCAGTACGAGCTCGGATCTGGGACGTACCTCCTCAATTGAGAAACATAAGAGACATTGCGCGCTCGAGCTAAAGACGCAGGTAACGCCAATCGGTAAGCTAACAAACAATCCTTTCAAGTGCCTCGTAGGGACTAATGTATTGAGGCATCAGCTTACCCTTCAATCCGAATCGTGCTACACCCCTCATCGGTAACACCTTTAAGTAAACCTTCTCTCCGACAGTGAACTCCAGAGGATGCCTCTTCGAATCTGCCCAGCTTTTACTTCTGTATTGAGCAACCTTTAAGTAAACCTTACTTTAAACACATGTATGGCTTATGTATAATATGTAGCTAATGAATTCACGATCGTTATCTGTAGTCTGTCACATGTCTTATTTTAATATTGTATATTAGTTGGGTTTAAGTGGTACACACGCTATGCACGTTTATTGTAGTCTTTGTTTATCGTAATCTCTCTTTTGTACTTGTGTTAGTCGTTAATAACATTTGTTACATGTACTCTATATTTTCCGTATTAACTCATCTTATTGTCATATAAATATCATTATATAAATTACGCCGAAGGAGATGCATAAATGCCCAGATTTTTACTGTAATGTACATATATAATTTATTTGGATGTTCGAGTATAATCTATATATCACTGTTTGTTCTTTTTTTTCATGCTATTATGTTGTTTACACTTTAATCTATTTTTATGATGTCATGCCATACTATGTTGTTCCTAACTCGTATTCAGCATGCTTAACTTCAGTTGTGTATGTTAATGATTTGTTTTAAAGCTTGTAAATGGATACTATATCGTGACCTATGTCTTGTATGAAATGTATTTGCGTTACGGTATTCATTGTAATTGTGTTGTTGTTGTCGTTATATACTATGATGTTTATTACTGTTTTGTTGTATTAGTTAAGTCGTGGCTCATTGAAACAGTTGTGTGTATAGTTGTGCATATGTACTTAGCATCGTGTAGTTACTTTTGTTTCGTGTATCTATTTGTATGTTTTTTTAATAGTGACCATTTAGCATATATAATCCTGACTTATCGTATATCTTTTATATGTTCGCTACTCCTACATTGTTCTCGTATTCTACATATATTGTGAGCTTTTACCTATTACCTCATATTTTTGTGTTGGACGCTTTGTATATGTATGGATATATGTATATATAATTACGTATATGTATGTATATGGGTGCGTGTGGGTATATATATATATATATTGTTGACTTATGTCGTTGTATATTTATAGTTCACTATGTTATGTGATATTTCACTTTTTTTATACTGTGTTATATCTCTTGACGTAATTATGCTGGATTTTGTATGCTAATATTCTAGTACGTGGAAATATGTCGTTGAAGTATGTTGTGTTAATCAGTGCGTGTATATATAGTTAATTAGTAACATTGCGCATTATGGTCTCGTGTTAAGTTTCTATTATTATTTTTTTTGCTCGACGAAGCTTTGTTTGTAGCTTTGTTGATATCAACTGTCTACTCGAACTTTGACTTCTTATGCTTCCGTCAGCTCAGGTACACCAGTATCGACGAAAACCCTTAAACGAATTCCATGTAGCAGCGGACCACACCAAAAAAAAACTCCTTACTCCAGTCACCTTAGTCGGTCAGGGCTACTCAGCAATATCCTTAATCTTCTAAGGATCCAATGAGGTTCACTCTTCTGGACTTACGTGACTTAAGAAACTCACTCTTCCGCTGCGCGACTCTGACTTTTTTTTTGATTACATCATCTGTGCTGATAATGAGTCTTTGATACCTGGTCGTCGGTGGTTGAACTTTGCTACGACGTCGCCAGCCTTTTTGATGTCCGCATTAGTCATCACATAGATATGGACACTGATCCTTGCTTCTCTTTATGTTGTTCTTGATTTTTGTTGTGATGGTGATGACTGCCTCTGCTCAGTGCCCTTACTCGTAAAACGTCCTTGTTGCTTGCACTCATGCTTGCATAATCCTTCCATACTGACCCAAACGTGGCATCAACAATGAACACATGGTGGTCGAGGTGGCCCTACACTCCTTTACGACTGTACTTCCATCGCGAGTGGTCTTGTGATTATTAGCGGTCATGTCGCATATGTATGCCTCTCCGGTGAAGGTCCTTCTAAATATCAGATCCCGGAAGTCCTGCATTTCCATGTAGTAGAACCTCATATCTGGTGGTGGCAGCGGCGAAAGAAACTATGACGCCTAATATAAAGAACTCAACCAGCACACCTTACACCAGGACTTTCACCGAATAGCTGCTAGAATTCTTTAGCGGATGCTATGCACTATCCACACTATTTTTAAAGGATTAGCATTTGAATTTTGGTCATATGCCTTCATAGGTTGCCTAGGATGAGCACTTGTATTTTGTCATATGCGTTCATAAGTTGCCCAGGATGAGCACCTTTAACCATTGCGATTAGGTGGCAGCATTCGATCCTGTTTCCGTATCTGGAAAGATGCTATTTTGTCCTATATTCAGTCAAAATTTGCCTCTTAACGTTGTGCATGTGAAAGTTTGCTGTTGATAAGATTGATAGTTGTTTGCATATCACAGGTACGAACAAAGTTTAACTTTCAAGACCATTGCATGTTAAAAAGGCTAAGTGGTACAATCATGATACATGTATGAAATACGTTTTAAGTGATAAATTATGTGTTGTAAGGGCAAATGTACCCCTGTGCCCTATGCATATATATACATACATACATACATATATATATATATCAATAATTTTTTTACATATCTACATGGATATATATATATATATATATATATATATATATATATATGAAACTATGTGTACTACGTATCATTTGACTTGCTAGTGGATGATGTGACAAGTATGAAAATTAAGAAAATGATAATAAATGTTGAAGTTGAAAGATGGACTGTTTTGGGACAGTTGGCCGAGGTGCATGCCAAGGGTAAGAATGGTATTTTCCTAAGTTTATGACATGTATTATGTAGCTAAGTGTTGGATTATGGTAATGAAAATTTAGAATGACTAAATGGATCAATGAACCAAAGTTTTTGAAACAAAATGTTTTATTGCATCGTACGTTTTAAAAGTTGTCATGCGTAACAAACCATGCGATGAGACGATTTATTCCAATGACTGTGTTATATTATGTTATGTTACATGATGATATGTTATGTTCTTGGTGGGCCGTCTTGACATCGGGACCGGAGTGGTAAGTGTCAGGGACAATGTTATCGTTATGGCCGAGTGTAACACCTTGTCTGGGACACGGGATCTCCGCCATAACGCCTCACTGTTAGATCCATGTACATGTGATGTAACACCGTGTTTGGAAACTATAAGGGGAATCATTCGGTATGTCGTGTCTTATCGTTCTTACATTATGAAAAGTTCTATAGTCATCATGTGAAAATGTCATGTTATGAAAGTTATGAAAATGTCATGAATATGTCATGTTATGAAAGTTATAAAAATGTCATGTTTTGAAATGGTTTATGAAAAATTGACCATGCTACGAATTTTAAAGACCGTATGACATGAAACACATTAGCCATTTTTTCTGACCCAATCATGAACCTTGGCATGCTTAAGTTGATCAAAGAGAAATTTATGCATGAAAGTACACTTGATATGAATATGAAGAATTTGTGACTTTAGAATAAGGTATGGATTGGAATGTATACATGAATAAGTTTAAGGTTGGTTTCATGTGGATCTCGATAGAAGAAAGTTGTTGACTTTACACATTTTATATGAATGTGTTATGTTTACAATTCATGTATGACATGTTACTTTATTTATGAACAGAGTCGTGTTATGTTCCTTAATTATGCATGCATTTATTTGATCATCCCGTCTCTCATGTATGATCCACATGACGATCCTGGGCGGACTACTTGCTGGGCGATTCATTATCGCTCATAATTTATTTTACCATCATGCAGAGGACCATGAGCGTGACTTGGACTTCATAGAGGATGAGCCGAGAGTAGACTACCCTTGAGGATGATAGTGGGCACTGATACTATCTTTTGTACTTACGATTATGTCGACCATGTACTTTTCATCTTTTTGTGCTGATGACACTTTATGACTTGTATGGATTTAGTTATGACGCAATGTATGATGATGCATGTCGATTGTACTCGTTTATATTTATGATGCTTTCGCTATATCGATACATGTTTTATGTAGTCATGCATATGAATGGTATCGATGCCTTGTACTTCTCGTAGCAGAGTATGGTGGGTGAACCATTCATATATCAAAGTTCAAGGGTCCCAAGGCGGGACGCTACAGGTGGTATCAGAGCCTAGGCTCTAAATCCACGGTGTAAAACATAAAGTAAACAACGACATGATACTTAAGTTATGATCTTAGAATCTAAGCGTTAATTTTTGACTGAGAATGACATCCTTAGATTAAGTCCACTAGAACAGTTTGGCGATAACGGACAAAAGAACCCTTACTTTTGTTTAGTTACCGGATAAGTTATTTTGGAATCTTAACTCTTAAACTTTCCCAAGGGATATGGATAAATAATTCGAATTAAAAATATACTTATATATATATATGTGGATTGTTATATTTATATGACTGTTTCTGATAGGATGCCGTCGCGACCTCGAAGGAGGCTTCGCATTGACATACCTGCACAACTATCTTCCCAACAGCAGGTACCACCAGCCGCAGACAGTACCGCTGCGACATGAGCATGTTCCACTGCCATCAGCACATGCCCCAGGAGGTCTTCCATAGGCCTTACTCGGTGCCCTAATCCACATTGGTCATGCTGTTGGGTATAATCATGCTGCACCACCACCTCCACCGCCACCACAGCAGATGGTTACGCATTTCTTTTTCCATGACCTGAAGAGAGCTCGAGTCTTGAGTTTCAAGAGAGGTCCTGATTGCAATAAGGCGGAGGAGTGGTTGCATGAGGTAGAGAACTATTTCAAGTTAATACAGGTGCCTGACGAGATGAAGGCACATCTGATATGCCTGTTTCTGATTGAAGAGGCCAATCAGCTGTGGAAGACGAATATATAGACACTGCCCCAGCCAGTTGCATAGGCCAGATTCTCGGAGGGGTTCTACAACTTCTAAATACCTCCTTCAATGACGATACAAAAGATCAACGAGTTTGAGTCGCTTAAGCAGGAAGCCGAAGTTACAGTTTCTGAGTACGCCAATCGGTTCACAGCACTGGACAGATATGTTCCTTTGACGATGGATGACGAGCGGCTTAAAATGATTAAGTTCGAGCATGGTCTGAATTCACGCATCCGTATTTGGATTGTCAATGCAAATCCAAGGAATCTTGGGGAGTTGTTAAATGCTTGCTACCGAGTGGAGCGTGATATTCTAAGGCGAGATGAGGAGGTTAGAGACAAGAGACCACAAAACGTTGCTGATGATCGGTCTGGACAGCGGGCCAAATTTCAGAGGAGGGCAAGTAGTCGACCGTAGTGTGGACAGCATATTCAGTGCTAGTCACAACCTCAGCGCCAGCCTCAGCCGCACCGTCCACAGCCATCAGCCATCCCTAGGTGCTCTGCTTGCCAGAGGCAGTATACATGAGAGTGTTGGATGAGGGCCAGTGCATGTTTTAATTGCGGTAAGATAGGTCATTTGATAAGCGATTGTCTAGAGCGGAGCAATGGACCATCGAGAGATGCTCAGCAGCAACAGAGGGAGCGTCCATGGGCCAACGCACGAGTTCATGTTATGACTGACGCAGAAGTTCTAGATGCCCAGAAGTCGTGACAAGTATATTCAATTACGCAGCTTAAATGTGGTTATTAATTACCTGTTTTGAAAATTCCCATACTTGAACTATAAACGGTGTCAAGTGCGATTTTAGAAAACAATATGCCTGCGAATATGTTGTTCGATAATGGTGCAAGCCACTCGTTTTTGTCTAAAACGTTCACCAAGAACCGTAGCAGCTGTCCTACGTGGTTGGATACTCCTTAACGAGTTTAGGCAGCTGGTGATCAAGTCATCATCTCCCACAATCCGTACAAGAATTGTGACATAGAGATGGAAGGGCAACAACTTGAGGCTATGTTGATTCCTATACAAATGAGAGATTTTGATATTATTCTAGGCATGGATTGGCTGTTCCACTATCATACCTATATCGATTGACGGAGAAAGTGTTTAGTTAACAAGAACCTAACCCGAGAGGAGGTTACCTATTAAGGTAACAGTAAGCTAAAGAATATTCCACAGAATGTATATCTGACTGCAGCTCAAACGAACAGAGTACTGAAAAAGGGAGATGCAAGTTTTCTTGTATACACCCTTGACACCGAGTTTAAAGTACCTTCACTCGACAAAATTCTGGTAGTTAGAGAGTTTATGGAAGTCTTTCCAGATGAATTACCAGACTTACCACCAGACAGGGAGATCGAATTCGAAATTAATGTCGTACCCAGAGCAGAACCGATATCTCAAGCCCCATAATGAATGGCTCCAGCTGAGCTGAAGGAATTGAAAGTATAATTATAGGAGTTGATCAAGAACAAGTTCATACTCCCAGTGTTTCACCTTTGGGTGCACCTGTATTGTTCTTGGAGAAAAAGGATGGCAGTATGTGGTTATGAATTGATAAAGAGGGTTGAACAAAATCTCTATCAAAAACAAATATCCCCTGCTTAGGATTAACGATTCATAAGCAGCACTAATATACCAGATATGAATTGTACACCTGAATGCAGGGGGACAAAATCTTTAGTAAAATTGATCTTCGTTTCAGATAAAATTAGTTAAAGATCAAGGCAGAAGAAGTTTTAAAGAGTGCCTTCCATACTCGATATGGTCATTACGAATTCTTAGTGATGTCATTCAGGTTGACTAATGCTCCCGCAGCTTTTATGGATCTCATGAACACTGTTTTTCAAGAGCAGCGAGACAAGTTTGTAGTTGTATTTATTGACAACATTCTCATATATTCGCCAGATGAAGACGCTCATGTCGAACTCTTGTGGACTGTGCTGAGTATATTACTGAAGGAGCAATTTTATGCAAAATTAAGCAAGTGTGAGTTTTGGTTGCACATCATAGCATTCTTGGGCCATGTTGTCTATAAGGCAGGCATATCAGTTGAGCCCAAGAAGATTGAAGCAATAACGAAGTGGCCAATACCGACGAACGTGACGGAGGTTAGGAGTTTTCTGGGACTTGCAGGTTATTATCGGAAGTTTGTAGGGAGATTTTCCAGAATGGCAGTTCCACTTACCAGGCTGGCACAGAAAAAGACGAAGTCTGAGTGGACTTCTTACTGCGACAAGAGCTTCACCAAACTTAAGAAAAAGTTGACCACAACCCCAGTCTTAGTGCAACCTGTCCTCGACGAAGGATTTATAGTGTACAACGATTCCTCCATAAATGGTTTAGATAAACGAATAAACGACTTTGTTTTCATAAATTTCCATATTTAAGACGTGTGTTAACCCTTTCTTTGTAGGTTGCATTCCGATGCAGAAAGATCAGGCAATTGCTTCTGCATCGAGACAATTGAAGCCATACGAGCAGAATTATCTGATGCATGATCTCGAGTTGGCAGCAGTAGTTGTCACTTTAAAGATCTAGAGACATATTTGTGTGGGAAAAGGTGCGGAGTGTACACTGATCACAAAAGTCTGAAGATCTGTTCACCTAGAAAGAATTGAATATGAGGCATCGCAGGTGGTTAGAGTTGATAAAAGATTACGACCTCGTGATTCACTATCATCTGGGTAAAGTGAACAAGGTAGCTGACGCATTAAGCCAAAAGTCAAGTCACGCGAGGCGGACCCTATTGGAAAGAGAGATAGCTGAGTTCGGTTTGGATATGGTTGAGTTTACCGCTAATGTTTTGGCCACGTTGGTGATCTCTCCTACACTGATTAATCAGATATAGGAAGCTCAGAAAGATGATGCTGAATTGTTGAGGATTGCTGAGAAAGTTAAGCAGGCGCAGATTGATGATTTTTAGATTCAGAATGACGGCAGGCTTTGGTTCAGAGGCAGATTGTGCGTACCCGACATCAACGAGCTAAAGAAAGAAATTATGAAGGAAGCACATACTTCTCGACAGTCGATAATTTTTTTTTGGTGGAATGGGATGAAGCACCAGATTGCCGAGTTTGTTGAGCGATGTCTAGTATGCCAGTAAGTGAAAGAAGAACATTAGCAACTCGCCGGTTTACTGCAGCCCTTAGAGATTCCTGAGCGGAAGTAGGAGCATATCACTATAGATTTCGTCACTGGACTTCCTAAGACTCGGAGCGCACACTATTTGGGTGATCATGGATAGACCGACTAAATCGGCGCACTTCTTACCTATGTCTATTCAGGCGTTGATGGAGAAATTGGTGAATATGTATGTGGATGACATAGTAAGTTTACATGTGGCACCGGTGAGCATTGTTTGTGATCGAGATCCGTGCTTCACTTTGCGATTCTGGACAGCGTATATAGGGACTGTGATTCGGATGAGTATAACATTTTATCCGTTGACTGATGGATAATCTAAGAGGACCATAGAGATGCTCGAGGATATGTTACGTGCCTGCACATTGGATTTCCAAGGTAGATGGGATAAGTCGGTGAATTTGATGGAATTTTCATACAATAACAGTTATCACAGCTCTATTAGGATGGCACCGTTTGAAGCATTGTATGGGAGGAAGTATCGATCACCTTTGTATAGGACGAGGTCTGGGAAAGTGCAATCACATGGCCCAAATTAGTACAAAAAACCAGAGACAAAGTTCAATTGATACGTGAGAGATTGAAAGCAGCCTAGGACCATAGTAAAAGGTGCGCAGATTTGAGGCCGACTTATCAAGTTCGAGATTGGTGAGAAAGTTTATTTGAAGGTCTCGCCTACAAAGGGAGTGATGCGTTTCGGAGTCAAAGGAAAGTTGAGCCCTCGTTTCATCAGCCCGTATGAGATATCGGAAAGGATCAGACCAGTGGCTTACTGTCTAGCCTTGCCTCCTGCTTTGTCGCAGATGCACGGCGTATTCTATGTATCGTAATTGCGACGATACGTGCATGACCCAAGTCATGTTTTCGAGCATCAGCTGTTGGTGATTCGAGATGATGCTACTTATGACGAGGTTCCAGTGCTTATTTTGGATCAGAAAGAGCAAGTGTTGACGAGTCGGTTGATCCCATTCGTGAAGGTACAGTGGAGCAATCATTCTAAACGTGAAGCTACGTAGGAGCCGGAGCATCAAATAAGGGAGAAATATCGTCGACCTTTAGAGTAAGGTACGTAAGTTTCGAGGGCGAAACTTTTTATAAGGAAGAATGTTACACCTTGTCTTCCGGTACGTACGTAAATTAGTAAATCGTAATGTCGTGTGAAGTAGAACATGATATGTAGTATACCTTCAATAAAGAGTTTGCCTAAGTAACAAAATAATTTATATGGAATAATTAAATGAAATTAAATAGTAGGACACAACTATTTTGTAGATTCGAATAAAAGGAAAAAAGTTTGTCCTATTCTACCCACCCATGCATCCCCCTAGCTGGCCATCCCAAGTAGATAGTGGGAAACTATTTTATTTTTCTTATCCCACCATCATTAATTTCCTTACAATATTTTAGGATAATTACAAGTGTACAACTTCTATCCATTTTCTTCCAACGAAGTATCATTTTTTTCAGTTTCTTATAC
This sequence comes from Eustoma russellianum, assembly GCA_036186865.1. Taxonomy (NCBI): domain Eukaryota; kingdom Viridiplantae; phylum Streptophyta; class Magnoliopsida; order Gentianales; family Gentianaceae; genus Eustoma; species Eustoma russellianum. Next base: position 32,787,765 of record AP025041.1, read on the forward strand.
CTTCAAAAAATAATCATTGCCCTCCACCCTAGCCTTAGCCGGCCATATACATGCAAGAAAGGGGAAGAGATTCCTTCCTTTCTTTCTCCCAGGCACCACCTTCCAACCAATACTTTTACATGCAATTCCCTCCATCACATTTACTCTCCTCTTTTCCATAAACTTCATGATGAAATCCTCCACTATCCCAACCATCACAACCGGCCAACACATGCATAACAAGGGAGAGACTTCATTTTTTCTCTCGTTCTTACTTCACCATTTCATTACAAACAAAGGCAAATCCTATCCTCCTTACCAAGAAAGAACAAAAAATTCTTAACCTCCAAAAACTCCCTAAAATCGTGAGCAACACGAAGAGGAAAAAAAGGAAATTTCTCCAAGTTTAGGAGAAGGAGGAGACATTCAAGTGTAGGAAACCTTCAACCAACATCTAAGTGGGATTCTACAACCCTTCATTCCAGTAATTTGTTCTTCATCCTTCAAAATTGCTCAAATTATTCCTCATTTTGGCCACCTAGGCCGAAAGTTTCACTAAGAGGGAGGATTAAACTTTCTAAGTTGAAGAAGGAAGGTAGTCATAAGAATCTTCAAAGATATAATTTTTATTAAGATTTGATGACAAAAAACTTTTAAGTATTTTTCTTCAAAGATGTTTAAATCATCTTCTTTTCTGGCATAGTTGGCCATTTACCCCAAAGAGGGGGAAGGAGAAGAAATCTTTCCATTTTAAGGTTTAAATCCAAGAGAAGACAAGTAGTCCACCTAATTTCTTCATGCATGTTAAAAATCTAAGTATCTATGTTCATATATAAACTTGAATAATTCATTAAATATGTTCAATGACTTTTTAGTATGGATATGCAAAAAGAACGTTTGCATGCAAGATATGTGTGTAGGACCTGCAAGGCACTACTAGAAGAGGGGGGGTTGAATAGTAGTGCAGAAAATTTGATTTTAAAAAATGTTTTAATCCAAAAACCCAACTTCTGAAAACAGTTTCTGTTTTCAGGACCTGTTTTGCAACGTTCGAAAAACTAGGTTACAAGCCTTCAAAAATTCTGCAATTTGGAAAGATTGTAGTCTCAGATGTTCTGAGTATCTCATAAAAATTTCAGATCAAAATTCAACCTTTAACCCTTTGAAATATCGTTTGTGGTCAGATTGCGCAAATGTGCCAGAAACGGTAGTCTGATTTCAAAAATTTATTCCGATTAAATCGTGGCTCCAAATGGCCTGAAACTTTAATGACAAACCCCTTAAAATATGTATTTAATTGGGTTGATACAGTTTTGAAAAATTCCTTTGGGAAGTATATAAAATACGTTCAAATTCTCAACCTTTGCAAGTCTAACAATCAGACTGCACTAGTCTCAGAACTATTGATGTTTGAATGACTTATACTTGTCCAAAAGGGCTGAAACATACGCCAAATGAAACTTAGAAGATGTGGCTATGTTTTTACAAAATTTTACAATTTTTGAAATTCGTTTACTATTTTTAAGATCACGATGAAATAGATGCAAAGTGCAGGAAACTGAAAGTACTGTGCAGAAAAGTAGAGAACACAAGGAATTTTATACTGGTTCTGATAAATCAACCTGCTCCAGTCTTCAAGGATCAAGATGCCAACTAGGCTCCACATAAGCTTCTCCAGGTTGTAGTAGGCGTAATATGTGTTTTTGTAAATTTTGTAAAATAGTGCACAATAATTATACACATATGGTATATTCCAATCAGCCCTAAATTGAATTTTCTAGAACACTTTAGTATGTATTGAATATGTAAAAAATGTCTAGATACATGTTACATGTCATGCGAAAAACGTTCCATGTGTCGTGTTCGTAGAAAACCGAATTTTTGACTTTTGTCGATTACGCGATTTGTCTCCGATTAAATTCAAACTTTTTGCACATGTTATATATATATGTCACACATAATATATATAGAATGACTTGAATATTCAGCTCTAAAGGCTGAGTAAAGTGGCGCCCCGTGTGACAAAAATGTTGAATTTGAAATATCCACAATTTGGCCTTAATTGGGGGTGATCTGTGTGTGCCAAAATGGAATGGTTTTTTGGATGAATATACCATGTAAGCCACGAAATGTGTTGCCATTTTTGAAGTGTAGGGGCTGGCTATCTATATATGACAAGTACTTGACACGTTAGTGAAGTTTCAGTTGTCACCCGATACGATAATTTTTAGTTTATAACCTTGTAACATGTCGTAATAATTTTGTCATCACCATGACTTATATCATATGATATAAGAATAGAATATACTCATAAATATGAGGTAATTATAGTGGTGTGACGTTGATGTACGTTCGTAAAATATATAACGTGTCGGTAGTACGTTGGAATATATGTGTATAGTGCATTTTTTAAAAAATCTGAATATATATATATACATATGTATATATATATATATATATATATATTAAAAACGTGTGATTAAGGGAGGAAAGAGACTTTTCATTTCCATGTTTGTTGCCTTTGTGTCTTCTCCAAATATTTCTCCATTTAATGAACTACTTAGTTCATTTAACGAAGTACTTCACTTAATGAACTAGTTTAGTTCATTAATGGTGGCACCTGAAAATAGTTCAAACACAACAAATGTTTGCCATTTGATGTAATCTTTAAAGCTTCATGGCTTGTTAGTACGGCAACATTATATATAAAGTATATAAGGCAGGTTTCTTGAAAAAACGTGTCAAGTCATAAAATATATCATGCATTTCTTTGGCACACGTTATTTAAATCATACATTTTTTTGAATCACTCAAACCCTTTTTTCTCAACAATCTACTCCTTTTGATGATTTATAAAATAATCTTAGTACATGATTTAAATTTGATCGATCCCCCTCTAATCATGCACAAATTCAAATTACGAATTTCAAATTTTGAATTTTCTCCCCCTTGATTTGTGCAATCAATCACTCTCTCTCTCCTTGAAATCATGCACTTTCTCCCTCTTTATTTTGGAAAGAAAATCAAAAGTGCATGTAAATATGGAAAGAAATATCAAATCAAATCAGCAGAAATCATGCCTAATTTAGAACGGATATTTTCGTACGTGGCTTGATTTAGTGCCTTAGTGAAGATGTCGGCTACTTGTGCCTCAGTGCGTACATGATCTATGACAATATCACCATTATTTATGTGATCACGAAGAAAGTGATATCGTACTTCTATATGCTTTGCCTTAGAGTGTAGTACGAGGTTCTTAGATAGGTTTATGACACTCATACTATCACAATAGATTAGAATACGATTTACTGTGATACCGAAATCAGAAAGTTGTTATTTTAACCATAGTAATTGCGTGCAACAAAGGCTAAGTGCCATGTATTCAGCTTCGGTAGTGGATAAGGCTACACTTGCTTGCTTTTTCGAGAACCATGAAATTAGTGAATTTCCTACAAATTGACAAGTGCCACTTGTGCTTTTTCTATCAATTTTACATCCACCATAATCCGCATCAGTATAAGCATGCAAATCAAATTCACAATCTTTATCATGCCAAATTCCTAAAGTGGGGGTGTGCTTAATGTAGCGAAATATTCTTTTCACAGCATTATAATGAGACACTTTAGGTTGGCTCTGAAAACGTGCAAACATACACACACTAAACATGATATTATGTCTACTCGCAGTAAGATAAAGCAAAGAACCAATCATAGACCTATATAAAGCATTATCAAAATCTTTTCCATGTTCATCTTTATCTAGTTTAGTGGTGACACTCATAGGAGTGGGGGATGGTTTTAGGTTCCCAAAATTGAACTTTTTAATCATGTCATTCACATATTTAACTTGGCTTACATGTATACCTTTACTCGTTTGTTTAATTTGCAAGCCAAGAAAGTAATTCAAACCAACCATAGACATTTCAAATTCGGATTTCATGCAAGTTTCAAATTCTTCAACAAGTTTATGAGATATAGATCCAAAAATGATGTCATCAATATAAATTTGAATGATTAGTAAATCCGATTTATCTTGTTTCAGGAATAGGGTGCTACCTATGGTGCCTCTTTTAAATCTATTTTCTAAAAGAAATATAGCAAAACGATCACACCAAGCCCTAGGTGCTTGCTTTAAACCGTGTAGTGACTTATTTAGTTTATATACGTGATCGGGTATTTCAAATCTTTAAAACCGGGTGGTTGCTTCACGTATACTTCTTCTTGTATAAAACTATTTAAAATGCACTTTTGACGTCCATTTGATAGAGTTTATGCGAGAAATAGCAAGTAAAAGTTGTATGGCATCTAAACGTGCTATAGGTGCAAATGTTTCATCATAGTCTATTCCTTCTTGTATCCTTGCGCTACAAGTCTCGCCTTGTTTCTAACAACTTTACCTTCTTCATTCATTTTATTTCTAAACACCCACTTTGTGCCCATTATAGTCTTATCTTGTGGAGATGGCACTAAATCCCATAGATCATTTCTTACGAATTGATTTAGTTCATCATGCATAACATCAATCCAAGAGGAATCACTCAAAGCATCAAAAACGTTTTTAGGTTCAATTTCGGATATCATAGCATGAAATTGGTTTATTTCATTCGGATTTATTCTTCTACATGGTCGCACATCGTGAGTAATGTCGCCTATAATGAGATCGTGTGGGTGATCCCTATGCCATCTTGGTTGATTATTCTCTAAGTTCTCATGCATTTCTAGTGTGTTCAAATCATCATGCACGCCATCATCCTCTACATCATCTAACACGGGTTTTAGTTCAAAGTCATCGTCATATTCTTTATCTTTTTCAACCTCAACAAATTCATTAAACTTCACATGAATGGATTCTAAAATTTGTCTAGTGATGGGATCATAACATCTATATGCTTTTGAATTCACAGAATATCAAACAAAAATGCATTCAATTGATTTTGATTCAAATTTATCTAAATTATCTTTCGTATTCAAAACAAAACATTTGCAACCAAACACACGAAAGTAATCAATTTTAGGCATGCGATCATTTACTATCTCATAAGGAGTTTTATTTATTTTCTTTCTAATGGTCAAACGATTAACTATATAACATGCACAATTTACGGCTTCCGCCCATAGAAATCTAGGCAATTTATTTTCACACAACATGGTTCTAGCGATTTCTTGTAGTGTCCTATTCTTTGTTTCTACTACTCCATTTACTTGTGGAGTTCTAGGTGGCGAAAACTCGTGTTTGATTCCTTTTTCTTCGCAAAATGCAATCATGTCTTTGTTTTTAAATTCACCGTCTCTATCACTTCTAACCTTTTTCACATTTAAACCATATTCATTTTCAAGTTTTTTTATTAGTTTCGCAATGTCAATGACACTATTATCTTTATTTGCAAGAAATAAAGTCCAAGTATAGCGAGAAAAATCATCAACAATAACACATGCATAATGACGTCCACCGAGACTCTTAGTGCGACTAAGACCAAACAAGTCAATGTGTAATAATTCTAAAACTCTAGACGTGCTAATTTCATTTTTAGATTTAAGTGACTCACGTGTTTGTTTGCCTTTTATACAAGATTCACACAACTGAAAGTTGTCTAAATCAAGTTTAGGCAATCCTCGTATTAAGTTCTTTCGTTCAAGTTTTTCAAGTGTAGAGATGCCAATGTGTCCTAAACGTCTATGCCACAAATTAACGTTAGGCTCATTTGATATAAAGCACTTAACTTTAGCGTCTAGCATGTCATCCATAGAAAGCGTAAAAATATTTCCTTCCCTTTTTCTTTTTTATAATGTTTCTCCATTTTTATTTATTATATTGCAATATGGATGAGTAAAACACACATCAAAACCATTGTCAATAAACTATGAGATGCTAAGAAGATTATAAGATAGATTACTTACCAGGAAGACGTTGGAGATTTGAAGGGTACTTGGGCTTCCGATTGTACCTTTTCCAATGATTCTTCTTTCATTGTTGTCTCCAAAGACCACTGATCCGTCTTTTGTAAACTTCTTCAACTTTGTGAACAAGCTCGGGTCACCCGTCATGTGCCTCGAGAAACCACTGTCAAGGAACCACTTGATAGATGTGTCTTTTGATGTATGGGTTCCTTGCAATGTACAACAATGATTTAGGTACCCTTTTAATTTTGGGTCCTTACGAGTTAGTTATTAACCTCTTAGTAAAAGTACCTTTCGGTACCCATACTTGGGTGATCCTTCTCGGTCTAGCAAATGGTAAGAATGTAGATGAAGGAGCAATATAGTAGACATGGGGTTAGAAAACATTAGGCCTTTGGCTGAGAATCCCCTTATGCGCATCATACAGTGTGCGTTTTTGATATGTTCTACTGTTAGTGTGCATAGTGCGTGATCTAGATGCATGGAATGAATGTCGTGTATGTATCAATGGTTTCTTCTCATATCTATACGACACATAATTATATTTTGTATGATATGAAGAAGAAGCATGACGAGATGAAGGGAGAGGGGGCTTATGCGTCATCTTAGGCGCCATGTATGCCTTAGGTGTGTCTATTTTCTTAGACAAAACAAATTTGGTTGGTTTAATTGATGTTTTGTTTTTCTCAATGTATCATAATCTGGTTTTATCACTATCATGCTTTTGTGATAAAATAATGTGATCTAGCATGTTAGTTCCCATGTCAAATTGTTTCATCATTTTCTCCAAATCCGTATTCCTTAATTTCAAATTTGAAATCTCGGATTTCATTTCATTATTATCTGTAGTTAATGACGAGATCTCTGATTTTAATGCATTGATGATGCATGACGACTCTTCTTTTGAATCGTTTAATTGAGACACAAGATTCGTGTTAGAAGATTCTAACAACTTTTTGTCTTCAATTAATCGTTTCTTTTCATTTACGAGAGTCTTAGTGAATTTGTGCAATTCTAAATATTGACTAAAAAGATCATCATATGAAGGTTCAGAATCAGAAGATACCTCGTTTGATGCTTTGGATACAAAGCATACTTGTGCTGTCTCCTCTTCTGTATCAGTCTCAGAGTCAGATGTGTCACTCCAAGTGGAGGCCTTGAGAGCTCTTCTCCTTTGTTTAGGTTTTGAGACGAGTCTAGTTTTGGTTCGATCTTTGTCAAGGTGTTTGTTTATTTGTTTGTCCTTGTTAGTGCAGTCATAAGATAAATGTCCAAGTTTTTCACATTCGTAGCACTTCACGTCCTTGTCATTTGTTTTATTTTTATTTCTTTTAGTGGAAGTAGCCTTAGGTTTGTTTTTAAATGACTTTCTCATGAATTTTCTCAAACCTTTAGACAATAGTATTAAATCATCATTGTCTGATTCAGAATCACTATCATCTACGTGATCGGAAGAAGTAGAGACGTATTCATTTGATTTAAAAGCAATAGTCTTACCTTGTTTTGACGTTGATTCCGATTTCCTTAAAGTTTGTTTTCGTATACCTTTAGAGATCCAATTAGTTCCTCCATTTTTATTGATTTGGTTTCTTTACTTTTCTCTATTGCTGTCACTTTAGGGTCCCATTCGGATGGAAGACTTCGTAGTACCTTTTGGACCTTTTCCTGCGTAGAGAAAGCTTTGCCAAGAGACTCAAGAGAATTATATATGTTAGTCAATCGTATATCCATATCAATAATAGACTCATTTGGAAATAATTTCAAAGACTCAAGTGTGGACATAAGCACATTAATCTTGGACTCCTTTACTTGGCTAGTCCCTTCATGTTTCATCTCAAGAATTCTTCACATTTCTTGAGCACTAGAGCAATTAGACACATAACTAAATTCACTTTTACTTAGCCCATTTAAGAGTAATTGCATGGCTCTAGCATTCATGCTTAGTCTCTTTTTGCCATCACTAGTATATTCTTGTTTTGGTTTTACAACCTCTAGTGTGACACCATCTACAATAGATAATTTTGAAGGAACAAATAGACCGTCTTCTATGATGGACCATAGATCAATATCAATAGCCATAAGAAAAAGTTTCATTCTTAATTTCCATTAGATAAAGGACTAACCATCAAAAAGAGGAGGCATTTGACTAGACATACCTTCTTGCTCGGTTTTGAAGCTAGTGGTTACCATCTCACTTAGATCGTTGGATCTTCTTCTTGTGAGTGTGTCTGCACTCTGATACCACTTGTAGAACCTGAAAGGCACCACTAGAAGGGGGGTTGAATAGTGGGTGCGGAAAATTTAGTTTTTAAAAATGTTTTCATCCAAAAACCCACCTTCTGAAAACAATTTCTGTTTTTAGGTCTGTTTTGCAACATTTGAAAAACAAGGTTACAGGCCTTCAAAAATTCTGAAATTCGGAGAGATTGTAGTCTTAGATGTTCTAGGTATCTCCTAAAAATTTCAGATCGAAATTCAACCTCTAACCCTTTGGAAAACGTTTGTGGCCATATTGCGCAAATCTGCCAGAAACGGTAGTCTGATTTCAAAAATTTATTCCGATTAAACCGTGGCTCCAAATGGTCTGAAAATTTAATGAAAAACCCCTTACTATATGCATTTAATTGGGTTGAAAATAGTTTTGAAAAATTCGTTTGGGACGTATGTCAAATACGTTTAAATTCTCAACCTTTACAAGTCTGACAATCAGACTGCACTAGTCTCAGAACTATTTGCGTTTGAATGACTTATACTTGTCCAAAAGGGTTGAAACTTTCCAAATGAAACTTAGAAGATGTGGCTATGTTTCTGCAAAATTTTAGAATTTTTGAAATTCGTTTATTATTTTTAAGATCGCGATGAAATAGATGCAAAGTGCAGGAAACTGAAAGTACTGTGCAGAAAAGTAGAGAACACAAGGAATTTTATACTAGTTCGGTTAAATCAACCTACTCCAGTCTTCGAGGACACCTTCCTCGGTTATCACTAAACAAAATAACACCTTATCATACAGGGTTGATGGAGTTACACACCAATTCCAACCCTTTACAATCGAAACAAGCAATCACGTTGATCACGAACACCACCACCGAGCGGATGAAGGTTTGATCACACCTTGATCAATCTTTTACAATAATAGGGCGTGTATGGTGGTGTGAATGAAGTCCATTCAATATTTTTGAATATATATACAATAGGATTGAGAGAGAAAGAAGAAGAAAGAAATGTAGAAGAAGAGAGTAGAGAGACTTTTTGCACTTTAGAAATTCTAAGACTTGCCATGTGTTTGATTTGCTCTTCTTCTCTTCCTTCTATCTCAATATGGCCGCCCACTCTAGGGCTTTTATTTCCCTTAGAAATTCTCTTTTAAGTCCTTGGAAGAATGTCTTGTATAATTGTGACATCAACTTGCTTACTTGGCAACACTTGATTGGATGATTGTCTTGGTTTTGCTTACTTGGCACTTTTTGATTGGATGAGATTTGTCATCATTTGATGACTATACAAACCTGAGAATTACACTTAAAACATTTGCCAAATTAGTAGTAAAACCTTGCCAAATATCACATAATTAATCCCACATAATTTGGAAAATAAATTGTCTCCATTATCACCAAAAATTCGGCCATCACCTTTCAACACATATTGAAATTTTCAGCATGTGCTAAATCTCAAGACTTCAAATTATTTCCATAATAGTATTATAACAATCCATTGAAAATAGAGAAGAAAATTGATCATCATAAAGGACATAAAAATCGGCCATACTAATTCACACATGCTGAATTTTCAGCATGTGTCATATATGTAACATAGTTTGAAACATTACCTTGTGTAGCTCCCTCCATTATGTCACTCACCTTGTATATTCCATTCTTCACCAATCAGGATGCCAACTAGGCTCCACATACGCTTCTCCAAGCTGTAGTAGGCGTGTATAATGACTCCACATTGTGCTGAATTTCATTTTTGTAAACTTTGTAAAAAAGTGCACAATAATTATACACATATGGTATATTCCAATCAGCCCTAAATTGAATTTTTTAGAACACTTTAGTATGTATTGAATATGTAAAAAGTGTCTAGATATGTGTTACATGTCATGCCAAAAACATTCCATGTGTCGTGTTCGTAGAAAACCGAATTTTCGACTCTTGTCGATTACGCGATTTTTCTCCGATTAAATTCAAAATTTTTGCATATGTTATATATAATATGTCACACATAATATATATAGAATAACTTGAATATTCAGCTCTAAAGGCCAAGTAAAGTGGCGCCCTATGTGACAAAAATGTTGAATTTGAAATCTCTACAATTTGGCCTTAATTGGGGGTAATTTGTGTGTGCCAACATGGAATGATTTTATAGCTGAATATACCATGTAAGCCACGAAATTTGTGGCTATATTTGAAGCGTAGGGGCTGTCCATCTATATATGGCAAGTACGTGACACGTTAGCAAAGTTTTGGTTGTCACCCGATATGACAATTTTTGGTTTATAACGTTGTAACGTGTCGTACTAATTTTGTCATCACCATGAATTATATCATATGATATAAGGCCTGAATATACTCATAATTATGAGGCAAATATAGTGGTGTGATGTTGACGTACGTTCGTAAAATATATAACGTGTCGGAATTACGTTAGAGTATATGTGTATAGTGCCTTTTTTAAAAAACTAAACACATATGTGTGTGTGTGTGTGTGTGTGTATATTAAAAACGTGTGATTAAGGGAGGAAGGAGACTTTCTATTTCTATGTTTGTTGCCTTTGTGCCTTCTCCAAATATTTCTCCATTTAATGAACTACTTAGTTCATTTAACTAAGTACTTCACTTAATGAACTAGTTTAGTTCATTAATGGTGGCACCTAAAAATAGTTCAAACACAACAAATGTTTGCCATTTGATGTAAGCTTTAAAGCTTCATGGCTTGTTAGTACATCAACATTATATATAAATTATATAAGACAGGTTTCTTGCAAAAACGTGTCAAAAATATATCATGCATTTCTTTAGCACACGTTATTTAAATCATACATTTTTGTGAATCAATCAAACCCGTTTTCTCAACAATGTGACGTGTGTTGTGTGATTTATGAATATGTGTATGCATATGTCCAAGATGAGATGAAAAAGAGTCTTGCATGTGAAAATGAAGATGAGTGATGGTCTCATATGTAGTTGCATGTCTCATTTAGCAGAAGAATATGCATGCATGTGTCATTGTATGAAAAGTACTAAGAATCTTTCTTTGAAGCATGTTCTTATGTATTTTCATGATGATCGTCACTTATGTGTTTCTTGATGATTTTCGTTTTTTCATGCATATTGATGGTCTTGATTTAGCATATTTATGAGGCCTCATAATCATTGCTACAATGTTTGACCAAAAAGGATTGTTTCTTGATGATCATCATACCTATGTATGCATGTAAAAACACCGGTAGGGGCTGTTTCAGGCAGCCTCTTGGCCTTGATCATCCATCTCCATGATGAAGTTTAATCTTGATGATCATGGTTCAATAAATTATGTTTTCATGGTTTTCGTCACCTTTATGTTTGCATGTATTTTCATCATAAACATCCTCATGATCGTGACTCTTGAAAACATATTTATGATGGAAACTAACACGCATGTAGTTAAAAGCTACAAAATCATAAGTATGATGCATGTTCTTGAAGTGATAAGTAAGATAGGTTCCATGTCATAGGTCATTGCACCATGAAGTCATGTTTAAGATCATTGTATGTTAAAAAGGCTAAGTGGTACAATCATGATACATATGTGCAATATGTTTTAAGTGATGAATTATGTGTTGTAAGGGCATATGTATCCCTCGGCCCTATACATATATATGGATCAATAAAGTTTTTTCATATCTACGTGGATATATGTTTATGAAAATATGTGTACTATGTATCATTTGACTTGCTAGTGCATGAAGTGACAAGTATGAAAATTGAGGAAATGATAATAGATGTTGAAATCGAAAAGTGGAATGTTTTTGAGATAGTTGGACGAGGTGCATGCCAAAGGTAAGAATGGTATTTTCCTAAGTTTATGACATGTATTATGTAGCTAAGTGTTGGATATATGGTAATGAAAATTTAGAATGACTAAATGGACAAAAACCAAGCATACATGCATGAACCAATGAACCAAAAATTTTTGAAACAAAATGTTCTATTGCATCGTACGTTTTAAAAGTTTTCACGTATAACAAGCCATGCCAAGAGACGATTGATTCCAACGACTATGTTATGTAATGTTATGTTATTGGTGCGCCGTCCTGACATCAAGACTGGAGTGGTAGGTGTCAGGGGCATATGTTATCATTATGGCCGAGTGTAACACCTTGTCCGGGACGTGGGATCTCCATCATAACGTGCCACCGTTAGATCCATGTACATATGATGTAGCATCGTATTTGGAACATTGGGATTCAAAAATTTTATATGAGACTATATGGATAATCATTCGGTATGTTGTGTGTTATTGTTCTTATGTTATGCAAAGTGCTATAGCAGTCATGTGAAAATGTCATGTTAGTTATGAAAATGTCATGAATATGTCTTGTTATGAACGTTATGAAAATGTCATGTTTTGAAATGGTTTATGAAAAAATGGACCATGTTACGAATTTTAAAGACCGTATGATATGAAATCCACAAGCCATTATTTATGACCCAATCGTGAACCTTGACATGCTTAAGTTGATCAAAGAGAAATTTATGCATGAAAGTACACTTGATATGAATATAAAGAATTTGTGACTTTAGCATAAAGTATGGATTCGAGTGTAAGTATGAAGAAGTTTAAGGTTGGTTTCATGTGGATCTAGATAGAATAAAGTTGTTGACTTTACTTTACACATTTTATATGAATGTGTTATCTATACAATTGCATGTATGGCATGTTACTTTATTTGAACAGAGACGTGTAATGTTCCTTAATTATGCATGAATTTATTTTATCATCCCGTCTCTCATGTATGATCCACATGACGAACCCAGACGGACTACTTGCTGAGCGATTCATTATTGCTCATACTTTATTATTACCATCATACAGAGGACCGTGAGGGTGACTTGGACTTATAGAGGATGAGCTGAGAGTAAGCTACCCTTGAGGTGGGCCCTGATGTTATCTTTTGTACTTACGATTATGTCGACCATGTACTTTTCATCTTTTGTTCTGATGACACTTTATGTCTTGTACAAATTTAGTTATGATGTAATATATGATGATGAATGTTGATTGTACTCGTGTATATTTATGATGCTTCTGCTATATCGCTACATATTTTACGTCGGCATACATATAAATGGTATTGACGCATTGTACTTCTCGTAACAGAGTACGACAGGTGAACCGTTCTGAGACCATAAGATTCGGGCGGGCGCTACACATTTACTTTTTTTAACAACAGAGAAACATGTCAAGTGGTCTGTCCACTACACTTTCTTTTCCTTCAAAAAAGTCTTTTCTTTTCTTTTTCTTTCATTTTTATTTTCTTTTTTTTTTGGCTGGTGATTGTAAGATATTATATCTCCCAAAGACCCAAACTCTTGGGATACTATAAACTGAAATAATAACAATAAAAATAGTAGCAACAATTGCAACAACAATAACATAATAATATCAACAGGAATAATAATGTAACCAAAAGATTTTCTGCAATTGGATTTATCCAACGTCAAACTTTAGTAGGGGCTGCCTGCTTGAGACTAACAACTGGGCTCCCCTGTGCTTTTTGGTGCGATTATATGTGGCAAACAAAAGTAGCACATCACATGTATAAATCTTCTCATCCGCCGCTAATTCTGCTTTGTCTTCCCCACGTTGCTGCAATGTCATTGTTCCATAATACAACAACATTACTTCTATTGCCTTAGGAATCAGATGTATGCAACTATACTTATATGTTAAAAATATATAGATATTGTTTTCTAATGACCCATCATGAGAATTGTGTCAAACTGTGTCCATCATATTTCCAACAAAAATGGTTTTTTGATTCCATTAGAAATGGAAACGTTATTGTACCATAATGAATGAATCAATTTATTGCTTTCATCCTTTTCTTTGTCTATATCAGTTTTTCCTTTTTTGCTTTTCAAGTGTAATTGGAGTACAAACTATGGGTCCAAAACGTTCGCCCTCGTGTATCAGACAGTTTGGCCTTGGAAAAATTTAAAGTCGATCAATAATATCGATTTGCTTGTGCAGCTCCTTTGTTTCTTTATATTGAGCCGTTTACTAATAATCGATTAGATTCCTTCAGATGTTTTTTTTTTTTCCGAGACTGATTATCTGATTTTAAAGCAACATTTTACCGTTACAAAAAAAAAAAAAAAACAAAATGGTGAAGTCTCAATAAGGGTGGATATGCTCAAAACTGTTGAAAAATGAACGGGTAGGATCTTCCAATCTAGTCCGTATCTATTACATTTAATAGAATCATACCGTATGTATTTAATTTATTTTAAATTGTTGTATGTGATATCATCGTATTAAATAAGATAAAAGATGTAGACAAGATTAGGTGAAGAGATCCTTACCAACAAAGAACTGGAACCTCTGACTGAACAAAAGAATCCAAATCTGGGGCCGTAGCTTAGCAATTCCACACGCTGTTTTAGCAAGTTTAGCTCAGAAGTTGAAATAATTAAGCATGACATTGGTTAAAGTCAGATTTTAAGTTTGATGATAATGTGACCTTTACATGTAATATTGTCATACATAGTCAAACAAGCAATTGGTCAAAGCCTATTTAAAATTAAATTGTCAAAGTAGTTTAAATATTGTTCAATGAAATTTTTGTTCTAAATTGTACGAAGGCTATTTTGACAAACTATTATATAGAATACATTAAATATTTGATCTTAATTATTGTTGATTCAACTATCTTCGTTGACCAACTATGACGATACCTTTAATAACGAAAGGGATTTTTGTCTAACAAGGGAGGTATTTAACATGAGAATTGAAGAAATTAAATCGTCAGTAACTACTATCTCCTTAGGTTCTATTCCAGAATTATTACAACTAAAATTATTTGACTTCTAGTTAAGGGCATCCGGATTTTCTGATGACTTTTCTAATGTTGTTAGGAGCACATATCTAGGTGAAGTTGCCAGATCAGTCATTCTTATAAATATTTTTAATAAATTCAAAAAATAAAATACTAGTAGCTGATTAGAAATAAGTCATTGATGAACAGGAATTCTTCAGGGGATTTCCATGTGTTGTATGAATGAATCTAATAGTCAATTAAAAAGATTTCCAGTCTCATTAATCTATTTTTCAAAAGATTCTCAAACTTTTGGGATTCGTAAAGGGAATTCCTATTCAATTTTCAAAATTATTATATAAATGTTTGGAAAAGAACCGATTGAGACAAGATTCAACGACCATAGGCCTGCATGTCACATGGTCTTCTTCTATAGCCCAACATGCCGAGCACCAAGTCCCTTGTAATGAGAAAATGCATGTCTTTTTTTCATAGCAAAAGGTGGTTTCCCCAGCCAAAGACCCCCACATCCCCACCCGACGAGACATCTGAGAGAATGCAAATCAAATACTCAGCAGTTTGCTAATGGAGAGGCACAGTGTCTATAGACTTATAAGAAGTCCACTCTCAAGACCCCCTATTGGAGTCTAAACATGTTGCCCCCAACATTACAAGCTGCGGGACTCGAAAATTACACCTTGTAGCAAATCTGTCCCTCTAAAACCAGCTGAGTTATACCCTGCGGACATGTCTTTTTTCCAATCTCACATGGTCATTAATGGCACCTACCTACTTAGTAAAAGGGTATATAAGTTCCTGTCACGTGCAGAAATCTTTCTTAGAAACGGCATAAATTTTTGACTTCTTGGACAAAGGCTTATTCTTTTTCTTTTTTTTTTTCAAAATGCACATGCAGAAATCCTACTTTCCTAGGGCACAAAAGAGACCAACTTTTTTCATGGGATTGTCGTTCGACCTAAAATAAATGACTTTTTTATTTACTTTTTTCAGCTTGGTCGACTAAAGGAAACAATAAAGGAAGATAGAGAAGGAAGACTTATTTTTTTTATTTTGAAATATGATGGAATAAAGGAAAATGATTCACTAAATTGTCTACGTTTATTATATTGTGGAGTAGCAATTGAGCAATACAATTTGACGTAATTTTTATTATGGATCATCGGAAAATAACCTCCGGGTGTTTCTAATACATGAATATAGTTGCATATATCCGAACCTCCGTACTCTGTCATAAATTGAAGCCTCTAAGACAATGTGGTAATGTTGTTGTTGTAGATAAGAAAGACCCAAAAAAGCAACTATGCTCTTCTCATTTGCCTAGACATCGCTCCAACTGTAGTTCAGCCAACTGAACTCAAGTATTCTACATCAACCAAGGCTGGGCCTAAATTCAAAGGCAAAAGGCATGTCAGATGACGCTGGGGAACTTTCGATTTTTGAAGGCCCTACATCATCAATCAACGGCTGAGCCTAAATCCAAAGGAAAGTCAGATGACACTGGTGGACTTACGATTTTTGGAGGCCCGACAAGTCGGATGCCGCTGATGGTTTTGATTTTTGTGGGCTCATCGAAACTTGTTGGAGTAATTGGAGAAACTTAGCTTTGGTTCAATGAGACAAGTTGCAAACTTGGTTAGCAACATACTTTGAGTTTAATTGTAATTGGTTTATAATAATGACAAATAAAAACTAATGGCCCATAATTAACTACGTAACGAGTAGATAATTTAGAATCACTTAATTACGGTACCGGGTAAATGAGAAATTAATGCTCAAAGTGGGTGTAAAACATTATTTAACGGGTGATGTGGCTTCCTAAGAAAAGGACACATCACCCCTGAGGAGGGAATACCATATAGGTGAAAGGAAGTAAACTTACCACCAAATATATGTCAATAATGGTCACTTGAGATGTGCCCTAAGGGCAATAGAAGTTTTGAAATGAGGGAAGACCTATAAGATTGCCACACCGTGAGTCGCCCGCCTGTTCGGTCGGCTCGGCTCGTGATCGGGTTCATTTGCTACCTTTTTGGAGAAAATTTTTTGGATTAATTATTTTTTGTAAAAGGCTCTAGGCCTAGCTACGCAGCGGCCCAATGAAAAGCCTCCAGGAGCGGTCTGGTCCGGTCCATAATCTCTAGGCTTTTTCCTACGCAGATAAAATCAAGCGGTTCGTCCTTTTTGATCTAACGGTGTCAGCTTTTATCCAACGGCTATCGTTCAAACTGACCAAACCACCCAACAATATGTGGTTTTCATCTGACGCCTCAGGGTTGATCCTGTAGAGCAGTTTTCACCCAACGGCTGTGGATTAACCTGTCCAGAAACCGCCCAACAAAACTGTTTAGTTTTTTATCCGACGACTCTAGTGATCTGCAGTTTTGATCTAACGGCCACAGATTAATCTGCTCAACCGATTCTCCAACCAACTCCTCTATATAAACTGAGGCTTGGGTGTGCAATCAGCACACACGATTTCCTCTTGTCTTCTGCTCTCTTCTCCTTATCCATTCTGCATCAAGTCCGAGAGAAGTCGGACGCTCGAAGGTTCGCTGAGCTTCAAGTTGCAATAGTGCCGCTCGACTGAACAGGTACTCGTTGTATCCTGGGAGACGATTGCTAACGCCGGTTGGCCATAGTACACCAGAGCAATATGTCTTAAGGACAGAGTCCTCGACTCGCCCCGGGTTTGATCTACTGCTTACTGTCTTTACATGCGCACACACTACTATTGCGTCTTGGTACAAGATTGATTGTTTCTCCTTAAGACGTATTTCATATTTAATTCTGTACTGCTTTATTTTCTGTGTTGCAAACAAGTGTTGTTACAATGGTTTGCAATCTTTTCCTACTCATTCTACTTTTCGAAATTGTTCTGATCTGTTCTTTCTCGACTGAACAGTGACAGAGAACGAAAGCACAAGCTCAGTTCATGACGTGAACGGTGCACAATTTGGTGCTGCACCCGAAGTGAATGTTGTTCTCTTGGCGTCCAATACTGTTGTACCAATGAATGTTGGACTGAATGCAGCAAATTTTGTAGTTGGTCATGTGGAGAAACCCAAGAAGTTTTGGGGAAGCTTTTTCAAGAGGTGGCAGCACAAGATGCTGTTTTTTTTTGACAATGTTGGGATTGGCCAAACTATTGAGCGAGGACCCTCCTGTAGTGGTTCATGTTGATGACTAGAATCTGAACATGCAGAAGAACTTGGCGGCTTAATCTTGGTCTTACAATAATTATGTCTGTTTGAACCAAATTTTACTCTATATGGTGTGTATTGTACTTACAAAACCGAAAAATCGTTGTGGCTAGCTTTAGATAAGAAGTATCGATCTGAAGATGCCGACACAAAAAATTTTATAGTCGGTAAGTACGCGGACTTTAAAATGTCAAGTTCCAAAACTGTAGTTTCCAAGTTGAGAAACTACAATTGCTGTTGGCCGAAATGGAAGAGCAGGGCATGACACTCAGTGAATCGTATCAAGTTGCAGCCATTATTGCGAAGCTACCTCCATCGTGGAGGGATTTTAAAGTCTATCTCAAGCACAAACGAAAGGAAATGACGATGAAAGATCTGATTGTCTAACTTTGCATAGAGGAGGATAATCGAAGATTTGAAGAAAAAAAAACATATTTGAATTATGGTCATGCCAAAGCCCGTGTCGCAAAGGCGACAAAGAAAAAAAAGCCAACCCTCTCGAAGTGAACTTCAAGAACAAAGAGAGTGCTGAAAAGTTCACTAGAAAGTGCTACAATTATGGAACCCAGGGAAACCGTAGTAGTGACTGCCATAAGCCCAAGGAAAATCAAAATTTAAGAAAAGCAAAAGTGAATCTCGTTGATGCCATGGATGATTTGAATTTGTGTGATGTGGTCTTGGTGTGCAATACAGTGGGGAACCTGCATGAATGGTGGCTGGATATTTGAGCCACAAGACATGTCTGCACCAATATGGCGATGTTCTTAGAGTACACGCCTGGGAATAACAAACAACTCTACATGGGGAACGCTGCCTCGTCGAAGATAGAAGGAGAAGAGAAAGTTGTTCTGAAGCTGACTTTAGGAAAGCATCTGGTTCTGCAGAATGTGCTACATGTCCCTGACATCCTGAAGAATTTGGTTTCTAGGACTCTACTTGTCATGCATGGGTTTAGACTAGTGTTAGAGTCAAACAAAGTTTCTTTCAAAGAATTGTATGTATTTGAAAAATGGGTACTTAACTGATACGATGTTCAAGTTAAATGTCATTACGACTGTGCCCAAAAAAGAATTGCCGGCAATGGCTAATAATAATGCTTCTTTTTCTGCTTACATACTTGAGTCTTCTTGTTAATGGCATTTTCATTTAGGACACATAAATTACAAGTCAATATAAAGAATGATTAATCTTGACTTATTAATCAAATTGAATTTTAATAAGGAAAAATGCCAAATTTGTGTTGAAGCAAAAAATGCAAAAGGTGTCATTTTCTTCAATAGAAAGGAACACTGAACCTTTGGACTTATTCATAAAAATGTGTGTGATTTAATGTCTATGCAAACGAGAGGTGGTAAAAGTTATTTTTAACTTTTATCGACGATTGCACTAGATACTGTTATGTTTATTTGCTAAGTTGCAAAAATGAGGACGTTGATGCTTTTAAAGATTATAAAAATGAAGTTGAGAATCAACTTAACAAACGAATTAAAACAATTCAGAGTGATAAAGGCGGAGAATATGACTCACCGTTTAATGAATTTTGTGCAGAACATGTCATCATTCATCAAAGGATTGCATCATATTCACCTCAATCTAATGGTGTTGCAGAACGCAAAAACCGTACCTTAAAGAAGATGATGAATGCTATTGTTGATAAGTTTGGGTTTACCTCGGAACTTATAAGGGAAGCAATTCTCTCCGCCAATATCATTTTAAATAAAATTCTGACTAAAAAGATGGATAAAACCCTATATAAACTTTGGAGAAGCCATAGGCCTGGCCATAAATACTTGAAAGTGTTGAGGTGTCTGGCAAAGATTGTGGTACCTAAACCAAGACAAGTGAGATTGATTGCATGTTCATAGGATATGCGACTAACAGTAGTGCATATCGGTTCTTGGTGCACAAATCAGACATTCCTGACATACATGAAAATGTTGTCATAGAGCAAAGAAATGTAGTGTTCTTTGAAGATGTCTTTCTAAAGAAAGACAAAAACAATGAAGAGGCAAGTACTAGTAAGCGAGTGCGTGAGACGACCCCTCAAGAAACTGAGGAACCTCATCAAAGCAAGCAAGCCAGAATACCGACATCCTTTGGGCCAGATTTTCTAAAATATATGGTAGGAAACGAGCCAAGAACTTTCCCTCATGAAATGTCAACTCAAGAAACTCCCTTCTGGAAAAAGACAATAAACAGCGAGATGTATTCTATTCTTCAAAATCACACTTGAGAGCTGGTTGACCTTCCACCAGGAAGTAAACCACTCGGATGCAAGTGGATCTTCAAGAAAAAACTGAAAGAGGATGGGTCTATCGATAAGTACAAGTTCCGGTTGGTAGCTAAAGGCTATCGACAGAAGAAAGGCTTTGACGTTTTTGACACATACTCACTAGTAACTAGGATCACCTCTATAAGGATGCTAGTTGCTATTGCTGCAGTCTACAACTTAAAAATCCATTAGATGGATGTGAAGACTGCCTTTTTGAATGGTGAGTTGGAGAAAGAAATTTATATGGGGCAACCCAAAGGATTCTTTGTCCCAGGACAAGAAAAGGACATATGTTGACTTGTTAAGTCCTTATGCAAACTTAAGCAAGCACCTAAAGACTGGCACTTGAAGTTTGATCAAGCGATGTTGTCTAATGGTTTCAAGATCAAACGAGTGTGACAATTGTGTTTACATCAAGAACACACCAAAAAGCCATGTAATGGTATGTCTCTATCTAGAAGACATGCTAATCATGTGCAATACTCATGATGTCATCATAAGTACAAAGGAAATGTTGACGTGAAACTTGGACATGAAGGATATGGGAATTGCCAACGTTATTCTAGGAATTAAAATTCTAGGGTAGCTGAAGGACTCATTTCATCGCAAACTCACTATATTGAATCTGTTCTAAAACGATTCAAAATGTTTGATGTGAAACCAGTAAAGACTCCACTTGACTTAAGTATACACTTAAGGAAGAACCAAGGCGAACCATTAGCCAATTGAAGCACTCACAAGTGATTGGAAGTCCGATGTACATAACAAACTATACAAGACCAGACTTAGCATGCTCAGTACAAAAACTGAGCATGTTTACCAATAATCCAAGCGATGATCATTGAAGTGAGGTACCTAAAATACACAATGAACCTTGGACTATATTACACAAGATATCCAACAGGGCTAGAAGGGTATCGTGATGCCAACTGGATATCTGATAGTAAAGACTCTAAGTCCACCAGTGGATACTCACAGTTGGGAGTGTTGTTGTGTCGTGAAAATTAACAAAGAACACGTGCATAGCTCGTTGCACTATGGAAGTTGAGTTTATAACACTAGATAAAGCTGGAGAAGAGGCTGAATGACTTCGAAATTTCCTGGAGCATGTTCCATGCTGGCCTAAGCCAATCGCTCCTATCAGCATACACTATGATAGTCAGTCAGCTATAAGACAAGTTCAAAGCAGCATATATAATGGTAAGTCTCGACACATGCGATGGAGACATAACATCATCAAACAGTCGTCTCTAATGGTGTGATTTCCATTTATTATATAAAATTAAAGGAGAATCTTGCAGATCCACTTACAAAAGGTTTGCCTAGAGATCGGCTGTCAAATTTGACAAACGGAATGTCCTAAAGCCTAAAACGCAAGAACCTTTGTAACAGTAACCCAATCTTGTTGACTATAGATCCTAGAATCTTGGTTCAGTAGAACAACTAAGTTATGTAGTTTCAGTAGAGCACTTACCCATTCTGTTGAATAAAAGTGCTGTCTGCGGAAAGAGTTAGGATAATCTAATGCTTTTAATGATTTCCCATATCTTGGTACATCAAATGGAGTATTTAGAATACACTCTATAGGAAACACCTATGTAAGTGTGAAGTGGGTCCATTTCTATGAGAGTTCTGTGAGGCAAGAATTCTCTAAAACACTTTTTGAAACCAGGCTGTTCATGGCCAAAATATACACAACCATGAGAACCAAAAAGGGTGTCAAAGAAATGTTGTATGAGTACTGTTGTCAAGGTTCACATTAAAGACTGACCAGTTGAAGACGTCAAGTCACTAATTAGTCGAGTGGATCCAACAGTACATCATTATGAAAGGTTCAAAGCCAGAAGCTTCCATTTCTGATGCATTATTTCCTTGTATGAGTTCTCTACAAAGTCTGCATCTTCGTTTGCATTAATTTCCATTCATATGGGGGATGTTTGAGTAATTGGAGAAACTTGGGTTTTGGCCCAATTAGACAAGTTGCAAATTCGATTAGAACCATACTTTGAGTTTAATTATAATTAGTTTCTATTAATAACAAATAAAAACTAATGTGCCCTGAATTATCTACGTAACGAGTGAATAATTTTAGGCTTTGGAATCACTCAATTAAGATACAGGTGAATAAGAAATTAATGCTCAAAATAAGTGTAAAACATTATTTAATGGATGTTGTGGCTTCCTAAGAAAGGGATACATCACCCTTGTGGAGGGAATACCACATAGGTGAAAGGAAGTAAACTTACCACCAAATATATGTCAAGAATGCTCACATGATATGTGCCCTAAGGACAAGAGAAGTTTTAACAAGAGGGAAGACCTACAAGATTGACACATGCATGCGTGCTACCCGCCAGTCTTTCCGGATCGTTCATGCTTGTGCTCTTGCTCGGGTTCGGGCTTAGGCTTGGCCTTGGGCCGGTTCCTATCCTTTTAGAAAAAATTGATTTGGGCATTTTGGATTAATTATTTTTTGTAAAAGGATCAAGGCCGCTGCGCCGAAAAGTCTCCAGGAGCGGTCCGGGCCGGTCCATAATCTCCAGGCCTTTCCCTGCGCAAAAAAATCAAAGGATTCATCTGTTTTGATCTAACGGTGTCATCTTTGATCCAATGGCTGCAGTTCAAACTGATCAAACCACACAACAATATGTGATTTTCATCCGACGCCTCAGGATTCATCCTATAGTGCGGTTTTATCTAACGGCTGTGGATTAACCTGCCAGAAATAGCCCAATAAACGCTGTTTCGGTTTTGATCCGGCGGCTCTGGTTGATCTGCAGTTTTGACGACGGTCACAGATTAATCTGTTCAACCAATTCCCAACCAACTAGTCTATATAAACTGAGGCTTGAGTGTGCAATCATAACACACAATTTCCTCTTGTCTTCTGCTCTCTTCTCTTTCTCCATTCTGCATCAAGTTCAAGAGAAGTCGGGATGCTCGAAGGTTCACTGAGGTTCAAGTTGTAGCAGTGCTACTCGACTGAACAGGTACCCGTTGTATCATGGGAGATGATTGCTAACGCCGGTCGGATACAGTATACCAGAGCAATAGATCTTAAGAACAGAGTCCTTGACTCAGCCCGTGTTTGATCTACTTTTTACTGTCTTTACATACGTACCACAAATACTGCATCTTGGTACATGATTGATTGTTTCTAACAAAACGAACGTGAATATCGTGCATTATGACTGGGGACGTAGCTTTGCCAGTACATATTCTCCATTGAATTTTCTTCTAGCTCATTTGAGTACCAAATTTGATAAATTACGTCAAACTACACAATGTTGGCGCGAATTCGCTCTATGCATGTGCTATGAAAATTCTTTGTGTTCAGCTATAATATTTTATTTTATTTTTCAAAAACATCATAAATCCCAGACAATACTCAATTGTTTGTGGTCGACGCATAATGTTTACACCATGATCGCGGTATACTATGCTTGAGACATAAACCGCTATGTCAGTGTGCTATAATTGGGCTTATAATGATCTTGGTGAGTAACATACCATGATGATGATGATCTTTGGTCATATTGTATTATTTTATGGTGCTGATTAGATACACCACGATCACATGTTTGAGCACCATGGTCACAGTGTTTCTAAGATTGAATACAGAACGATCATGGTGTTTGAGTACCGTTATCACTTCACGGTCTTTGTGAAGTCTGATGTGTTTGAGGCTTGTTCTATGGTATTTCTATGGATAGCCTAAAGACAGTGCATTTGAAGAAGAGTTATCTGAAACATTCTCTAGCCTGTCAGAGAACACCTTCGAAGCAATCCATCTGATATTAGAGAACGGCCTTCAAGCCAGAGACTTTCCAAGGGTCGTTAAAGAACACCACTTATGGTCGTTCTATAGACTCATAGTACGGTCTTGAAAATAGGGTCATTCTATGGACCACATTAACCACAAGGCTATATACTCACCAAAGTCATTATAGTGGATTATACAATGTCATAGAAAGAGCACACATCGTTGTTACGGTGTATGACTGACATCCCAAATTTGAATTTTTAGAGAATTTCAAGTTTTTACAAATTTACCCCTCAATCATTTAGAACATGTACAATTGCACAAAACTTGTAAGATTTTGCAATTTTGTCACTCAATTTTCTCAATCTGCAAAGTTACCCAGTTATGTCCATACCGACACAAATGCCCCAGGTTATAAACAACTCCAGTCCAAATCACATTGCACCAGCTTCACATCCACTAAAAGCACAGTCCAACCTAATGAATGAATTTTCGATTTCGATAAACATAATGACTTATGATCTGAAAGACTTCATGCATCTATCTGCACCCTCTAAATCCTAGATTGAAACATCTAGTGGAGAGTTAATATAGGTTTTGAGAGAGGGCCCTATCACTTTTTCTCTATAAATGAAGTTAAATAATCGCATTTATGTCTCAAAGTTGTCATCCAAATTACTCTCAATTAGTCACATGACGAAGGAACGGAATTCTGTGGTGCTGATGCATTCTGATTTTTGCCTCTTATAGGACATTCTCACAAAGGAGATTGTTGGGTGTGTTACTCAACACGGAGGCCTCTACTACATTGATGAGGTGACTCAGCAAGGTTGTGTCATGCATGCGCACAGAACGACCTAAAGGCAACTTTGGCTATGACACAAAGTTTTGGGTCAACCGTCTTTTGGGTATCTCAAACACCTACTTCTGAATATTTTTACAAATAATTTCACTTCTATGACATGCAAAACATACATTTATGCTAAAAGTCATAGAACTACATTCCGACCAAATAACACATGAGCTGACTGTATTTTCTCTTTAATATACTATAATGTATCGAGATCAGTCCCCCTCTTTAATCATAGTTTATAGTATTTTGTACCACTTGTCGGTAATTTATCTTATATAACCAAGATATATTTTCTGAACCATAAATGTGAAGTGCGTGAGAAATTTTGTATTTTTTCAAATGATTCATACTCAGTTCAACACAAAAATACAAATTCTCCACTCTGAAACTAGCAATAGAGTTTTTCAGTCATCCTGTGCATGCTTTCTTCCAAAAACACGGCTAGATCCACCAAACCACATGCCCATACACCACTCAAAATAGAGTAGCAAAACAAAAAAATTGTGTTCTTCTTGAAATGACTCGGTACAAGATGCTTAATTCCCATGTCCCATAAAGTTTTTGGCCGGATGCTATTGCTACGTCTGTCTACTTTCTCAATCGCATACCTACAAAAGTTCTTCATCACCAGACCCCACCACAAGTAATGCCTACTCAATCTACCATCCCATCAGTTTTGAGATTACCATCCGAGTCATGGGTGCTTGGTATTTATCCACATTTCCAAAATTGAACAGTTTAAACTTGAACCCTGTGCAATAAAATGTGTTTTTGTTAGCTATGCCATACATCAGAAAGGGTATCAGTGCTACAGGCCTATCACTGGTCCTATTTATGTCATCGTAGACTGCATATTTCTTAAGTCAGAATACTTCCTTAGTCACCAACCTAGCAATCAGAGGGAGCAATTCAGTGAGTCAATAGATTGGTTGACTAACCTAAGCTGTCCAACGACTATTCCAATAGGACAGATACATGAAGCCACCGAGTCTGCCACTTCCAACATAGAAAAAGCTGATGATTCATTGCCAAGCCCAGGGAGACTGCTTTGTCAGATTCTAAAAAGAGGTAAACAAATCTCACTCGAATAACCGCTCCTCTAATTGAATATTTTGGCTACTGTTATTGACGATAATTCAAGGGAAAGACATGGTTTTGCCTTACCTCCAAGGATAAATATATATGTACTACCTTAACGATACTCATCCAAACATGTGTCTAGTATTTCTAGTTATCCAATAAATATATATAGAGGAAGAATGGCAGATTGTGCACGTGTGTTTTCAATCACTCTTCTATGAGAATCTATTCTGAGGACAGTATATGAAGTGAGTAAGAAAACGAAATGGCCATGAGTACAGAGATGAGGGCCTTAAAAAAGAGTGCAACATGGCAGACATGCCAACAGTCAGAAGGAAAAAGACCAGTTGGACGCAGGTGGATCTTCATCGTGTAGTATAAACTAGATGACATCATTGATCCCTATAAATCACGATTGGTGATTGAGGGGTACATACAGATATATAGTATTGATTACTCAAAAACTTTCCCTATGGTTGTAAAAATCGATACCATCATGATACTATTCTCTATAACAACAAATAAAGGCTAGCCACTTTGTCACTTTGAGTTAGAAAATGCTTTTCACCATGGAGACTTGAAAGAAGAAGTATATATGGAAGTTCCGTTGGCTTCTCTGGTGAGTTTTAGAAAGGTTAAGTATGTTGATTTTGGAAGACCCTTTATAGACTCAAACAGTCTCCTCGTGTGCGGTTTCAAAGGTTTACTATGGCAATGAAGCGGCATAGATATAAATAGAGTAACTCTGATCGTAATTTAGTTTTTAAAAAACAAGGTAAGTGGTCACTTGTTTAATAATATATGTACATGATATGAACATAAAAGGAAGTGAAACTGAAGAAATCGCAAGACTGAAGAAGACTTTGTTTATGGAATTTGAAATGGACCTATGAGGTCTGACTACTTCTTGGGAATTGAACTTATGCGATCCTACAAAGGAGTTTTTATATCTCAGTAAAAATATATTCTAGATCTACTTGTAGAGACATGTATGATTGATTGTTAACCGACATAGACTCCAATACAAGTTAACCATGTGCTACAAATGCAGGAAAGAGCTAGTCCATCAGACAAAGAAAGATATCAACAATTGGTTGGTAAACTGACTTACACGGAACATAATTATGATATTTGAAAGGCATGGCGGAAAATGTAATTATATTTAGAAAAATAGATATTCGGATATTGAAGCATATACTGACGCAGATCAGCCCGACAACCCAAATAATCAAGGACCACATCGGGGTACTTTACGCTAATCGGAAGAAACTTAGTGACTTGGAGAAGTAAAAGGTGAGAGATAGTAGCACTTTCTAGTGCTAATGCAGAATTTCAAAGATTGCTAAAGGCGTAATAGAAATTTTGTGGATAAAGAAGTTAATGACCGAGATTGGTTTTCCATCGTGTTTTCCAAGTGAACTAAGATGTGCTAATAAAGCATCAACAAGTATCTCAGAAAACTCAGTCCATCATGATAGAACAAAATATGTGAAAGTCCATAGACACTTTATAAAGGAGAAAATTGAGGAAGGAATCATTAAACTACCATTTGTGAATCTGAAGATCAGACAGCTCATATTATCACAAAAGTAGTGTGTTTGACTCAATGCTAGTGCAAGATGGGTATTGAAGATCACACTACTAAACTTGATGTGGAGTGATGGAAAGCACCAAAGATGACGAGTAACAATCAGAATATGATTACGTCGGATATGATTACACAGAATCAATGAATCACAATCGTTGTATTTATTTTTCTGTATTCATTTTTTTACTATAGTTAGTGATAGCATAAAACTATAAATGGGAGACTTTTGTATGCTAATGAAATCAATGAAAAATATTTTGAGCCACAAACAAACACACTTTGTCTAAAATTTTTACAAAGTAGGCTCACTTCCACGTTGGACCAGGTAGCAGAACTATATGTAAGTGAGATCATCCATCTACACGCAGTACCTGTGAGTATTATATCATGTCTGGATCGAAAGTTCGTCTCGAGATTTTTGCAATGGTTACAAAACGCTTTGGAAACTCAGCTGAAATTGACGTTGCATTTCACCCTCAGACATATCGTTGGCCCCTAACGTATGATACATATTTCAGAGGACAAGTTGCAGGAATGTATGTTTCAATTGAAAGGTGACTGGATAAGTATCTTACATTTGCAGAATTCGGTTAAACAACATTTACCAAGGCATTCGAATAACACTGTTTGAAGCCTTATTGAACGGAAGTGTTGATCCTCACTCTCCTAGATCAAAGTAGGAGAAGTGAGACAATTGTATCGTAGTCTTCTAACTGAAGTACAAGTTTTGAGGACGAATTTTTTTTTAATGGGAGAAGGGTGCACGCAAATTTATTTATTAAAACCAAGGCGAAAAAATGTAACTAAATAAGCGAAAGGTGAATTTTAAATGGGAGGTAATTTTATTGTTACCTCCTAGTTCAGAAAAACGTATGGGTGCCGCCAAGGGAGAGCACACAGTATACTCCAAACTTCACTAGAATCCCAGAAAGATAACAAAAACGCTGATCAAGAAGATGAGAACACCATTGGAATCTCCGAGTGAAATCGGATCATCTTGATGATACAAACTTTGTTTTTCTTCTCTTAAAGGAGTACAAGTTTAGGGCTGTAGTTTCGGATTTTATTGTCAAATTAGGCTAGAGTAGTTAGAAAATTGAGGATAGACGATAAAAATAGATGATGTGTAATGAATGTGAATAGGTTGTTGTTGGATAAAGGGATTTTGAATCTTCATCCGTTTAATATTATGTTTAAAATATAAATTATGTAATTGAGTGCACTGTATGAATTTTGTACTTAAGATATCCCATATGCGTGAAATTTGCAAAACCAATTCCAAAACCGATACAAAAGCTAGTTCTTAAATGACCAAAAAACCGTACCATTTACTGGGCAATATCCTTGCCGCCGACGGCTCGTCAAGTTCACAGCTTGTGCATCTGGGGACTGAGTCGGGCTATTCAGTTGAGGTTCTGAATGCAAATTGATCACCAAACTGATTTAAAAAAAGGTTTTCGGTATAGTAGGTTTCGGCGTTCACACATGATTCGGAAAAAGGACTGGATCGTTACGCGGATTCGAAAAGGGACCAGATCATTTTGCGATCCAATGTACGCAACTTTACCCTACACTTTGTGCAAGCGGCTATTTCCGTGGCTCGAATCTGTTAACAAAATTACTATGATCACCATGAAAACTGAAAATAATAAACACAACTCAATCATGATCATAAGTGCAACACCAAAAAATAGCAATTCATATCAATTGACGAATTAAACAATGGATAAAATTTGAATACAATCGTTCGCGCCAAATTGCGCAAAGGAGGAACATATCAAACAGTTTTAGAGAGAAATTGGAAGAAGAAGAATTGCGGTTATTTCATTGAACTCGACTGTATAACACTGATTACAAGACCTTATATACTGTTTTCTACTAAGTAACTATCAGCTACACTATTCTATAACCGCTTTTCAATGAAGGCACCCTATGGTTAGGTAACACGCTTCTCTTCTGCTGAGTAGGCACTTGATCCGTAGCACTTCAGCTGAAATTTGTGTTTCTTGTTTAATCCTGTAGCTGTCCAATCCACCGACCATATATTAGCTTGAGATTGATCCGTGTATTAGCTTGTTAACCAATGCCATGCTTTGAAACTGCCACATCATCTTTACTGCTGCACTTCCCTTGAGTTTGAGCAGCTGATGCCTGCTGCTTCAGTCCAAGCTCAGTTTTAACCCCCCCCCTCAAACCTGATCTTCCAAATGCTTCACATAGACCCGTAACTGAAGTCAGGTTTGCCATTCTGCTGTGATCCTATATGTAGTCTTGTGATAGTAAGATATAACAACTTTCCAATGATCCTCCTATATGTGGATACTTCTGATATCAAGGGAGAATCATTATCCTCCAACTTCAAATTCTGCTTCACTGGAGTTTTGGCTGGTTTAGACCCCAAATAGCCTCTATGTTCCAACAACTCCAAGATGTACTTTCTTTGGCTAAGCATGATCCCCCCTTGTGACCTGATTACCTATAGGCCTAGAAAATATTTCAGGTCACCCATGTCCTTGATGCTGAATTGTTGATGTAATGCTACCTTGATCTGAGAAATGTCTGATAAGGAATCACTAGCAAGGATGATATCATCAACATAGACTAACAAAACCAAGAAATAAGTGCTGGTCTGCCTGGTAAAAAGAGTGTAGTCATGCTTGGACTGAGTACAACCTTGAGAAATCAAGAATTAGGTCTATTTTTCATTCCACTGTCGAATGGCATGCTTCAGGCCATAAAGAGACTTATTTAGCTTACACACTGTTCCTAGAGCATTGGAAGTGCCTTCAGGTGGAATCATATAAATGGCTTCAGACAAATCACCATGCAAAGGCATTATTTATATGAAGCTAATGCAAGTGCCAACCCTTACCTGCTACAACAGAAAAAACAAGCCTAACAGTAGTCATCTTGGCAACATGACTAAAGGTATCATTGTAGTCCACTCTAAGCTGCTATGTATAGCCCTTGGCAACCAGACGGGCTTTAAAACACTCAACACTGCCATCTGTCTTTCTTTTTATCCTATAGACCCACTTACATCCAATTGGAACCTTACCTTCACGTATAGGAGTCATGGTCCAAGTATGGTTTGCTTCAAGGGCAGCAAGCTCCTCTTGCATAGCAACCTGCCATTCTGGAATACTGGATGCTTGCTAAAAAAGAGTTAGGCTCTTGTTGCAAACTAATATTAAAAATGTAGTTCTTATGCTCAGGAGTCAGGTCATCATAAGACAAATAGGATTCAATAGGATAGGAGACGGAAGAGGATGAAGTAGGATGCTGCTACTGAAAAGAGGTGAGATGATGGCAGTAATAGCCTTAAAGATAGCCTGGTGGTTTTCTGAGTCTTATGACTCTAGGTGTAGGCTCAATATATGGTGAAGACAATGGGGATGAAGGTGTATTAGAAAAAGAAGGTGATGACGGAAAAAGAGATTGAGATATTTTAGAAAATAGATCTAGAAAAAAGGAGTAGCTGGACTGGGAGGAAGAGGATCTGTGTAGGAAAAAGTAATATGGGGGAAAAGAAGAACTTTCATTGACAAGTGGTATTATCGAAGAAATGGAAAAAAGATTTTGGAAAGGAAAAACATTTTCCTGGAATTGAACCTCTCTTGAAACAAATAATGCCTTCTGTTTAAGTTCTACAGTATATAGCCTTTTGATGTCACAGAAAGGTCTAAAAACAGACATGGGATAGCTCTTGGTTCAAACTTAGTTTTGTGTGGACTGATATAATAGGCATAGGCCAGACATCCAAACACCTTGAGGTTACTATATTTGGGCTGATTATTATATAAACGTGCAAAAGGTGTTTGCTATTGTAGAACTGGAGTAGGAAGGATATTGACTAAATAGGTAGCATGTTCAACACAGGATCCTCAGTAAGATAAATGCAAATGAGCTTGAAACCTCAATTCTCTAGCTATGTTGAGGATATGTTGATATTTTCTTTCCACTACCCCATTTCGTTCGGAAGTGTATGTGTAAATGGGTTGATGGAGAATTCCCTTGGATTTATATAATTTTGTCATAGAAAATTCAATCTCATTGTCTATTCTAAGTGTTTTGATTTGTGCCTCAAAATGAGTTGAAACAAACTGACAGAAGCTTTGTATAACAGATCTGACCTATGCCTTACTTTTAAGCAAATATAACCAAGTATAACGACTGAAGTCATCAACAATTGTCAAGAAGTAATACTGTCCATATATGGTTGGGTGTTTATAAGGATCCCATATGCCCATATGTACAAGGCCGAATGCATGATGAGAAACAGATAGGGAAATTGGAAAAGGAAGCCTTTTCATTTTGGCCAATGGACAAATTTTACAGAAATCCTTACAGCTAAAGCCTATAACATCAGTATTTTTCTTGTGGATTTCTTTTATTCTTGCAGGAGAGGGATGCAGCAGCAGCAAAAGGAGTAGTGACAGGGATTGAGGCTGTAGCTGGGTCAATTGATTTATGTGTACCATGGAGATAGTAAAGCCCATGATGTGGTTCAGCTGAACCAATCAACTTTCTGCAAGGATGATCCTTAAGCAAACAGGTTGTTCCATGAATTGAATAAGCACAGATAATGAAGCAGTCAATTTACTGATAGAAAGAAGATTAAAAGAGAAGGAGGGTACAAAGAGGACATCGTCAAGCACAAGTCCAAAAGTGATTTGAACCTTACCAATGTATGTGGCTGGCACTGTATGATTGTTAGGCTGAGTCTAAGATCTATACATTTATATTTTTATTTGAACAATTATCTCTCTTGTTCAGCTTGAGCAGACAACAGTGTGTCTTGAGAGGAACCACCAAGTGCATTCACTGCAAAGACAGACGTTGAAGTTCCTGTTTCTTCCTTTACATTCAACAGGCAGTTTCACGTGCTGCTCATATGTTAGCATGAGATGTTGATACAAAGGTTCAACATACTCCTGGTTCTTGGATTTTCCATAATCTGTCACCAAATCCACCATGTTAACCTGACCTTTGGACTTAAAACCAGGAGGTAATCCATGCTTCCTAAAGCATCTCTCCATCATATGTCTAATCATTCCACAGTGAGTGCACTATGGCCTCCTATTATTGTCAGGATAAAACCTACCACTGCCCCTTCTGTAGATATTACTCTGTGCTCTATTGAAATATGCTTTAGTAACAGATTCACCATCATCATCAACTAAAAAGGTTGTAGGTGCATTGGAAAAGGTTCCCTGGCCTATTTAATTAGTCAGCTTTCTCTCATACCTAAGAGCCATAGAAAATGCACTGCCTATGTCTTGTAAAGGTGTCATGACAAATGCCTAAGACTTGACAGGTTAATAATCGTCATTGAGTCCTTTCACAAATTTGATCACTTAATCACTCTGTACAAATTCTTTCATCTGACTCGTTAAATTACATTTACATCCATGACATTCACAAACTGATATTGGTCTCAAGGCTAGCATTCATGACATTCATTGAACTCGACTGTACAACACTGATTACTACGCCTTATATACTACTTTCTACTAATTAACTATCAGCTACTCTATTCCATAACCGCTTTTCAACGAAGGCGCCCTATGCTTAGGTAATACGCTTCTCCTATGCTGAGCTGGCACTTAATCCGCAGCACTTCAGTTGAAATTTGTGTTTCTTGTTTAATCCAGTAGCTGTCCAATCCACCAATCATATGTTAGCTTGAGATTGATCCGTGTATTAGCTTGTTAACCAATGCCATCCTTTGGAACTGCCACATCATCTTTATTGTTGCACTTCCCTTGATTTTGAGCAGCTGATGCCCGCTGCTTTAGTCCAAGCTCAGTTTTAACATATGTGACCTCAAAGTCACTAACCAACAACATCTCCAATTTCTCCAAAGCCCGCTCTCACCACCAAACTGACTAGTATACCTTAAAAAGAAGGGTTCTTTTACCGAAAAGGATCCGCAAAGGGTAAGAGATGCCATTGGCATGAAATAGTAAGACGTGAACTAATTCTTGTCAATCCCTAAATGATTACGCTCAAGCTTTTGACATAAAAGAAATGGAGTGACTGACCGGTCTAGAGACATCACCGACCGAGCGACACTCTTCAACTCCAAAGTGTTATAAAACTCATTGGTGACTGGAAATGTGGTCTTATTTATTTTGCGGATTATATGATTTATGTATGAATTATATAGATGAGAGCATATCAACTATCTTCCCAGTTTGTATGAAATTCATGGTTGAAAGCGTGTCATATGTGTGACCCATCTATATGAAACGGACAGATGAGAACGTTACACCTGATAGTGTTGGAAACGAATCAGGTTACACAAAATTGAATTCTGTACAGTGCGTGCTTGTGAAACAAAGCTACAGCCGACCTGCCGACCTGGACAGTCAGGTACGATTAGTCTAAGCAGTGTAATTGGGTTTGCATTCTAGACAGTCAGCCGACCGCCGACCTTAGCACACTAATACTGCATAACAATTCTGTGCTGACAGCTATCTAGTCGAGGCTAGCATGGCGCTGCAGAACAATAAATGCTCTCAGCCAACAAGTCGAGCTCAGCACACAGCAGAACTCAGCTCGGTAAAACTGCAGAATAACAGTGCTGCTTATCAACCGATAAGAGCTCGGCAACAGCTCAGCACGACAGCGCTAAATTAATAGCAACTCAGCAGTTCAGCCAAGCAAAAAATCCAAGGTGAGTCAAGGACTCTGTCCTTAAGACATATTGCTCCGGTATACAGTGCCTAACCAAAGAAAGCAATCGTCTCCCATGATACAAGGAAATTAGTTTAGATGAGCAGCACTGTAGCGTATGAACTCAACGAAGCAGAGAAGCAGTATGCAGTGAAGGAGTGATGATTTGCAGAATGGGAGATTGTAGAGAGAAAGGAAGAAGACTGATTTCTGAATGATTCTAGTGATAACCACATAGGTCAGCTTGGCCTACTATTTATAAGGGAAAAAGTAAGTCATGTTGTTACGGTCAGTTCAACCACAGCAGTAGGATCAGATACCTGCTCGGTCTGAAACCTTGGATCAAATAACCGTATCAGATATGCCCCACAGCCGTTGGATCAAATAACTGTTCAATCTGAGCCTTCAGATCATAATAATTTCAGGTCATCTCAGCAATGTTAAAGCTCAACAACTTTTCAAAACATAAACCTTAGCTAATCCCAACAACCTGGAGAAGTTTAAATTTGAACAAACTTCCTTCCCAGCTGATAGGATCTGACCCGCTGCCTGCAGGATTTGGCCTGCAGCCTACAGCTCGCAATCTGGGCCCAAGCGTGAGCCCATCAGGCCCGCAGCCTACGCCTGAGCCTATTTGCTGAGCTGAGCTGATTTCCACATTTCCCCCTACTTTGGGCATTCATTTCTCATTCACCCAATATCGTAATTGAGTAATTCAAAAGCTTAATATTATCTACTCGTTATATAGATAATTAAGGACTCATTAGTTTCCACTTATCATTAATGAAAACTAACCAAATTTAAGCTCAAAATATGTTGCTAACCTCGGTTTGCAAATGGGCCCATTTCTTTCAATTTTCTTCAACAATCCCTCACATGAATGAGAATTAATGCAAATTCATATGAAGACTCTATCGAGAAGTTAGACAAGAAAATGTCGCATCAGGAGAGATAGCTTCTAGCTTTGAACCTTCCCTAGTGATGTACTGTCGAATCCACTCGGCTAATTAGTGACTTGATGTCTTGAACTAGTCGGCCTTTGTTGTGAAGCTAGACAACACCACTCACACAACATTTCCTTTAACACCTTTTTGGTTCTCATGATTGTGTTTGTTTTAGCCATGAACCGCCTGGTTTTAGCAAGTGTTTTAGATAATTCTTGCCCACAAAATTCTCATAGAAGCGGTCCCACATCACACTTACATAGGTGTTTCCTTTAAAGAATATTCTGCCATACACCCACTTGATATATCAAGATATAGGAACCATTAAAAGTATTAGCTTATCCTAAATCTTTCTGGAGACATCACTTTTATTTAACAGAATGAGTAAGTACTCACTGAAACTTCACAATTTAGTTGTCCCATTGAACCAAGATTCTGGGATCTCCAGTCAAAAAGGTTGGATTTCCATTACAAAGGTTCTTGCATCATAGGCATTAGTCCCATTCCGTTTGTCAAATTTAACTTCTGATCTCTAGGCAAACATTTTGTAAGCAGATCCGCAAGATTCAACTTTGATTTTAAATAATCAATGGAAATCACGCCATTAAAGATCAACTGTTTAATGGTGTTGTGTCTCTGATGTATGTGTCGAGACGTACCATTGTACATGCCGCTTTGAGCTCATCCTATAGCTGAATGACTATCACAATGTATTCTGATAGGAGCGATTGGCTTAGCCAGCATGGCACATCTTCCTGGAAATTTTGAAGCCATTCAGCCTCTTCCTCGGCTTTATCTAGTGCTATAAACTTAGCTTCTATAGTGGAGCGAGGCATGCACGTTTGCTTTGTGGATTTCCATAACACAGCACCTCCACCAACATTGAACAAATATCCACTAGTGGACTTAGAATCTTTACTATCATATATCCAGTTGACATCACAATAGCCTTCCAATACTGTTGGATATCTCACATAATGTAATTCAAGGTTCATTGTATACTTCAAGTATCTCATCACTCTATTTAGAGCTTTCTAATGATTATCACTTGGATTGCTGGTAAACCTGTTCAGTTTGTTTACTGAACATGCTAAGTCTGGTCTTGTATAGTTTGTTACGTACATCAGACTACCAATTACTTGTGAGTACTCTAATTGAGCTACAGGCTCGCCTTGGTTCTTTCTCAAGTGTATACTTAAGTCGAGTAGAGTCTTCACTGGTTTCACATCAAACATATTGAAACGTTTTAAAACAGATTCAATATAGTGAGTTTTTGACAACATGAGTCCTTCGTCTACCCTAGAAATTTTAATTCCTAGAATAACGTTGGCAACTCCCATATCCTTCATATCGAAGTTTTTCGTCAACATTTTCTTTGTATTTAAGATGATATCACGCGTACTGCCCATGATTAGCATGTCGTCTACATAGATATATACTATTACATAGGCATTCTGTGTGTTCTTAATGTAGACACACTTGTCACACTCATTGAACTTGAAACCATTAGCTACATCGCTTGATCAAATTTCAAATGCCATTGTTTAGGTGCTTGCTTAGGTCCGTGCAAGGACTTAACAAGTCTACAGACTTTTGATTCTTGTCCTAGAACAACAAACCCTTCATGTTGTTCCATATGATTTTCTTCTTCTTACTCACCATTTAGAAAAGCAGTTTTCACATCCATCTGATGGATTTCCAAGTTGTAGACTGCAGCAATAGTAACTAGCAACCTTATAGAAGTGTACCGAGTCACTGGTGAGTATGTGTCAAAAAATTCAAAGCCTTTCTTCTGTAGAGAGCCTTTAGCTACCAACCTGGCCTTGTACTTTTGGATAGATCCATCCTTTTTCATCTTCTTATTGAAAATACACTTGCACCCGAGTGGTTTACTTTCCGGTGGAAAGTCAACCAGCTTTCAAGTGTGATTCAGAAGAATCGAGTCTATCTCGCTGTTTATTGTCTCTTTCTAGAAGGGAGCTTCTAGAGTTGATGTTGCCTCAAAAAAGGTCCTCGGCTCGTTTTTTAGCATATAGGTTAGAAAATCCAGTCCAAATGAAGTTGGTATTCTGGCTCGCTTGCTTTGATGAAGTTCTTCATTTTCTTGTGGGGTCGTCTCATTCATTTGCTTACCAATACTTGTCTCTTCTTTGTTTTTGTCTTTCTTTGGAAAGACATCTTCAAAGAACACTGCATTCATTGATCTATGTCAACATTTTCACGTATGCCAGGAATGTCGGATTTGTGCACCAAGAATCGATATGCACTACTGTTCGTCACATATCCTATGAATATGCAGTCAATTGTTTTAGGCCTAATTTTTACTTGTCTTGGTTTAGGTACTGCAACCTTTGTCAGGCATCCCCACACTTTCAAGTATTTGTAACTAGGCTTGTGACCCTTCCAAAGATTGTATGAGGTTTCATCCATCTTTTTAGATGGAATTTTATTCAAAATGACGTTAGCTGAGAGAATCGCTTCGCCCCACAAGTTCTTACGTAAACCTAAACTTATCAACATAACATTAATCATCTCTTTCAGAGTTCGGTTCTTTCTTTAAGAAATACCATTCAATTGAGGTGAATATGGTGTAGCCGTTTGATGAATAATGCCATGTTCCGAGCAGAATTCATTAAACGGCGTATCATATTCGCCACCTCTATCACTATGAATTGCTTTAATTCGTTTGCTAAGTTGATTCTCAACTTTATTTTTATAGTCTTTGAAAGCATCAACGGCATCATTTTTGCTACTTAGCAAATGAACATAACATTATCTTGTGCAATCATCGATAAAAGTGACAAAGTACTTTTTACCCCCATCGTTTGCACAAACTTTAAATCACACACATCTGAATGAATTAAATCCAAAGGTTCAATGTTCCTCTCTATTGAAAAAAATGCTGCCTTACCATTTTTGCTTAAACACATATTTGACATTTTTCCTTATCAAAATTTGAATTTGGGTAATAAGTCACAATTAACCATTCGTTGTATTGACATATAATTTACATATTCCAAATGAAAATGCCATAAATAAGAAGCCTCAAGCATGTAAACAGAAGAGGCAGCAGTATTATTAGCCTATGCAGGCATTTCTTTCTTGGGTACAATAGCGATGGCATTTAATTTAAACATCCTATTTCCTACGTACCCCTTCCCCAAATACATCTCATGTAGGACCTGTATAGCACTACTTGATCAACCTTGTACAAGAATGAGATGTATATGGGTGTTAAAATCAAAGCATATACAGAATTTAAATGTAAGTATGATAGGCTTGAGGCTATGAGCAAGAGAAGAGAATATGAGAAGAAGAGAAGTCTTGCTTTGCACTTGCTTGAATATGAAAATGTAGCTTGCATTT
This sequence comes from Eustoma russellianum, assembly GCA_036186865.1. Lineage (NCBI taxonomy): Eukaryota > Viridiplantae > Streptophyta > Magnoliopsida > Gentianales > Gentianaceae > Eustoma > Eustoma russellianum. The sequence continues at coordinate 32,826,428 of AP025041.1, forward strand.
TCTTGAACATCTTTCCCCCTTTTATAGGTGTAGACGCCCCATATGGCTGAATTCTTCCTTGAAGATTGTATTGAATACCCTTGGAAGATGCCTTGTATAACTTTGTGACACACCTTTGCTTACTTGGTGAAATGTGATTGGACAAACGATGTGTCTTCGCCTAGTTGTCGCTCCATGATAGGGCTTTCATTTTCCACCTTGGCACACATAAAATGACCTGGAATTTAATCATAAAAAATCTAAAAACATGTCAAAATTCACATATGTTGATTGCCAGTCAATTATAATGTGATTGTCCCTCATTTTTGGAATTATTTTGATGACAAATCCATGCAAAAAATTGGCCATAATAATCATGTGCTGAAAACTTCAGCACTTGTTTGAATTGGAATCCTTCCTTTATGTGTCTTGGCCTTCTTCAATGTCACCAATTACTTGTGGATCATTCTCCACCAATCAAAATTTCAAACAAGCTCCACCTAAGCTCCACATAAGCTACAAATGGTGTGCAAGAGCTCAGCTCCATGTGCTGAAATTGTTTTGAAATTTCGGCACTTAATGGTGCAATATCTTCACATATATGACAAATTTCAATCAACACTTAAATTATTTTCTAGAATACTCTAATGTGTCTTAGATGTGTAAAATATGTCTAGATACATGTCACAAAAAAATTATGAACAAACGTCCCATGTGAGTGTGTAGAAAAACAAATTTTCGACTACCGTTGACTACACGATTTTTCTCCAATTAGTCTCAAATCTCTTAGACATGTATAATATGTTATGTAACTTATAATATACATAATATAGTGTGTAATTTCAGCTCCAACAGCTGAGAACAAAATGGGCCATGGTGGTGATAAAATTTGAATTTGAATTTCCAACAAATCAAGACAAATTTACGTAATTGATATGTGTAAACATAGTATGACTTTGGGGCTGAAATGAAAATTTGGTGCAAAAAATTTTTGAGTGTTTGGAGTGTATATAAGCTGGCCACCTTTGTATGGTAAGTATGTGACATGTCGGAAATGGTTCAGTAGTTATCCGATGTGGCAATTTTCGGTTTATGGGCTAGTGACATGTCGGTATAATTATGGTAACTTGATGACATGTAATGTATGATATGGAACCTGTATAGGCTCACAAATATGATGTGTATATGGTAGCATGATGTCGACGTACATTCATGATATATCGGTGAAACGTCGGGATAGAAGTATATAGCTCGTCGTTATAAAAATATGTGTGTGTGTATATATATATATATATATATATATATATATATATATATATATGGGCCGTGTGTGTGTGAGTGTGGAGAGGACTTTCCATTCCAAATTTGCTGCCAAGTAGTTATCTCCAAATATATCTCTTTAAGCTCTTCATTTAATGAACTAGTTAGTTCATCTCCTCAAGCACTTTATTAAATGAACTAGTTTAGTTCAATTAACATGGCACATGAAAATAGTATAAACACAACAATGGTTTTCCATATGATGTAAGCCTTAACGCTTCATGGCACGCTAGTACGACAATATTATATATAAGCATATAAAGCATATCTATCACATACGCATGTCATGTAACACTTAAATCATGCATTTTGGAAACACGTAACATTTAAATCATCTATTTTCATATCACTTAAACCCCGATTTCTCTACATGTCTTTTTTCGAAAGAATAACTTTATTTGACTTTAACATTAGTCTAAAGCCATGCATGACTTGAAGAGCCCCAGAAACCAAATTCTTCCAAATGTCGGGGACGTGCAACATATTCTACAGAGTAAGATGCTTCCCTGAGGTCAACTTTAGAACAATTTTCCCTTCGCCTTCGATCTTCGATGAGGCAGAGTTCCCCATATAAAGTTGTTCGCTGTTCTCGGACTGGTATTCTGAGAACATATTCCTGCTGGAGCAGACATGTCTTGTGGCACCGCATGTTTCCCACAACATTGCACTCTAAGACCACGGCACCGAGGTTCAGATCGTCCATAGCAGCAACAAGGTTCGCTTTTCCCTCAGTTTGCTTCTTCTTGGGCTTGCGGCATTCATTGCTGACATGCCTCTGAATGTCATAATTGTAGTATTTTCCTGTGAACTTCTTAGCTATCTTCTTGCCTTTGTTGTTCACCCCAAAGTGGCCTTTCTTTTTCTTGACCTCTGCAACATGGGTCTTGGCCTAACCAGAACTGACATGTAGCTTTCTTTCCGATCTTTGATTATCCTCCTCTATGCGTAGTCGGACAATCAGATCTTCCAATGTCATCTCCTTTCCTTGGTCAAAAACTTGGCCAGTCTTAGGGCAGTCAAGAAGAACAACACCTTCTACTTCCATCTTTTGAAGAAGCTGTCATCGAACTTCTCTTGTTTCTCCATTTAGGGCCACGGCAGGACCCGGTGCAGCAGTCACAGGCACCCCAACGTTTGGTGCCACAGGAACATCATTCTGTACGTCAGCTCCATGAACAGAGCTTGAACTTGCGTTCTCTATTTCAGTTTCTGTAAAATGTCAGAAACAAACAACTGAGAATCAATACATAATCAATATGGAATACGTCTTAAGATTGTTGGAAAAGAATCAAGTCAGACAAAATTGAATTATGTGCCGTGCTTGTTTGTGAAACAAAGCAACAGCCGACCAGCCGACCTGGACAGTCAGTACAATCAGTCCAAGCAGCGCAATTGGGTTTGCGTTCTGAACAGTCAGCCGATCTGTCGAGCTCAGCACAGCGGTACTGTAGAACAGCTCTGTGCTGATAGCTGTCTAGTCGAGCTTAGCACAACAACAATGCTCAGCACAGTAGTGCTGCAGAACAACAAATGCTCTCAGACAACCAGCCAGGCTCAACACACAGCAGGCCTCAGCTCAGAAACACTACATAATAATTATGCTACTTATCAACCGATCAGCCGAGCTCAGCACACAGCAGAGCTGAACTCGGCAACAGCTCAGCACGACAGTGCTAAGTTAACATCAACTCAGCAGTTCAGCCGAGCAGAAAATTTAAGATGAGTCCAGGACTCTGTCCTTAAGACTTATTACTCCAGTATATTGTGCCCAACCAAATGAAGCAATCGTCTTCCAGGATAAAACAAAATCAATTCAGACGAGCACCATTGCAACGTATGAACTTAACGAACCTGTAAAATGTTCTTGCTTCTTGGATGACTTGGAAAATGCAGAGATGGAGTATGCAGTGAAGGAGTGATGATTTGCAGAATGGGAGACTGCAGAGAGAAAGGAAGAAGACTAATTTTTGAACGATTCTAGTGATGACCACAGAGGTCAGCTCGGCCTACTATTTATAAGGGAAAACTGAGGTTAGGTTGTTATATTCAGTTCAACCACAGCCATAAGATCAGATATCTGCTCAGGTCTGCCCCACAACCGTTGGATCAAATAACTGTTCAATCTGAACCTTTAGATTAAAACAACTTCAGCTTAGGTCAGCTCAGCTCAGCAGGGTTAAGGCTCAACAACTTTTCAAAAGTTAAACCTTAGCTGATCCCAACAATCTGGAGAAGTTTAAATTTAAATAAATTTCCTTCCCAGCTGATAGGATCCGACCCACTGCATACAGAATCCGGTCTGCAGCCTATAGCCCGCAATCTAGGCCCAAGCACGAGCCCATTAGGCCCGCAGCCTGCGCCTGAGCCCATTTGCCGAGCTGAGCTGATTTCTACATTTTTTCCTACATTGAGCATTCATTTCTCATTCACCTGGTATCGTAATTGAGTTATTCAAAATCCTAAAATTATCTATTCGTTATATAGATAATTAAGGACTCATTAGTTTTTACTTATCATTAATGAAAACTAATTAAAGTTAAGCTCAAAGTACGTTGCTAACTACGGTCTGTAACTTGGCCCATTTCTGTCAATTTTCTCCAATAGATGGCTCATCTTTCTGAGTAGAACGTGCAACACCCCAATTTTTGTGGGTAAGTTGAATAAATATATAAACATAATATAGCTTTGATCTTGTCACGTAAAACATTTGGGACTACATCTAAGTATAGCTAAAAAGATGTTTCGCTAGAGTGTGTGTATGTGTGCATATATGTTTCATTGTTGTGTGTGAATAAATAATAATTGCTTTTAGATACTTATAAGTTCTGTGAGTACTTCATATAGTAGAAGGCAGTATCCATAGTTTTTCTCCTTTTCTATTGTTCTGCCGTCGTTTTATATCATATATACATATACGCGTTAGGAGTATTTTAATATCAGCAGCCTCCTCTTTGTATTTTCTGAATTACCTCATTAACACACTAACACATCATATCTGTATTATTGTGCCGTTTATGCAGGTACATATAGAGCCGGGGGTCTCACTGGAAGCAAACTCTCTATCCTTTGGGATAAAGGTATTGTTTGTCTGCCATTTACCCTCCCCAGACCCTAGCGATACTTTTGCTGTTGTTGGAAAATACTGTGTTCGATTAATTGATTGAATATAATAAAAGAAATTAGAATGGTAATAAAACTAAGATCTAGTTAATTGATATTTCATGGGTTAGATATCAAATAGCTTGAAGGTTACTAACCAAAAGTAGTAATAGGTCGAATGGAAAATAAAAATTCAATTCCTACTGCCATTGGGGTAGATAACCTTAATGGTATACAATCAATTCCTTGTATGTAACGTAGTAAGAGTGCTATATAAACCTATAAGATCATGGCTCACATTGCATTCCAATAATTAAAAAAGAAAGAAACAGATGAAAATAAGCAACAGTGAGAACGCCAGAGCAACACAACAGGTAACTATCTTGTCTAATATTAGTTTTATTAATCTGCTAGTAGCAATCGATTCTGGATTTGAATCGCTGACTAACAATTGGGGGAATTAGTTTATGCGGAGTAGATTAAGATTATCAAACACATAATGAGACGGAGGGGATATTGTTGGATTTAATTTAATAAATCTATGAATAAGACTGTTTAATCGAATCAATGGACAAAGTGCAAGATGCGGAAATTATATCTTGCTCCATTGATGATGTCAATCTGAACACAATGTACTGCTCCTGCTGTTGATGAACCTTGCATGATCTAAGGATTCACGACCTCCCACCAATTGTTGATGCACCCCTTGAACGGATTCAATAATCCACTGCTTTACCCGATGAAGATGCTAGGCAGTGTGGGCTTATAGAAAATTTGACACACCCTCTCTCTTTTGTAGTCAAGGCCGACAACTACTTTCAATGGTGTGAGGAGGTGAAAGACTCCTCCTTTATATAAAAGGAGAAAGGAAGATGGTTTTAGGGTTTAAAGTTTTATCTGAAACCAAACTCTCTTCCTTTATAGATAGAGATTTACTTATCCCAAATATCTGTGGATATACTTGATATTATCATCAAGTTATTTTTATCCATTATTAAACATTATTTAATAATAAATATTATTATCTAATATTTAATATTTAATATTATTTAATTTATGTACCAACATTTATCTACTAGTCACACGTGAGTTGCCGCCCCTCGAAGACCAGACGTCGTACACTTTATGGTCGTTGCACTTTAAGCCCATCCATCGGGTCTCTGACCATATGAATTTTTACATATTCGGGGTTTCTATTTTAGACCACACTATACATTTACGAACATACCCGATGATTACTTAATGTGTGGATGTTACACGTAATAATTAACATTATTACGTGACATATGTGACATATAATATTATCATGCATAACGTCGTCCACCTTATGATTGTTGGACCGTGCACCTGCAATAAACACCACTAGAGGGGGGGTGAATAGTGGTTAGCGGAAATTACACTACAACCCTTTGTTAAAATCCCCTTTGAAAACAGAATCTGAGACCACCTAAGATTCAGAACCCGTTTTTTAAAAATTCACAAATAATTGTACACAACTCTAAAAATTATGAAACTTTCCAGAATTGAACTTTAATGAGTTAACAAGACTCTGTCCAAAACTCAGACAAAAATAAGATCGTTTGACCCTTCAAACAACTAAAAAGATTCAGATGGTCAATCTGGACAGAATTGGACAGAATGTTGCTGATTTTGCAAACAGTGTTTCTCTTTGAATACTCAACCAAAAAGGTTGATCTTTATATCAAAACACTCCTTAGGATGTGTAGATGAAGTTTCTAAAAGACCCTGACCTTAAATAATTCTTAAAAAATACAGAATTTAAGTTTTCTCAAAACTGGTCAGATTGCAGCCAGATTGGAGCAGTTATCTTGCAAAGACTGAAAGACTAACTTTTCCTTGCGCAAATCAAGTGATTCTTGTTGCAAATAAAAGCTAACAGTCTGAAGTATAACTCCACCAAAAATAACGAATTTTGAAAATGTTTAGCTATTTTTTCAAATTGCGTGAAGTTGAGTGAAAACTGCAGTCAAAAACGGGCAGAAAACAGAAATAAAGAAACAAGAGAAGAACACCGAGGATTTATCCTGGTTCGGTCAATGTGACCTACTCCAGTCCCAAGGAACACCTTTCCTTGGATTTCACTATGAAATGAGCACCTTACAACAAGAGCCAAGCTTGATCCTTGGGTTATACACCAACCCTACTCAAGACTTGGATAATCACCTTCTAAGCAACACTTAGTTGCAACTCCTCTAACACCTATTGATGTAGCCTTATAAAGATGGCTAATCAATCTTACAAATAAAGCTCAAGAGGCTTGTAGCACAACAAAAATATCAAGAACACCTTTGCTACCACAAAATACAACAACAAGAACAAGAAGATGAATATGAAAGCTATATAATGCTTGTGAGCTTCAAGTGTGTTTTATCTTATTCACCAATGCCTCTATTTATAGTGTGAAATGAGCCTTGAAGATAAGAATACCAATGTGTCACCATCTTCATCATCAAGTACAAATGTCTTCTCATCATTGGTTGGCTTTGTACACTTGGCAAAATAAAACACAATGATTGGCCCACCTTGGCACCCATGTTGGCCGAAACGTTCAACTAAAATATGACTTGGAATTATCTTGAAAATGTGAAGATAAAGCACCATAACAACTCCTTTATCTTCTCATCTCTTTGGCACAATAATAGGCATGTGGACATTGAAATTTTCAATTCAAAAAATCTGCTCCAAGTCAAGATAGTAGCCGTTGGCTACTTCACCCTTTTTTCAAAAATAATTTTGATTTTCTTTAATAAAATAAGAAAAGATAATACCATCAAATTATCCTCAACTCTAAGCACCATAATAGGACATGTGAGAGCTCCATTTGACTTCCAAAATCTGCTAAAATTTCACCAATAAAACAATATAGCCGTTGGCTATTTTTAGTAAATTCCAAGTTGGCAATTTTGCCAACTAGCTCCTTTTTGGTTGGTCCACTTGTCTCCAACTCATAAAATGAACTCCACATCATATCCACCAGCATATTCACGTTTTTCCACATATATATAAGTGTAGCAACTCAGATTTTTGAAGAAGAAATAAATAGATAACACTTGACAAGATTATGTCAACGTGTAACACCGAAATTCCCCAATATTTCTTCTTATATGTCAAGAACATTTCCACACCTTTGACACCTTTAATATCTCTGAATATTGATGATAAATGTTCTCTTATAACATATATAAGAGGGTCTTCAAGAAAAAATAGAATGTGTCATCTCAAATCGTCACATATCCAGCTATAGTCAATAATATCATCGGTTGAGAAAATAAGATATAAGATCACCATATTATCTTCAAAATAATAATAACACAGCTCCAGAATGAAGATAATAATATGCTCAAGAGATTCCTTGAGTGAAAATACCAAAAATACCCTTGGGGGTAAAATGACCAAAATACCCCTGGTGTGAGAAAACTCCAGAAATGTCCCCGGATGGTCATAAATAATCATGATATCAACTTTGTCATGATAAATAGTATAAGAATATGCTCTTGAAATATTTCCACCATATCATGTTCCTACAAAACTCAAAATACCAATTTTGCCCTTTTTGGTAAGTTGTAGAAACTTCCAAGGCACGTTAGTCACAAGACATTTAAAATCACCAAAAACACATACTATTCACATAATGAACATGTATAAATCATATACAAATAAAAACAACCAATTCATCACATTTTAGAAAATTATTTTAAAAAAAAATTAAACATCAATATCATTTTTCTTCACTTATTCATCTTTTTCATTTATAACACCATATGTGACATGTAACACTTAAAATCATGACTTTGAAAATTATCCAAACATATTTTTCAACATTCTCCCCCTTTTGGATGATTTTCAAAATAACCTAACATGATTTTAATGTCACAACTTATAATTAAAAATGTAACCAAATGTTTTCAACTTTTAAATAGCATGTTGCTACCCCTCAACTCATACTCTCCCCCTTAACCTATACTCAACTCATAACCAATTGAAACTTATCATTTCATACCAAATGATGACTTACCAACTAAAATCTAAAATCATGTGCTTATTCTATCTCCCCCTTTATTTTGCAAATCATGCAAAAGATAGAACTATACAATGGTATCGTAAGTCATCATACCTAACTTGGCATGTAAGTTTTCAAACGTGGCTTGATTAAGGGGTTTGGTAAAGATATCAGCGATTTGGTGATCAGTTCTTATATGGTTTATCACTATGTCCTCATTTTGAACATGATCGCGGAGAAAGTGGTATCGCACCTCAATGTGTTTGGCTTTAGAATGAAGCACCGGATTCCAGGAAAGATTGATTGCACTGGTGCTATCGTAGAAAATTGGAATCTTTTTCATTTTAATGTCAAAATCACTAAGTTGCTGTTTAAGCCAAAGTATTTGGGTTGTACATAAACTCAAAGCGATATACTCGGCTTCAGTGGTAGAAAGAGCTACACTAGCTTGCTTTTTAGAAAACCAAGAGATCAAATTGGTTCCTATGAATTGACAAGTACCGCTAGTGGATTTTCTATCTAACTTACAACCACCATAATCAGCATCACTATATGCGTGTAATTCCAACTTAGCGTTTCTATCATACCACAGTCCTAAGTAAGGTGTATGCTTAAGATATCTAAAGATCTTTTTCACTGCATTGTAATGTGATACCTTAGGACAAGATTGAAACCTAGCACACATACACACACTAAACATAATATCAGGTCTTGATGCAGTTAAGTATAACAATGAGTCAATCATAGACCTATAGATTGTGTCATCAAAAGGTTTACCATTTTCATCCTTATCAAGTTTGGTACTAACACTCATGGGGATAGTTGTAGGTTTCAACTCTTCAAAACCAAACTTCTTAATCAAATCATTGACATACTTAAGTTGGCTAATATGAATTCCTTGATGTTTAATTTGAAGTCCTAAGAAATAATTCAACTCTCCTACCATTGACATTTCAAGCTCCGACTTCATACATTCTTCGAAGTCTTTTACTAAGGTAGGGTTAGTTGAACCAAAGATAATATCGTCTACATATATTTGAACTATTAACAAATCATTGCCTTTTCTTTTAGGAATAATGTGTTGTCTATAGTTTCCCTTTGATAATTATTTGCAATAAGAAAGTTTGCAAATCTATCATACCAAGCTCTTGGAGCTTGTTTCAAACCATATAAAGCTTTCTTAAGCTTGTACACATGGTTAGGATTCTTTGGATCTTCGAATCCAGGGGGTTGTTTGACAAACACCTCTTCTTGGATGTATCCATTCAAGAATGCACTCTTGACATCCATTTGGAAGAGCTTAATATTGCTTAGACTTGCAATTGCAAGTAACAATCTAATTGCTTCTAGTCGTGCAACGGGTGCAAAGGTTTCTTCATAATCTATACCTTCTTGTTGATTATATCCTTGTGCGACTAGTCTAGCTTTATTTCTTGTAATGTTTCCTTGTTCGTCCATCTTATTCCTAAACAACCATTTCGTTCCTATTATTGACTTGTTTTCGGGTTTAGGTACTAAGTCCCACACGTTGTTCCTTGTGAATTGGTTCAATTCCTCATGCATAGCTTCTATCCATGTTATGTCACCTAAGGCTTCCTTTACATTCTTAGGTTCTAATTGTGAGATTAAGCTATGTCCTTCAAGTTGACTTATATTTCTACGTGTTCTAACCCCAACGCTTGGATCCTCAATGATTAATTCTCTAGGGTGCCACCAATTCCTAGATCGACTAGGTTCACCCTCATCTTGTTCAAATGTTTCATTAGTGTGAACATTATCATATGTAACTGGATCATTAGTTACATTATTTTCCAATTGCAAAGTTTCTTCATTTATATCACCTAAGGGTTCATGCATGTCTTGTTTAGGGGGAGTTGGTTCTAGATGATCAAGTACAGGCTCAAGTATTACATCATCATCAAACATATTTTCAACATTTGTTTCTTATTTATGTTGATGTTTATCACTAACTTCGAAGCATGCATTTTCATTGAATTTCACATGTATGGATTCAATTATTTTTCTAGATGCAGGATTATAACACCTATATGCTCTTGAGTTAGTTGAATACCCAACAAATATGCATTCAATAGACTTTTCTTCAAATTTATCTAGATTATCCTTAGTGTTTAGCATAAAACATTTACATCCAAATACTTTAAGATAATCTATTTTAGGTTGTCTATTGTTTAGCAATTCATAAGGCGTTATATTTAATTTCTTTCTAATAGTGAGCCTATTTATAATATAGCATGCACAACTAACAGCTTCAGCCCATAAATATTTAGGTAATTTATTTTCACACAGCATTGTCCTAGCAACTTCTTGAATCGTTCTATTTTTACGTTCAGCAACTCCATTGAGTTGTGGTATTCTAGGTGGTGAGAATTCATGTTTTATTCCATGTAGTTCACAAAAGTTGATTACGTCTTTATTTTTAAATTCTCCACCTCTATCACTTCTAATTCTTTTGACATTTTCTTCGTAAATGTTTTCAAGTTGCTTGATAAGGGTTTCGATTGCTAATGGAGCATCGTCTTTGTGTGTTAAGAACAATATCCATGTGTAGCGTGAGTAATCATCTACTATGACACACACATAGTAGTGTCCATCTAGACTTCTTGTCCTACTTGGACCAAATAAGTCTAAGTGAAGCAATTCTAGTACATGACTAGTACTCACTTCATGTTTCGGTTTTAAGGTTTCTTTAATGTGTTTTCCCTTAATACAAGTTTCACACATTTGAAAATTATCTAAGTCTAACTTAGGCATACCTCTAATTAAATTCTTTTTAGATAATTTCCTAATGGTTGAAATTCCTATATGGCCTAATCTTCTGTACCATAAATTCACATCTAAGTCATGTGATATTAGACATTTAACCTTAGCATCTAATGTGTTATCTAAGGTAAGAGTATAAATATTTCCATCTCTATTTCCTTTTAAAAATATTTCTCCTTTTTCATTTATTATATCACAAGAATTGGGAAGAAAGGAGACATTATAACCACAATCTATAAGTTGAGAAATACTAAGTAAATTATAGGATAGATTGCTTACTAATAACACATTTCGTATTTGAAATGTGTTAGGGTCCCCGATTGTTCCTCTTCCAATAACTTTTCCTTTGTTGTTGTCACCGAATGTCACCTTTCCAACATCAATATGTTCAAGTTCCGTGAATAGTTTGGGGTTGCCCGTCATATGCCTCGAACATCTATTATCTAAAAACCATTTGGTTTTCAGATTCTTTGACTTTGCCTCCTTCTTGTATTCCTTGCGTTGTTCCTACAATGGAGACAAAGTTTTAGGTACCCTTTATTTGGGTCCTTGAATGTTAGGGGAAAAAATTTTAAAAAAACCTTAGGTATCCAAACTTGAACATACCTTTTAGGCACATTTTTAGCATGGTTAAAATAAGAAGGATAAGCATATACATGATTATTCCACATAAGTGAAGATGCATTGTTATACATGTTGTGCCATGGTTGATAATCATTATAGGATGGCCGAATTTTATAATGTGTATAAGGCATGCGATTTTGTTTCTTGAAAGGCACAGTATTAGTGTGATCATAGGCATTTCTATAAGACTTATACGAGTGTTGCCTATACTTAGGTTCATAATAAGTTGGATGCTTTTTATTATGTCTAGTTGCATTTGTATACATATAGGCATAGTTTCTATGTTGTCTAGATGCAAAGTTTGGCCTAGATGTATGTTTATGCGTGTGTGATATTATGGGTGTATGTTGCATTTTTGCCTTGATATTAGTAGAAGAAGGTGTAGAAGAAGATGTAGCAGGCAAAGTTGATTTTATTGTATTATATGGCAAATTTGTACTAGATGAAACAAACTTAGTCTTTTTATTCACTTTTTCATTTTCTTCTTTATAGCCTAAGCCGGTTTATCATTTTCATACTTTTGTGAAGAGATGAGTGTGTCTAACATGTTTGCACCAGATTTAAATTGTTCTATCATTTTTTCTAAGGTAAATTTAGAAGACTTAAGTTGCACTATTTCATTTTCACAACTTTCTAACTTGGATTTTAACATTTTATTTTCCATTTGTAACTTTTGTTCATCTTTCCTATATGATTCAATTTTATTCTCTAAAGAATCAAGAGTATTAGTAGACTCTTGTTTAAGAGATTCTAGTTGATCGGAAAATTCCAAGTTGGACGTCTTCAACTTGTCATTTTCTTCAACTAGTTTCTTCTTTTCTTTAGAGAGCCTCTTACAGTGAGCATGCATTCTTAGGAATTCTTCATACATTTCATCAAATGTCATGTCACTATCAGAATCACTATCAGAAGAAGAACATACCTCGTTGGATACGAAGCAGACTTGAGCTTCCTCAGTTTCGGATTCTGAGTCGGATGAGTCGCTCCATGCGCTCACCTTCATTGCTCGTTTTCCTTTTCTTGCCTTAGACTCCTTTGTCTTTGTCGTTTGAGCCTCCTTGTCCTTGACTTGTTTATTATTATTGTGGTTATTATTATTTTTCTTCGTGGGACAGTCGTATGAAATATGTCCTTTTTGACCGCATTCATAACACTTTAATTCTTTATTATACCATTTGTTTGTGTTATTCTTCCTAGGTTGAGAAAAAGAAGAAGAATTACGTTGTCTATTCCTGTTTGGACGTTTGAAAAACTTTCTAAGTTTTCTAGTGATCAATTTCAAGTCATCATCTAATTCAGTATCACTATTGCTATCATCGTTACTAACATGTGTTTTGGTTGTTTTGAAAGCTATAGACTTACCGGATGACTTAGACGATTCAGACTTTCGTTGGTTTAATTTTACCTCGTAGACTTTAAGAGACCCGATCAATTTATCCATTTTAGTGATTGACTTTGTCTCCTCGATTGCAGTCATCTTTGGATCCCATTCAACAGGGAGGCTTCGTAGCACCTTTTGAACCTTTTCACTGTTTGAAAATGACTTCCCTAAAGCTTCAAGGGCATTGAAAATATTAGTAATCCTCAAATCCATAGATGTTATGGATTCGTTTGGCAACATATTGAAAGTCTCTAATTCAGTCATAAGCATGTTTATTTTTGACTCTTTAACACCACTAGTACCTTCATGCTTTAATACAAGTGATTTCCATATGTCGTGTGCGCTTGTGCAATTTGACACATATCCTGCTTCAGAAGTTGTAAGTCCATTTAAAAGTAATTGCATAGCTTTAGCATTCATGGACATTTTCTTTTTATCATCCAATGACCATTCACTTTTATATTTTTCAACCTCTTGAGTTACTCCACTAACTTGTATAACTTTCGTTGGAATGTACGTCCCATCTTCAACTATAGACCATAAATCGATGTCTATAGCCATTAAGAATAGCCTCATTCTTAGTTTCCAATAAACAAAATTATTGCCATCAAAAAGAGGAGGGCGTTGTGTAGACATACCTTCCAACTCACCTTTGTGAGAAACAATAGCCATAGTATGTACCTTGGATTTGAGACAAGCAGTATATAAAGAATTGTTGTTTCTTGGCCTTGTATTGTTCGTATGGTGTTGAATCTTGCTTCTTTTGAGTGGTGTTGGTCTGGCTCTGATAACAAATGTTGGACCGTGTACCTGCAATAAACACCACTAGAGGGGGGGTGAATAGTGGTTAGCGGAAATTACACTACAACCCTTTGTTAAAATCCCCTTTGAAAACAGAATCTGAGACCACCTCAGATTCAGAACTCGTTTTTCAAAAATTCACAAATAATTGTACACAACTCTAAAAATTATGAAACTTTCCAGAATTGAACGTCAATGAGTTAACAAGACTCTGTCCAAAAATCAGACAAAAATAAAATCGTTTGACCCTTCAAACAAATAAAAAGATTCAGATGATCAATCTAGACAGAATTGGACAGAATGTTGCTGATTTTGCAAACAGTGTTTCTCTTTGAATACTCAACCAAAAAGGTTGATCTTTATATCAAAACACTCCTTAGGATGTGTAGATGAAGTTTCTAAAAGACCCTGACCTTAAATAATTCTTAAAAAATACAGAATTTAAGTTTTCTCAAAACTGGTCAGATTGCAGCCAGATTGGAGCAGTTATCTTGCAAAGACTGAAAGACTAACTTTTCCTTGCGCAAATCAAGTGATTCTTGTTGAAAATGAAAGCTAACAGTCTGAAGTATAACTCCACCAAAAATAACGAATTTTGAAAATGTTTAGCTATTTTTTCAAATGGCGTGAAGTTGAGTGAAAACTGCAGTCAAAAACGGGCAGAAAACAGAAATAAAGAAACAAGAGAAGAACACCGAGGATTTATCCTGGTTCGGTCAATGTGACCTAGTCCAGTCCCAAGGAACACCTTTCCTTGGATTTCACTATGAAATGAGCACCTTACAACAAGAGCCAAGCTTGATCCTTGGGTTATACACCAACCCTACTCAAGACTTGGATAATCACCTTCTAAGCAACACTTAGTTGCAACTCCTCTAACACCTATTGATGTAGCCTTATAAAGATGGCTAATCAATCTTAAAAATGAAGCTCAAGAGGCTTGTAGCACAACAAAAATATCAAGAACACCTTTGCTACCACAAAATACAACAACAAGAACAAGAAGATGAATATGAAAGCTATAGAATGCTTGTGAGCTTCAAGTGTGTTTCATCTTATTCACCAATGCCTCTATTTATAGTGTGAAATGAGCCTTGAAGATAAGAATGTCAATGTGTCACCATCTTCATCATCAAGTACAAATGTCTTCTCATCATTGGTTGGCTTTGTACACTTGGCAAAATAAAACACAATGATTGGCCCACCTTGGCACCCATGTTGGCCGAAATGTTCAACTAAAATATGACTTGGAATTATCTTGAAAATGTGAAGATAATAGCACCATAACAACTCCTTTATCTTCTCATCTCTTTGGCACAATAATAGGCATGTGGACATTGAAATTTTCAATTCAAAAAATCTGCTCCAAGTCAAGATAGTAGCCGTTAGCTACTTCACCCTTTTTTCAAAAATAATTTTGATTTTCTTTAATAAAATAAGAAAAGATAATACCATCAAATTATCCTCAACTCCAAGCACCATAATAGGACATGTGAGAGCTCTATTTGACTTCCAAAATCTGCTGAAATTTCACCAATAAAACAATATAGCCGTTGGCTATTTTTAGTAAATTCCAAGTTGGCAATTTTGCCAACTAGCTCCTTTTTGGTTGGTCCACTTGTCTCCAACTCATAAAATGAACTCCACATCATATCCACCAGCATATTCACGTTTTTCCACATATATATAAGTGTAGCAACTCAGATTTTTGAAGAAGAAATAAATAGATAACACTTGACAAGATTATGTCAACGTGTAACACCGAAATTCCCCAATATTTCTTCTTATATGTCAAGAACATTTCCACACCTTTGACACCTTTAATATCTCTGAATATTGATGATAAATGTTCTCTTATAACATATATAAGAGGGTCTTCAAGAAAAAATAGAATGTGACATCTCAAATCGTCACATATCTAGCTATAGTCAATAATATCATCGGTTGAGAAAATAAGATATAAGATCACCATATTATCTTCAAAATAATAATAACACAGCTCCAGAATGAATATAATAATATGCTCAAGAGATTTCTTGAGTGAAAATACCAAAAATACCCTTGGGGGTAAAATGACCAAAATACCCCTGGTGTGAGAAAACTCCAGAAATGTCCCGGATGGTCATAAATAACCATGATATCAACTTTGTCATGATAAATAGTATAAGAATATACTCTTGAAATATTTCCACCATATCATGTTCCTACAAAACTCAAAATACCAATTTTGCCCTTTTTGGTAAGTTGTAGAAACTTCCAAGGCACGTTAGTCACAAGACATTTAAAATCACCAAAAACACATACTATTCACATAATGAACATGTATAAATCATATACAAATAAAAACAACCAATTCATCACATTTTAGAAAATTATTTAAAAAAAAAACTAAACATCAATATCATTTTTCTTCACTTATTCATCTTTTTCATTTATAACACCATATGTGACATGTAACACTTAAAATCATGACTTTGAAAATTATCCAAACATATTTTTCAACATTCTTGTAGGACCTCAGGCGCTACCATCTCTCTCAAAACCAATTGGTGACAGGAGATGCGCATACCCTAGCCTTATAGTGCATTCAGCACACAAGCGCCTACGGCATTCGACTGTGACTTGGCCCACACGGCCTACGCCCACCGGCCTACGCCACGGGACAATTGCTGCACCCAACAATCTCCCCCTCAGCAATTGCTCCTGCTGGAAATCGAACCCGTGACCTCGCTCTGATACCACTTGTAGGACCTCAGGCGCTACCATCTCTCCCAAAACCAATTGGTGACAGGAGATGCGCATACCCTAGCCTTATAGTGCATTCAGCACACAAGCGCCTACGGCATTCGACTGTGACTTGGCCCACACGGCCTACGCCCACCGGCCTACGCCACGGGACAATTGCTGCACCCAACAATGATCAATTCGTATAAACTTAATCAACGTGTTGTGCAATACACATACCTCGAATTAATCCCGAGAGATATGTCACATAGTCTTGTTTGCCTTAAGGTAAATCCAAGTGACTTAAACTTACGAGATGTACTATAAGCTTTTAAATATATGATTTTGCTGGAGTAATTTCTCAACCCGAACACCAAATGAGTATGCTCTGTGGACTTTTAAATATGTTATTTTGTACTCAGCAAAGGTTGCTCGAAACCTTATACAAATAAAGGGTTGTGGTGATTCACTTCTAACCTGCAGATAATTTGGTGATAGTATAATGATTTCTTCCGACCTCCAACAAAAACAAATGAGTTGATACTCTTAATCTACCCCGCAGAAATTAATTCACTCAATTGTTATTGAGCAAGTAAAATCCACAATCTATTGCTAACAACAAATTAATAAAACTAGTATTAAACAAGATAGTTACCTGATATGTTGCTCCAGCCATCCAGTTATTCCAGCTGTTGCTTATTTTCTTCTGTTTCTTTCTTTTTTTCAAATGTAAACCATGAGCTTATAGGCATATACTAAGGCCCTTGCTACGTGACAGACTATGAATTTATTGTATATCTACCCAAATGTCAATAGGTATTAGATTCTTTATTTTCCATTCCGTCGGTTTGCAACTTATGGTTAGTAACCTCTAAGCTCTTTAGTGTCTGCCCCATTAAATATCAACTAGCTAAATCTTATATCTTTTGTTATATTCTTATGACTTATTCCAATTGTCTATATACAGTAACCGTAGAAAGAAAACTAACTATCGATACTACCTTCTATTATTATTTATTGAAACAAATATTTATCTATACATATATATATAATATATATTTAACCTGTAGCAAAACGTGTATTTAGCTATTCTGAAATGTTGTCCCAAATGTTTTATGTACCAAGCTTAAAGCTATATTCTATTTATATATTTATTTAACTCACAAAAATTGGGGCATTACAAAACGGATGAGAGTATGAGCAGTTTGACTTGTTCGTATGAACATAAAAGACGAGAGTGTATTATTGAAGCGACTTTCCTTTGTGAGCTAAAGGGATAAGAGTGTGTCACTCTTCTGTCCGCATGAAATGGCAAACTGTGTAAAAGCATGATGTGAAAGCTAAATGGACAAAGATATGCCTTGTGCAATGGAAACCTTCAAGTTATACCTAAGATTGCTTAAAAAGGTGTCACACAAATCTTTGTAATGTTATACCTAAGATTGCTTAAAAAGGTTTCACACAAATGCTTGTAATGCACTAGTCCGTCAAATGTGCCCAATAGTTGTTAAATTTTCATACACCATATGATTTTGGTATTTCAAAATTTATGAGCCAACGGTTTATTACATGTCATACTCTATTCGTGTTTGAAATATGGTTGATGTATGTGGTTTTCAAATGTAACGGTTTGCTAGTTTATTAACGCCTAAGGTAACTGGTACTTTTAAATGCATGGCTTTGCATATAATTTGGTAAAACCCTTTGTCTAGCCTCTGACTTCTGTCGGTGAACGTGGTGTGGACGATGGTTTAACTCTCTTACTGAACATGCTGGTTGCTAACACTTTCGTTATCATATTTTCTGCATAGGAGTAAATAGTGTTCGAGGAATTGAAAGTTTGGGCTTTGGCCTATTAACGGAAGTTGCAAAACTTGGTTTAGCAACATACTTTGAGCTTAATTATTGTTAGTTTCCGTTAATGAAAATCGAAAACTAATGAGTCCTTAATTATCTACGTAACGAGTACTTAATTTTAGGCTTTGAATCACTCAATTACGATACCGGGTGAATGAGAAATTAATGCTCAAAGTAGATGGAAAACATGATTTAATGGGTGATCTGTCCTATTCTTAGGAGGTCACATCACCTTAATGAAGGAATACCACATTGGACATTTGAACTTATTTAGCCACCTTATAAATGGCAAGAATGGACACTTTAGATGTTCCCATGGGCATGAGAAGTTCTTGACCGGAGGGAATACCTAGAAAGTGCCACGCGTGTGCCGCCGCCGCCCGACCGGCCGGCCGGCTCGTGGCTCGTGGGTTCGTGGGTCAGTTCCTATCTTTTTGGAGAAAAGTTATTTGAGCTTTTGGATTAATTATTTTTTGTAATAATCAAAGGCTTCAAGCCTAGCTACGCAGCGGCCAAATGCTCTCCGACTCAGGGGTCCAGTCCATCTGCGAAACGTTTAAACAGTACGCGGTTGAGTTTGATAAGGCGTTCGGTTATGATTTAAATCGAACAGTTATGGTTCAAACGATCTCCTCATAAATCTGTAAGATCAAACGGTTTTGATCTAATGGTGGCGGAAGGTTCAGCTTTGATCCAACGGCTGAAATTCAAACTGACCTAACCGTCCAACCGAATGTGGTTTTCATCTAACGCTCCAGGTTTAATCCTGTATTTCGGTTTTCCATCTAAGGGTCGTAATTTAAATCTTCCAAAACCCCAGGAGGTTTTTTATCTGACGGCTCTAATCGATCTACGGTTATGATCCGACGGTCACGATTCATTCTGCGAAAACCGATTTCCAACCGATCCCTCTATATAAACAAAGGATAGGTGTGCAATCAAATCACACACTCAGTTTCTGATTTCGCATTCATCTTCGTACTTTCTACATCATGTCCAAGAGAAGTCAGGACACTCGAAGGTTCGCTGTAGTTCAAGTTCAGCAGTGCCGCTCAACTGAACAGGTACCCGTTGTATCCTAGAAGACGGTTGCTAACGCCGGTTAGGCACAGTATACCGGAGCAATACGTCTTAAGGACAGAGTCCTCGACTCGCCCCAGGTTTGGTTTACTGTTTGCATACGCACACACTGAACGATTTTATCTTGTACAGGATTGATTGTTTCCAATAATCTTAAGACGTACTGATTCAATTAATTTCTATACTGTTTCCGAATTCTGTATGCAAAGCAGTGTTCATACTGATTTGCAGTCTCTTTCTACCCATTTCTTATATCCGACACTATTCTGATCTATACATTTTGATCGAATTGAACAGGAATGGAAAACGAAAGCTCGAACTCTGTTCAAGGCTTTAACGGTGCACACTCCGTGTCTGCACCTGACGGGGCTAATAACGTTGTTGCTGGTATGCCGTTCAACACGGTTCCTCTGGCACCTAGCGGAGGGCCTCAGATGAATCCGGCTGCCACAGCTGGACACGTGGAGAAGCCGGAAAACTTTACTGGCAGTTTCTTCAAGAGATGGCAACAAAAGATGCTGTTCTATCTCACAGCGCTGGGATTGGCCAAGATGTTGAGCGAGGATCCACCAGTGGTAGAACCTGTGGAGGATCAAAATCAAAATATGCAGAATGCCTTGGTGCTGAAGCATGGGCGTATACTAATTTCTATTGTTTGAATCTGATTCTGAGTTGCCTGGATAATACTATCTATGACGTGTTTTGTACTTATAATACTGCAAAAGCATTGTGGTCAGCTTTAGATAAAAATTATCGCACAGAAGATGCTGGCACGAAAAAGTTAATAGTTGGTAGATTTCTCGACTATAAAATGCTAGATTCCAAAACTGTCATTTCACAGGTTGAAGAAATACAGATGTTGGTATCTGAAATGGAAGAGGAGGGCATGACGCTCAATGAATCTTTCCAAGTTGCAGCTGTGATTGAGAAGCTGCCTACTTCATGGAGGGAATTTAAGAGTTATCTCAAGCACAAGCGAAAGAAAATGAAGATGGAAGATTTGATTGTCCGACTTCGAATAGAGGAGGACAATCGTCGTGCTGATAGAAAGCCAACCACTCAGTCTGGTCAAGCCAAGGCTCATGTTGCTGAGGCAAGAAACAAATAGAAGAATAACAATTTGGGCGTGAACGTCAAAGGGCAAGGAGATTGCAAAGAAGTTCACTGGTAAGTGTTATAACTATGGGAAACCGAGGCACCGCAGTAGTGATTGTCGTAAGCCCAAAAAGAATCAAAATCAAACCAAACCAAAAGCAAATCTGGTCGGCGCAATGGAAGATCTGAATCTCTGTGTAGTGGTGATTGAATGCAACGCAGTGGGGAATCCGCATGAATGGTGGGTGAACACAGGGGCCACTTAACATGTATGTGCCAACAGGGCAATGTTCAGTGACTATGTACCCACAACAAACAATGAACAACTCTTCATGGGAAACTCCGACAGCTCGAAGAGTGAAGGATCGGGCAAGGTGGTTCTGAAACTGACCTCGGGAAGGGAGCTGACCCTACGGAATGTGTTGCATGTTCCTGACATCCAGAAGAACTTGGTATCTGTTGCTCTCTACTAGTCAATCATGGGTTCAGACTAGTTTTTGAAGCAAACAAATTTACTCTTTCTAAAAATGGCTTGTATTTGGGAAAGGGGTACGTTACTGATAACATGTTTAAATTGAATGTTATGACGATTGTACCTAAGAAAGTTGCGTCCAATAAGGCTAATAAAATTGCTTCCTCTTCTGCTTACATGCTTGAGTCTTCTTGTTTATGGCATTTTCGTTTGGGACATGTTAATTACAAGTCAATACAACGAATGATTAATCTTGACTTATTACCCAAACTGGACTTTACTAATAATGAAAAATGTCAAATATGTGTTGAAGCAAAAATGGCAAAAGCATCATTTCCTTCAACGGAACGAAACACTGAACCCTTGTATTTAATTCATACAGACTTGTGTGATTTAAAGATTGTGCAAACAAGAGAAGGTAAAAAGTATTTTGTAACTTTATTGACGATTGCACTAGATATTGTTATGTTTATTTGCTAAGTAGCAAAGATGAGGCCATTGATGCTTTTAAAGATTATAAGAATAAAGTTGAGAATCAACTTAACAAACGAATTAAAACAAGTCGAAGTGATAAAGGCGGGGAATATGACGCATCGTTTAATGAGTTCTGTTAAGAACATGGCATTATTCATCAAAAGACTGCACCATATTCACCTCAATCTAATGGTATTGCAGAACGCAAAATTCGTACTGTAAAGGAAATGATGAATGCTATGTTGATAAGTTTGGGTTTACCTCAGAACTTGTGTGGGGAAGCAATTCTCTCCGCCAACGTCATTTTAAATAGGATTCCATCCAAAAAAGACGGATAAAACCCCATATGAACTTTGGAAAGGCTATAAGCCTAGTTACAAATACTTGAAAGTGTGGGGTGTCTGGAAAAGGTTGTTGTACCTAAGCCAAGACAAGTGAGAATCGGGCCTAAAACAATTGATTGCATATTCATAGGTTATGCAACGAACAGTAGTGCATATCGTTTCTTAGTGCACAAATCGGACATTCCCGAGATACATGAAAATATTGTCATGGAGTCGAGGAATGCAGTGTCCTTTGAAAATGTCTTTCCGAAGAAAGACAAAAATAGTGAAGAAGCTAGCACTAGTAAGCAAGTGCGTGAGATGACCCCTCAAGAGACTGAGGAACCTCGTCAAAGCAAGCGAGCCAAAATACTGACATCTTTTGGACCAGATTTTCTAACATACATAGTGGAAAACGAGCCAATTTCCCTGAGGCAATGACAACTCCAGAAGCTCCTTTCTGGAAAGAAGCAGTGAATAGTGAGATAGATTTCATTCTTCAAAATCACACTTGGAAGTTGGTAGATCTTCCTCCAGGAAGTAAATCACTCGGATGCAAGTGGATTTTTAGGAAGAAACTGAAAGAAGATGGATCTACTGACAAGTAAAAGGCCAGGTTTGTAGCCAAGGGCTACAGACAGAAAGAAGGTTTTGACTTCTTTGACACCTACTCACCAGTGACTAGGATCACTTCCATAAGGATGCTAGTGGCTATTGCTGCAGTCTATGATTTAGAGATCCATCAAATGGATGTGAAGACTGCCTTTCTGAATGGTGAGTTAGTGGAAGAAATTATGTGGAACAACCCGAAGGGTTCATCGTCCCAGGACAAGAAAGAAAAGTGTGTAGACTTGTTAAGTCTTTGTACGGAATTAAACAAGCATCAAAGCAATGGCATTTAAAGTTTGATCAAGTAATGATGTCAAACGGCTTCAGGATCAACGAGTGTGACAAGTGTGTGTACATCAAGAGCACACCAAATGCCTATGTGATAGTATGTCTCTATGTAGACGACATGCTAATCATGGGAAGTACTCGTGACATCATCTTGAATACAAAGAAGATGTTAACACGGAATTTTGATATGAAGGATATGGGGGTTGCCAATGTTATTCTAGGAATTAAAATTTCTCGGATGGCAGATGGTCTTGTTATGTCGCAAACTCATTATATTGAATCTGTTCTCAAACGATTCAATATGTTTGAAACAAAACCAATAAAGACCCCACTTGACTTAAGTATACACTTAAGGAAATTCGAGGCCAACCTGTAGCTCAATTAAAATACTCGCAGGTAATCGGGAGTCTGATGTACATAACAAATTATACATGGCCAGACTTAGCTTGTTCAGTAGACAAATTGAGTAGGTTTACCAGTAATCCAAGTGATGATCATTGGAAAGCTCTAAATAGAGTGATGAGGTATCTGAAATACACAATGACCCTTGGGTTACATTACACGAGGTATCCAGCAGTATTAGAAGGATATTGCGATGCAAATTGGATATCAGACAGTAAGGACTCAAAGTCCACCAGTGGATACTTATTCACTGTTGGTGGTGCTGCTGTGTCGTGGAAATCGACAAAACAAACATGCATAGATCGGTCCACTATGAAAGCTGAGTTTATAGAACTGGATAAAGCTGGGGAAGAGGCTGAATGGCTTTGAAATTTCCTAGAAGATGTTCCATGCTGGCCTAAGACAATTGCTCCTATTAGCATACACTGTGATAATCAGTCAGCTATAGGACGTGCTCAAAGCAGCATCTATAATGGTAAGTAATGACACATACGTCGGAGACATAACACCATTAAACAGTTGATCTCTAATGGCGTGATTTCCATTGATTACATAAAATCAATGGAGAATCTTGCGGATCCGCTTACAAAAGGCTTGCCTAGAGATCGGATGTCAATTTTGACAAATGGAATGGGACTAAAGCATATAATGCAAGAATCTTTGTAATGGTAACCCACCTTGTTAACTGGAGATCCCAGAATCTTGGTTCAATGGGACAACTAAGTTATGAAGTTTCAGTTTAACACTTACTCATTCCGTTACATAAGAGTGCTGTCTGCAGAGAATACTTAGGGTAAGCGAAAGCTTTCAATGATGTCCTATATCTTGTTACATCAAGTGGGGTATGGCAGAATGCTCCTGATAGAAATCACCTATGTAAGTGTGAAGTGGGGCCGCTTCTATGAGAACTCTGTGAGGCAAGATTTCTCTAAAATATTTTCCGAAACCAAGTTGTTCATGGCCAAAACGAACACAACCATGAGAACCAAAAGGGTGTTCAAAGAAATGTTGTGTGAGTATCATTGTCTAGGTTCACAGCAAAGGCTGACTGGTTCAAGACATCAAGTCATTAATTAGCCGAGTGAATCCGATGGTACATCACAAAGAAAGGTTCAAGGACAGAAGCTACCTCTTTTGATGCAACATTTTCTTGTCTGACTTCTCCTTAGAGTATGCATCTGCATTTGCATTAATTTCCATTCATGTGGGGGATTGTTGGAGGAATTGGAAGTTTGGGCTTTGGCCCATTAAGGAAAGTTGCAAAACTTGGTTTAGCAACATATTTTGAGCTTAATTATGGTTAGTTTCCGTTAATGAAAATCGAAAACTAATGGATCTTTAATTATCTACGTAACGAGTAGTTAATTTAGGCTTTGGAATCACTCAATTACGATACCGGGTGAATGAGAAATTAATGCTCAAAGTAGATGGAAAACATGATTTAATGGGTGATGTGTTCTATTCTTAGGAGGCTACATCACCCTTGTGGAAGAATACCACATTGGACATCTGAACTTATTTAGCCACCTTATAAATGGCTAGAATGGACACTTTAGATGTGTCTTTGGGGCATGAGAAGTTTTTGACCAGAGAAAAGACCTAGAAAGTGCAACACGCGCACACACGTGCGCACGCACACGCTGCCGCCGTCGCCCGTCTGTCTGGCCCGGCTCGACTCGGGCTCATGGCTCATGGGTTCGTGGGCCGGGCCAATTCCTATCTTTTTGGAGAAAATTTATTTGGGCTTGTGGATTAATTATTTTTTGTAAATAATTAAAGGCTTCAAGCCTCGCTGCGCAGCGGCCCAAATGCTCTCTGATTCAGGGGTCCAGCCCATCTGCGAAACGTTTCAACAGTACGCAGTTGAGTTTGATAAGACGTTCGGTTATGATTGAAATCGAACGGTTATGGTTCAAACGATCTCCTCCTAAATCTGTAAGATCAAACGGTTTTGATCTAATGGTGGCGGAAGATTCAGCTTTGATCCAACGGCTGAAATTCAAACTGACCTAACCGTCCAACCGAAGGTGGTTTTCATCTAACGCTCCAGGTTTTATCCTGTATTTCGATTTTCCATCTAACAGTCGTAATTTAAATCTTCCAAAACCGCCGGGAGGTTTTTATCTGACGGCTCTAATCGATCTACGGTTATGATCCGACGGTCACGATTCCTTCTGCGAAAACCGATTTCCAACCGATCCCTCTATATAAACAGAGGATGGGTGTGCAATCAAATCACACACTCAGCTTCTGATTTCGCATTCATCTTCATACTTTCTGCATCACATCCAAGAGAAGTCAGGACACTCGAAGGTTCGCTGTAGTTCAAGTTCAGCAGTGCCGCTCAACTGAACAGGTACCCGTTGTATCCAGGGAGACGGTTGCTAACGCCGGTTAGGCACAGTATACCGGAGTAATACGTCTTAAGGACAGAGTCCTCGACTCGCCCCAGGCTTGGTTTACTGTTTTCATACGCACACACTGAACGATTGCGTCTTGTATAGGATTGATTGTTTCCAACAAATAGACGTTGAAGGCCATAGCTAAACTATTTTGTATATTTTGTATGCTGGCATGTTGATTCTGGTATTTCTTCTGGCAAAAGTGGACGGTTTGGTTGGAACTTATAAGCAAATAATCCTTATGCTTTCAATTGCGCAAATTAGGGCTTCATGACTTTTGGGCTTGTAGGCTTTCGGATCATGGCACGACCCGACTCGGATACTAATTAAGAGACTTTATGACATGTCACATATATGGGTTAGCGTATCTGGTTTTCTTCACATCGGTTCACTCAATGGAAGTTTTCTTTCAGTGAACACAAGCAGTTTATCTTTAGCACGGTTTTGTTTATGTTTTGTTAATTATTCTGAAATTTTTTCTTTTTGTTTCGTCACGCCTTTATGTTTATCTAAATGCTAGTCGGTTTTTGTGAACTTTTGTTTATTATTAATTATGCTTATTATATATACATATATATATATATACATACATATATATATATATGCACACACGCATACATGTGTGTGTGCATATATATCTATATATAGACACACAAAAATACTTGAAAACAGACAAAAAGAGAATAAATAATAATAAGGAAAGGATGCAAAAGATAGACTACATACGGAACAAATAACATGCAACACCCGGTTTACTACAATGCCAGAATTTTTATTTCCATCCACTTTGAGTAGCCCATTTTCATCTTTACCTATCTATATGCCCACATGACCTTTTTTGCAGGGAAGTGTGTGAAACATCATTTATTTAAACAAAAGGCATAGATCCTTAATTTATTACTGGGCAAGATACATCTAGATCTAGAAAGATAGAAACCAAAAAGAAAAGATTCCATAGGGCAGCAAAACACTTTTTTTTCTTTTTTGCCAAAAATTTATGTCAGGAAAAGGGATTCTTATACTCGCCCAGGTGAATGTTACTGTACAAGGATGCAGCTAGTATGGACAAAAGAAAAGACAATATCATCTGTAGTTGTCCCTAACTATCTATATAAACGAACTAATTATCCATTCCTCAGCTACCTTTAAAGTTGACATTAGTTCAAGCACTTCCCAATTTTTTTGCGCAAAAAGTATTTAGATCTAGTGACTAAGTAATATTTTTATCTATAACACTCGAGTTCAAGCCGTTCTATTATCTAGTATTCTAGTGCCAAAGTTTAAATGTCACTCTTTCATGTGTCGGAGCGTTACGCAAACGACCTCCGTAAACAAAAACCCTTGACATGGCAACTTGCAGCATAAACATTGCTTATCAGGTTAGCATATAGTCACTTCTTCACACTGGTCTAAGCAAAAAAGCCTTGATACGGCATTGTTTTCTAATGGATTTCCAGAATTTGGTCAATAAACACGGTCTAGTAAGACAAATTCAGACAGTTTGAACCAATAATGGAAAGTAAAATAAAGGAATTCTGCCCTCCTTAGGGGGTGCGATCTGAGGAGGTTGGAAAGGAGGCAAAATATGAGGCCTCCAATCACGTCCCGCCACGTATAAAAAACATTGTCAGTGGTCCCACCACATTCAAATTTTTTTTAAAAAAAGACAATTTTTTTACACGTGTCGGGACGTGATTGGAAACCTCATATTTTGCCTCATTTCCAACCTCCTCTGATCTCACCCGCCTCCTTAGACCCACCAATTAAAAAGGTACAAAAGCGTCCTGATAAATTCCTGCTATTTTGTACTATTGTCCACCTTTATCCAACTAGAGAAATTTTGTACTATTGTCCACCTTTATCCAAGACATACCCAACAAGAGAAACCGCAATCTATTGGATCAAAAAGTCATATTAGGCCTTGAGGGTCTTCACCACCTCAGCTTCAAAGAATACTGTGAAAGATGTAAATGAGGAGTTCAGTGGAGTTCTAGGTTGGGTGAGGACGTACGCAGTAACAACACAAGGTGTTCCCTCGCAAACTAGACATTTGGCCTAGCAGTAGTGGAACACCCACACTATGCATGTCTTCTGTAATCGAATTCTTAACCCTTTGGAACAAATACTAAATGAACTATGTTCTGGAAACAGAAACTGCAATATCTACTTGCTTCTCTCATGCAAGTTTAACTCTCTCTCCAAGAAAGGGAAAAAAGATACATATAAGATTTGTGTTGGGCATGTGTTCCATTGACCTTATTGTTAGAATCCATTATAATTATTATAATTCATTGTTAGAATCTCGTGATTTATTTGTAAATCATTAATGTGGATCACATGTATAACGTACTTGTACGTTATATTGTCTATATACATTGCAATTATTGACTACATTAATTATCAAATTTGATTATGATTGATTGATAATTATTATGTTTCTTTGATGGAAAGAATTAATTGCTGGTTGAATATGGAAAGGGCCCCAGGCGTAGCCTATAAATAGAGGACATGTGATATTCCATCAATCATAGTCATATACCATTCAGATAGGCATAGACTGGAAAGCTCCATTTTCCGCAAGAATTCTTCTCTGCAGCAGGCTGTCCGTTCGAAGGCGACGACTAAGCGATCATGGTCGGAGGTAACTTTTATGCTTCCGTTGTTTTCTTGGCCTAACATTTGGCATCAAAGCGACCTCTAACCATGTCGTTTGTATTTATAAAACTTAGTTTCGTATCTTTTAATGCAACTTAATTGTTTAAAGGTTACATGATTATTGTTTTGAGGCCTTCGATATTGTTGACCCGTGATATAGATATTTGATTTTTGGTTAAATTCATGCTATTGTGAAGTTTTAGACATTATATGATTTGGTTAAGGAAAATTTCACTGAATTAAATGGCTGATTTCCCTGTTTCGATATGTAAAAAGTTACATATGTGATTAAAGTATGTGCTTTCTGAATACTCTTCATCACAAAAGGATGACGCCTCGATTCATGATTATGCATCCATTTAAGAAAATTTATGGCAAATGCAAAAGGTGAATAATTGAAAGTGTGATAAATACACCGTGCATGTAATTTCTGTCTAGAAAGCCGGTACTTAAGCGGGACCATTTGTGACCCCACCGTATGGCCTGAGATTTTACGTGGAATGGTAATACTGTCTAGAAAATTGATTCATGATATTTCCTGGGGTATTGTTGAATCGGTTCATTTCACATTTTCATTATGATTTCATCTTTTGTTGATGTCATATAAAGGTTTTTTTTGGAACAATAACTATGTGTTGATGACATATTAAGGATTATTTTCTTAATTTTAAGATTAGCCACAGCATCTTAAAAGTGTACGGTATAAAGAAAATAAAATGTCATCATGACTATGGTTTTTATTAATAAGGTAATCACTCTGCCCCACAGGGAAGTGGTTATTTTATTGATCAAGAAAAATTAAAAATAAACATTTCCTATACCCACAGGTAGGGAAATATTTTTGTTGTTTAATTTCATATCATTTAAGTTTTTGATTAATAAGGTAGTCACTCTGCCCCACAGGGAAGTGGTTATTTTATTAATCAAGAAAATTAAACATAAATATTACCTATGCCCACAGGTACGGAAATATTTTTGGCTTGTTTAATTTTTATACCGTTTTAAGTATATTCTATGCATGAGTGCAACCTCTACCCATAGGAAGGTTAAGAATATACTATTTGAATTACCTTGATTAATTTATTCTAGTTATATATGTTCATAGCATGATATGTGTTCCTTTGGTTATATAGATACTCTCGCTACTGCTTTATTTGATTCTGCTAAAACTTCAATGCTGACTGGTGACAATTTTACTGAATGGAAGGATATCATCATTTTGACGTTACGGTGTATTGACTTACACCTGGCACTCCGTGAGGAAAAACCACCAAATCTTACAGAATCAAGTACGCCATTTGAGAGGTCTGTTACGAGCATTAGGAGCGATTTAATCGCCTCAGCATGATGCTCATCAAGTCTCGTATAAGTCCAAGCATTAGGGGTTCTATCCCTAATCTTGATAATGTCAAAGCTTACATGAAACCCATTGATGATCAATTTGTAAGCTCTGACAAGGCGGTAGCCAGCATCCTTATGAAGAGGCTTCCAAATATGACCCATGACGTAAGCCGTGGTGTGCGCGAGCACATCATGGAGATGAGGGACATTGCTGCTAAATTAAGCTCCCTAAAGGTTGAAATCTCAGAGCCATTCCTGGTGCATTTCATGCTCAACTCTCTTCCTTCGGAGTTTACTCCATTTAAGATATCATACAACACACATAAAGAAAACTGGTCAATTAATGAACTTCTAACCATGTGTGTTCAAGAGGAGCAGAGGTTGAAGAATGAGTCCATTGAGTCTGTGCATCTTGCGAGCCATTTTAAGAGAAACACAAAGAAGGAAAAAGGTGTTCTAATGAAGAAAACCAACGATAAAGACAAATGTCGGTTTTGCAAGAAAAAAGGACACTGGAAGAAAGATTGCCTAAAATATAAAGGATGGCTGGAGAAGAAAGGTAATTTGTCCTTTGTGTGTCATGAATCTAATTTTACTGAGGTTTCTGATAATACATGATGGATTGCTTGTGGTTCTACAATTTACATTACGAAAACCATGAAGGGCTTTCTAAACCTGAGGAAGCCAAATGAAAGTGAGCAATGCATCTATTCCGAAAACCGGATGTGCTCCACTGTTGAAAGAGTGGGATTTTATAGGCTCATTTTGAAAACTGGTTTTCAACTTGATTTAGAAAACACTTTTTATGTACCTTCTTTTTTCAAAAATTTAGTTTCTCTTTCAAGACTTTCGATTATTGGATATGATTTCTATTCACATCTTTTTGTAATGGATATTTTGAAAGAGAATAAAGTTATTGGTTCTACGAAATTGAATGGTTTTCTATTTCAACTTAAGTTAGATCCCATTTATGAGCATACTCTTTTAACAGAAACTGGTACAAAGTGTTGTATTATCAGTGAGAACTCATCAAGTCTTTGACACAAAAGATTGGGACATATCTCAATCGACAGAATGAAAAGATTGGTGAACGAAGGAGTTTTGTAAACTCTAGACTTCACTGATTTAGGTACTTATGTGGGATGCATAAAGGGCATGCAAACCAACAAGACCATTAAGGGTGCTAAAAGAAGTTCTCAACCTCTTGAAATCATACACACAGATATCTGTGGACCTTTTCACATACCTTGCTTGAATGATCAGAAATTTTTTATTTCATTTATCGACGACTATTCAAGGATCATATATCTCTATCTTCTGTTTGATAAATTTGAAGCACTTGATGCGTTCAACATCTTCAAATTAGAATTAGAGAAATAAAAGGAGAAGACAATTAAAATTGTCCGATCCGATAGAGGTGGTGAATATTATGGTCGTTACACAGGAAAAGGACAAATGATTGGTCTATTTGCTGAATTCCTTCAAAAGGAGGGTATTGTTGCTCAATACACCATGTTTGGCACACCACAACAAAATGGTATTGCTGAAAGAAGGAATCGGACTCTCATGGACATGGTCAGGAGCATGATTAGCACAATGAATTTGCCTATATCCTTTTGGAGTGAAGCTCTAAAAACCACTGTGTATGTTTTAAATAGGGTTCCATCTAAGACCGTTCCTAAAACACCTTTCGAGTTGTGGAATGGTTGGAAACCAAGTTTAAAACATTTACACATATGGGGTTGTCCAGTTGAAGTTAGGGTATACAACCCAAGCATAAAGAAACTGGATGAACGAACGAAAAGCGGTTACTTTATTAGATATGCAGTTAACTCCAAAGGATATAGATTTTACTGTCCTTCACATACTCCGAAAGTGGTTGAAGCTAGAAATGCTAAGTTTCTAGAGGATCATGAAGTCAGTGAGAATGATTCGAATCGAGAATTCAATTTTGAGGAAGTAAGGGATACACATATTGTACCTTTATTTGTAGACAATTCTGTTGCTATTCATTATAATGAAGAGCCACCAATTGTGCAACTCAAATTGAAGAATCTGTAGCGCCCCGACCCGCACAGACGATCCAAACCGGTGCACCCGTCGTAGCTTACCGAGAAGACTACAAGATGTCTCATCTCTCGTATACACATCATCAATGACGTAAGAGAATAAGCACGGAGACACGTGCAAAAATAAAATCCAAACCATTCAATTTGTACATCACAGTGTTATGAAATTACAAAAGAGTTTTCATGGTAAGCCGACTAAATCCTCTAGTGATTAAAAGAAACTGAAATAACAAGCAACGGCCTCGACTATCTCCCAATAAGACTCTAAGCATCCCATTCGGCCCACTCGCCCTCGTCCTCTATGAAGATCATATCATAGCTAGGCTCATCTGCAAACATAAAGGTAGTACCCTTAGCGGAAAATGCTAGCAAGTAACTTGCTTATAAGACATACGGGATCAACACATGGCAAGACATGAGTAATATATAATTCAAAGGATTGGTGGGGCACATGTCTTGTATAACTTCAAAAATATAGACTAGCAGCATACGAAAGCAAGAACCATAATTCATACGCACTTAACAATTCAGTGACAATTAAGTTACGACAGAACATAACGTAACGACTCGCGGGATGCATGACAAAATATGCACTACACTACACAGTCACAAATGTATGTGTAATTTCTTTTCAAAACAGTGCAATGCATGTCACAATGTCCGGTCATATAACTTTATACCCTGTGGTGGGTCATGGCTTATATTTCCATCCCATGACACACCATAGCTTAACTTTATACCCTGTAATGCTCCACGGCTTATATTTCCATCCTGTGTCACATTACAGCCAACTTTATACCCTGTAATGCTCCACGGCTTATATTTCCATCCTGTGTCACGTTACAGCCAATTTCGCAAACTTTATACCCTGTTCCGAAGCACAGCTCTTTTCAAAACATTATGCAAATGCAAGTGCCATGATGCAAGACTCCTCATATCGGATCACATTCTTCATTCACATACTTCAAATCACATTCAATCTCAATCAGTCACACAAGACTCACCTCACATACACACTCGAGTTTATACTTCACGGCAGGTCAACATCACCTAGACATTGATTCTAGAACTCAAAGGCTAATGTAAGAACCCTCACATTCCTCTTTTGAACTCTGTAAGGCCACATACGTTCATTCCTAACCCCTTAGGTCATTCATGTTGAAGTTCGATTCGAATACCCTTCGAATTTTCCACATTTGATTCACCATCTTAAGTCATGTTCTCAAGGCTTAGGCTAACCTCAATCAAGTCCTAAGAAGTCTCTAAGGTCACACAAAAGGTCCCCTAACTTCCCTCTTTCTTCCCTTACTTTCCCACAAAACAGGTGGACGTCATACACATCGATCGATCGATGTCCATCTGAGACACATCGATCTCTCACTCAACCTACGTCGATCGATCGATGTCCATCTGAGACACATCGATCTCTCAATCAACCTACGTCGATCGATCGATGTCCATCTGAGGCACATCAGCCTCTCACCCTCTATATGTCGATCGATCGACGTCTCCGTTTCCAGAATTCCACTCTGCAGTTTTCTGCAGAAACTACAGAAATAACCACCAATTTAATCCCAACTTCCTTCCAAGCCATTCCAAGCCTATGCCTCACTATTAATTCATCCCTAATTCACCCAAGACAACACCTTTAACATACGAATCACGGATTCAAGCCTAACACTCAATGTATTCATCAAATCAAACCCAAAAATCTAATCTTTTCACTCTCCCTTCCCTTCAACCGCCATTATCAACAAGTAGGGATTCATGGGATTGGGTTTTGCATGATTTCACATAATCAACAACAACCACAATGATTTGAACATATAATGGCCAAAATCCGAAACCAAAACACATAAAGCACATATAAATTCACATAAAGAAATTACTGCATGGTGATCCAATTTTGATATCAAAAGTAGGCTTTTTTCTTTCACAAATCGTAATAACTTATAAGATGATTACTTGCCTTTGATTACTCGAAGGCGGATTGAAGAAAGAATGAAGAACGGATTGAAGATCTTGAAGAATCTTCCCTAGGGTTGCAAAGGAGAGAGGAATCGCCTAAGAGGAGGTGTGGACGTCGGTTTCTTTTCTGTGAAGGGGAGAAACTGACGTTCAGTTAATTTTTATATGGAAAGGGTGGAATTTGGAGTTTCTAAATTATATCCTATTATCTTATTTATCTTAAAAGATTAATTTCTAATATTCAATTCCAAAATTAAATACTAAATTCCATATTTAATCCTTTTAATAAATTCCATTTAATCCTAATACTTAATTCTTAATTCATTATCATTTATTTTCCTTAACCTATTTAATTTCCATTTATCCATTATTTATTTTACGGAGGGTGCGGGGCATAACATTTCATCCCCTTACAAAAAAAGTATGGGTGCGGGGCATAACATTCCATCCCGTTACAAAAAAAAGTTTCGTCCTTGAAACTGGCGTACCTTATTGGAACAGCTGTGGATATAGCTCCCTCATTCGCTCCTCAAGCTCCCACGTGGCCTCATGCTCCGTATGATTACTCCATTGAACTTTGACATACGGAATTATGCGTCTGTGTAGGACTTGGTCTTTCCTATCCACAATCTTCATTGGATGTTCTTCATATGAGACATCTTCTTTAACATCCAATGGTTGAGCTTCAAGGATATGGCTCGGGTCCGATACGTATTTTCTTAGTTGGGACACATGAAATACGTTGTGGACTTGTGACAAACTCGGTGGAAAGGCTAACCGATATGCTCTTTCTTCAACCTTGCCAAGCACTTCATATGGACCAATATATCTAGGGCTTAACTTGCCCTTCATTCCGAACCTTGCAACTCCCTTGGTGGGTGAGACTCGTAGATAAACCTTTTCGCCTTCCTCAAACTCCAAGGGTCATCTTTTTGTATCGGCCCAACTCTTACTGCGATCTTGAGCCACCCTTAACCTCTCTCTTATCACTTTCACTTTCTCAATTGTTTGTTCCACCAATTCTGGTGCAATGATCATCCTTTCCCCAAATTCGTCCCAACAAACCAAGGACCTGCACTTACGTCCGTATAACGCTTCAAACGGTGCCATGCCAATTGCACTGTGATAGCTGTTATTATACGAAAACTCCATCAGCTTCAGCATGCTATCCCAGTTTCCCTTGAAATCCAAGGCGCATGCTCTCAACATGTCCTCCAATGTTTGGATAGTTCTCTCGGATTGTCCATCCGTTTGAGGGTGGTATGCGGTACTCATTCTTAGCTAGGTACCCATCGCCTTCTGAAATGCCCTCCAAAACTTTGAAGTAAATTTGGGATCACGGTCCGACACAATGCTTACGGGGACTCCATGTAAGCTCACAATGTTATCCACATATATGTTGGATAATTTCTCATAAGAGGTACCATGTGGCATGGCTATGAAATGGGCTGTCTTTGTCAAGCGATCTATAATTACCCAAATCATCTCATTCCCATTTCTGGTTTTGGGTAACCTCATCACGAAGTCCATAGTCACGTGCTCCCATTTCCATTCAGGAATCTCAAGTGGCATCATCAAACCACCAGGTCGTTGGTGTTCTGCTTTAACTTGTTGGCATACCAAACATCTCTCAACATACTCTGCTATGCTTCTCTTCATCCCTATCCATCAGTAGTTCCGTTTGAGGTCCTTATACATCTTGGTGCTGCCAGGGTGGATAGATAACCTTGAATTATGAGCTTCGCGTAGCAACTCCTTTCGAAGCTCATAATTATTAGGTACGCACAACCGATTTTGAAACCATAGACATCCATCTCCTCGCAATTGGAAATCTTTTACTGGTCCCGTAGACAACTTGTCGCGGATTTCTTTCAGTGCCGTGTCATCATACTGCGCTCCTTTAATTCTGTCTACCAAGTCTGGGCTGATAGACAAAGCCGTAAGAACATTCGCCACTGAGTCCACCACTTCGAGGTCAAACTCCTCGATCTCTCCTTCCAACATAGACTGTCTAGCGTGACTAGACTTTCTGCTTAACGCGTCCGCCACTCTATTTGCTTTTCCCAGATGATAGTTGATGGTTAAGTCATAATCCTTAAGTAACTCCAACCATCTTCTATGTCGCATATTTAGCTCCTTCTGCGAGAATAGGTACTTCAAACTCTTATTATCAGTGAATACGGCACATTTCTCTCCATATAAGTAGTGCCTCCAGATATTAAGAGCAAATACCACAGCTGCGAGCTCCAAGTCATGCGTCGGGTAGTTCTGCTCATATGGTTTCAACTGTCTTGACGAATACCCTACGAATTCTCTACATTTGATTCACCATCTTAAGTCATGTTCCCAAGGCTTAGACTAACCTCAATGAAGTCCTAAAAAGTCTCTAAGGTCACACAAAAGATCCCCTAGCTTCCCTTTTTCTTCCCTTACTTTCCCACAAAACAGGTGGGCGTCATACACGTCGATCGATCGATGCCCATGTGAGACACATCGATCTCTCACTCAACCTACGTCGATCGATCGATGTCCATCTCAGACACATCGATCTCTCACTCAACCTATGTCGATCGATCGATGTCCATCTGAGACACATCGATCTCTCACTCAACCTACGTCGATCGATCGATGTCCATTTGAGGCACATCAGCCTCTCACTCTCTATACGTCGATCGATCGACGTCCCCGTTTCCAGAATTCCACTCTGCAGTTTTCAGCAGAAACTGCAGAAATAACCACAAATTCAATCCCAACTTCTTTCCAAGCCATTCCAAGCCTATTCTTCACTATTAATTCATCCCTAATTCACCCAAGACAACACCTTTAACATACGAATCATGGATTCAAGCCTAACACTCAATGTATTCATCAAATCAAACCCAAAAATCTAATCTTTTCACTCTCCCTTCCCTTCAACCGCCATTATCAACAAGTAGGGATTCATGGGATTGGGTTTTGCATGATTTCACATAATCAACAACAACCACAATGATTTGAACATATAATGGCCAAATTCCGAAACCAAAACACATAAAGCACATATAAATTCACACAAAAAAATTACTGCATGGTGATCCAATTTTGATATCAAAAGTAGGCCTTTTTCTTTCACAAATCATAAGAACTTATAAGATGATTACTTGCCTTTGATTACTCGAAGACGGATTGAAGAACGAATGAAGAACGAATTGAAGATCTTGAAGAATCTTTCCTAGGGTTGAAAGGGAGAGAGGAATCGCCTAAGAGGAGGTGTGGACGTCGGTTTGTTTTCTGTGAAGGGGAGAAACTGACGTTTAGTCAGTTTTTATATGGAAAGGGTGGAATTTGGAGTTTCTAAATTGTATCCTATTATCTTATTTATCTTAAAGGATTAATTTCTAATATTCAATTCCAAAATTAAATACTACTTAATTCCATATTTAATCCTTTCAATGAGTTCCATATAATCCTAATACTTAATTCTTAATTCATTATCATTTATTTTCCATAACCTATTTAATTTCCGTTTATCCTTTATTTATTTTACGGAGGGTGCAGGGCATAACAGAATCATTATTCAAAATGACTTATACCTACTTATACACACATAACTCAATATAAGTGTTATATGTATAATATGAGTCACTAAATGGGTGTTATATGTATAATATATATGCAAATAGCATAAATGCTTAATACCTCAAGTTAAAGATATTAAAATATGCATGTATGATAATACGCGGCCAAGAGGGGCAATTTGGCCCAAATAAGACAAGCTAATTGAATAAATATTAAGTAAATACATCTATGTAACAAATATGTACCTAATTCAAATCAAGAACAATCACGATGCTAATTCCAAAAAAGAGACCTATGATAAGTATTCCCTCATGCATGTTGTCTTCATGATTTTCAACACAAATGATTTTTATTTACGAACATGTTTATGAAATGATTTCTACAAGGGATGTTTTCAAGTTTTCATGATTTAAGGAATTATACCGCAAGACGAATGATTCCATACGACTTATGCATGTATCTGTGGTTGAGTGTAACATCTTGTCAGGGACAAGGGTTCTCTACTTTTCTGTATACGCATGATCTGGTGGCTGAGTGAAACACCTTGTCCAAGATAAGGGATCTCTGCCTTTCAGTTATGTCTACGACGTTCTGTATGGAAAGCTGTCTGATGTCTAGTCCTGGGAGAGGATGTCAGGGGCAAAATACGTTATTACAAAGTGTAACACCGCGTCTGGGACTCGGGTTCTCTATTATAACGCATCATTGTTAGTTCTATGTACGTATGATGTAACACTGTGGTTGGACCATCGGGATTCATAAACGGTACTCGTGGCTACTCGGGGAATCATTCGATATGTCATGGGTACCATTCTTATGTTACAAAAAGTGCTATAGCCAATTCATGTCATGTCATGTCATGTTTATGTGTATGAAATGAAATGTTTTTCGAAAGTTTTATGATACATACATCACGATCATGTCTCACGAATCCCCTAGTGCCCCTA
Source organism: Eustoma russellianum (assembly GCA_036186865.1). Taxonomy (NCBI): domain Eukaryota; kingdom Viridiplantae; phylum Streptophyta; class Magnoliopsida; order Gentianales; family Gentianaceae; genus Eustoma; species Eustoma russellianum. The sequence continues at coordinate 32,864,698 of AP025041.1, forward strand.
AATTATGACTCTCGTAGTACGAGGCCCAGTATGATTAAAGAATAGCAAGAAACAAACCAAAAAAAATTGCACCCAAGAATGATACGACTCTATGCTAAGATAAGGATGGTCAAAGGAAGAAACTGTTTAATTTATGATGCTCTTTATTTATGATATTCTTCTCTTACATGATATCTGTCGGATTTATTGTACTGTTTACCTTTGTTGATTTCTTCACCGTTATCTCCATACATATGGTACATATGATATTTGTGTTATACTTAACTGTATTATCCACTACCCCAGTCCCCATGCGTGATCTATAGGACCTCAGGCACTACCAACTCTCTAAAAACCAATTGGTGATAGGAGATGCGCATACCATAGCCTTATAGTGCATTCAGCACACACAAGCATCCACGATATTCGAATGTGACTTGGCCCATGCGGCCTACACACCATGGGACAATTGCTGCACCCAACAATCTCCCCCTCAGCAATTGATCCCGCTGGGAATTGAACCCATGTCTTTGGCTCTATACCACTTGTATGACCTAGGCGCTAAGCGATTATGTTGTATATCTTCAAGAGTTCGATTATGACATTAGACTGAATCATGACCCTATCTCGTTTTCACAAGCCATGAGTTGTGACAAATCGTCGCTATGGTATGATCCCATGCAAGAAGAGATGGAATCGATCGCCATAACCAATGTCTGAAAACTTATTTTGTTACCAAACAGAGCCTCTATGGTGGGATGCAAATGGGTCTTTAAGACCAAAAGAGACTCGTTTGGTAACATTGAATGATATAAAGCCAGACTTGTAGCCAAAGGTCTCACTCAAAAAGAAGGCATTGATTACCATGAAACCTTCTCTACAGTCTCGAAGAATGATTCATTTCGGATAATCATGGAATGAGTCGCTCATTTTGATCTCGTGCTACATCAAAGGGATGTGAAAACTGCGTTTTTGAATGGGGTTCTTGATGAAGAGGTATACATGCGTCAACATGAAGGCTTTATCAATTGTGATAATGATCAACTGGTTTGCAAATAGAATAAATCCATATATGGGCTTAAACAGGCTTCACGTCAATGGAACATCAAGTTTCATGAGGTAATCTCTTCATTCGGTTTCATAGAGAACATTGTTGATCAATGTATATACCTCAAGATGAGTGGGAGCAAGTACGTTTTCTTAGTCCTATATGTGGATGATTTTCTACTAGCAAGCAGTGATCTTGGGTTATTGCATGAGGCTAAGTGACTTTTTACTTTGAGCTTTGATATGAAGGATATAGGTGAAGCCTCTTATCTCCTTGGCATAGAGATTCACAGAGATAGAATAAGTAAAATACTTGGTCTTTCTCAGAAGGCCTACATCATCAAAGTACTTGAGAAATTTGCTATGCAGAATTGTGCATCTATTGCGTCACCTATTATCAAAGGAGAAATAAAGATTGAACATTATTGCTTCATCCACAATGGATGATGAGTTCATTGCATGCTATGAAACTACGTCACAGGCCTTATGGATGAGAAATATCATCAGTGGTCTTAAAGTTGTCGATAATATTGATAGACCCATAAAGATTTTCTGTGACAATTCAGCTACTGTGTTCTTTGCGAAAAATAATAAAAGTGGAAGTCGTAGTAAACATATCGACATAAAGTATTTGAAGGTCGAAGATCATGTTAAACAAGAAGAAGTAAAGATTGAACACATTAGTACGGAGTCAATGGTTGCTGATCCTATGACTATAGGATTACCGGTTAAAGTTTTCAGGGATCATGCTACTGATATGGGACTTCTTATTTCTCCTTGATTTGTTGTACTTTAATCTTATTTTGTCTAGACATTTGTTGACTTTGAATATGCGCATTTAAAGTTGTAAGATCTATTTGATCTATAGACGTGGACCCATTTTGAGATGATTTATAGTAAATCATTCATTTTGTTTGATTGAGTGTATGATGCATTGTAATTCTTTGAAGGGAGTGCTTGACATCAAAGCATGACCGCCTTGATTCATGTGTTATATTTTCAATCTAAGTTTGGTATTCAATAGATCCAAGTGACAATAAAATTATGACCATATTGTTTTGTCACTTATGCTGTGTTACCTAGCATTCGACATGTGATCCAAGTGGGAGAATGTTAGAATCAATTATAATTATTATAATTGATTGCTAGAATCTCGTAATTTATTTGTAATTCACTAATGTGGATCACATGTATAACGTACATGTACGTTATATTGGCTAGATACGTTGCAATTATTGGCTGCATTAATTATCATATTTGATTCTGATTGAAAGCACTGAAGAAGATGGGAAGAGCTAAAGCAATCGGCCTAGATAACATATCCATTGAGGCGTGGAAGTATTTAGGAGAGGAAGGGGTCCAGTGGCTAACTACTCTGTTCAACCGTATTTACAAAACAGGGAAGATGCCAGAAGAGTGGAGATAGAGTGTCATGGTCCCCCTATATAAGAACAAAGGAGACGCGTAGTGTTGTGAGAACTATAGAGGGATTAAGTTGCTAATCCATACCATGAAGTTATGGGAGAGAGTAATCGACACCGAATTAGGAGATAAACTCAGGTTACGGTGAACCAATTTGGTTTTATGCCAGGAAGGTCAACTACGGAAGAAATACACATTCTCAGGAGATTAATGGAGAAGTATAGGAAGAAGAAACGCGATTTACATATGGTTTTCATCGATCTTGAAAAAACGTATAATAGTGTGTCACGTAGCCTCATATGGGATAGTCTGGATGCAAGAGGGATCCATATGAAGTATATAGACATAATTAGAGATATGTATGCTAGGACAAAAACAACCATTCGTGCGCCTGTGGGGAATACAGACTTCTTTCCGGTGGAGGTCGGTCTCTATCAACGGTCTGCGTTGAGCCCATTTCTTTTTGCAGTTGTCCTTGACGAGTCGTCAAAGCCGATACAGGAGGCAGTTCCGTGGTGTATGCTTTTTGCTGACCATATTGTATTAGTCAGAGAAAGTAAACATACTCTGATTATGAGACTAGAGCAGTGGAGAAGTGTTTTAGAGAGAAAAGGCTTAAAGATTAGTCATTCTAAGACCAAGTATCTGCACTGCAACTTCAGCGGCGTAGCAGACAGGGAGGATAGCCAGCTCACCATCGATAATCAAGTGGTACCACAGGTAAGTAAGTTTAATTACCTAGAATCATTTGTGTAGCAGAATGTCGACATAGATAATGATGTAGCACATCGAGTTCAAACAGGCTGGTGTAGATGGAGAGCGGCCTCAGGGATGCTGTGTGACAAAAATTTCTCAACTAAATAAAAGGGAAAATTTTATAGAGTGGTAGTGCGACCAGCAATGCTATATGAGACAGACTGCTGGGCAATCAAGAGATCACAATTACAGAAGATGGAAGTGGCAGAGATAAAGATGTTAAGGTAGATGTGTGGGCATAAAAGGCTAGACCGGATCAGAAACGAGGTGTTTCGAGAAAGGTTATGTGTGGCTAGTATAGCAGATAAGATAAGGGAGGGAAGAATGAGATGGTTTGGGCATGTTAAGCGGAGACAGACAACAGCGTCGGTCAGAGCAATTGAAAGCCTCATTATAGAGGGGAACAGGAGTAAAGGCAGGCCCAAACTGACTTGGGATGAGCAGATAAGACATGACCTAGTAGATTTGCACCTCTCTGAGGACATGGTCTAGGATAGGAGTTCATAGAGACATAAGATTAAGGTTAACAAGATATAGGCCATAAGTAGAGACACTTTAGAGCATATTTAGGGACATCGATAGGCGTAGACACTATCTACTCTTTAGGTTGACTTTCCACTTGGTTGCGTAAGTTATACCATTATACCGTTGTTTTACATTACATGTACATATACACGTGATGTGTATTCTAATATAGAAAGTCTTGTTTTTTGTATTCCTTGAATTTCCTCACTAATACACTAGCACAGAATATCTCTATTATTATGTCATTTATGCATGTACAAATAGAGGCAGGGGTCTCACTGGAAGCAGACTCTCTATCCATTGAGATAGAGGTATTGTGTGCCTACACTTACCCTCCCCAGACCCTAACGATAGGTTTTGCTGTCGTTGGGATATACTGGGTCCGGATGATGATGATGATTTTGATTGATTGACAATTATTATGTTTCCTTAATGGAAAGAATTAATTGCCGGTTGAATATGGAAGGAGGTCCCTGGCCTAGCCTATAAATAGAGGGCCTGTGATATTCCATCAATCATAGCTCTACAGCATTCAGATAGGCATAGGCTGGAATGCTCCATTTTTCGCAAGAATTCTTCTCTGCAACAGGCTGTCTGTTCGAAGACGATGACTAAGCGATCATGGCCGGAGGTAACTTTTATGCTTCCGTTGTTTTCTTGGCCTAACACTTGTGTCCATGAAATAATATTGTCACCTTAATTTGAGTACTAAAAGATATGTCACAAATTAAGGTGAAAGTCGCAGGCTCGAAGCTCTAAAGCAAGCTGTAAATCGGGTGGAAATATCAACCGGTATTAGATTAAGTTTTCATAAAGATAGCATTTTTAATTTCGTAATGGTATTATTCTTTACTCTATGCATAAAAGTTTTGGAAAGAATTTCAATCCGTACTCGCAAATACACACCTAGTTTTAAGCTTGTCAAAAACCTAGTATTCTGAACACCAAATACAGCCCAAAATAAATAAATAAAGGAACAAAAAGAAAAAGGAAAAAAATTGGAAAAAAAACAACTCCTCGATTTGGACGTAAATCTTAACAAAATACACTTCCATTCATTTACTGCCGAAGTTGACTTTCAAACTAAAAAAGAAAAAAAAAAAAACATGATAAGATTCATACAGTAAAACGAGAGAATGAAAAATTTGTTTAGAACAGCACGGTTGATACTTAGACAGTAGCTATGATAGATTGCATCTAGCAGAACGAGCGATCTATGATGGAGCTTATTAGGAGAGTAGGAGAAAGGTTTCAATGACGCAGGGGAGGAGGGACGTTTTACATGCAGCTAATCAGAGGGAAGGCAAATTAGGAGAGACACGTGTCAAATCAAGACAGCTTCTTTTTTTTTTTTACTTTTCACTTTTGCCACGTGTCTCCCTTTGATTGGCAGCGTGTAAAACGTCTCTCTCTCTCGCGTCACAGAAACTGTTCTGGGAGAGCAGCAAAATGCAGTCTAGGATACTATATTGTAGGGGTATTATGCAAGATACTCCAGCAACACATCAGAGTAAGCATTGATTTCACAGCCACTTATGAGATTTGGTGTGTCATTCGTACGTTATATTAAGAACACAAAAAATGTTGATGGTTTAATTTGTAGCGGACATTTTGTGTGTATTCTGAGTTTTTTGTTTACATCTTTCTCACAGTTCTATAGAATTGGGAGAGTAGAAGTCCCGAAACCAAAGATTTGGTTTTTGCAACTAGAATGAAAATATTATAAAAGAACATCACATCAAACAAAATCATTTCTTTAGGAGCCCAGGTCATTTATCCTAGAAATAAGAAAGACAACAATCTCTACAGACATAGCCCAGTGTGATGGTGACAGTTAGATGATATGTGGTATGTAAAGTTGGGATAAGATCTCCTCATCCCATTTTTTATCATCTCATTTATGACTGTGCGACACGTAATATCAAGATAGGGTGGTGAGGTTAGATGCGGGTGACCCTTATCTAGCCTCACCATCCCTCTTACTGTCACGTGTCGTGTGGTGACGCGTGCGGTGAGGAAAAATGTATGAAAAGATCCTATCCCGTAAGTTCGAGTCCTAGAAATGCTTTAGATTTAGATCGTTTTTGGATTAGATGGATAATACAAATTATGAATATCATTCATTAAAAACATTATTCCATTTATATTATCAATATAGCTCTAAAAATGATGTAATGCTAACATAGAGGTCGGAGATCCTGTCTCTTCAAAGAAAAAATAAAAACTAAAACCACAAGATCATAATATATATGCTCTAAAAAGAAATGTAAGTATTTGTCTATGAAAGTTTTCATTTGAGTTGTCTATGAAAGTTTTTAAGTTTAACTTGAACACTGTTAATTTGGTATGTTTAAGTCAAGTTGTGTGGACAATAATTTCAAAAATGAAAAAGTCTTTAAGTATTTAATGATAAATTACATAAGTGCTATTGTTCCTGAAGAAACGTATAACGTATATTTGATATCAGAATTCTTGTATGTTACAATTGCACAGAAGCCGTGTGTATATATACAAGTCTCCTAACTAAAATCTCTACAATAAAGGATATAAGGATATTTACAAATAACTTCCCAACAAGATAGGCTCTATCTACAATATTAGTTAGGATAAATGGTTAAAATAATATGGTTAAGATAATATCTTAATACTCCCCCTCAATTTAGCGCATGAATGTCGACAATGCCCAACTTGCCTAGAAATTGTTGAAAATCCGTAGGCCCGAGAGCTTTTGTGAACCCATCAGCTAATTGTTGTGACCCAGGAACTTTGCATGGAAGGATAAGACCGGTGGCATAATGTTGACGAACAAAGTGACAGTCATCTCGATATGCTTTGTGCGCTCGTGAAAAAAGGATTAGCCACAATATGTAAAGTTGCTTGATTATCACAATGAAGAGCAACAGGTGCAGAAATACATATACCGAGATCAAGTAAGAGCTGACGAAGCCAAACAATCTCACTGGCCGCATAAGCCATTACGCGATACTCAACTTCAGCAGATGAACGAGACACAACAGGCTGCTTCTTGGATCGCCAAGAAATGAGTGCAGACCCAAGAAAAATCATGTACCATATGGTGCAGCGACGCGTGATAGGACATCCTGCCCAGTCTGCATCACTATAGACCTTAAGACATAAAGATGTGGTGGAAGGAAAGAAAAACCCCTGGCATGGAGCACGCTTAAGATAGCGAAGCAAGTGGAAAACTGCATCGAGGTGACACTTGCGAAGCGCATGCATAAACTGGCTAAGCGTATTAACAGCAAAGCAAATGTGAGGCCGTGTAACAGTAAGATAAAGTAAACGTCCAACAATACGACGATAAAAAACAGGATCTTCCAAAAGTGGATCAGACTCTGAAAATCGGCCCTTTTGATCCATTGGAGTACTAGCCGGCCGGCAACCAAGGAGACCACAATCCATGAGTATATCAAGAACATACTTACGTTGATTTAGCACCATAGCATCGGGATAACGAGCAACTTCGATCCCAAGAAAATATTTGAGAGGTCCTAGGTTCTTATTTTAAATTTATGATCAAGATAGACCTTCAACGCTGTGATACGCGCAAGATCATTACAAGCCACAATAACATCGTCAACATAAATCAATACTGCCACGAAAGACGAGACGGTGTTCAAAATGAACAGAGAAGGGTCCGCATATGACTGTGTATAGCCAAGAGCAGTAAGCGAGGCAGTAAACTTAGCGTACCAATTACGTGACACATGGCGCAAACCGTACAAAGACTTACGTAACTTAAAAACATTGCGCTCCCCTGACGAGAAAAATCAGGTGAAATATGTATATAAACATCTTCCATGAGATCACCATGCAAGAAAGAATTATTGACATCTAATTGATGAACATGCCAACGACGTGCTATAGCCACTGCCAATAGACACCGGACAGTAACCAACGTAGCCACAAGAGCAAATGTCTCATGGAAATCCACGCCTTCGATCTAAGTATAACCGCGGGCCACTAAACGGGCCTTGTAATGCTCGATAATACCATCTAGATTATATTTAATTTTGTAGACCAATTTAGAATCAGTGGTCTGCTTGCCTGGTGGCAAAGGGACAACAGACCATGTATGACTAGCTTCAAGGGTAGAAATTTCACGCTGCATTATAAGCCCCGACAAACTGTCTCTATAAGATAAGGAGAGTCATCTTAGGGAGCACACCATTCCACCATGCGTTAGCCTGGCCACTCAACAAGGGTGTGGCCACATCCACCTTGTGCTCTTCAGGAACCTGCACTAGCCTGAAGCACTTTTCTACCTCGTCCAACCAGAATTTGGCCACCTCTGGTTCAGTGGTCCCTTCAAAGATGAGGGCATGCATCTTTTGTATTTCCCCGATATAATATCGGATACTGTGCTGAGGCGGTGGTGGCGGAGGAGGCTGTTGTTGCTGCTAAGCAACTCCCTGTTCTATCACCGTTATAGCGTCCATGAGGGCCTGTGGTACTACCATCTGCGGTGGCGGAGGATTTTCATTCCCGTTACCGCCGTTTACCTGGTTTTCTCTTCTAGGACACATTGTCTGCAAAATCAACGGTTATTAGCATTCAGTAATTCCAAGGATAATCCTGAAAGCCCATATGCGTTGTACAGGACGGAACTCGTAAACTAAAAGAAAAATAACGATTATTGATTAAATTTTATCGCGCTCACACACACACAACTCGAGTCATCTTATATCTAAGATCGGATGCTCAGACGTATGGATCAGCTTAAGGTCAATATCAAAGCTTAGGACTCTATATGACATAACCTAGGTCTCCGAGGTAGATCTGAAGCCTAGGCTCTAATACCACCTGTAGCGTCCTGGCCCGGACAGCGGACCCGAACCGGTGCTTCCGTCGTAGCCTACTGAGAGGACTACAAGACGTCTCGTCTCTCGAATACACATCATCAATGACGTAAGAGAGTAAGCACGGAAACATATGTAAAACAAATCTGAACCATCAAATCCGTACATCAAGATGTAATATGATTACAAAAGATTGTTCGTGGTCGCAGCCAACTAAATCCTCAAATGAATGAAAGAAAGTTAAGATAATAAAAAGCTGTCTATAACAATTTCCAAGATAAGCTCTAAGCACCCCATTCATCCCACTCGCCGTCATCTTCTATGAATTTCGTGTCATAACCGGGCTCATCTGCACGACAACGAGTAGAACTCTTAGCGAAAAACGCTAGCAAGTAACACACTTATAAGACATACGGGATCAACACATGGCAAGACATGAGTAATATCTATATCAAGGGATATGAGACACATGTCTTGTATAATTTAAAGATCATAAGTTGCCAGCACAACAGAAACAAAGAACAACAACGAATGAGTAGTAAACAGTTCAATAACAAAACACTTACAAGTCAATCATACCAAAACGAATCACGTGATGCATGACAATTTAAAATATGCACTACATGCACTACACTACACAATCACAAATGCTTATGCAAATACTTTTCAAAACAGTGCAATGCATGTCAAAATGTCCGGTCGCGTAACTTTATACCCTGTGATGGGCCACATCTTATCTTTACGCCATGCGACACATCAAAGCTTAACTTTATACCCTGTAATGTTCCACAGCTTGTCTTTATACCCTGTGTCACATTACAGCTCACTTTATACCTTATGATGGTTACAGCTTGTCTTCATACCATATAACGCATCACAGCACATTTCGCAAACTTTATACCCTGTGCCAAGGCACAGCTCTTGTCAAATCACAATGCAAATGCAAGTGCCATGATGCAAGGATGCGCATTCACATGTCAATCAATCATGCAAGCTAGTGTAGCTCTTTCTACCACTGAAGCCGAGTATATCGCTTTGAGTTTATGTACTACCCAAATACTTTGGCTTAAACAGCAACTTAGTGATTTTGGCATTAAAATGAATAAGATTCCAATTTTCTGCGATAGCACAAGTGCAATCAATCTTTCACGAAATCCGGTGCTTCATTCTAAGGCCAAACACATTGAGGTGCGATATCACTTTCTTCGTGATCATGTTCAAAATGAGGATATAGTGATAAACCACATAAGAACTGATCATCAAATCGCTAACATCTTCACCAAACCCCTTAATCAAGCCATTTTTGAAAACTTACGAGCCAAATTAGGAATGATGACTTACGATACCATTGTATAGTTCTATCTTTTGCATGATTTGCAAAATAAAGGGGGAGATAGAATAAGAACATGATTTTAGTCATGTTTTAGTTGGTAAGTCATGATGAATCATATGCTAAGTTTTTATTGGTATAAATTTTGGAGCATAGGTTAAGGGGGAGAGTATGAGTTGCGGGGAGCGGCATACTATTTAAAAGTTGAAAACATAGTTGAAAACATTTGGTTAAACTTTTGGTTAAAAGTTGTGACATTAAAATCATGTTAGGTTATTTTGAAAATCATCCAAAAGGGGGAAAATGTTGAGAAATATGTTTGGATAATTTTCAAAGTCATGATTTTAAGTGATGAATACTTAAAAATGTCACATATGGTGTTATAAATGAAAGAGTTGAATAAGTGAAGAAAAATGACACGATGTCTAGGGTTGTTAGAAATATTTTTCTAAAATGTGATAAAATAGTTGTTTTTATTTTTACATGATTTATATATGTTTATCATGTTGTGATTATGTGATTTTTATGATGATAATATCTTGTGACTAATATGCCCTCGAAGTTTCTACAACTTACCAAAAAGGGCAAAAGTGGTATTTTGAGTTTTGTAGGTACTCGACATGGTGAATATGATTCAAGAAGATATTATCATCTTATTTATTATCAAGAAGGTGTTATTATATTTAATTCTGACCATCAGGGTCATTTCTGGAGTTTTATCTCACTAGGGGCATTTTGGTCATTTTACCCCCAAAGACAGTTTCGGTATTTTTACTCAAGGAATCTTTTGAGTATCTTATTATATTCATTCTGGAGTTCATTTAATATATTCTTGAAGATTATTTGGTGGTTTTCTATTTTATTCTCTCATTTGATGATTTTATTGACGGTAGCGGGATATGTGATGCTATTCGATGTCACGTTCTATTTTCTCTTGAAGACTCCTATATATATGTTATTGGAGGTTATTAATCATCATCTTTCAGAGATTACAAGGTGTCCTTGGTACAAGATTCATCACAATATGTCAAGAAGAAATGGGAATTTTGATATTATATGTTGACATAACTTTGTCAACTATTATTTGTTGATTTCTCCTCAAAAATCTGAGTTGGTATACATATACACAGACTCCAAAACGTGATTATACAGATAGAGATGATTTTTTTCTCATTTTATGAGTTGGAGACAAGAAGACAAACCAAAAGCAAGCTAGTTGGCAAAAGTTGCCAACTTGAAATTTCAAATTTGAATGTAATGGAGACAAGATTGTTGGAGATGATTATGGAGGTGTTTTAATTCAAAATTCTCAGCCATCACATGGTCTAAAATTTGGAGGGAATATGCCATCAATTCAATCTATAAATATAAGGCAAGGTGAAGAAGAGAAGACACACCTTGAAAGCAAAAATTGAAGATTGTTGCTTGCTATTCTCTTTTCATATTTTCGTTCATACTTTGTGTAGCTAAGGTGTTCCATTTCTAGTTTTAGTCCAGCTACACTATAAACACCTTCTTGTGTCTTATTTGTAAGATTGATTAGCCAAATCTATAAGGCTACATCAATAGGTGATAGAGGTGTTGCAACCAAGAGTTGCATAAAGGTGTTCATCCAAGTCTTGAATAGGGTTGGTGTTTAACCCAAGGATCAAGCTTGGTTCTTGCTGTAATTTGGTTCATACCATAGTGAAATCCAAGGAAAGGTATTCCTTGGGAGTGGAGTAGGTTACATTGACCGAACCAGGATAAATTCTTGGTGTTCTTGTCTTCTTTACATTTTTCTGTTTTCTGCCCTTTTTCACTACAGATTTCACACAACTTTTCACGTTTTGAAAAAAATAGGTAAACACTTTCAAAATTCGTGATTTTTGGTGAAGTTATACTTCAGACTGTTAGTTTTCATTTGAAACAAGAATCACTTGATTTGAGCAAGGGAAAGTTAGTCTCTCAGTCATTGCAATATAACTGCTCCAATCTGGCTGCAATCTGACCAGTTTTGAGAAAACTTGAATTCTGTATTTATCCATAATTGTTTGAGGTCAGGGCCTTTTGGAAACATTAACTAGACTTTCCAAGGAGTGTTTTGATATAAAGATTAATCTTTTTGGTCAAGTATTCAAAGAGAAATACATTTTGCAAAATCAGCAACATTCTGTCCAATTCTGTCCTGTTTGACCATCTGAATCTTTTTATTTGTTTGAAGGGTCAAACGATCTTATTTGTATCTGATTTTTGGACAGAGTCTTGCTAACACATTGAAGTTCAATTCTGAAAAGTTTCACAATTTTTGGAGTTGTGTACATTTATTTGTGAATTTTTCAAAAACGGGTTCTGAATCTGAGGTGGTCTCAGATTCTGTTTTCAAAGGGGATTTTAACAAAGGGTTGTAGTGTAATTTCCGCTAACCACTATTCACCCCCCTATAGTGGTGTTTATTGCAGGTGCACGGTCCAACATTTGGTATCAGAGCCAGACCAACACCACTCAAAAGAAGCAAGATTCAACACCATACAAGGCCAAGAAACAACGATTCATTATATACTACTTGTCTCAAATCCAAGGTACATACTATGGCTATTGTTTCTCACAAAGGTGAAATGGAAGGTATGTCTACCCAACGCCCTCCTCTTTTTGACGGTAATAATTTTGTTCATTGGAAACATAGGATGAGGCTATTCTTAATGGCTATAGACATTGATTTATGGTCTATAGTTGAAGATGGGCCATACATTCCAACGAAAATTGAAAAAGTTAATGAAGTTACACAAGAAGTAAAGAAATATAAAAGTGAATGGTCAACTGAAGATAAAAAGAAAATGTCTATGAATGCCAAAGCAATGCAATTACTTTTGAATGGACTTAGTGTTTCTGAAGCAGGTTATGTATCGAATTGTACTAGTGCTCATGATATGTGGAAGTCTTTAGTGTTAAAACATGAAGGAACAAGTGGTGTAAAAGAGTCGAAGATAAACATGCTTATGACTGAACTTGAATCTTTCAAAATGTTGCCAAACAAATCCATAACATCTATGGATTTGAGAATTACTAACATCTTCAATGCACTTGAAGCTTTAGGTAAATCTTTTACAAACAATGAGAAGGTTCAAAAGATGTTGCGAAGTCTTCCCGCTGAATGGGATCCAAGTGTTGGGGTTAGAACACGTAGAAATATAAGTCAACTTGAAGGACATATCTTAATCTCACAATTAGAACCTAAGAACGTAAAGGAAGCCTTAGGTGACATATCATGGATAGATGCTATGCATGAGGAATTAAATCAATTCACAAGGAACAACGTGTGGGACTTAGTACCTAAACCTGAAGACAAGTCTATCATAGGAACTAAATGGGTCTTTAGGAATAAAATGGATGAACAAGGAAATATTACAAGGAATAAGGCTAGACTAATCGCACAAGGTTATAATCAACAAGAAGGTATAGATTATGAAGAAACCTTTGCACCCGTTGCACGACTAGAAGCAATTAGATTGTTACTTGCGATTGCAAGTCTAAGCAATATTAAGCTCTTCCAAATAGATGTCAAGAGTGCATTCTTGAATGGATACATTCAAGAAGAGGTGTTTGTCAAACAACCCCCTGGATTCTAAGATCCAAAGAATCCTAACCATGTTTACAAGCTTAAGAAAGCTCTATATGGTTTGAAACAAGCTCCAAGAGCTTGGTATGATAGATTTGTGAACTTTCTTATTGCAAATAATTATCAAAGGGGAACAATAGACAACACATTATTTCTAAGACGAAAAGATAATGATTTGTTAATAGTTCAAATCTATGTAGATGATATAATCTTTGGTTCAACAAACCCTACCTTAATAAAAGACTTCGAAGAATGTATGAAGTCAGAATTTGAAATGTCAATGGTAGGAGAGTTGAATTATTTCTTAGGACTTCAAATCAAACAAACCCCTCAAGGAATTCACATTAGCCAACTTAAGTATGCCAATGATATGATTAAGAAGTTTGGCTTTGAAGAATTAAAATCAACACCTACCCCCATGAGTGTTAGCACCAAACTAGACAAGGATGAAAATGGTAAACCTTTTGATGACACACTTTATAGGTCTATGATTGGCTCATTGTTATACTTAACTGCATCAAGACTTGATATTATGTTTAGTGTGTGTATGTGTGATAGGTTTCAATCTTGTCCTAAGGTATCACATTACAATGCAGTGAAAAAGATCTTTAGATATCTTAAGCATACACCTCACTTAGGACTGTGGTATGATAGAAAAGCTAAGTTGGAATTACACGCATATAGTGATGCTGATTATGGTGGTTGCAAATAGATAGAAAATCCACTAGCGGTACATGTCAATTCATAGGAACCAATTTGATCTATTGGTTTTCTAAAAAGCAAGCTAGTGTAGCTCTTTCTACCACTGAAGCCGAGTATATCGCTTTGGGTTTATGTACTACCCAAATACTTTGGCTTAAACAGCAACTTAGTGATTTTGGCATTAAAATGGATAAGATTCCAATTTTCTGCGATAGCACAAGTGCAATCAATCTTTCACGGAATCCGGTGCTTCATTCTAAGGCCAAACACATTGAGGTGCGATATCACTTTCTTCGTGATCATGTTCAAAATGAGGATATAGTGATAAACCACATAAGAACTGATCATCAAATCGCTAACATCTTCACCAAACCCCTTAATCAAGCCATTTTTGAAATCTTACGAGCCAAATTAGAAATGATGACTTACGATACCATTGTATAGTTCTATCTTTTGCATGATTTGCAAAATAAAGGGGGAGATAGAATAAGAACATGATTTTAGTCATGTTTTAGTTGGTAAGTCATGATGAATCATATGCTAAGTTTTTATTGGTATAAATTTTGGAGCATAGGTTAAGGGGGAGAGTATGAGTTGCGGGGGAGCGGCATACTATTTAAAAGTTGAAAACATAGTTGAAAACATTTGGTTAAACTTTTGGTTATAAGTTGTGACATTAAAATCATGTTAGGTTATTTTGAAAATCATCCAAAAGGGGGAGAATGTTGAGAAATATGTTTGGATAATTTTCAAAGTCATGATTTTAAGTGATGAATACTTAAAAATGTCACATATGGTGTTATAAATGAAAGAGTTGAATAAGTGAAGAAAAATGACACGATGTCTAGAGTTGTTAGAAATATTTTTCTAAAATGTGATAAAATAGTTGTTTTTATTTTTACATGATTTATATATGTTTATCATGTTGTGCTTATGTGATTTTTATGATGATAATATCTTGTGACTAATATGCCCTCGAAGTTTCTACAACTTACCAAAAAGGGCAAAAGTGGTATTTTGAGTTTTGTAGGTACTCGACATGGTGAATATGATTCAAGAAGATATTATCATCTTATTTATTATCAAGAAGGTTTTATTATATTTAATTCTGACCATCGGGGTCATTTCTGGAATTTTATCTCACTAGGGGCATTTTGGTCATTTTACCCCCGAAGACAGTTTCGGTATTTTTACTCAAGGAATCTCTTGAGTATCTTATTATATTCATTCTGGAGTTCATTTAATATATTCTTGAAGATTATTTGGTGGTTTTCTATTTTATTCTCTCATTTGATGATTTTATTGACGGTAGCGGGTATGTGACGGTATTCGATGTCACGTTCTATTTTCTCTTGAAGAATCTTATATATATGTTATTGGAGGTTATTAATCATCATCTTTCAGAGATTACAAGGTGACCTTGGTGCAAGAGTCATCATAATATGTCAAGAAGAAATGAGAATTTTGATATTATATGTTGACATAACCTTGTCAACTATTATTTGTTGATTTCTCCTCAAAAATCTGAGTTGGTATACATATACATAGCCTCCAAAACGTGATTATACAGATGGAGATGATGTTTTTCTCATTTTATGAGTTGGAGACAAGAAGACAAACCAAAAGCAAGCTAGTTGGCAAAAGTTGCCAACTTGAAATTTCAAATTTGAATGTAATGGAGACAAGATTGTTGGAGATGATTATGGAGGTGTTTTAATTCAAAATTCTCAGCCATCACATGGTCTAAAAGTTGGAGGGAATATGCCATCAATTCACTCTATAAATAGAAGGCAAGGTGAAGAAGAGAAGACACACACTTGAAAGCAAAAATTGAAGATTGTTGTCTTGCTATTCTCTTTTCATATTTTCGTTCATACTTTGTGTAGCTAAGGTGTTCCATTTCTAGTTGTTGTCCAGCTACACTATAAACACCTTATTATGTCTTATTTGAAGATTGATTAGCCAAATCTATAAGGCTACATCAATAGGTGATAGAGGTGTTGCAATCAAGAGTTGCATAAAGGTGTTCATCCAAGTCTTGAATAGGGTTGGTGTTTAACCCAAGGATCAAGCTTGGTTCTTGCTGTAATTTGGTTCATACCATAGTGAAATCCAAGGAAAGGAGTTCCTTGGGACTGGAGTAGGTCACATTGACCGAACCAGGATAAATTCTTGGTGTTGTTTTTTTTTACATTTTTCTGTTTTCTGCCCTTTTTCACTAAAGATTTCACACAACTTTTCACATTTAGAAAAAATAGGTAAACACTTTCAAAATTCGTGATTTTTTGTGAAATTATACTTCAGATTGATAGTTTTCATTTGCAATAATAATCACTTGATTTGAGCAAGGGAAAGTTAGTCTCTCAGTCATTGCAAGCTAACTGCTCCAATCTGGCTGCAATCTGACCAGTTTTGAGAAAACTTGAATTCTGTATTTATCCATAATTGTTTGAGGTCAGGGCCTTTTGGAAACAATAACTAGACTTTCCAAGGAGTGTTTTGATATAAAGACTAATCTTTTTGGTCAAGTATTCAAAGAGAAATACATTTTGCAAAATCAGCAACATTCTGTCCAATTCTGTCCTGTTTGACCATCTGAATCTTTTTATTTGTTTGAAGGGTCAAACGATCTTATTTGTATCTGATTTTTGGATAGAGTCTTGCTAACACATTGAAATTCAATTCTGAAAAGTTTCACGATTTTTGGAGTTGTTTACATTTATTTGTGAATTTTTCAAAAACGGGTTCTGAATCTGAGGTGGTCTCAGATTCTGTTTTCAAAGGGGATTTTAACAAAGGGTTGTAGTGTAATTTCCGCTAACCACTATTCACCCCCCCTCTAGTGGTGTTTATTGCAGGTGCACAGTCCAACAAACAACAACAAAACGATTGTCGACATATAATGGCCGAAACATCAAATCTATATCACATAAATCACATAGAGATCAGCAAAGAGGAACTACTACATGGTGATCCATTTTGATATCAAAATAGGCCTTTTTCCTTTCGAAAATCGTAGGAACTTATAAGAAAGTTACTTGCCTTTGATTACTATCAATCGAATTGGAGAACGAATAGAGGCTGGATCGGTTCCTGGAGACTGTCTTTCCTCTTCTACGCCTTGGGAGAGTCGGCTAGGGCTTGAGGGGAAGAAAAAGTCGACAGTTTCTGGTAAAATGAAGAAAATGACGCTTTGTCAGTTTTTTTATTATGGGTAGGGGTGAAACTGGTATTTGTAAATTATATTTTATTATCTCAATTATCTTAAATAATTAAATTCTTATATTTACTTCTAAATTAAATACTTATTAATTCTAATATTTAATCCCTCAATAAATACTAATAAATCTAATATTTAATTCTTAATTCCTTACTATTAATTGTCATTAATCTTATTTAATTTTCTTTTATCCTTTAATTATTCTACAGAGGGTGCGGGCATAACATTACACCCGTCTTACAAAAGGTTTCGTCCTCGAAACTAACGTACCTTATTGGAAAAGGTGTGGATATAACTCCTTCATCTGCTCCTCAAGCTCTCACGTGGCTTCACGCTCCGTATGATTACTCCATTGAACTTTGACATACGGAATCACACGCTTGCGTAGGACTTGATATTTCTTGTCCACAATCTTCACATGATGTTCTTCATAAGTGACATCCTCCCTAACATCCAGGGTTGAGCCTCAAGGACATGGATCGGGTCTGATATGTATTTCCTTAATTACAAGACGTGAAACACATTGTGAATTTGCAATAAAATCGGAGGCAAAGCTAATCGGTATGCTCTTTCTCCAACTTTACCGAGCACCTCGTATGGACCAATATACCGAGGGCTTAATTTGTCTTTCATCCCGAATCTCGCAACTCCCTTAGTAGGTGAGACTCGGAGGTAGACTTTCTCACCTTCTTCAAATTCCAAGGGTCGTCTTTTAGTATCGGCCCAACTCTTACTGCGATCTTTTGCCACCCTTAGTCTCTGTCTTATGATCTGCACTTTTCCAATTTTCTGCTCGACCAATTCTGGTGCAGTGATCGTCCTTTCTCCAACTTCGTCACAACAAACCGGGGATCTGCACTTGCGTCCGTACAGGGCCTCAAACGGTGCCATGCCGATTGCACTGTGATGGCTATTATTATATGAGAACTCCATCAACTTCAGCAAACTATCTCAGTTTCTTTTAAAATCCAGAACGCAAGCTCTCAACATATCTTCTAGGGTCTGGAGTGTCCTCTCCGACTGTCCATCTGTCTGAGGATGATAAGCGGTACTCATTCTTAGCTTGGTACCATCGCTTTTTGGAAAGCCATCCAGAACTTAGAGGTGAACCTGGGATCACGGTCCGATACAATACTGACGGAAACTCCATGCAAGCTTACAATGCTATCCACGTATATGTTGGACAATTTCTCATAAGAAGTACCATGTGGCATAGCTATAAAATGAGTTGTCTTTGTCTAGCGATCGACAATTACCCAAATCATTTTATTCCCACTTCTGGTTTTGGGTAAACCCATCACGAAGTCCATGGTCACGTGCTCCCACTTCAATTTTGAAATCTCAAGTGGCATCATCAAACCACCAGGTCGTTGATGTTCTGCCTTAACTTGTTTGCATACTAGACAACTCTCAACATACTCCGCGATAGTTCTTTTCATCCCTATCCACCAATAATTCCTTTTAAGGTCTTTGTATATTTTTGTACTTCCGGGGTGGATAGACATCCTTGAGTTGTGTGCTTCGCATAGCAATTCTCTCCTAAGTTCATCATTATCTGGTATGCATAACCGATTCTGGAACCATAGACTTCCATCTTCTCTCAACTGGAAATCTTTTACTGGTCCCGTAGACAAATTGTCGTGGATTTCTCTCAGTGTTGTATCATCATACTGCGTTCCTTTAATTCTATCTACCAAGTCTGGACTGATAGACAGAGCTGTGAGAACATTCGCCACTGAGTCCACCACATCGAAACCAAACTCCTCAATCTCCCTTTCCAACAGGGACTGTCAGGAGTGACTAAACTTTCTGCTTAATGCGTCTGCCACTCTATTTGCTTTACCCGGTTGATAGTTGATGGTTAAGTCATAATCTTTGAGTAATTCCAACCATCTTCTTTGTCTCATGTTAAGCTCCTTCTGTGAGAATAAATATTTGTCTCATGATGATGATGATGATGATAATGTTGCTGGACTAACGAGCCATGAAGCGTTAAAGCTTACATCCTATGGCAAACATTTGTTGTGTTTATACTATTTTCAGGTGCCACTATTAATGAACTAAAGTAGTTCATTAAGTGAAGTACTTAGTTTATTAAACTAAGTAGTTCATTAAAAGAAGCCATATTTGGAAAAGGCACAAAGGCAATAAAGCTAAGGAAGGAAAGTTTTCTCCTCCTCCCCTCTCAATTATACACGCCACATATACATATATTACATATATTTTCAGATTTTTTGAAAAAAAAGGCACATACACATGTATTCCAACGTACTACCGACACGTTATATATTTTGCGTACGTACGTTAACGTCACACCACTATACTTAACTCATATTTATGAGTATATTTAGGTCTTATATCATATGGTATGAGATATGGTGATGACAAATCAAATACGACACGATAAAAGGTTCTAAACCGAAAATTGTCGTATCGGGCGAATACTGAAACTTCGCCAACGTGTCACGTACTTGCCATAAATAAATGGCCAGCCCCTATACTTCAAAAATTGATGAAAATTTCGTGCACATGACAGAATATTCAGCAAAAAATACTTTCCATGTTGGCACACACAAATTAATCTACATTAAGGCCAAAATGTGAAGATTCCAAATCACATGTTAATGGTACCACTTTAGACCAGCCAAGTGCTGAGATTTAAAGTATATATTATATATATTATGTATAACATAATATATATAACATGTGCAAAATTTGGAATTTAAATTAGAGAAAAATCGGGTAATCGATAAATATCGAAAATTCGGTTTTCTACGCACACAACACATGGAACGCTTTTGGTACATCATGTGACGCGTATCTAGACACTTTTTACCATTTAATTGGTGATTCATTTTATAAAGAAAAATCAAATTAAATTTGGCATTATTTTGAATGAAATGGAATGATGCAATGCTGAAAATTCAGCATGGCAATGTCACATAATGGGCGAAATTTTGTCTTAGAAAGGAAGGGATTTTTGTCTTGGAATTTATGTGATATATCTTATGATTTATGGAAGTTATTTTGTGATGATTTTGGTACATGTTTAAGTGTAATTCTCAGATTTTTCCAAGTCATCCATGATGACAACATTCATCCAATAAGAAGGTGCCAAGTAAGCGAAGACTAAATGATCATCCAATAAGAAGATGTCAAGTAAGCAAGACCTCGTCACAATGATGTCTTGCATCCTCCCAAGGACTTAGAAGATCATTTTCAAGAGGGGGAGGCACCACCTAGGGGACGGCTATACACATTAAAGGAAAGAGAAGAGAGCAAACAAAACAAGTACAAGCATTGCAAATCAAAGTGATCAAAAAGCCTAGCTCTTCTTCTTCTACATTCTCTTTCTTTCTCTCTTCTTGTAAGCCTGTTGTATTCATATCTTTTAATCTTGAATAGGCTTGATATAGACCACCACATATTCCATATCTTTGTAAAAGATTGATCAAGGTGTGATCAATCTTCATTCTTGCGAGGTGGTGGTGTTCGTGTGAATTGTACTCGTCATACAAGGTTTGTAAAGGGTTGGAGTTAGGTGTAACTCTATCAACCCTGTGGTAAGGTGTGTTGTGTGTGTGTGATTAGTGTGAACCAAGGAAGGTGTTCCTTGAAGACTGGAGTAGGTTGTTTATAACCGAACCAGTATAAAAATCTTGGTGCAATTTACTTTCAGCATTTACTTTCCACTTACTGCACTGATTACCCTTTTTGTTCGCATTCGTAAAAATAGTTAACGAATTTCAAAAATTACAAAAATTTCCAGAAATATACTCACACGTTCTGCGATTAATTTGGCACAAGTTTCAACCTTTTGGATAAGTATAAGTCAATCAAACATCAAAAGTTCTGAGACTAGTGCAGTCTGATTTTCAGACTTGCAAAGGTTGAGACTTTGATTGTAGTTGACCTACTTCCCAAACGAATTTTGCAAAACTGTTTCAACCCACTTAAATATAGTATATAAGGAGTTAGTGGTCAAATTTTCAGAGCATTTGGACGTTCACACAAATAGAAATAAATTTTTCGAAACCATCTACCGTTTCTGGCAGATTCGAGCAATCTGAGTACCAACGGTTTTTGAAGGAGTTAAAGGTTGAATTTTAATTTGAAATTTTTAGGGGACCCTCATAACATCTGAGGCTAAGTTATCTCAAAATTTCATAATTTTTGGAGACCTCTAACCTAGTTTTAAAAACTTTTTAAAACTGGTCCTCAAAACAGAATCTGTTTTCAGAAGTTGAATTGTTCAAGTTTAAAGAAATTTTAAAAACCATACTTTCCGCACCATCTATTCAACCCCCCCCCCTTTTAGTGGTGCCTTGCAGATCCTACAAGTGGTATCGAGCGCAGGAACACTCACTTCAAGGAATCCAACGATTCAATGAGATGGCATCCACAAATCTCAAAACCGAGCAAGAAGGTATGTCGAGCCAAAGGCCTTCAATTTTTGACGGTGAGTCGTTTATTCAGTGGAAACTTAGAATGAATCTTTTTATTATGGCTATAGATATAGATCTTTGGTCAATCATTGAAGATGGTCCTTATGTCCCATCTAAGGTATCCACCGTAAACGGAGTCATATTAGAAGTTGTTAAAACTAGACAAGAATATACGAGTGATGATAAAAAGAAACTTACTATGAATGCTAGGGCTATGCAATTGCTTCTAAACGGATTAAGTAAAAGTGAGTCTAGTTATGTGTCAAACTGTTCGAGTGCACAAGAAATGTGAAGGATACTAGAAATGAAGCACGAAGGCACGAGTCAAGTAAAAGAGTCAAAAATCAACATGCTTATGTCCACACTTGAGTCGTTTAAATTATTTCCTAATGAGTCTATTGTTGATATGGATCTTCGTTTGACTAACATTTACAACTCTCTTGAGTCTCTTGGTAAAGCTTTTACCATGCAGGAAAAGGTACAGAAAGTCCTACGAAGCCTTCCATCCGAATGGGATCCTAAAGTGACCGCTATAGAAGAAAGCAAGGAAACTAAGTCAATAAAGATGGAAGAATTAAGCGGATCACTTAAAGTTTATGAAAATAAACTCACCATACGGAAATCGGAGTCATCTAAACAAGGTAAAGTTATTTCTTTCAAATCAAATGAATATGTCTCCCCTCCCTCCGATCACGTAGATGATAGTGATTCTGAATCAGATAATGATGACCTAATTCTATTGGCTAAAGGACTGAGAAAATTTATAAGAAGGTCATTTAGAAATAAAAACAAGGGCACTACAACTAAGAGAAATAAAAACAAGTCAAATGATAAAGACATTAAATGTTACGAACGTGGCAAACTCGGACACTTATCATATGACTGCCCCAATAAAGAAAAGCAAACTACTAAATACCCTGACAAGGAGCGGAACAAAAATAGACTCGTCTCAGAACCTAAACAAAGGAAACGTGCTCTAAAGGCCTCCACCTGGAGTGATTCATCGGATTCTGAAACTGAGACCAAAGAGGAGACTGCACAAGTATGCTTTGCATCCAAATCATATAATGAGGTATCATCTGATTCTGACTCTGACTCTGAACCTTCTTATGATGATCTTTTCAGTCAGTATTTAGAATTGCACAAATTCACTAAGACTCTCGCTAAGGAAAAGAAGCGATTAATTGAAGACAAGAAACTGTTAGAATCTTCTAACGAGAATCTTGTCGCTCAATTAAGCGATTCAAAGAAAGAGTCATCATGTGTCATTACTGCATTAAAGACAAAAATTTCATCATTGACCACTCAAAATAATGAAATGAAATCCGAGATTTCAAGTTTGAAATCAAGGAATACCGATTTAGAGAAAATGATGAAACAGTTTGATACGGGGTCCAACATGCTGCATCGCATTATACTATCACAAAAGCATGACAGCGACAAAACGGGTTTGGGATACGTTGATACAAATGAAGTATCAACCAAACCAACCAAGTTTGTTGTGTCTAAGAAAGTAGACACCCCTAAGCCTCAAGTGGCGTCTAAGATGACGCATAAGGCGCCCCTTTCCTCATCACGCCCCACTTCTTCTTCATATCATGTGAAATATAACTTTGTACCATATAGATATGAAAAGAAAAGAGCAATGCATACACGAAATTCATATCATCCACGCACTACGCACACACACACACAAGGACATATCAAAAATGCCCTTCATTTATTGAGTATAGAGGAGTCCTTGGGCAAAGACCCAAAGTGCATGCACCACATGTCTACTATATCGCACCTTCATCTACATTCTTGCCAGTTGATAGACCGAGAAGGATCACCCAAGTATGGGTACCGAAAGGTACTTTTACCAAGAGGTGATTAACTAACTCGAAAGGACCCAAAGTTAAAAGGGTTCCTAAATCATCTTTGCACATTGCAGGGAGCCCACACATCGAAAGATACATCTATTAAGTGGTTCCTTGATAGTGGATGCTCGAGACACATGATGGGTGACCCGAGCCTGTTTACCAAACTAAAGAAGGTCACAAAAGGCGGATCCGTGACCTTTGGAGACAACAATGAAGGCAAGATCATCGGGAAAGGTACAATTGGAAATCCAAACACACTCCAAATCTCCAACGTATTTTTGGTAAGCAACTTATCCTACAATCTTCTTAGCATTTCTCAATTTGTTGACAATGGTTTTAATGTGTGTTTTACTCACCCTTATTGCAACATAATAAATAAAAATGGAGAAACCGTTTTAAAAGGAAAACGAGAAGGTAATACTTTTACGCTTTCTATGGATGATGTAGTAGATGCTAAAGTTAAGTGTTTTATGTCAAATGAACCCAATGTGAATTTATGGCATAGACGTTTAGGACACATTGGCATTTCCACACTAGAAAAACTTCAACAAAAGAACCTAGTACGGGGATTGCCTACGCTTGATTTAGACAACTTTCAGTTGTGTGAATCTTGCATAAAAGGCAAACAAACACATGAGTCACTTAAGCCTAAAAATGAAATAAGCACGACTAGAATCTTACAACTATTGCATATTGATTTGTTTGGTCCTAGTCGCACTACAGGCCTTGGTGGACGCCACTATGCATGCGTGATTGTTGATGACTTTTCTCGTTATACTTGGACTTTATTTCTTACACATAAGGATGATAGCGCCGTAGAGATTGCAAAATTAATTAAACAACTTGAAAATCAATACGGTGTAAATGTGAAAAAGATAAGAAGTGATAGAGGCGGTGAGTTTAAAAACAAAGAGATGATTTCGTTTTGCAAAGAAAAAGGAATCAAGCATGAGTTTTCGCCACCTAGAACTCCACAATTAAATGTAGTAGAAAGAAAGAATCGTACATTACAAGAAATCGCTAGGACTATGTTATGCGAAAATAAATTGCCTAGATTTCTGTGGGCGGAAGCCGTAAATTGTGCATGCTATATTGTAAATCGCCTATCTATAAGAAAGAAAATAAACAAGACGCCTTATGAGATTTTGAATGATCACATGCCTAAGATTGACTATTTTCGTGTGTTTGGATGCAAATGTTTTGTCTTGAATACAAAAGATAATTTAGATAAATTTGAATCCAAATCAATTGAGTGCATTTTTGTTGGATATTCTATAAATTCAAAGGCATATAGATGTTATGATCCTCTCACTAGACAAATCATGGAATCTATTCATGTGAAATTCAATGAATTTGATGAGATTGATAAAGATAAGGAATATGACGATGACTTTGAATTGAAACCCGTGTTGAATGAAGATGATGGTTCTTTTGATATGCATGATATGAATGACACACTAGAAATGCATGATCACATAGAAATGCACGATAACATAGAAAATAATCAACCAAGATGGTATAGAGATCACCCACATGATCTCGTCATAGGCGACCTCACTCACGGTGTGCGACCACGTAGAAGAATTACATCGGACGAAATAAATGAATTTCATGCTATGATTTTTGAAATTGAGCCCAAAAATGTGCATGATGCTTTGAGTGATTCTTCTTGGATTGATGCTATGCATGACGAACTTAATCAATTCGTTAGAAACGATGTATGGGATTTAGTGCCACGACCACAAGATAAGACTATAATAGGCACAAAGTGGGTGTTTAGGAATAAAATGAATGAAGAAGAAAAGGTCGTTAGGAATAAAGCGAGACTTGTAGCGCAAGGCTATAATCAAGAGGAATGAATTGACTATGATGAAACATTTGCACCCGTAGCACGATTAGAAGCTATACGACTCTTACTTGCTATTGCTTGCATGAAAGATTTTAAATTGTATCAAATGGACGTAAAAAGTGCTTTCCTAAACGGATTCATACAAGAAGGAGTATACGTGAAGCAACCACCCGGTTTTGAAGATTTGAAACATTCAGATCACGTGTACAAACTAAAGAAGACACTATACGGCCTAAAGCAAGCACCGAGAGCATGGTATGATCGTTTTGCTACTTTCCTTTTAGAAAATGATTTTAAACGTGGAACTATAGATAGTACACTATTTTTGAAACAAGATAAATCAGATTTACTTATTATCCAAATCTACTTTGATGACATTATTTTCAGCTCTACCTCACATAGACTTGTTAAAGATTTTGAAAATTGCATGAAATCTGAATTTGAAATGTCTATGGTTGGTGAACTTAATTATTTTCTTGGCTTGCAGATTAAGCAAACGAGTAAAGGGATTCACATAAGTCAAGCAAAATATGTTAATGACATGATTAAAAAGTTTAATTTCGAAAATTTGAAACCATCCCCCACCCCTATGAGTGTCACTACCAAATTGGACAAAGACGAAAACGGTAGAGACGTTGATAATGGCTTATATCGATCCATGATAGGTTCTTTGCTATATTTAACTGCTAGTAGGCCTGATATCATGTTTAGTGTATGCATGTGTGCACGTTTTCAAAGTCAACCTAAGGTGTCACACTTCAATGCGGTAAAAAGAATATTCCGTTACATTAAGCACACGCCCACCTTAGGAATTTGGTACGATAAGGATTCTACATTTAACTTACATGCTTAAACTAATGCAGATTATGGTGGCTGCAAAATAGATAGAAAAAGCACGAGCGGAACTTGCCAATTTATAGGAACTTCACTCATTTCATGGTATTCCAAAAAGCAAGCAAGTGTTGCTTTGTCCACTACTGAGGCTGAGTACATGGCACTTAGTCTTTGTTGCACACAGTTGTTGTGGATAAAACAACAACTTTCAGACTTCGGAATTACCGTAAATAAAATTCCTATATATTGTGATAGTATGAGTGCCATAAATTTGTCTAAGGCTAAGCATATAGAAGTACGCTATCACTTTCTTCGTGATATTGTCATAGATCACGTACGCACAGAAGCACAAGTAGCAGATATCTTTACAAAAGCCTTAAATCAAGCCACGTATGAATCTATTCGTTCTAAATTAGGCATGATTCCTGTTGATATGATTTGATTTGACGTAATTTGATTTTCTTTCCTTGTTGACAGGAATCTTTTGATTTACTTTCCAAAATAAAGGGGGAGAGAAAAGCATGATTTAAGGGGGAGAAAGAGACTAATTGATACTAATTGCACAAATCAAGGAGGAGCCGGATTTGAAATTTGAAATTCAAATTTCAAATTTGTGCATGTTTCAAGGGGGAGCGATAGCATTGAAATCATGTGCATAAGTTATTTTGAAAATCATCAAAAGGGGGAGATTGTAGAGAAAAGGGGGTTAGAGTGATTTCAAAGTAAGTGACTTAAATGCATGATATGTATACAAAACGTGTACATGTATGCATGATACTTTGCTATTACTTGCGTTATTTAACTTATATATAATGTTGCCGGACTAACGAGCCATGAAGCGTTAAAGCTTACATCATATGGCAAAAATTTGTTGTGTTTATATGATTTTCAAGTGCCACTATTAATGAACTAAAGTAGTTCATTAAGTGAAGTACTTAGTTTATTAAACTAAGTAGTTCATTAAAGGAAGCCACATTTGGAAAAGGCACAAAGGCAACAAAGCTAAGGAAGGAAAGTTTTCTCCTCCTCCCCTCTCAATTATACACGCCACATATACATATATTACATATATTTTCAGATTTTTTGAAAAAAAGGCACATACACATGTATTCCAACGTACTACCAACACGTTATATATTTTACGTACGTACGTTAATGTCACACCACTATACTTAAATCATATTTATGAGTATATTCAGGTCTTATATCATATGATATAAGATATGGTGATGACAAATCAAATACGACACGATAAAAGGTTCTAAACCGAAAATTATCGTATCGGGCGAATACTGAAACTTCGCCAACGAGTCACGTACTTGCCATAAATAAATGGCCAGCCCCTATACTTCAAAAATTGATGAAAATTCCGTGCACATGACAGAATATTCAGCAAAAAATACTTTCCATGTTGGCACACACAAATTAATCTACATTAAGGCCAAAATGTGAAGATTCCAAGTTTAATTTTGTCACATGTTAACGGTACCACTTTAGACCAGCCAAGTGCTGAGATTTAAAGTATATATTATATATATTATGTATAACATAATATATATAACATGTGTAAAAGTTGGAATTTAAATTAGAGAAAAATCGGGTAATCGATAAATATCGAAAATTCGGTTTTCTACGCATACAACACATGGAACGCTTTTGGTACATCGTGTGACACGTATCTAGACACTTTTTACATATGATATACATCTTAAAGTGTTCTATAAAATGAAATTAAGGGCTGATTGGAATATAACATGTGTGTATTATTAAATGTGCATTATTTTACAAAGTTAGCAAAAATAAATTTCAGCACATGCACATACATATCCAACGCCACCTACAGCTGAGATGGAGCTTATTTGGAGCCTTGTTGGCATATTGATTGGTCAAGGATCAATCATAAAATGTTGGTGAATTAAAGAGAGAAGCTACAAAATGGTAAGAATTCAAAATTTGTCTCTCTTATATCACATGCTGAAAATTTCAGCATGCTAAATATTGCTGGCCGAATTCTTGGACTTTATTGTGATATATTTCATCATTTTTTATTGTGTGATTGATTGGAAGAAGAAATGGAAATGATTTGAATATTATTTAAATTAATAAAGAGTGATATTTTATATATCACACATGCTGAAAATTTTTCAGCATGTGTGAGACTTGTGTGGCCGAATATATGAGCTAAAAGGTGTCCATATTCATTTCCCATGTGATAGGAATATTTACCATTTAATTGGTGATTCATTTTATAAAGAAAAATCAAATTAAATTTGGCATTATTTTGAATGAAATGGAATGATGCACATGCTGAAAACTCAGCATGGCAATGTCACATAATGGGCGAAATTTTGTCTTAGAAAGGAAGGGATTTTTGTCTTGGAATTTATGTGATATATCTTATGATTTATGGAAGTTATTTTGTGATGATTTTGGCACATGTTTAAGTGTAATTCTCAGATTTTTCCAAATCATCCATGATGACAACATTCATCCAATAAGAAGGTGCCAAGTAAGCGAAGACTAAATGGTCATCCAATAAGAGGATGCCAAGTAAGCAAGACCTTGTCACAATGATGTCTTGCATCCTCCCAAGGACTTAGAAGATAATTTTCAAGAGGGGGAGGCACCACCTAGGGGACGGCTATACACATTAAACGGAAATAGAAGAGAGCAAACAAAACAAGTACAAGCATTGCAAATCAAAGTAATCAAAAAGCCTAGCTCTTCTTCTTCTATATTCTCTTTCTTTCTCTCTTCTTGTAAGCCTATTGTATTCACATCTTTTAATCTTGAATAGGCTTGATATAGACCACCACATATTCCATATCTTTGTAAAAGATTGATCAAGGTGTGATCAATCTTCATTCTTGTGAGGTGGTGGTGTCCGTGTGAATTGTACTCGTCATACAAGGTTTGTAAAGGGTTGGAGTTAGGTGTAACTCTATCAACCCTGTGGTAAGGTGTGTTGTGTGTGTGTGATTAGTGTGAACCAAGGAAGGTGTTCCTTGAAGACTGGAGTAGGTTGTTTATAACCGAACCAGTATAAAAATCTTGGTGCAATTTACTTTCAGCATTTACTTTCCAGTTACTGCACTGATTACCCTTCTTGTTCGCATTCGTAAAAATAGTTAACGAATTTCAAAAATCACAAAAATTTCCAGAAATATACTCACACGTTCTACGATTAATTTGGCACAAGTTTCAACCCTTTTGGATAACTATAAGTCAATCAAACATCAAAAGTTCTAAGACTAGTGTAGTATGATTTTCAAACTTGCAAAGGTTGAGACTTTGATTGTAGTTGACCTACTTCCCAAAAGAATTTTGCAAAACTGTTTCAACCCACTAAAATATAGTATATAAGGAGTTAGTGATCAATTTTTCAGAGCATTTGGACTTTCACACAAATAGGAATAAATTTTCAAAACCATCTACCGTTTCTGGCAGATTCGAGCAATCTGAGTACCAACGGTTTTTGAAGGGGTTAAAGGTTGAATTTTAATTTGAAATTTTTAAGGGACCCTTATAACATCTGAGGCTAAGTTCTCTCAGAATTTCATAATTTTTGGAGACCTCTAACCTAGTTTAAAAAATGTTTTAAAACTTGTCCTGAAAACAGAATCTATTTTCAGAAGTTGAATTGTTCAAGTTTAAAGAAATTTTAAAAACCACACTTTCCGCACCATCTATTCAACCCCCCCCCCCCCCTCTTCTAGTAGTGCCTTGCAGATCCTACACTTGTGATCCGTGAATACAGCACATTTCTCTCCATACCAATAGTGCCTCCAGATCTTAAGAGCAAATACTACAGCTGCAAGCTCCAAGTCATGTGTCAGGTAATTCTGTTCATATGGTTTCAACTGTGTCGACGCGTATGAGATAACTCATCCATTTTGCATTAAGACACAACCTATAGACAGAAAGTCAGTTTAAGGCTGGCATATGTATATACAATGCATTAGTTGTAACTATATACATACCTAGTCTTTTCTTGGATACATCACTATAGATCACAAAATCGTCGGTGCCAGAGGGTTGCGCCAACACCAGGGCAGTGGTCAATCTCTTCTTGAGTTCTGAAAAACTCTGCTCGCAATCAGCAGTCCACTCAAACTTAGTCTTCTTTTGAGTAAGTCGACTCAATGGAACTGCTATTATCGAAAATCCTTCAACAAACTTCCTATAGTAGCCTGCCAAGCCTAGGAAGCTTTTGACGTCAGTCACATTTGTAGGTCTTGGCCATTCAGTAATGGCTTCTACCCTCTTAGGATCCACTGAGATCCCGTCCTCCGAAATTGCATGACCGAGAAAGGCTACACTTCTTAGCCAAAATTCACACTTGCTGAATTTGGCATATAGCTTCTGCTGCCTTAAAATTTCCAACACCACTCTCAGGTGTTCTGCATAGGATTGTTCATCAGGAGAGTAGACCAAGAAATCACCGATGAACACCACCACGAATTGATCCAACTGTCTTCGAAACACGGTGTTCATCAAGTTTATAAAAGCTACTGGGGCATTAGTCAGCCCAAACGGCATCACCAAAAATTCATAATGTCCATATCGAGTCTGGAAGGCTGTTTTAGGGATGTCACCTGCTTTCACGAGCAACTGATCATATCCCTGATGAAGGTCAATCTTTGAGAACCATCGGGCTCCCTTTAGTTTATCGAATAAATCCTCAATCCTTGGCAGAGGATATTTGTTCTTGATGGTGATTTTGTTCAACTCTCGGTAATCAATACATAACCGCATGCTGCCATCCTTCTTCTTCACAGATAATACTGGAGCTCCCCAAGGTGATACACTGGGACGAATCAACTTCTTATCTAACAACTCTTGAAGTCGTCCCTTCAGCTCCTTAAGCTCAGTTGGAGCCATTCTGTAAGGTGCTTTAGATATAGGTTCCGCACCAGGAATCAAGCTGATTTCGAACTCCACTTCTCTTGATAGCGGAACTCCCGGCAAATCATTAGGGAATATATCCTTAAATTCATTGATTACCAGAATCTGATCCATGGAGGGAACTTCTTGCTTCGCATCCAAAGCATGCACCACAAGTCCCTCTGCTCCCTTCTTCAAAGCCTTGAAAGCCTTAATCGCCGTCAAATATATTTTCTTCGGGGCTTTCGTTAGCTTGATGTTACCTTGAACTGTCACTTCATTCATTTCGGAATCTTTGGCAGTTACTAGCTTCAGTCTGCAGTCGATATTGGCATGATACTTGGTCAGCAAATCCATGTCCAATATCACATCGAAATCCCTCATCGCAATTGGGACCAATGTAATGGAAAACACCTTCCCATCCAACTCCAATTCACAGTCTTTATACTGGTGGTGTGAAACCAATACTTGTTCACCAGCTGCCTGCATCCTGAAGGGGGTTTCAAGACACTCGGGTAGACAGTCAAGTTCTTTGATGAATCGCTTAGAGATGAACGAGTGACTCGCTCCACTATCAAACAATACATTTGCAGGCACTTTATTAACTAGAATCGCTCCTAAACACAAAGAGCGTAACACATAAAAATTTTCATGCAATGCACATCCACTTTCAACTTAAACAACTATAATTCAACTTAAACAACTAAGATTTTACTTGAATCGTACCTGTCACAACGTCAGTACTCTCCTGCACTTCAGCGTCAGTCATGACATGTACCCTCGCGTTGGGTTTGCCCTACCCCTTTGTTGCTGTGACGTCCGTGCTTCTCCCTGTGGCTTTTGCTTCCACTTGGGGTAATCCTTGATCATGTGGTCCGTCTTATCAAATTTGAAGCAAGCCCCTGTTTTCTTCAAGAATTCCCCAATGTGGTTCTTCTAGCAGTGGGGACATAAACCTGAAGCCGATCGGTCAGGCTGGCTTTGCTGCAGTGGTCGCTGGAACTGTACTATCTGACCTCTCCTAGGAATTTTGACCCAACGTACGGGTGTACCTCCACTCCTATCGTCCCTCGACCTCTTGCTGGTGTCGTTACGAGCCTCTCTAGGCTGTGACCTGCACATATCACTTTCCACCCGATAACAGGCATCCAACATCTCCTCTAAAGTTTTCAGACTAGACTCCACTATAGTCGTCCGAATGCGGGGGTTCAAACCTTGCTCAAACTTGAGCATCTTCATCCTGTTATTTTCCAATACCATGGGTGTGATTTTCTCAAGGCATGGAACCTGTCGGCGTAATCCGAAATGGACATCCTTTCTTGCTCCAACTTATCAAACTACCTCATCTTCTCTCAAATAGCGGTCTCAGGCACGTAGTAATCTTTATAAGCCTCGACAAACTGTGTCCACAAGATAGGGGGAGTCATCTTAGGGAGCACATCATTCCACCATGCGTTAGCCTGGCCACTCAGCAAAGGCGTGTCCACATCCACCTTGTGCTCTTCAGGCACCTGCACTAGCCTGAAGCACTTTTCTACCTCGTTCAACCAGAATTCGGCCACCTCTGGATCAGTGGTCCCTTCAAAGGTGGGGGCATGCATCTTCCGCATTTCTGTGATATAATATCGGATACCATACTGAGACGGTGGTGGTGGAGGAGGTTGTTGTTGCTGCTGAGCAACTCCCTGTGCTATCACCGTTATAGCGTCCACAAGGGCCTGTGGTACTACCATCTGCGGTGGAAGGATTTTCGTTCCCGTTACCGCCGTTTCACTGGTTTTCTCTTCTGGGAGGCATTGTCTGCAAAATCAACGCTTATTAGCATTCAGTAATTCCAAGAATAATCTTGAAAGCCCATATGCGTTGTACAGGACGGAACTCGTAAACTAAAAGAACAATAGCGCTTATTGATTAAATTTTATCGCGCTCGCACACACCCAACCCGAGTCATCTTATATCTAAGATCGGATTCTTAGACCTATGGATCAACTTAAGGTCAATATCAAAGCTTAGGACTCTATATGACATAACCTAGGTCTCCGAGGTAGATCTGAAGCCTAGGCTCTAATACCTCCTGTAGCGTCCCGGCCCGGACAGCGGACCCAAACCCGTTGTAGCCTACTGAGAGGACTACAAGACGTCTCCTCTCTCGAATACACATCATCAATGACGTAAGAGAGTAAGCACGGAAACATGTGTAAAAAAATCTAAACCATCAAATCCGTACATCAAGATGTAATGTGATTACAAAAGATTGTTCGTGGTCGCAGCCAACTAAATCCTCAAATGAATGAAAGAAAGTTAAGATAATAAAAAACAGTCTATAACAATTCCCAAGATAAGCTCTAAGTACCCCATTCAGCCCACTCGCCGTCATCTTCTATGAAAATCATGTCATAACCGGGCTCATCTGCACGACAACGAGTAGAACTCGTAGCGAAAAACCCTAGCAAGTAACCCGCTTATAAGACATACGGGATCAACACATGGCAAGACATGAGTAATATCTATATCAAGGGATATGGGACACATGTCTTGTATAATTTAAAGATCATAAGTTGCCAGCACAACAGAAACAAAGAACAACAATGAATGAGTAGTAGACAGTACAATAACAAAACACTTACAAGTCAATCATACCAAAACGACTCACGTGATGCATGACAATTCAAAATATGCACTACACTACACAATCACAAATGCTTATGCAAATACTTTTCAAAACAGTGCAATGCATGTCATAATGTCCGGTCGCGTGATTTTATACCTTGTGATGGACCACATCTTGTCTTTATACCCTGCGACACATCACAGCTTCAGCTTGTCTTTATACCCTGTGTCACATTACAGCTCACTTTATACTCTGTGATGGTTACAGCTTGTCTTCATACCCTATAATAGATCACAGCTCATTTCGCAAACTTTATACCCTGTGCCAAGGCACAGCTCTTGTTAAATCACAATGCAAATGCAAGTGCCATGATGCAAGGATCCACATTCACATGTCAATCAATTATTTGAAACTCATCCCTTTCGCATATTCAAGTGTAACTCTTCAGGCAAGCCAACATTACCTAACTTTCATTCTTAGAACACAAGGGATGAAGTAAACACCCTCACACGTTCTATTTGAACCTTATCGAAGCCTCACACATTCATTCTTAACCCCTTAGATTATTCACACTGAATTCCAACTCGAATACCCCACGAAGTCCTCATCGTTGATTCACCAGCTTAGGTCGTATTCACAAGACTTATGCTAACCTCAATTAGGTCCTAAGAAGTATCTAAGGTCACCCAAAGGATCCCCTAGCTTCCCTCTTTCTTCCCCTACTTTCCCACAAAACTGATGGACGTCAGCTAGGCCTGTAAATGAACAGAGTCGTTCGGTAAGTTCGGCTCGTTCGGCTCGAGCTCGGTTCGAGCTCGGCTTGGCTAAAGACTCAACGAACAGAGTTTGAACCATTTTTTTCTGTTCGAGCTCGGTAAGTGCACCGTTCGTTTAAGGTGTTCGGCTCGTTAATGTTGTTCGTGAGTTAAACGAACAGAGCTTGAACAATTAAATATGTTCGTTTAAATAAACGAACAAGCTCGGCTCGTTCGCTAAGTTAAATGAACAGAGCTTGAACAATGTGATGCTCGGCTCGTTTGGCTTGTTTACAGCCCTAACGTCAGCCACTGACGCCGATCGATCCACGTCCCCTAACGTCAGCCACTGACGCCGATCGATCCACGTCCATCAGAGCACTTTGATCTCTCACTCAGCCTACATCGATCAATCGAAGTGGCGTCGTCCCCGTACATCGATCGATCGACGTCCATCAGAGCACATCAATCTCTCACTCAACTATACATCGATCGATCCACGTACATCTGAAACATATCAGCCTCTCCCTCAGCTATACATCGATCGATCGATGTATGTCAGTCTCTGACATTGATCGATCGATGTCCACGTTTTTCCAGAATTTTCATCCTGTGATTTCTGCAGAAACTGCAGATCTACACCCCTAATCGATTCCTAACTTCCTTCCAACCATTCCAAGCCTAATCCTCACTAACAATTCATGCTTAATCCATCAACTCAACACTACACACATATCAATCAAAGATTCAAGCCTAAACTCAAATAATCCACCAAAACAGACCCAAAAATCCTACCTTTCACTCTCTTCTTCTCTCAACCGAAAATAGCAACAAAGAGAGGGTTCAAGGGATTGGGATTTGCAAGATTTCACGTAATCTACAACAACAAAACAATTTTCGACATATAGTGGCCAAAATATCAAATCCATATCACATAAATCACATATAGATCAACAAAGAAGAACTACTACATGGTGATCCATTTTGATATCAAACTAGGCCTTTTTCCTTTCGCAAATCGTAGGAACTCATAAGAAAGTTACTTGCCTTTTATTACTATCAATCGAATTGGAGAACGAATAGAGGCTGGATCGGTTCCTGGAGGTTGTCTTTCCTCTTCTACGCCTTGGGAGAGTCGGCTAGGGCTTGAGGGGAAGAAAAATTCTACAGTTTCTAGTAAAATAAAGAAACTAAGGCTTTGTCAGTTTTTTATTATGGGTAGGGGTGAAACTGGTATTTCTAAATTATATTCTATTATCTCAATTATCTTAAATAATTAAATTCTTATATTTACTTTTAAATTAAATACTAATTCATTCTAATATTTAATTCCTCAATAAATACTAATAAATCTTATATTTAATTCTTAATTCCTTACTATTAATTGTCATTAATCTCATTTAATTTCCTTTTATCTTTTAATTATTCTACAGAGGGTGCGGGGCATAACAGGTGGTACTATAAGAGCCGACACTTCAGTGCTAGGAGCATCAAGACAAGAGTTTACAGAAAAAGAGAAAACATTTTCATGAAATGACACATCACGGCTAACATAAATCTTGCGGCTAGATAAATCAAATACTTTATAGCCTTTTTGAGAGTGTGGATAACCAAGAAAAATACCTGGTGCAGAATGTAGAGCGAATAAAACGCAAGTACCATGGTAAGTATAACCATAGCATAAACAACCAAAAACACGAAGATGTGAATAAGTAGGCAAACTCCCCATCAAAACCTCATATGGCGTTTTATTTTGAAGAAGAGCAACTGGCATACGATTAATAAGGTAAACAGCAGTGAGAATACAATCCCTCCAGAACGTGATAGGTAAACTAGCATGAAAACGGAGAGCACGAGCTACTTCTAAAATATGACGATGTTTACGCTCAGCAACGCCATTTTGTTGCGTATTGTAGACTCAAGAAGTTTGGGCTTCTATTCCTTGATCAACATAACAATTAAGAACAATAGCATTAGTAAACTCTAACCCATTGTCACTCCGCACCCTTTTTACTGGCTTCCCAAACTGTGTATGTGCCCAATTGAATAAATGCAACAAATAACGACTAGTTTTGGATTTAGATCCCATCAAATACACACAAATACTGCGACTGTAATCATCAACAATAGTTAAGAAACAATGGGCACCATACAAACTAGGTGTTTTGTAAGGCCCCCAAACATCACAATGAATGAGATCAAAAGACTGCACGGTTATGCTAGTACTAACAGGAAACGGTAAACATGTTTGCTTTGCCCAACTACAAGCATCACAAAAGATTTCTTTATTAGGAACAACAATAGAGGGCAGAAAACGAAACTTTGAGAGAGGAAGATGACCCATGCGACTGTGCCACACTAACTCATCGCATTTTATTGCTTCAAGACTATGACTAACCGAATTCTGAACCAAACGGTAGAGACTATCATGCTGCCTACCCACTCCAATCAGCATCCTCAATGGCATCTCATGTACAACACAAAAATCTGGGCCAAAATTCAGTGCACATTTCATATCCTTTACCAAGCGACTGACAGAAATTAAATTAAATGCAAAATCTGGAATTTTCAAAACATCCTGCAGAACCAAAGAATCCGAGAGTCTGACCGTTCCCATGGCACGAACGGACACTTGCGTTCCATCCGGAATTTGCACAGTTGCTGCTATTTTGTCAGTAATAATAGTGGTAAACAGTGACAAATCATTGACAATATATGCGTTGGCTCCACTATCAAAAAGCCAATGAGATGATGAAGAAGACGTAAAAGGCATAGTAGCCGAATCTTTATTACATGCTATCGGAACATTTGGTCCAAAATTACCTCCATTCAAATATTGAACGAACTGTGGTAATTGATACTGCTGTGCAAGCGTGAGACCTGCAAACGTGGGCGGCACTGTAGCGTCCAGTGAAGCCTCAGCTTGCAGCACTCTTCCCTTCATAGCCTCCACAGCGGTGACAATATGCTGTTCCTCCATGACTTACGCTGGACAAAATGGGCAGAAAAAAATCCTATCGACTGGACGAAGCGAACGAAGAAAAGGACGCTTGCTGTCGATGTGGGAAGAAATTGAAATCGACTTTGTATATTGCAGTAGAGAAATGTTTAGACATCTGAATGAAAAAAGTGATTAACTCTTTTGGACCATGTGTTCATCCATGATTATTTATGTGAATATAGCAACGTTATAGCGCCATTTCTGTAGATTTAGCACAGCTTTGAATGTTAGAAATCAGTGGTTTTTATTACTATTAGTTTATATGTTAAGTTGGTTTAACCTACCATAGCTACAATTTATCTCATGTAAGTAAAAAAGTACTAAAAAGCAAAACAGTTCAACAACAACAACATTACCCCGTTGACTTAACAGCTCCCGTCTATGACGGAGTATGGGGGGGTCGGATCTACGCAACCATATCCATGTGTTAGAAACACATGGAGGTTGTTTTCCGATGACCCAAAATGAAAATTGCTTATTGATCAACTGCTGCTTCACAATATAAGAAGCGCAGCCAATTTAGTGAGTCGTTTTGTTTTATTCCATCATATTCCAAAATCAAAAAAAATATGTCATTGACTCTATTGGAAATGGAAAGGTAAAAAGCAAAACAGTTAAGAATTGATATTGTAACGCATTTATCAAGGTGATACTAAATGACCACTCTCCATGTTTTCTAATATCTTATTTAAGTTGAAGAATTAACGTGAAGTAAGAGTAACCGGGGGGGGGAGGGGGGGGGAATGATTGACTTGTCATGAGAGTGTCACTTTATTTTTGAATATGTCCACAACTCTTGGTTCCTTCCTCTAACATGACTAAGTTTGTGTGCTATCTGATGATGTCAGATTTATCACCACGGTAAAAGTCGAGATATTGGAGTATCGCCGTCCCTCCTCCGTTTGACCTTTTCAAAGAAACCTGAAAAGGGAAGGAAACGTTAGGGGTCCCAGGGCGTTGCCCCGGGAAAACCCTCCGACGCTCAAGTCAGTTGTGGGCATATTAGCGTAGAGCTTTATGCTAGAGTTAAGGTTGTGTAAAACCTGTTTGGGGTCGGCCCAAGTGTAAGCCGAGCTGAGATGAGTTCTCTGGGCTTTCAAAAAGAGACCTCTCTTCATTGTCCATGAAGTTCCTCTTTAATAGTGGTTGAAGTTGAGGATGAGTGTCCCCAAAGTGGCTGAATTGGCGACACCTGGCGGGCTTTGTTGATAGCTGCGTGGCTGAGGAATGCTGTGTGGCATCTCTGCCTTGCATGGTTAGCAGTTGGAGTCGTATAGTTATGATGCCTGGCAGTCTGCATGGAAACCACGTGACACCCCGTGTCAAGTTGAGGGGTCAGACTTACTAGGGAGCTGAACTCCGCTTGGGCGTATAGTGGCCGAGAACTATGTTTGCCCGAGATGACTGGTGATGTGGGGTCAGCCTGCCGAGATGAAAGTGACCAACTCCAAAGAGCATCGGTGGGCCTTTCGTGATACTCGTAGCTGACGCCATAGAAAGTGGTCCGAGTCCAACGGATGGGTCGGATCCAAAACCTAGTTCAGCTCTTTAGCCGAGATGGAGCTGTAGGCCGAGATGAGGACTTGTGGCCAGGATGGGACCCTTAGGCCTAAATGTGGCCTTTGGTCCGAGATGGGATCTTTAGCCCCAGAGGACACTGAGACCGTGTGGCCGAGATGGCGATGGGGCCCTGTGGCTGAGCTGGCGAATGGAGCCCTGTGGCCGAGATGGGCCGTTTGTCCGCATGTGACTTGGTCGACCCGGCCGCCATACTTAACCATATTTACGCCCTTCTGCGTTGACCGTTATTGACTAACGAGGGGTATTTTTTGGCTCATCACTTGCCCCCCAGATTAGTCTGGCCGAGCTGACCTGAGAGGGCAGGCTGATCTGTTTAGAATTTTCTCGTGTCGTCCTTCCCTTGATGACGTGTCAACCTATGATTATGCCACTCAGCGTACTTATTAAGGGCACAGAATATGAAGCGCTAATGAGGGCTTCTGGCTGAACTGATCAGATGATACTGACTAGACTCTTCGGTATGCTATCTGTTCTGTCATGTGTCAAATTCTGATTGGCTTGGTCTGCACATTTACTGTTCGCACAGAGCACGAAGCGTCAGTTACGTAGCCTTTCGGATTCCGCCGTTTCACGAATCGAGGACTATTTATTTCAGGCGACTCTTGGGTTGCCAAGATGGAATCCTATAAATAGGTCTTCCCCAGACCATTTCTTCTATTTATCTGCTTTCATCTTCTTACTCCGGCAATTTAGCTTCTTCTCCGGCGAGTTTCTTTGATTCCATCAGCTTCTGGCCTCTTTCAGCTGGTGCTCCGCCTCCCTCTGGTCTTCTTCTTCCTTCAAACTTTTTGTAAGTCTTCTTCTTTTCTCCTTTATCATGTCTTCTGCGTCCCTAGATTCTCAAAATCTTTCTGAAGGTGGTTCTTACGCCGCCGAGGGCGAGGAAACCGCTATTTCTTCGTCGTCGTCTGGCAGAATTGCCTCTGTCGATGATCTTCCCATCGGCAGTTTACTTCCATCCACCGGGGACTCTGCTCAGTTTAGCAGAGCCCTAACCGTAATCAACTCCTCGCCGGAGCAAGTGAGGGTTGCCCCTGCTCCAGCGTCTGTAAATCCTCCAGCCCCGGTGAGGGATCCTTCTCAGTTTTCTGGAGTCATAGAGAGAGGTTGGCCCTCTCCAACTGTTCAAAAAACTTCTTCTAGTTTGTCTGAGGCCGACCTGGATAGGATCTGTAAATATTATAGAATTGACAAAAATTGTTTCGGCCCTCTTCTTCCCTTGCCGGGTCAGACTGCTTATGATTCCCTTAGGGATTACGAAGCAGTCTATGAAGATTACTTCAAATCTGGCTTCAACCTTCCTGTTCTTGAGCCCCTTTTCCGTATTTTGTGGGCTTATGGGCTCAGGCTTCCGCAAATTCAGCCTAATGGCCTCAAACTCATTCCTTGTTACATTCTTTTCCTAAGAATTGCTGAACTTCCTTTCAACACCAGTATTTTCCGAGCCCTTTTTGCATGTCAGACTTCGCATAGCTGGTATTACTTCAGCAAGCGAACGTCTGGCATTGATTTCCCTTTTGCCACCAATGTTCCTTCTTCCAATAAGAGATGGAAGGGGAAATTCTTTTACGTCAAGAGGTCCGAGCTGCCGAGCAGAAGTATCTAGAAGGCTGGCAGAGCTGATAACACGAGGCCAAGCCAGGATCACTGCAATGAAGCAGACAAACTTTGAGCCCTTCCAATAGTCATTGACTGACAGAAGGTGGACTCGGAGATCTGGCTTGCGGCCGACCTGGAGCATTCAGCTGTGGGTAACCAGTACTTGCCACTCTCCCCAGACCAGTTAACCATTGTCCGAGGTGGATATTGTTCTTTCTCTTCTCAGCCATTTTCTCCCTCTTTTTTCAGTGTTTAACTATTCAGCTCTGAATGCAGGTGCAATGGCTGGTCCTTCTACCCGCTTGGACATGATGGCTGAGACTCAAGCCAGGAAAAGGCTTCGGAGAGAAAGGAGACTAGCTGGGGGAGCTTCCACTTCGGCGGTGCCCCCAGTTTCAAGCGTTGCTCCTGCTGAGCCCGAGCTAACGGAGTCTGAGTCAGGTGAGTATTTTTTTCATGCGCAGAATTTTTCTAAGTGTTTTAACACTTGCTTGTGTTCTAACTTATTACCATTTCTGCGCAGCTCTGCCCATCACAATTGTAGACGATGAGCCTGAGGCTGAGGTCCCACCTCAGGCTCCAACTGATTCTGAAATCCTAGCGGATGCTGGTGAAGGCTCCAGCCTTCGCCTCCGGAAAAGACAACGGGTCGAAGGTTCTAGCAGACGTGATCCGGGGCCATCTCAGCCCCCGGAGATGATCTTTGCTGAACCAGCTGAGGAAATCCTGCCTCAGCCGGAAAACACTCAAGACCCAATTCTTATTGGGTTTTCTGAAGGGGATTCTGATCTGAGCCCCGCCATTGCCGAAAGGCTGAACAGAGCAGCAATCCTGCCCCAGGACCATCAGAAGTTTAGGGCAACTGGCTTTGCCGAGCTGACAAACGCTTTCATGTCCAACATCGCTCTGGTAAGCAAGTCTTTCTTTGAATACTTTACCTGTTTTTGTCAATGAACTCTTTTTAAGTCTATCTTTTCGGTAGTCCGAGGCCAAGAGATAGAGCTGGTAACTCGCTGCAGAGAGTTTCTTGGGGAGCTCGAGACCATAAATTCAGTGCACATTTCATATCCTTTACCAAGCGACTGACAGAAATTAAATTAAATGCAAAATCTGGAATTTTCAAAACATCCTGCAGAACCAAAGAATCCGAGAGTCTGACCGTTCCCATGGCACGAACGGACACTTGCGTTCCATCTAGAATTTGCACAGTTGCTGCTATTTTGTCAGTAACAATAGTGGTAAACTGTGACAAATCATTGACAATATATGCGTTGGCTCCACTATCTAAAAGCCAATGAGATGATGAAGAAGACGTAAAAGGCATAGTAGCCGAATCTTTCTTACATGCTATCGGAACATTTGGTCCAAAATTACCTCCATTCAAATAGTGAACGAACTGTGGTAATTGATACTGCTGTGCAAGCGTGAGACCTGCAAACGTGGGTGGCACTGTAGCGTCCAGTGAAGCCTCAGCTTGCAGCACTTTTTGTTGGGGCATTAGTCCAGTCCATTTGTTATTGGACATTTTGTAAGTGATAGACCAATCACTTATTTTATAAGGCCCTAATGGTTTGAGTAACCCTTAAAAATATGTGTTTTTGCTGGCTAAAATTCGGATGAAGGACTGTAGAACATCTGAGAACACACAAAAACAGAAAAAAGAGGGAGAGAGGCAGTTGTTGGATTTTCTGGGGAGCCTCTATGATTTTGACGATCGCCGGAGATCCAGCCGTTGGATTTTGCTGAAATTTGGACTGCTTCTTTGGAATACACTGGTCTACACTCTGACCGTTCAGAATTTCAATCCGAGCTCTGGATCATTTTTAATCGCTGCTGGTGTCAGCTGCGGTTTTTGGTGAAATTTCTGCATTTTTGTTCTTCTTCAATTGTTGTCTCTTATGTATGTTGTTGTTGGTGGGCTGTAACATCCTTGTAGACTGATTTGAGTGTTTTTACCCTCAATTTAATAATAAGAGAAGAAGAAGGGTGGACTCCTTACAAGTCCCATGGTTTTTTATCCTTCACATTGAAGGGGTTTTTCCACGTATAAATCTCTTGTGTTGTTTGAAGCTTTATCTTGGATAATTTGCTTGAGGTTTTGGTGTGTGATTGATATTTGCTTGGTGAATCAATTGTGGTGAATTGGTTGAGCATTTTGGTTGGTTGTCTTGAAGTTGATCCTTGTAAGTGTTGTATCCTACTTGTTGCTTCTCCCCTACAACTGGTATCAGAGCGTTTGGTTAAACTGTAGATATGGAATCTGGAAATCATTCTATGGTTAAATTGAAATCAACCAATTATTCCATTTGGCGTCCGATGATGGAAGATTTGCTATACTGTAAAGATTTGTTTGACCCAATTGATGTGGATAAAACCAAGAAAGATGACACGCCCACTAAACCCGAGAAGATGTTGGATAAAGAATGGGAAAAGCTAAAGAGAAAGACCTTGGGAACAATTAGACAGTGGATTGACATTAGCATATTCAATCATGTGTCCCAAGAGAATGAGCCACTTGAGTTGTGGAGAAAATTGGAGGGTCTTTATGAAAGAAAGACTGCTCACAACAAGGCCTCATTGATTAAGAGACTTGTTAATCTCAAGTTGAAGCCAGGGAAGTCAGTTTCTGAGCATCTAAGTGACTTTCAAGATATCATTAACAAGTTGACTGTGATGAAGATTGTTCTTGATGATGAGTTGCAGGCTTTATTCCTATTGAGTTCTCTGCCGGACAGTTGGGAAACCCTGGTTGTGTCCATCAGCAACTCAGCTCCAGATGGTACGCTTTCATTAGATGTCATTAAAGAGAGCATGTTCAATGAAGAGCTTAGAAGAAAGGAGATGGGGGTTGATATTCCACAGGCACTTGTGGTAGAGAATAGAGGAAGAAGCAAGAGTAGATGTCCCAAGGGGCGTGGCAAGTCAAAGTACAGGTCCAAGTCCAAGGATGGGAGAGAACCCACGATATGTCACTATTGTAGCAAGCCTGGACATATTCGAAAATTTTGCTATAAGTTGAAAAAAGATCAGCGACGGAAGAAAAATGATCATCACAAAGAGGGTGAGGACAAGAATACAGCTGCGACAGCTTCTACTTCAGATGATTCTGTTTCTTTGATTTGTACTGGGGATTGTTGTCATGTTGACAATTCCGATTCTGAATGGCTTGTCGATACTGGGGCTTCTTATCATTGTGTTCCTGTTAAGGAGTACTTTATTGACTACCGAGCTGGAGATTTTGGTAGTGTGAAGATGGGAAACCAGAGTTCAGCTAGTATTGTTGGAATTGGAGATATTCGAGTACAAACCAGTGTTGGGTGCTATTTGACATTGAGAGATGTTCGCCACATCCCAGATTTACGCCTCAATTTATTGTCTGCTAATGTACTTGATCAAGAAGGTTACAAGCACACTTTTGGTGAGGGTAAATGGAAATTGTCTAAGGGTTCCTTGACTGTTGCTCGTGGCAAGCTCTGCTACACCTTTTATAAGACACACTTGAAAGTGTGTACTGGTGAGTTGAATGCTGTTGAGGAGAAAACTTTACCTAACTTATGGCACCGAAGATTGGGACATGTCAGTGAGAAGGGTATAAAGTTGTTGGCTGGTAAGCCTCTTATTCCTGCTGATGTTACCATTTCTCTTGACCCTTGTGATCATTGCTTAGCAGGAAAGCAACATAGAGTTTCTTTTCCGAGGAGATCCACAAGAAAGAAAGTGAAGCTAGAGTTGGTCTACTCTGATGTGTGTGGTCCCATA
Source organism: Eustoma russellianum (assembly GCA_036186865.1). NCBI lineage: Eukaryota > Viridiplantae > Streptophyta > Magnoliopsida > Gentianales > Gentianaceae > Eustoma > Eustoma russellianum. Next base: position 32,909,277 of record AP025041.1, read on the forward strand.
GAGGTGGAATCACTTGGTGGTAACAAATACTTTGTTACTTTTATTGATGATTCTACTCGGAGAACTTGGGTTTATATGATGAAGAACAAAAGCGAGGTGTTTGGTATCTTTCAGAAGTTTCATGCCATGGTGGAAAAGAAGTCAGATTACAAATTGAAGCGTCTCCGAACTGATAATGGAGGAGAGTACACTTCAAATGAGTTTAAAGCATTTTGCTCAAAATATGGCATTTGGCATGAAAGAACAGAACTTGGTACTCCACAACACAATGGTGTTGCCGAGAGGATGAACAGAACTATTGTTGAAAAAGTGAGATGTATGCTTAGGATGTCCAATCTTCCTAAGTCATTTTGGGGAGAAGCAGTTGGAACCGCTGTGTACTTGATAAATAGAGCACCATCAGTTCCTTTGGAGTTTGAGATTCCTGAGAGGGTTTGGTTCGAGAAAGATCCCTCTTATTCTCATTTGAGGGTGTTTGGATGCAAGGCTTTCATGCATGTGCCGAAGGAACAGAGACTGAAGCTTGATTTCAAGACTTCTCCTTGTGTGTTTGTTGGATATGGTGATGAAGAGTTTGGTTACAGACTTTATGATCCATCAAAGCAAAAAGTTGTGAGGAGTAGAGATGTTGTCTTTTATGAGCACGAGATGGGTTTTCATCTCTTAGGTGCTGGTAAGACTTATTCTACTGATTTCTCTCATGGTGTTATTGATATGTCTCCTATTTCTGTTCCAGATGATCAACAAACAGGTGATGCTCCCGAGGATGGTCATGACACCATTCATTAACATGACCATATTGAAGAGGTACAACCAGAAGTTATTGTACCACAACCTGAAAATGAAGATGTAGATGTTGAACATGGAGAGTCTTCTAATCAGGGGGGCAATTCAGCCCACAGGTGGAAGAGCAAACAGTTAGAAAGTCAACCCGAGTTCGATAACCTTCAAGACTTTATCCTAGTTCAGATTATATTCTAATCACAGATGAGGGGGAGCCTGAGAGCCTTTAAGAGGTGTTGTCACATCCAGACAAAGACCATTGGTTTAAGGCTATGCAAGAGGAGATGGATTCTTTGAAGAAGAATGAAACCTATGACTTGGTGAAGCGTCCAACAGGGAAGAAAGTCTTGAAGAACAGGTGGTTGTTTAAGAACAAGAAAGATGGCCACAAGCTAGTGAGACGAAAGGTAAGACTAGTGCTGAAGGGATGCCATCAGAAGAAAGGCATTGACTTTGATGAGATTTTTGCACCAGTGGTGAAGATGACTTCCATTCGTATAATTTTGGGATTAGCTGCCAGTTTGGATCTTGAAATTGAACAACTTGATGTAAAAACTGCTTTTTTACATGGTGATTTGAATGAGGAGATTTACATGGAGCAGCCGGAAGGATTTGAAGTCAAAGGAAAGGAGAATTTTGTTTGCAAGTTGAAAAAGAGTCTCTATGGACTCAAGCAGGCACCAAGGCAATGGTATCGCAAGTTTGATTCCTTTATAAGTACTAATGGATACAAGCGGACTTCTACAGATCCTTGTGTTTATTTTAGAAAGTTCTCTGAAGGTAACTTCATTATCCTTTGCTTGTATTTTGACGATATGCTGATAGTGGGACAAGATATTGAGATGATTCGCAGGTTGAAAGAGGATTTGTCAAAGTCCTTTGATATGAAAGATTTGGGTCCTGCAAAGCAAATTCTTGGCATTGAAATTGTTCGTGTTAGAAAAGCTGGTAAGCTTTGGCTGTCACAAGAGAAGTACATTGAACGGGTGCTTGAAAGGTTCAATATGAAGAATGACAAGCCAGTTAATACACCACTTGCAGGTCATTTCAAGTTGAGCAAGCGGTGTTGTCCTACTACCGAGAAAGAAAAGGAAAGTATGTCACATATTCCTTACTCCTCTGCTGTTGGTTCATTGATGTATGCTATGGTGTGTACAAGACCGGATATAGCACATGCTGTTGGATTGGTTAGTAGATTCTTGGCTAATCCAGGCAAGGTTCACTGGGAAGCTGTAAAGTGGATCTTGAGATATTTGCATGGCACCTCAAAATTGAGTTTGTGTTTTGGAGGTGGTGAGCCTATTCTTGAGGGATTTACAGATGCTGACATGGCTGGTGATATTGATAACAGAAGATCTACCTCAGGTTACTTATTCAAATTTGCAGGGGGAGCCATTTCATGGCAATCCAAGCTACAGAAGTGTGTAACATTGTCTACTACCGAGGCGGAGTATATTGCAGCTGTGGAAGCATGCAAAGAAATGCTTTGGTTGAAGCGTTTCTTTCAAGAGTTGGGTTTGAATCAAACGGAGTATGTTGTGTTTTGTGATAGTCAAAGTGCTATGGATTTGAGCAAAAATAGCATGTACCATGCTCGCACAAAGCATATTGATGTGTGGTCATTGGTTGCGTGATGTCATTGAAGAGCAACTAATAAAGTTGAAGAAGATTCACACCAATAAGAATGGTGCTGATATGTTGACAAAGGTATTTACTGGAAGCAAGCTTGAATTTTGTTCCAAGCTTGCAGGTATGTCCTTTTGATGAGCTTTGCATATGATCTTCCCCAAATTGGACTGGAGGGGGAGATTGTTGGGGCATTAGTCCAGTCCATTTGTTATTGGACATTTTGTAAGTGATAGACCAATCACTTATTTTATAAGGCCCTAATGGTTTGAGTAACCCTTAAAAATATGTGCTTTTGCTGGCTAAAATTCGGATGAAGGACTGTAGAACATCTGAGAACACACAAAAACAGAAAAAAGAGGGAGAGAGGCAGTTTTCGCGTGGGTGCAGATTTTCTGGGGAGCCTCTATGATTTTGACGATCTCCGGAGATCCAGCCGTTGGATTTTGCTGACATTTGGACAGCTTCTTCGGAACACACAGGTCTACATTCTGACCGTTCAGAATTTCAATCCGAGCTCTGGATCGTTTTTAATCGCTGCTGGTGTCAGGTGCGGTTTTTGGTGAAATTTCTGCATTTTTGTTCTTCTTCAATTGTTGTCTCTTATGTATGTTGTTGTTGGTGGGCTGTAACATCCTTGTAGACTGATTTGGGTGTTTTTACCCTCAATTTCATAATAAGAGAAGAAGAAGGGTGGACTCCTTACAAGTCCCGTGGTTTTTTATCCTTCACATTGAAAGGGTTTTTCCACGTATAAATCTCTTGTGTTGTTTGAAGCTTTATCTTGGATAATTTGCTTGAGGTTTTGGTGTGTGATTGATATTTGCTTGGTGAATCAATTGTGGTGAATTGGTTGAGCATTTTGGTTGGTTGTCTTGAAGTTGATCCTTTTAAGTGTTGTATCCTACTTGTTGCTTCTCCCTTACACTCTTCCCTTCATAGCCTCCACAGCGGTGACAATATGCTGTTCCTCCATGACTTACGCTGGACAAAATGGGCAGAAAAAAAGCCTATCGACTGGACGAAGTGAACAGAAGAAAAGGACGCTTGCTGTCGATGTGGGAAGAAATTGAAATCGACTTTGTATATTGCAGTAGAGAAATGTTTAGACATCTGAATGAAAAAAGTGATTAACTCTTTTGGACCATGTGTTCATCCATGATTATTTATGTGAATATAGCAACGTTATAGCGCCATTTCTGTAGATTTAGCACAGCTTTGAATGTTAGAAATCAGTGGTTTTTATTACTATTAGTTTATATGTTAAGTTGGTTTAACCTACCATAGCTACAATTTATCTCATGTAAGTAAAAAAGTACTAAAAAGCAAAACAGTTCAACAACAACAACATTACCCCGTTGACTTAACAGCTCCCGTCTATGACGGAGTATGGGGGGTCGGATCTACACAACCATATCCATGTGTTAGAAACACATGGAGGTTGTTTTCCGATAACCCAAAATGAAAATTGCTTATTGATCAACTGCTGCTTCACAATATAAGAAGCGCAGCCAATTTAGTGAGTCGTTTTGTTTTATTCCATCATATTCCAAAGTCAAAAAAAATATGTCATTGAAACCGGAGGGGAGGGGGGGATGATTGACTTGTCATGAGAGTGTCACTTTATTTTTGAATATGTCCAGAACTCTTGGTTCCTTCCTCTAACATGACTAAGTTTGTGTGCTATCTGATGATGTCAGATTTATCACCACAGTAAAAGTCGAGATATTGGAGTCTCGCTGTAGCGCCCGACCCGGACAACAGAATCCGAACCGGTTCACCCGTCGTAGCTTACTGAGAAGACTACAAGACGTCTCATCTCTCGAATACACATCATCCATGACGTAAGAGAAACAAGTGCGGAAACACATATATCTAATGAATCTCCACCATCAAATTCCGTGTATCCAATGATAAAAAAAATCTCAAAAGGCATAACGAACTAATCCTCAAGTATATACAAGAACTGGAGTTAATAATAACTGTCTCAGCTAGCTCCCAAAATGTTGCATCCCATTCAGCCCACTCGCCGTCATCCTCAATAAAGATCATGTCATACTCAGGTTCTCCTGTAACACAAAGACAGTACCCTTAGCGAACAACGCTAGCAAGTAACCCGCTTATAAGACATACGGGATCAACACATGGCAAGACATGAGTAATACATATAATTCCAGGGAGTTGTGGGGCACATGTCTTGTAAACTTCCAAATATATAAGCGAATAACTTAATAAAGCAAGTACAGAAATTTGCACACAATTAACAATTCATAGGCAATCAGATCCCACTCACATTCATACCGCATTGACTCTCGTGATGCATGTCAAATTATGCACTACACTACACATTCACATATGCATGAACACTTTCTCTTTTAAACAGTGCAATGCATGTCACAATGTCCGGTCACATCACATAACTTTATACCCTGTAACGCGCCTCGGCTTATATTTCCATCCCGGATTACGTTACAGACAACTTTATACCCTGTAACGCGCCTCGGCTTATATTTCCATCCCGGTTTGCGTTACAGCCTTTTGTGCCCTGCAATGCGCCCCGGCTTATATTTCCATCCCGGTTTACATTACAGGTCACCTTCGCAAATCTGTGCCGAAGCACATCTCTTTTCCAATCCATATGCAATGCACGTGCCATGATGCAAGACTCCTCGTTTCAATCACATATCTCATTCACATATGCAGTTCATGTTCACATGCGCAAGTACAAGTAACACACAAGACTTCTCTAGCTTACACATCAAAGTTTATGCTTCAACTAGGTCATCAACACTTAGTCTTGCTACTAAACTTCACACACTCATGCGAGTACTCCTATCTTTCTTTCGAAGAACACTATAACACCTCATACGTTCATTTCCTAACCCTCCTAGGTCATCCACATTGAACTCCGATTCGAATACCCTTCAAAATCTTCAACCTTGATTCACCATCTTAAGTCATGTTCCCAAGACTTAGACTAGTCATAATCAGGTCCTAAGAAGTCCCTAAGGTCACCCAAAGGATCCCCTAGCTTCTCTCTTTCTTCCCTTACTTTCCCACAAAACTGGTTGACGTCATACCCTGACGTCGATCGATCTACGTACGTCATACCCTGACGTCGATCGATCGACGTCCATCTGAGGCACGTCGATCTCTCACTCAACCTACATCATACCCTCACGTCATACCCTCACATCATACCCTCACGTCATACCCTCACTTACTACACGTCATACCCTCACTTACTACGTCGATCGATCGACGTGCATCTGAGGCACGTCGATCTCTCACTCCTTCCACGTCGATCGATCGACGTGCATCTGAGGCACGTCGATCTCTCACCTGCTATACGTTGATCGATCGACGTCATAAATTTTCAGAATCTTTATCCTGCAATTTCTGCAGAATCTGCAGATCTATAACCCAATCGTTTTCCAACTTTCTTCCCATCATTCCAAGCCTAATCTTCCCTATCAATCCATTCTTAATCTTCTCAAACCAGATCCTTCACACGCATGTCAACGATTCAATCCTAAAACTCGAATCTTTCATCAAATCAACCCCAAAACCTAACCTTTTCACTCATCCCTCCCTTCAACCGCCATCATCAAGCAAGTGGGATTTAAGGGATGGGGATTCACATGATCACACATAAACCATGAACAACAAACAAGATTTCAACATATAATGGCCAAATCGTCAACACCAGAACACATAAATCATATACAAATAATCACGGAAAGAAACTACTGCATGGTGATCCATTTAATATCAAAAGTAGGCCTTTTTCTTTCACAAATCGTAGGAACTTATAAGATGATTACTTGCCTTTGATTACTCGAATGCGGATTCAAGAATGAACGGAGAACGGATCGAAGATCTAGAGGGATCCTTCGCCTGGAGTCGAAAATGAGAGAAACTCTCCTTAGATGGGGAAGAAGAAACCGTCAATGGGGAGGAGAGAAAAGGAGCGTTGGTTTCATTTCTATAATAGAGAGAAACTGACGTTGATCAGTTTGATATGGAAAGGGGAAAATTTTGGAGTTCCTAAATTATATCTATTATCTTATTTATCTTAAAGGGTAAACCTTAATTATTTAATTCTAAAATTAAATACAATTTAATTCTACTATTTATTCTTATCATTAATTTCTAATTAATCCTCTTACTTAATGCCTCATTTATTTCCGTTGACTATCATTAAACTCCATTTAATTTCCTTCTTCGCCTTTTAATTATCCAACGGAAGGTGCGGGGCATAACATTCCACCCCCCTTATAAAAAGTTTCGTCCTCGAAACTGGCGTACCTTATTGAAAGAGATGTGGATATAACTCCTTCATTTGCTCCTCAAGCTCCCACGTGGCTTCGCGCTCCGTATAGTTACTCCACTGAACTTTGACATACGGAATGACGCGTCGGCGTAGGACTTGATCCTTTTTATCCACAATCCTTATTGGATGCTCTTCATAGGTGACATCTTCTTTCACATCCAAATGTTGGTCTTCAAGGACATGGCTCGGGTCCGATACGTATTTCCGTAGTTGAGATACGTGAAATACGTTGTGGACTTGGGACAAGCTCGGAGGCAAGGCTAGTCGGTATGCTCTTTCTCCAACTTTGCCTAGCACTTCGTAAGGGCCAATATATCTAGGGCTTAACTTGCCCTTCACTCCGAATCGTGCGACTCCTTTGGTGGGTGAAACTCGTAAATAGTCCTTTTCTCCTTCCTCAAATTCCAAGGGTCGCCTCTTTGTGTCAGCCAACTCTTACTGCGATCTTGAGCCACTTTGAGTTTTTCTCTTATCACTTTCACCTTTTCAACCGTTTGTTCAACCAACTCAGGTGAAATGATTGTTCTTTCTCCAACTTCGTCCCAACAAACCGGGGACCGACACTTGCGCCCGTATAGAGCTTCAAATGGTGCCATGCCAATTGCACCGTGATAGCTGTTATTGTATGAAAACTCCATTAGCTTCAACATGCTATCCCAGTTTCCTTTAAAATCTAAGGCGCATGCTCTTAGCATATCCTCCAAGGTTTGGATGGTTCTCTCGGATTGTCCATCCGTTTGAGGGTGGTATGCGGTACTCATTCTTAACTCCATACCCATAGCTTTCTGGAACGCCCTCCAAAACTTAGAGGTGAACTTGGGATCACGGTCCGACACAATGCTGACTGGGACTCCATGTAGGCTCACAATGTTATCCACATAGATATTGGATAACTTTTCATACGAGGTACCATGTGGCATGGCTATGAAATGAGCCGTCTTTGTTAATCGGTCTACTATCACCCAGATCATCTCATTTCCATTTCGGGTCTTGGGTAGTCCCATTACGAAATCCATTGTCACGTGTTCTCACTTCCACTCCGGAATCTCTAGCGGCATCATCAAGCCACCAGGTTGTTGATGTTCAGCCTTGACCTGTTGGCAAACCAAACACCTTTCCACATACTCCGCTATAGATCTCTTCATCCCTATCCACCAATAGTTTCTTTTGAGATCTTTATACATCTTGGTGCTCTCGGGGTGGATAGACATTCTTGAGTTATGCGCTTCTTGGAGCAATTCCGTTCGGAGTTCGTCTTTAACTGGTACGCACAACCGATTCTGAAACCATAGACTTCCATCCTCTCGCAACTGAAAGTCCTTTACTGGCCCCATAGATACTTTGTTGCGGATTTCTTTCAGTGCTGGGTCCTCGTACTGCGCTTCTTTGATTCTGTCTACTAAGTTTGGGCTGATAGACAGAGCTGTAAGGACATTTGCCACTGAATCCACCAATTAAAGATCAAACTCCTCGATCTCTCTTTCTAACGGAGATTGTCTCGCGTGGCTAGACTTTCTGCTCAATGCGTCTGCCACTCTGTTGGCCTTACCCGGATGGTAGTTGATGGTCAAGTCGTAGTCCTTGAGTAATTCCAACCATCTTCTTTGTCTCATATTTAGCTCCTTCTGCGAGAATAGGTACTTCAAGCTCTTATGATCAGTAAACACGGCACACTTCTCTCCATGTAGATAGTATCTCCAGATCTTAAGAGCAAATACCACTGTTGCGAGTTCCAAGTCATGTGTCGGGTAATTCTGCTCATATGGCTTCAATTGTCTTGATGCGTACGAAATGACTCGTTCATTTTGCATCAAGACACAACCTATAAACAGAAAGTTAATTCAGAACTAGCGTAAGTATATACAATGCATCAATTGTAATGATGTACATACCTAGTCCTTTCTTGGACGCGTCACTATAAATCACGAACCCATCGGTGCCGGAGGGTTGTGCCAACAACGGGGCTGTGGTCAATCTCTTCTTGAGCTCAGTAAAGCTCTGCTCGCATTCAGCCGTCCATTCGAACTTAGTCTTCTTCTGTGTAAGTCGACTCAATGGGACTGCTATCGTTGAGAATCCCTCAACGAACTTCCTGTAATAGCCTGCCAAGCCTAGAAAGCTTCTTACTTCAGTCACGTTTGCAGGTCTTGGCCACTCTGTGATGGCTTCTATCTTCTTAGGATCCATAGAGATCCCATCTTCAGAAATCACGTGCCCGAGGAAGGCTACACTTCTTAGCCAAAATTCACACTTGCTGAATTTGGTGTAAAGCTTTTGTTGCCTCAAGATTTACAACACCACTCTTAAGTGCTCAGCGTGTGCTTGCTCGTTGGGAGAGTAGACTAGGATGTCATCGATGAACACTACTACAAATTGATCCAACTGTTCCCAGAACACAGTGTTTATCAAATCCATGAAAGCCGCTGGGGCATTAGTTAATCCAAAAGGCATCACCAAGAATTCATAATGCCCGTATCTAGTCCGAAAAGCCGTTTTAGGTACGTCTCCGGCTTTCACGAGCAGCTGATGATACCCTTGACGAAGGTCAATCTTTGAAAACCATCGAGCTCCTTTTAGTTGGTCAAATAAGTCCTCTATCCTTGGCAGAGGATATTTATTCTTAATGGTGATCTTGTTCAACTCCCGGTAATCGATGCATAACCTCATGCTGCCATCTTCCTTCTTTACGAACAAAACTGGAGCTCCCCACGGTGATACACTGGGGCAGATTAACTTTTTGTCTAACAACTCTTGAAGTTGCCCCTTTAGCTCCTTAAGTTCTGCTGGAGCCATTCTGTAGGGTGCCTTAGATATAGGTTCAGCTCCGGGTATCAAATTGATCTCAAACTCCACTTCCCTCGATGGCGGCACTCCTGGTAATTCATCCGGAAATACATCCTTGAACTCATTGATCACCGGAATTTGATCTATAGAGAGAGCCTCCTGCTTCACATCTAGTGCATACGCCATATATCCTTCTGCTCCTTTCTGTAAGGCTTTAAAGGCCTTAATCGCTGTCAAGTATATCTTCTTTGGAGCTTTGGTTATCTTGACGTTTCCTTGGACCTTTACGTCATTCATCTCGGAGTCCTTAATGGTCACTTGTTTGAGTTTGCAGTCAATATTGGCATGATTCTTGGTCAGCCAATCCATGCCCAATATTACATCAAAATCCTTCATCGGGATTGGGACTAGTGTCACTGAAAATAATTTTCCATCCAACTCCAACTCACAATCTTTGTTCTGGTGGTGAGAAACCAGTACGTGCTCGCCTGCTGCTTGCACCCTAAATGGGTTCTCAAGTCATTCGGGTAAACAGTCGAGCCCTTTGGAAAATCGCTTAGAGATGAAGGAGTGGCTAGCTCCACTATCAAATAACACGTTGGCAGGTACTTTGTTAACTAAGATCACACCTAATCACAAGAGGGTAACACATAAAGGTTTTCACATGACACATATACAGTCATCAACCTAAAGGACTAAAATTTAGCTTGAGCAACTATTATTTAACTTAGGTCATACCTGTCACCATGTTTGCGTCCTCCTGGACTTCAACGTCTGTCATGGCGTGGACTCTCGCATTGGGCCTTCCTTTCTACTGTTGGGCTGGCCCTGCTCCGGCTTGAGGTTTAGGATTCCATTCAGGACAGTCCCTGATCCTATGGCCTGACTTTCCACACCTGAAGCACGCACCTGTTATTTTCTAACATTCGCCCACGTGTCTTTTATGGCAGTGTGGGCATTCTGCAGGTGCTTGACGATCAGGTTGGTTTGGCTGCGGTGCCCTTTGGACTGGCCCCGCTTGTCTTTTTCTGGGGATCTTGACCCAACGTCCGGGTCTACCTCCACTTTGCTCCACTCTCGGCCTCTTGCTCGATTCTTCTCGAGCCTCTCTTGGTTGTGACCTACGCATGTCACTCTCCACTCGGTAACATGCGTCCAGCATTTCCTCAAATGTTTTCAGACTTGATCCCGTTATAGCCGTCCGTATGCGGGGGTTCAAACCCTCTTCGAACTTCAGTATTTTCATCCGATTGTTCTCCAATACCAAGGGTGTGAACTTGCCCAAGGCATGGAATCTATCCGCATAGTCTGAAACAGTCATCCTTCCTTGTTCAAATTTGTCGAACTGCCTCATCTTTTCCAAAATGGCAGTCTCAGGCACGTAGTAATCTTTGTAGGCCTGCACAAATTGTCTCCACTGAACAGGAGAAGTCATCTTGGGCAGAATGCCATTCCACCATGTGTTGGCTCTGCCAGTCAGAAATGGCGTGGCTACGTCCACCTTTAGATCTTCAGCCACCTATACAAGCCTGAAGCATTTTTCCACTTCGTCCAGCCAAAACCCAGCCACTTCTGGGTCAATGGTCCCTTCGAAGTCTGGGGCATGCATCTTGCGCATCTCCCCAATATAGTGTATGATGCCTTGCTGGGGAGGTGGTGGAGGAGGTTGTTGTGGTTGTTGCTGCTGCTGAGCAACCCCTTGCGCTATCACTGTGATAGCGTCTATCAATGCTTGTGGGACTAGGACTGGTGGTGGTGGTGGTGGAGGGTTCTCGTTCCCATTGCCACCATTTCCTTGGTTATCTCTTCTGGGAGGCATTTTTCTGCAAAATCAACGCTTATTAACATTCAGCAATTCCAAAAACATAAGTACTGAAAGCCCATATGCGTTGTACAAGGTAGGATTTGTACCCTAAATAGAGTAACGTTTATTGATTAACTTTTATCGCGCTCGCACACACCCATCCAAATCAAACTTACATATAGGATCACATACTTAGACCTAAAGATCAACTTAAGGTGAAAATCATAACTTAAGACTCTACATGTCATAACCTAGATCTCCGAGGTAGATCTGAAGCCTAGGCTCTGATACCACCTGTAGCGCCCCGACCCGGACAGCGGAATCCGAACCGGTTCACCCGTCGTAGCTTACTGAGAAGACTACAAGACGTCTCATCTCTCGAATACACATCATCCATGACATAAGAGAAACAAGTGCGAAAACACATATATCTAATGAATCTCCACCATCAAATTCCGTGTATCCAATGATAAAAAAATCTCAAAAGGCATAACGAACTAATCCTCAAGTATATACAAGAACTGGAGTTAATAATAACTGTCTCAGCTAGCTCCCAAAATGTCACTATGCATCCCATTCAGCCCACTCGCCGTCATCCTCAATAAAGATCATGTCATACTCAGGTTCTCCTGTAACACAAAGACAGTACCCTTAGCGAACAACGCTAGCAAGTAACCCGCTTATAAGACATACGGGATCAACACATGGCAAGACATGAGTAATACATATAATTCCAGGGAGTTGTGGGGCACATGTCTTGTAAACTTCCAAATATATAAGCGAATAACTTAATAAAGCAAGTACAGAAATTTGCACACAATTAACAATTCATAGGCAATCAGATCCCACTCACATTCATACCGCATTGACTCTCGTGATGCATGTCAAATTATGCACTACACTACACATTCACATATGCATGAACACTTTCTCTTTTAAACAGTGCAATGCATGTCACAATGTCCAGTCACATCACGTAACTTTATACCCTGTAACGCGTCCCGGCTTATATTTCCATTCCGGTTTACGTTATAGACAACTTTATACCCTGTAATGCACCTCGGCTTATATTTCCATCCCAATTAGCATTACAGACAACTTTATACCCTGTAACGCGCTCCGGCTTATATTTCCATCCCGGTTTGCGTTACAGCCTTTTGTGCCCTGCAATGCGTCCCGGCTTATATTTCCATCCCGGTTTACATTACAGATCACCTTCACAAATCTGTGCCAAAGCACATCTCTTTTCCAATCCATATGCAATGCATGTGCCATGATGCAAGACTCCTCGTTTCAATCACATATCTCATTCACATACGCAGATCATGTTCACATGCGCAAGTACAAGTAACACACAAGACTTCTCTAGCTTACACATCAAAGTTTATGCTTCAACTAGGTCATCAACACTTAGTCTTGCTACTAAACTTCACACACTCATGCGAGTACTCCTATCTTTCTTTCGAAGAACACTATAACATCTCATACGTTCATTTCCTAACCCTCCTAGGTCATCCACGTTGAACTCCGATTCGAATACCCTTCAAAATCTTCAACCTTGATTCACCATCTTAAGTCATGTTCCCAAGACTTAGACTAGTCCTAATCAGGTCCTAAGAAGTCCCTAAGGTCACCCAAAGAATCCCCTAGCTTCTCTCTTTCTTCCCTTACTTTCCCACAAAACTGGTTGACGTCATACCCTGACGTCGATCGATCTACGTACGTCATACCCTGACGTCGATCGATCGACGTCCATCTGAGGCACGTCGATCTCTCACTCAACCTACATCATACCCTCACGTCATACCCTCACATCATACCCTCACGTCATACCCTCACTTACTACACGTCATACCCTCACCCTGAACTACGTCGATCGATCGACGTGCATCTGAGGCACGTCGATCTCTCACTCCTTCCACGTCGATCGATCAATGTGCATCTGAGGCATGTCGATCTCTCACCTGCTATACGTCGATCGATCGACGTCATAAATTTTCAGAATCTTCATCCTGCGATTTCTGCAGAATCTGCAGATCTATAACCCAATCGTTTTCCAACTTTCTTCCCATCATTCCAAGCCTAATCTTCCCTATCAATCCATTCTTAATCTTCTCAAACCAGATCCTTCACACGCACGTCAACGATTCAATCCTAAAACTTGAATCTTTCATCAAATCAATCCCAAAACCTAACCTTTTCACTCATCCCTCCCTTCAACCGCCATCATCAAGCAAGTGGGATTCAAGGGATGGGGATTCACATGATCACACATAAACCATGAACAACAAACAAGATTTCAACATATAATGGCCAAATCGTCAACACCAGAACACATAAATCATATACAAATAATCACGGAAAGAAACTACTGCATGGTGATCCATTTAATATCAAAAGTAGGCCTTTTTCTTTCACAAATCGTAGGAACTTATAAGATGATTACTTGCCTTTGATTACTCGAATGCGGATTCATGAATGAACGGAGAACGGATCGAAGATCTAGAGGGATCCTTCGCCTGGAGTCGAAAATGAGAGAAACTCTCCTTAGATGGGGAAGAAGAAACCGTCAATGGGGAGGAGAGAAAAGGAGCGTTGGTTTCATTTCTATAATAGAGAGAAACTGACGTTGATCAGTTTGATATGGAAAGGGGAAAATTTTGGAGTTCCTAAATTGTATCTATTATCTTATTTATCTTAAAGGGTAAACCTTAATTATTTAATTCTAAAATTAAATACAATTTAATTCTACTATTTATTCTTATCATTAATTTCTAATTAATCCTCTTACTTAATGCCTCATTTATTTCCGTTGACTACCATTAAGCTCCGTTTAATTTCCTTCTTCGCCTTTTAATTATCCAACGGAGGGTGCGGGGCATAACACTTGCCGTCCCTCCTCCGTTTGACCTTTTCAAGGAAACCTGAAAAGGGAAGGAAACGTTAGGGGTCCCAGGGCGCTGTCCCGGGAAAACCCTCCGACGCTCAAGTCAGTCGTGGGCATATTAGTGTAGAGCTTTATGCTAGAGTTAAGGTTGTGTAAAACCTGTTTGGGGTCGGCCCAAGTGTAAGCCGAGCTGAGATGAGTTCTGTGGGCTTTCAAAAAGAGACCTCTCTTCATTGTCCATGAAGTTCCTCTTTAATAGTGGTTGAAGTTGAGGATGAGTGTCCCCAAAGTGGCTGAATTGGCGACACCTGGCGGGCTTTGTTGATAGCCGCGTGGCTGAGGAATGCTGTGTGGTATCTCTGCCTTGCATGGTTAGCAGTTGGAGTCATGTAGTTATGACACCTGGCAGTCTGCATGGAAACCACGTGACACCCCGTGTCAAGTTGAGGGGTCAGACTTACTAGGGAGCTGAACTCCGCTTGGACGTATAGTGGCCGAGAACTATGTTTGCCCGAGATGACTGGTGATGTGGGGTCAGCCTGCCGAGATGAAAGTGACCAACTCCAAAGAGCATCGGTGGGCCTTTCGTGATGCTCGTAGCTGACGCCATAGAAAGTGGTCCGAGTCCAACGGATGGGTCGGATCCAAAACCTAGTTCAGCTCTTTAGCCGAGATGGAGCTGTAGGCCGAGATGAGGACTTGTGGCCGGGACGGGACCCTTAGGCCTAAATGTGGCCTTTGGTCCGAGATGGGATCTTTAGCCCCAGAGGACGCTGAGACCGTGTGGCCGAGATGGCGATGGGGCCCTGTGGCCGAGCTGGCGAATGGAGCCATGTGGCCGAGATGGGCCGCTTGTCCTCATGTGACCTGGTCGACCTGGCCGCCATACTTAACCATATTTACGCCCTTCTACGTTGACCGTTATTGACTAACGAGGGGTATTTTTTGGCTCATCACTATCCATCAATTTACTTGGAAATATATAATAGTGTTTAGAAGATGGGAAATCAAAGGTCAACCATTGGTTCTGCATATGACTTAAGGGATATGAGTAAAATAAAGATAAATTCACACATAAAAAACTTGGGTTGTAGTTTCCCATCAAATTGCAACGTTGAATCACCAATTTGGGAGAGGACTGTAGAGAAAGTTTATTAGTTGTTACAGGCCGGCTAGGGTATTTAGCGATGTTAGTCAATTTTTGTCGTACAATTATGAAAACCGATCGTCATAGATTATTATCTAGTAACTGGATACTTGGTGAAATTTTTTAAAAAAGGTTTGGATCAAAGTTGTAAGTAAATGTGTTTTTTTTTGGATTTTTGTATGACAACGTGAAAATTTTTGGTTGAGAAAACTATGTATGGAATACAAAAGCTAGTAGCCGTGGATTACTTTTCAATAGCTGGAAATATTGTAAACAATTTTAAAAAGTTTTGGATAAACATTGTAATTAATTAGTTTTGGATGTTTTATGTAATTACTTTTTTTTTTTGTTGAGAAAATTGATTAACTCCTCTCTTTAATTAGGTTAACAAAAACCTCTTGATACATTGCTGCTTTAATATGGTGATGCCACAATGTAAGACAAAAGTTAGCACTCCCAGTTTCCCTTGCGGCACTATCGTTTGATTTTCCATTTTTGGTGTGCTATCATCAGTACAAGAAGCCCGAGTCATTAAACAACAGCCCCTGTCTTTGATCATTGGAGAAGGCTAATCGTTCAGAATAATGTTCCATATTGGATACTATGAAAAAAAATATATGAGCTATATGAAGATGAAGAACTATCATCTATTGATTTAAAGTTTTGAGTGAATATGAACATCATATTATGTAAGCTTGAGTTTCAACACTAATAATAGTGTTATTTTATGTTTCTATCGTTTTTACTATTTCCTTTTTGTTTTATAAGTGTCTATAATTGCTTAAAAGTTCTGTTTTTTCAAATCAAGTTCAATTTGATAACGTCAAGGTATGTGAATCAGATATGCTGCTTGGGTATCCTCAAGCTATATATGAACAAGCAAAAGTAAAAATTTAACATATACGACTAAGAAAAGTACAGAACAAGGAGACAAATTAGCCAAAAACATAAATGCAAAAATAGTTTACTAAAAATGAAACTCTTTGCCATTAATTTCCCAAGAACTTTCACACTCATCCAATCGCTCCTTTTGATCCTAGACCAACAACAATCATATTCAGTACATCTCAACGACATAAAAAGCTATCGCTAAGATCTGGAGAATGTGAAAGTCAGACAAACAATACCTCCATCCCAAACGATAGAGAGTTTGCTTCCAGTGAGACCTCTGGCTCTATATGTACATGCATAGATAGCACAACAAAAGGAATATGCACTAGTAAAGGAATTTTATTAAACATAAATAGAAATCTTCCGATATTAAAATAGTAATAATATTAGATATTCACAAATAATTGAAAGACAAAGACCAAAACAAAAAAATGCAACTCAACCTAAAGTGTAGAGAGTATCTAATCATCTAAATATACTCTAAGGTGTCCATATATCCTATCTATACCTCCTTAACCTAAGCATCTGCCTCCATGAACTCACATCATGGATCATGTCCTCACAGAGGTGCAACTTTAGCAAGTCATGTTTAATCTGCTCATTCCAAGTCAGTTTGGATCCGTCTTTACCCCTCTTTTCCTCTACAATGAGGCTTTCAACTCCTCTGACAGACGTCGTTGTCTGTCTCCTCTTGACATGTATAAATCATCTCAGTCTCTCTTTTCTTATCTTATCTGCTATACTAGTCATCTTTAACTTTTTTATGTATATCTTATTTCTTATGATGTTTAGTGTTGTATGCCAATACATCCAATATCAAGTCCAATGTTGATAAATGATTCTTCAACAAACTGGTCTCAAAAACACCGTCAAGCCGCAAAACATGGGGTGTTGTTCTTGGAAGACTAAGGAAGTGTATGGGTTTCAAAAAGAAATGATATTAAAAGAAACCATGTTTGAAGCTCGAGAAAGGGAATGGAGACAAGTTTTCAATTATTTACTCCTAGGCACTTAAATCTCTTTCTTTTTTTATTTTTCTTTTTTGCTAAAGTTATATTATATTATATATTTGATCGACTCGTCCTACAGAAATTATTCCTAACCTTGTCTCGAATGTCTCACAAAAATTCCTGATTATTCTCCCAAATTCATTCTATTTATCTGCATAAACTTCTCCATTATGCTATATCACGTATTTTAACACACATTCAAATCCCACTTTATCATTCTCATCCCATACTAGAATTCAAATATAAATTAAAAACTTTAGTGCATGTCAAAAGTTTCCTTTTCTACACGAGTTGCACTTTCAAATTTACAGTTCAGTAGGTATTATCAAGACAAGTGTACATCATCTAACCTATATAAGCTTCTCGTACCTACTAAAACGCCACATTGTGTCTACATCTTTTCTATTCATCATAATACAATAAACTTCTAAGCTATAAAACTTCAAAACAACCATTTGCAATGGGCTATCAAAATATTACCTAGAAATAATGTTCGTGATACGCCCATTAAACTTTGTATGATGATTCTTTTCCAACACGTAACTTCAAGTCAACAAAAATTGGTTCAACTAGTAAGGTTTGTTCATTTCAACTTGTAAAGCGTTACGTTCGAATTCCGCTGCCAACAATCCCTCTTTCTAATCAATCTGTAAATTTCACTATAAAACCTCGATGAGACTAATAATATACATGACCCTAGACTAGAACAATCTCTTCTCAACTTAAACTTTTCATCACCACAAAAAATACATGACTTTTACTTTGAATGAGGAGGTGACATATCATAATAGGCCAACATCTAATCCCTTTCACCATTTACATATCATTGTTACTCTTTTCTCATAATTCTTCAAACCTCATTAAATCTTGGATTCGATCCGAAATCGGGTTCATCTCACATAATAATAAACCTCACAACCTCATATATGTGATGAACCATCGTAGTGTAGCGCATCTCATTTAGTGAGATGCGTTAACTACGTGCTGGTAATCGAAAACCAACCCGACCGAATCAGAGTGATGAGCCAAGTGATCCACTTCAAAGTCGTCCACAACAGATCGAATCCAGATAATCACCTAAACAGTGGGTATGCAGGAAGACAAATATACATGAGTTTGTACTATTGTTTTTCCAACATTGAACCCTGGAACCACCGTGAAGGCCACCGTGACATCTCCCTCAGCCGCCGAGAAAGATTCGTTCGTCACACTCTCCATATACATTTCAGAAAATCTACAACCTTTCTTGACTTGAAAAATACTAACTTGTTCTTCAAACGAAAATGCTAAGCAATGCAGAACCCAAACTCTCCTCCCCATCTCTGCAAACACCTTAAAGAATTCAGTCTCTGGATATTCCCCTGAATTCACTAATTTCCTCTGATTCAAATTCCCACAAAATGAGAACTCCATTTTCGGATGCACCAATTGAAGGTACTTAGACTTCAAGAACTTACCAAACAATGAACTAGGATTGTTCTTTAAAAATTGAATTGCGTTCACTGATTTCACTTTCTTGAATTGATCGAAAAAGAATAAACGGGGTTGATGATGATTCCCATTAGGCCAAGATGAAATGTTGTTGTCATGCTTTATCGAAAAGCCTGCTTCGTTGAATCCACCAAAAATTTCTCTACAAACAAAAGATTCAAAGGCAAAGGCTTTATGATCTTTCTTCACGAAATTCACCTCTGGCTCTATTGATTTTGCAGCAGAATCAACATCCCAATTGGCTGATTCCATTTCTCTAATCAAGAATTTCACAAAATTCCTTATAGATCTCAGAGAATAATTCAAAACCATCACAAAATCTTTGGGACTCATTTCAGAGAACTGAACAGTGTCAAGAACAGAGAAAGATCCGCTTTCATTCAGCTTCATTTCAAGTGATTTATTACTCTGAATGGCCTCATTTAATTCTTGATGCAATGAAGAAGCATGAGATTCTTTTCTTTCAATCTCATTCTGCATTTTCTTCATAGTAATCTCATAAGTCTTCATCAAAGCCTGCTGTTCTTGAATCTCTGCCAGCATCAGAGTCACATGGGGTGGGGAGAGATCAATTTGTCCCCTCAAGAAACTGTGCTTTAGATTAGAGAGAGATTTGAGTTCATTAACAACCGTTTGATCTGCAGATTGAAGTGCTTGATTGTTGTAAGGGAATTGAGCCATTTGTAGCTCAGCATAAGCTGCTTTAACAGAGGAGATGGTCGCAAAAAGCTTGAAAATGAAAGCCTCCATGGCTGCTCTGTTTCTTGATTCTTTAGAAGCTTCTTCAATTTCTTCCTTTTCAAAGAGTTGGGATTCACAGCATTTGAGCTTCTCTTGTGGGATGAGGAGACAGAATCCATGGTTTGATGGATTTTTGGTGGATGTTTTGAAGTGAATAACTTTGTGAAATTTCTTGGCTAGCTTGCTTCTTTTGGGGGCTTGACATGGTCTGATTGAATCCATGGAAATGGGGAAGAAATAAATCAGAGAAGACTAATTACTCTCTATAATGGAGTGACAAACAAAAAGAAAAAAAAAAGGAAGAGAACAAAGTAATAATGTTATTCTGAAACTGTGAGAAAGTAGTGGATAGGGGAAATAGAGAAAGAAAAAGAGATTTGTTTGCTGTGACAGAATCTTGAAGGATAGACATAAAATAGTGAAAGAAAGAAAGAAAAAGAAAAAATAAACTGAAACGCTAGATTTGAACAACAACTTACCTACATTACTTTAGAATTTTCTGACAATGAAGAGATATGAGTGCCGGACGTACGCAACCATACTTATGTGTTAGAAAAGCATAGAGGTGGTTTTCCGATGATCCATATAAAAATTGCGTCAAGCTATATCGATCAACTACTACTCCATAATATAAGAAGTGCAGCTAATTTAATGAGTTATTTTTTTTATTTCATCATATTACAAAATCCATGGTGAGTATGTCTTTTACTTCATTCAAAATATAAAAATAAAACGCATGATTTGAACGAATGGTGTAAAAGCGCAAACTGGAGATGAAAGGGGCTAAAATGCAATTTAAAGCGCGGGAAAACATAATTAAAGGCCATTATTATATGCATATCAAATATTCCTCAAGATGTGGAAATAGCGATTTATATTCCTTCATGGAATTTAAGAAGTCGCACCAGACCTTAGTGTGGCAAAAGGTTTAAATACAACGGACTTAGATTTAGTGAAATCTTACACAGCTACCTATACGAGATTTTTCACAAACCAGGTCTTTAGCCTAACAACAAAGGAACACCCATACGATACCTTTGATGAGGGAGTGGGTTCTCCCCCCACCTGTACCAGAGGCCCCTTAGCCAGGTGGGATGTAAATCGAGGGATGTGCTCCACCGGTAGCCCTGCAAAGGGAGAGGACACACGAGACTCAGCCAGCCCAGAGACAACCCTTGTAATATTTCAACAAGGATTGTCTCCACACGGACTCGAACTCGGGACGTCGGGGTTCTAGCTCCAATCACCTTTGCCACTTACCACTGGACTATGCCTCTGGAGGCACACCCATACGATACCTAGTTCTTGTGGAGATGGAGAGAGAAGGGCACAAGCAAGAGTGAAGATTTAGTGCGAGTCCATGAGTTCGTTTATATTCAAAGTTTCCTATTCGTACTCAATTAATTTTGTACTGATTTTATTGATATGGATGAAAACATTAGAAAGTTAATAATTAAAAATATCATCCCAGTTCACTTTTTAATATAGTCGAGTACATTAAAGAGTTAAAATACTTATTTGAGAAGTGATGAGGCCTGAATGCTCATCGAGTGGATCAGAGATGACCCGAAAAGTGTGCCGTTAATCTTCTGTCTGAATCTGTCTATGGAGTCTGAAAAAGAAGAAAAACATTAGAGGTCCCAGGGCGCTGCCCCGGGAAAAACCCTCCGACGCTTAAGCCAGTTATGAGTATTTTGCCTATGCAATTTATGCTGGAATAGAGGTTTAGATAAAACCTGGGAAAGTTCTCACTGAGTTTGTGAGTTTTTAATATTTTGGCCGAGATGGAGTTATAGAAGAATGCTCCAGAGGTTCTCCGAAATTCCCCCCTTCCTCGTCTGGTAGAGGGGTATTTATACTTGAGATTGTGGATGTCCAACCCCTGCCTGTTTGATGAGATGGTGATGTGGCTGAGATGACGGTCTAATCCGTTGCAGAGCTCAGTGCGATGGGACTAACGCCTGAGACCGTAGCTGTTGTGTAGGTCGGCTTGTAATGATGTCCTTGTCCTGAATCAATCATCGCTTGACATCTGGAAAGTTATTCTGCAGAACCGCTTAGTGGGTCCCAGCAGACAGTAGAGAATATCTTCTCTTGATCTTATCCGATAATGTTTAGCGTGGCAGAGCCAATATGTAGCGAGGCCGAGATTAATTGTTCTGTCGAGGTTGACTATGACTTTGCCGAGCCGAGATGCAAAATACTGTGATACCATATGAGGCTTCATTCTAACCATTCCTGATCTTCCTTGGTCATGTCGGGCAAGTGCCGACCTGACTCAAATATGCGGCCGAGATAGGATGGCTGAGCAGAAGTGCTTTTGTACAGACCTGCAGGACTTAACACTTTATGCCCGAAATCTGCTGTTGACTGTTGTTGACTAACAAGTAATTATTTTTGGTTCACCAAGAAGCTATACTATGTCTTTTCAAAAAATGATTTATAGCTTCCACGGCATAGTTTAGTTGATACTTAAGATGAGATTTGCTCCAAAATGTCTAGAGTTCGAATCCAGAGACACGCACAGTGTGGGTGTGACACTGGTGCTAGGATTAATGTCTGGTTTGAGGAGATACATCTTGTGTGGGTCACTGCGTAAGTCCTCACCCAATTTAGAAGGTCGTTGGACTCCTGATTTGTATCTTCTATAATGCTTCTTGAAACTGAGGCGGTGGGTCTGTCAGAGCAAAAAAAAAAAAAAAGGACTTGCGCTCCAAATTGGGAGCTTCCCTCATGGCACATCACTACCATGTCTCTAAATCAACCTATATTAGTTGTCCAATTAACCGACAAGATAAGTCCATAACCTATGAGGTAAGTTAAAGTTTGTAACCTACACAATAAGTCTAATATCTATGTCATAACTTCAACATTTATCTGATAAGTTTTATTTCATCCGTCTTTAAGATGTTGTCAATTTTATAAAAATAGTAATATATAGTGTCTTACATCATATTCCTTCAATTAGCACTTATTTGATTTTTTTATTTTATATCAAGCAACTAAGAGTATAATACTAATAGAGCAAAATTGATAACTGTCAGATTACCAAACCTCAGCTAAATCCCTAAAATTTAGGCATAATGAAATACACGTGGAATATTTTCCTACACTTATGACAACGTGCTGTAATTACGGAATATAAACATTTACGCTATCTCCAATTAATAAGCTTTAAACCATCCTGTTTTGTGATTATGAACCTCTAATATAATACGGTTCATATCAGAGGAGGCTCAGGTGAGGCAAAATATTAGGTTTCCAATCACGCGATGTCACGTGTACAAACTGGTCTTTTTTTAAAATAAAAAAGTAAACTGCGGGCCAATTTATATACGTGGTGTCGCGTGATTAGAGAGCTCATATTTTGTCTCACTTGAGACCTATTCTGATCTGAACCCAATATAATAAAAGTTTATGAAAGGCTAAATAAAGCATAGGTCAACCAATTTCGCAGATGCTAAACTAGCCAAAAACAAAAATAAAAGATGAAAATTAAATCATTCTACTATTTGAAAGCTGACTTGAGTCACGTCACATGTGGACCATTTGGGTATTGCATTTTTGTATACATTGCAGTAGGGATGTCAAACGGATAAAACGAATACGGTAACACAGTATCCGTATTCGAATTCGTTTTTGTCTAACTATATCCGAATTCGTATCCGAATTCGGACGGATATTTAGGAAGTCATCTGAATTCGAATTTGTTCGGATTCGAATTCGGTGCCGGATATCCGAATCCGTATTATATCTATTTCAAATTTGTTCGAATATCCAAATCCGTATTATATCTATTTCAAATTTGTTCGAATATCCGAATCCGGATATCCGAATTCGAAATCAGCAAATTTACAACAGTGGTATACATATTTTCATATATATTTTTTAAAATTTTAAAAATAAATATTTTTACATATTTTTTTTATATTATTATATATTTTATTAGATATTTTTATTTAATTTTAAAAATATCTATTCGGATACGGATATTCGGATACGGTAATGACTATACCATATTCGTATTTGTTTTTCTAATACTATTCGGATACGAATTCGAATACGGTGAAACGAATGTACAGCTCTTACCATATTCGATTCGGACAGCCGAATTCGAATTCGGATGTCAGATATCTGGTAAGTTTTGACAGGCCTACATTGCAGGAATGTCCATTACAAGAATTTGGTTCATAAAGTGTAATGATAAGCTTCCTTTCACTGTATGAATATTCTGAAATTATGTATATTTTAATATTATTTCTATTACAAAAATATTATCATAGATGGTCAATAAAGTAATTAATCAAATATCAATTAAAATCAAATCTTGAAAATAGAAAACAGAACAGTTTGTCAAAATAATATCCACACCATTTATGATCAGATTCTAATAAAAAATAAGCAAAATACTTTGACGATTTTATTTTGAATAATGTTTGATCAACTATATGTTTAATCAGATATGATAATATATTTAGAATAGAGTTACCTGACGTGTCTATGTCTGCATATATACCAATGCATGTGTATGTCTCTCTATTTATGTAATACATACATGCATTATAGAAAAATATATTTTACGCAAGTCATAATAGTTTTTCTGGGCCTAATACTTGTGAGTTTCAAAAGGAAGTCTCGAAAGCAGATCATGAGGGGAGTGTGTGGAAATTGACTTAGAAGTAACATCCACGTAGACCATTCCAAAAACGATTTTCAGGAAGAGGAAAGGGGATTGCTTTCAACTGTCAACTCCACAGACAACCACACAAGACAGCATGTTCAGATTACTACTGCTTTTTCGTTTCTCCTTTCGGTTGTCTATCACTTAGATATAATTATAAACACTAACAAAATCGATATATAAACTACTTTGGATCAAAAGACGAAATTCCTTATCCGAGGGTTTCCACAGTCTCAGCACCAAAGAGCATATGTGGAGGATGTAAATTAGGAGCCCAGCGGGCTTCTAGATTAGGTGAGATCTTACACAGTTACCTGCACAAGGTGTCTCCCCATAAACCAGGCCTTTGGCATAGCAGCAGAGGAACACCTACACTATGCGTGTCTTTGGAATCGAACTCTTGATCTCTTGGAGCAAATCCCAACATGAGTACTAAATGGACTATGCCCTAGGGGCCATATATAACATACTTTACTGCACGCATTTGGATAGGTAATAAATGTTAGAGTTATAGAAGATGATAGACTATTGATGAAACCAGCCATACGAAATTAAAGTGTAAGGAATATAGAAGTAGACATTAAAGATGTGAACACATTAGATCGTAGAAGAGAATTACAAAGGTATGAGAACCAAACATAAGAGATGTAATAAAGAAGAATAAAAAATAGCCAAGACATAACCAAGTTACTATCCTTAAAGCGAAATTGCATCAACCATTAAGTAAGGTAGATTACATAACAGATGTCTCCCGAAATATAACAGCTTCTTTCTTTTATTTGTTCTATAAGAGAAAGAGTAAAAGAAGAAAAAATTCTGCAAGTTTTAGCAAAAGTATCTTTTAAAACATATGAAAATTATGTATCAAAACCTTTTAATTTTTGCATTTGTAAACTTTTATTATTGGCCGAAAATAGCTGACATAAGTTAATAGATACATATTTTGAGTGTTACAATTCTCACCTCTTAAATAGGACATCGTCTTCATTAGGGTATCGGAATCCTCTGTCAGAACTTTACATTTGTCTCATGCAAGTCTCGAATTATTGTGTTATTCTTCTTTGTTTTTAAGATTTTCTTTTCAAAACAAAAGTTACCACGCTCACACGGATAGGCATTCAGAACATTTGCATCCGAAGGAGAAAACACAGAGGTTGTTTTTAAGTTTTTATTTTCAATTGAGTTAATGACAAATTTTTTTTTGACTTTGAAATATAATGGAATAAAACAAAATGACTCACTAAATTGGCCGCGCTTTTTATATTGTGGAGTAGCAGTTGATCGACATAGCTTGACGCATCATTATGGGTCATCGAGAAACAACCTTTATGTGTTTCTAACACATGAGTATGATTGCGTACATTCGACCCTCCATACTCTGCCATAAGTATAAGCTTCTAAGGCAATGTGGTAATGTTGTTGTTGTATAGCAATAATCAAAGGATCCACCTCCTGGTTCCTATCAAGCAGGCTTGACACGCTTGGATTATTGAATGACATCTTAGAGGCAATTCTGAAGTAGTGCTAAGGAAGGCATGCTAAAAACAATTACTTTTGTTCCATTAAAAAAATAAAAAGAGCCAATTATCAATTTCAAAATGCTTCTAACTTATGTAAACATGCACTCCTACTCATAAGTATGTCCGCTGGATAACATAATTGCCTGGAGCTTACATGAGAAGCGGGTTCCCTTTTGTTTATTCACTAAAAAGACAGAATTATTATGACAACTGTGTTGAATGCCTTTTGCAAATTATTACGTACTATTACTAAAAATCCAAATATTAAATCTCATTTTTTTTTTTTGCTTCTATTCATTGTGTGAAGACTTGTCAGTTTCATACGTATTTTTTTCCCGTTTTCCTTATTAATTTCTTTGATTCTTGTAATGCATATTAAAAGAATTGTGCATCAATGAAGACAGCGTCCTTTCATTATAGAACCGATCATAAAAATAAAACGAGCTAGAATTCGACAGAGTCCAAGAAAATGAAATGATTCCGCTTACAACCTTAAAAAGAAAAAGGAAAAAGGAGAAAACAAAATCGTTTCGAATAAAAATCGTAACGAAATTCAATCAATCATCATTATGCGTTTTCAATATTTATTTCAAAGAAAAAAAAGGTAAACAGCCAATAAGACTTGGCTTAGTGGCAAAGTTCAAGCCCGAATCCCTACACACTAGCATTAAATCTCTACTTTAATGGTGGTGAATGTAAAAAAATTAAAAAAATAAAAGAAATTGTAAGCTTCAATTATAATAGTGTATGTTGGGATTAATTCGAGAAACGTGTAAAGTGCAACACATTGATAAAATTTATACGAATTAATCATAAGGTGGCCGTTATGTATGATAATATTATATGTCACATATGTCACGTAATAATATTAAATGTTACGTATAACATCCACACGTTAAGTGATCATCGAGTATGTTCGTGAATTATAGTATGGTCTAAAATGGAAACCCCGAATATGTAGACAGTCATATGGTTAGAGACCGAGATGGATGGGCTCAAATTGCAACGACTATAAAGTGTACGACGTCTAATCCCCGAGGGGCGACAACCCACGTGTGACTAGTAGATAATTGTTGATACAATAATTAAATATTAAATAATATTTAATAATAATATTTATTATTAAATATTAGATAATATTTGATAATAGATAAAGATAACTTGATGTTAGTATCAAGTATATCCCAGGTATCTGAGATAAAGGAATCTCTATCCATAAAGGAATATACCCATCAGAATTCCTCATATTCTCCCTCTATATAAAGGAGGAGGGGTTACACCTCCTCACACATCAAGAAAATTTGGCCATAGAGAGAGAAAAGAGGTAGGGTGTGCCAACCTTGTTCTATAAAGCCCACACCGTCTAGCCTCTCCATCGGGTAAATCAGTGAATTGTTGAAACCGGTCAAAGGGTGCATCAACATCAGTGAATTGTTGAAACCGGTCAAAGGGTGCATCAACAATTAGTGGGAGGTCGATTCATTGTTGAAACCTGTCAAAGGGTGCATCAACAATTGGTGGGAGGTCGTGAATACTTGGATCACGTCAGATTCTTCATCAGTGCAGTTGCAGCGTACGTGTTCAGAGCAATGGAGCAAGGTATATTTTTTACATTTTGTTAATTTGCCCATTGATTTGATTAAACGGTCCTATTCATAGATTTATTAAATTAAATCCAACAAGTGGTATCAGAGCGAGACCTAATCAAATCATTATGTTAATCTGTTCATGTTGAAAAAGCGAAATTTTTTGGGTCAAAATCGTTTTTTTTTAATTTACGCCATTTTTTTGTTATTCTGGTGGAATTCGGGTTCAATATAAATATAAAGTCGCCTCCTTTTCGGCTAGGGTTCTGGCGGCAAATTGGGCTGGGAAACTGGCCCGGTTCGAATACAGGGCTTTGGCCCAAATTGCTCCAGAAATTAAAATTTATTTTTGTGAATTCCACATTTCAGGCAGGCTACCTGGCCCTAATTCGGTTCAGTAAAGGACTTCGGTCCAATTTCAGTTACATGTATAGAGATAGAGAGTCGATACATGTCAAAAATTTATTCAAAACAAACACTAAAAAGAAAGATTTTGAACACACAAATGTTTGTTTGTTTCATGAAATTTACGTGATTTCCCTCGTGCATTATCGGAAAGACGCTGACGATATATATGTATATATATGTATATATATATATATGTGTGTGTATATATATATGTATGTATGTATAATGAAGATATCTTATAGTTTACTAGTTATTATTTTAGTAACTGATCATTATTAACCGATGAATTTAAAACAGATTAACCAAGTATATAATCTAGGTCATTGATTCAAACACTTGACCCCTATCAGTTGACATTTTTCATTTATCTATTTCAGTGTCATTGTCTATTACACAGCTACTAAAATGATGAACAATTGTTATCGACTATCATAAAATTTGTCCAAATAGTATTGAAGAGGAACTCACTCTAAGCATTACTCATATTCTATTGTTAATAAGTAATAATTAATAACAACAGGTTCCCGTTGAAAATTATCCCACATTAGTTGATTAAAAGAATAGTTTATGAATGTCTGGATAAGATTATTTAATATTATATCTTAATATTTAAGTGATCTTATGTAAATCTGCTTTCAACTTTTTGATACCATATCAGAGGTAGGTTTTTTCCTGTATGGGCCCACACGTGACTTTTTCCATCATGGTCAATTAATCTCAGAGCTCTCCCTATCCGTGTACATATCTTCAATGGCAACTCCAATCTAGTATGAGGGAGGGTGTTAGTATAACATGTGCACAACAACGCATACCTAATATATTTCAACAGCAGTAAAAATTATCGTTAGAGTCTCCTGTTATCAGGTCACCAATTTCCTTGCTTTTCAGTCACTAGGCATCCCTCAATCCCCGTACATGGTCTTACGATATTATGAAGTATTTTGTATAAACCGTCGTTTGTACCTGGTCATTGTGACGCCCTTCATGAGGAGGCACCTTTCTTCATGGAGCTATATCTTGCTTGCCAACTAGTGCCCCAAAAGAGGCTGCATGTGAACGTATACTTGTTAAAGAGAAATAATCATGTACTTGATAAATCTTAAGTTGTTTTACGCATGATTTGTTTTAATTTGTTTTTTTTCCTCTCTTTCTAATCTATTTACAAAATCAATATTTATAAATGATACTATGGTCATTTATTTTTTTTCATGAATGATCTTTCCCTTTTTTGTGGATTAGTAATCATGCGTATAATTTTGTTTTTATTACAAAAAAAACTAACTTCTGGTGCCTCCTAAAATAATCTATATAGGGCCCCACTTATGCATGCTTAAGTTATACTTTTGTAAAAATCTTTGAATGAAAAAGACAGTTATATTCAACAGACAATAAAACAAGGGTTTGAATTTCACCATTATCACTAGTTTGAATTTAGGCTTGTCATGGCAAACCGAAGACGTTAAGCTTTAATGAAGCAAAAATTTTGTTGTGGCATGACAGGCTTGGTCATCCCATTTTTTTGTATCTTAAATGATTAATGCCAAGATTATTAAGCTCCGCTGATGTTGAAAAACTTACTTGTCAAACTTGTCAATTAGACAAACATACTAAACATAATTATCCTGCCAAGCCATATAAGGCATCAACACCATTTAATCTAGTTCATTCAGACATATGGGGACCATCTAGAATAGCCAACATTAACAGTGCTAAATGGTTCATAATATTCGTGGATGATCACACTAGAGTGACTTGAGTCTGCTTATTAAAAAAAGTGATGCAGGGCAAACAGTTATAAGGTACATGTTATTCATTAAAAATCAGTTCGGCTGCACCATTAAAACTTTGAGGTCAGATAATGGACCTGAGTACTTAGATAAAACAGTTCAAAATTTTATGATAGAAAATGGCATACACCTTCGTGTACCTATACCTCCAACAAAATAGTGTAGCTGAGAGGAAAAACAAACATCTACTTGAAGTGACTAGATCAATTATGCTTAAAATGAATGTACCCAAACAGTACTGGGATGAAGCCCTTCTTACTGCCACTTAAACAGGATGCCATCTCAGACATTGTCATTTAGAGTTCCTAGAAAAACACTTATTAATCACTACTCGCATACCAATCTACTTACAGAGCTGCCACCTAGACTGTTGGGACGCACAACATATATGCATGTTCAATCCGGTCATAAGAGTAAACTGGACCCTAGGTCTGTTAAATGCATTTTCATAGGATATGCTAATTCACAGAAAGGATACAAATGTTACTGCCATTCTAATAGACGAATGTATGTAACATTAGATGCTACATTTGATGAAAAACTTGTATTTTATAGATCTATAGAAGAAAAACAAGAAATAAGGGGTAATGAATATGAGCCCAGTTTCTTAGTACTAAATATGCCAAGATCAATTGCTCAGCCGAGCTGCACACAACAGCTCGACGGTTGGGCACCTCAGCTCGGCACTACTGAAACTCAACCCATGATCGATTCTCCTATCATTTCAAATGATCAGGAAGAACTGGGTGGTAGTAGCCGACCTGATATGTCTGACCAAACACATCTGACTGAAGAAGGAGAAAGCCCTTTAGAAAACACTAAATATGACCATAAGACAAAAATTGACGATAGACCAATTGTACTAAGAAAAGGAACCCGAGAATGCACCAAGAATCCGACCTGCACTAAATATCCCATAGAAGAATATATATTCTATAATAAGTTAAATCCAAACTTTAGAACATTTGTGTGCTCACTTAATGACAATATTATTCCTAAGAACATAGAGGAAGCACTAAGCCAGCCAGAGTGGAGACAAGCTGTGCAGGAAGAAATAGATGCCTTAGAGAAAAACAACACATGGGAACTTACTCCTGGCTCAGTCATGGTAAGGCCAGTAGGATGTAGATGTGTATTCACTATTAAATATAATAACGACGGC
Organism: Eustoma russellianum; assembly: GCA_036186865.1. NCBI lineage: Eukaryota > Viridiplantae > Streptophyta > Magnoliopsida > Gentianales > Gentianaceae > Eustoma > Eustoma russellianum. The sequence goes on from AP025041.1 coordinate 32,939,918, forward strand.
ACAGTGAATATATATGAGGCTAGATTAGTAGCTAAGGGATTCACACAGACCTATAGAATAGATTATTGAGAAACATTTGCACCAGTTGCTAAGCTAAATACCATAAGAGTAATCTTTTCTATTGCAGTTAATCTTGACTGTGAGCTGCACCAAATGGATGTAAAGAATGCTTTTTTAAACAGAGACCTAACTGAGGAGGTTTATATGATTATACCACCAGGATTTAATAACGAAACTAATAGAGGTCAGGTTTGCAAATTGAGAAAGTCTTTATATGGACTAAAACAGTCACCTCGGGTATGGTTTAAAACATTCACTAAAACAGTGACTGAGCTAGGATTCAATAAAAAACATAGCGACCACACTTTATTCACCAGGATTTCAGCTCAGGGGAGCTAACTGTCATTATTGTATATGTAGATGATATTATAATAACTCAGGGCATAGAGAATATCAAGACTAAACTATCACAACAATTTAAAATGAAATATCTAGGAAAATTAAGGTATTTCCTAGGAATGGAAATTGCAAGAAACAAAAGTGGACTATATATATCCCAAAGAAAGTATATACTTGACCTTATCAAAGAAACTGGTCTGCTTGGATGCAGACCAACCAACACCCCTATTGAACCTGGATATAAGCCTAGAGACCAATGGGATAATACCCCAACAAATAAACTAAGTTATCAAAAACTAATTGGTAAATTAATCTACTTGTCTCATACTAGGCCTGATATTTGCTATGCAGTAAGTTTGGTATCACAGTTTCTGCACTGTCCTACTAATGAGCACCTCCAAGCTGCATTTAGAATCCTCTGGTACCTCAAGAATGCACCAGATCAGGGACTATGCATCAAGAAGAACTTAGACCGAGGTATCAAGATTTATGCAGACGTAGACTGGGCTGGATGCAAAACTGATCTACGATCAACAACTGGCTATAAAACCTTCTTATGGGGCAACCTGGTTACATGCAGGAGCAAGGAACAACCATTCATATTAAGAAGTAGTTCAGAAGCTGAGCTAAGAGCACTTGCACTAGGAATATGCGAAGGCATATGGATTAGAAGAGTTCTGGAGAATCTCTACATTCAGGCAAGACTTCACATACACATCTTTTGTGATAGAGTTTCTGCCATAAGTATGACAGAAAATCTGGTCCATCATGATAAACAAAACACGTAGAAATATATAGACATTTCATCCGTAAAAAAATGAAAGAAATGAGGTCAGCATACAATATATTTCCACAACAAATCAGATAGCAGACATCTTAACCAAATCAGTCTCAACAAATGTTTTCAATACTTAATGTCCAAACTTGGTTGTATCAATATATACAACTAAGCTTGAGGGAGAGTGTGAAAATAAGTTCAGCTGAGGTGTATCGAGCTGAACTGAAGAATGGTAGACCTGAACGAAGGAGCGCCGAGCTGAGCTAGGCCAACCTGGACGAAAGCCAGAACGAAGTTGGAAAGTGACGAAGTCAGTCAGCCGAACTGACCTGAACAAGAAAAGCTAGAGTAAGAAGACAAAGACGGAAGAAGGACGCTGAGCTAAAGAAGAACAGACATGCTGAAGAAAAGACTAAGTGAAGAAGTGCTGAGCCGAGGTGACGAGGTGAAGCTGAATCAAGGCAGCAACGCAACAGGCCGAGCTATTATATTTAGGCGTGTAAATGTTGTAACTTAGAATAATTTCACTGTACACAGCAGAGCTGAACTGATAACTAACCGTTACCATTAATGTTAGATTTCACTGTAGATCACTGTAGATAAACAGTACCACAGTCCAAGTGGTGAAAAACAACCGTTATAGTTAGAATTCATTTCTTATAAAAAGGAAACAACCTTGTAAATTATTCTTAACTTGAATGAATGTATAGCCGTTTCCTACAATGCAACAAAACAGCTTTACCTAAAATCCTGGCCATTTACCAGGAAGCTCCCTATGCCGGACGCTTTTGTTGATGACTGATTCTATTGCACACTGTTATTCATCTGGCAAGCAGGTGCATTTGTTGGATGTTCTTTGGAGGGTAGCTTTGTGATAACCTGCATTCCAGATTCTATGGCAGCCAGTCAATAAGTGCATCACCTTTTCTTCTTGGGTCGTTGACAAGGCCGCCTGCGGCTGCTATTCTTTATTGAGCGTTGAAAGATATATATCAAAAGCCCTGAGAATGGCACGTCACGGTTGTTTGTGGAGAAGGAAAGCTCTTCCTTGTGTCTTCATCAACATGATTTGATATTCCTCTGGTGCCAAATATTCTACCCTTCTTCAACTTGTGTATAGGGGTGAACCACCATTATTATTTGCTCAAAATTCTGATTACTTAGTCAATCATGTAAAGGGTGTCTTAGTGATTACAGAAACCTGTATATAGTAGAACATGTATTATATGGTTCAGTAAGATGGACTCTTTTGAGTTTGTGTCTAAAACTTACCAAAATACGGATATCCAAAATACTACATCGGGTTTGATTAATAAGATGAACTCTTTTGAGTTTGTATTTGTTAGAAAGTTTATGTTGAAAATTTTAAGAATGACAAGCACATGTTCTAAGATTCTACAAGTGAGAGATCAAAACATAAGGTTGTTAGATTATAAAATGTTTTGATGATATAAAAAGATGTTTTTAAAAGAACTAAGATGGAATTTCACACCTTAAGTTTGAAACAAATTGAGAAAAATATGTGCGAGACATAAATCTCTCATGGATCGGTTGAAGTATACATCAGCCCCTCAGGAGGCACATGGCTCGTTCCGTGTGAAGCTTGGTAAATGTTTGAGCTCTCAGATTCACGTCATAGTCTCAGCCAAGAGATGTGGATCGATCGACGTATAACTAAGAGACGTCGATCTCTCAGCTTAAGGTATGTCAATCGATCGACATACATCTGAGAGACGTCGATCTCTCAGCCTAAAGATGTCGATCGATCGACGTCATTCTGAGAGACGTCGATCTCTCAGCCAGGCAGACGTTGATCGATCGACGTCATTCTGAGAGACGTCGATCTCTCAGCTCTGGCACGTAGATCGATCGACGTCTTCAGGATTCAAAAATTTTCAAACGTTGGAACAAAATCCATGGGAGATCTATGATATTTTCTCTCTCCAATCTTGCTCAAATATCTTGTGGACTTTAACCCAACATACTACATGCTTCCTTGACTATTTTAACCATGTCTAAGATTCTCTAGGGTGGCTATTCAAGATCAAATCATTACATAGGGTGGCTAAAGACTATTTGGGCACTATCTTGACATTTTTGAAGATAAAGACTTGGTGGTGAGCCTCAAAAACCTGGTCAACTTTATCTATAAATAGAAGAGGCTTGGATGGAGCAATGACACACTTTCAAGATCATCTATCTTCATCTTTCATTGTTGTATAGTTCTCTCATACTTGTAAATTTGTTTAAAGCTTGTTTAGCTTTTCTTTGCTCTTCATTGTTGTATATTGAGAGGAAGTGAGTCAAGCACAAGAGGAACCATAAATATTTGATCTCTTGCTTGTACTTAGACTTGTGAGAAAGTGTGAACCTTACCATATTTCTTCAACCCACCGTGAGAAGTTCTTGAGGGAACTTTTGTTGAAGTTGTGAGGTAGCAAGAAGGTGTTCTTGCTAAGAGATGTAGTTGCTGTAGTTGCACAAGTGTTTTTTTTCAAGAAGTTGCTGTTGTTGTTGCTTACACTAAGGTGTTAGTGTAAGAGTTGCTGTGGTTGTTCTTATTGTTCATAATAAGAAAAGTAGTTGTTGAAAATCCACTTTGGCAACAAAGCGGTAGTGGAGTAGAATCATTTACGATTCGAACCACTCTCTATCCGGTGTACTCATTCACTATTTCTCATCTCCCATTCTTGCTCTAATTTTGAATATCTTTTGAGTTGAGCCAAACGAGAAAATTCCGCAAAAGAGCCAAACACTCTATTCACCCCCCCTCTAGAGTGTATTTCGGACCTAACAATTGGTATCAGAGCCTAACCTTGATTACTTGGCCTATCTTTGCAAGTAGCAAGGTTAAAGATCATGGCAATGACAACCTCAACCTCAACCTCAACCTCTTCATCTCCTAAGCCTACTGCACTATTTTCCGGATCAAACACTAAAGCACCTATGTTTGATGCCCAAAATTATTCTTTGTGGAAATTTCAAATGATCAATCACTTGAAAGGCTGTGGATTTGATATATGGAGAGCCGTTGTCAAAGGAATTGAAGTTCCTATGATTACCAACTCAAAAGGAGAATCAATATTCAAAGATAAGGATGACTACACCGATGAAGAAAAGATAAGATTTGCCATTAATGGCAAAGCATTTGATATTCTCTCAAGTGCTCTCACCACCACCGAGCTTATAAGACTTCAAGGTCTTGAAACAGCCCATGAGGCATGGAAAAGGTTTGAAATGATACATGAAGGAACTGAGCAAGTAAGAATGGCCAAACGACTTATGCTCATGAAGGAGTATGAGATGTTCGGAATGAAAAGCGGTGAAAAGATTGAGGAGACAATCGATCGATTCACACGAATAGTGAATCAACTCTATATGGTGGACAAGGAAATCTCAAATGAAGACCTTGTCTCAAAACTCCTCAACTCTTTGCCAAGAGAATGAACACCCAAAGTCACCGCCATCACCGAATCAAAGAATCTCAAGACTCTTACCCTTGATGAGCTATCCGGTAATCTTCTTACTCATGAAATTCTTATTGATGAACAAAATAGGATGAACCCTATCAAGCCCACACAAACATCACACAAAGGATTGGTGGTAGAGTCCGATGAATAGGATGAGGAAGTCGCCCTTCTAGTAAGAAAATTTAGAAGAATGGCAACTAAAAATAAAGCTCAAGCAAGAAAGTTCTTCAAAAGACCATCTAAAGAAAAGGAAGCAAGTGAAAATTGCTATAGATATGGTCGACCCGGTCATTTCATTGTCGATTGCCACGTAAAAGAGCCGCAAAAGCAAGAGAAGAAGGTTTTTCCTCAAAAGAAGAAAGCCCTCAATGTGGAGGTAACCACGTGGGATGATCTTTTTTCGGAATCGGAAAGAGAAGAAAGTGAAGATCAAGGTGTTAGACTTGTTGCAATGGTTGACAATTCAAAGATTCAACATACGTGTCTTATGGCAATTGAAGATGATCTTGAGGTAAATTCTAACCCCTCAAATTTTCATGATGAAATAGGATATTTGCAAGATGACTTTGAAAAATTGAATCTAAAATATAAGCATTTGAAGAAAGAGTTCAAGAAATGCATCTTAGACAATAAGAGCTTGCATGACAAGAATATTTTGACGTTTCAAGAGCATGACATCATACTTACCATGCATAAAATCGTAGCTCTTGAAAATGTAGAAATTAAAAAGGAATGTGAAAAACTAAAGTTAGACCCACAAAGACTAACAAATGGTAAAAACAGTTTAGACATACTACTTGGAAATCAAAGAATTGGAAATGATAAATCCGGTTTAGGATTTGACTCATCACTTTCATCTATTAAACCCAAGGCCTTAAATAAGAGGGCAAATAATAGAAAAACACAACAAAATTCATCACCTTCAAAACCAAAGCATGTACCCACTTGTTTTTATTGCAACAAACTAGGACATGTAAAGAAAGCATGTAGAGCTAGATTTGGAAGCACATATGTTTGGAAGCCTAAGGGTCGACAAACTAACCCTAAAGGACCCAATCATTAAAGGGTACCAATGCATACATCTTTTGGTTTTGTAGGCTCTCAAGATAAATGGAGTAGCCAAAGAAAAAAGAACCAAATGGCTTATGGACAGCGGATGTTCATCATACATGACCGGAGACAAAACATTGTTCACCAAGCTTAAGCTCCAAGATGGTGGAACGATGCATTTTGTCAATGGGAGAGCCAAAATCCTTGGACATGGAGAAATTGGTAACTCCTCTTTTACTATTAATAATGTATTATATGTAGAAGGGCTTAAGTATAATTTGATAAGTGTTAGCCAACTATGTGATGCTAATTTTCAAATTGAATTTGTGAAAAGAAAATGTGTTGTGAAAAAGAATGATAAGATTGTTTTTGAAGCTATACGTAAAAATGATGTTTACAAATTTAGCATACATGATTTGATATCACAAATGTTTCTTGCCTAGTTGCCAAAAATGATTTGACTCAACTATGGCATAGACGACTTGGACATATTAGTTTTAAAAATTTTCAAAGATATTTGCAAAAATGAAAAAGTCCAAGGTCTTCCAAAATTGAATTTCGAAAACCATGGCTTATGTGACACTTGTCAACAGGCAAAACTTGTTAAAACAAGTTTCAAGCCCAAAAGTGAAATCTCCACCACCAAACCTCTACAATTGCTTCATATGTATTTGTATGGGGATATTCGTACGGCAAGTCTAAGTGGAAAACATTACACCTTTGTGGTGGTAGATGACTCTCTAGGTACACTTGGGTAATGTTCTTAGCTAAAAAGAATGACGCATGCCAAGAATTTATAAAGCTTTGTAAGAGATTAGAAAACCAAAGGGAGGACACAATTAAGGAAATTAGAAGTGATAGAGGTGGTGAGTTTGATGGAGAATTTCAAGAATTTTGTGGATCCAAAGGGTATGGACACAATTTCTCAGCTCCAAGAACTCCTCAACAAAATGGTGTTGCGGAAAGAAAAAATAGAACACAAGAAATGAGTAGAGCCATGCTAAACGAATTTGAGCTACCCAAGTATTTTTGGACCGAGCGGTAAATACCGCTTGTCTTGTGATCAATAGAGTTTATTTGAGACCATTTCTCAAAAAGACTCCTTATGAGCTTTGGAAGGGTAGAGTACCAAATATTGGTTATTTCAAGGTATTTGGTTGTAAGTGCTTGATACTTAACACCAAAGATAACTTGGATAAACTCGACTTCAAAGCGGATGAAGGAATCTTTATGGGTCATGCTCAAAATAGCAAGGCATTTAGAGTATATAATAAAAGAAGCATGAAAGTTGAAGAATCAATTCATGTCAAGTTTAGTGAACTCAATGAGGATAAATCAAACATTAATGATGATAGTGATGATGAAATGATTGAAGTAAGCTATATAGAGAAATTTGAGAATCCAAAAGGTAGTATTATTATTGACCTTAGGATTGATCCTCTCGAACCTAAGGTTGAAAATGAAGAAGTAGGAGGAGATACCTCAAATTTACCGGATTCATATAAGTATAGGAAAGATCACCTTAAAGAGCTGTTATTAGGTGAAACTAGCCAAGGCATAATGACTAGGAGAAAATTGAATGAAAATGCTTTCATTTCACAAGTTGAGCCTAAAAATATAAAGGAAGCAATAAATGATGAAGATTGGGTATTAGCTATGCAAGAAGAATTAAATCAATTTGAAAGAAGTGATGTTTGAGAATTAGTTGCTAAACCCATTGATCATCCTGTAATTGGCACTAAATGGGTATTTAGAAATAAAATGGATGATAAAGGAAACATCACTAGAAACAAGGCTAGGTTAGTAGCTCAAGGCTATAAGCAAGAAGAAGGCATAAACTATGATGAGACCTTTGCCCCCGTAGCTAGGTTAGAAGCTATTAGGATGTTATTAGCATATGCATGCTATAAGGATTTCAAACTATATCAAATGGATGTGAAATCTGCATTCTTGAATAGAATAATTCAAGAAGAGGTCTATGTGGCTCAACTTCCGGAGTTTGAAAATCATGATTATCCAAATCATGTTTTCAAACTCAAAAAGGCCCTTTATGGACTTAAACAAGCTCCTAGGGCTTGATATGATAGATTAAGTAACTTCCTACTTAAGAATGAGTTTTCAAGAGGAAAAGTCGACACTACTCTTTTTATTAAATAACAAGGGAACCATCAATTGCTTGTTCAAATTTATGTGGATGATATCATATTTGGTGCTACTAATGATTCTCTTTGTGAGCATTTTGCAAAATTGATGGAAGGAGAATTTGAAATGAGCATGATGGGCGAACTCAACTACTTTCTTGGTCTTCAAATCAAGCAAACCCAAGATGGAGTATATATATCTCAAACAAAGTATACTAAGGATTTGCTCAAGAAGTACAAATTTGAGGATGGAAGAAGTGTGAGCACTCCGATGAGCACAAATACAAAGCTTGACAAAGACGAAAAAGGAAAGCCGGTTGAGGTAACAAAATATAGGGGTATGATTGGTAGTTTACTTTATTTAACTGCTAGTAGGCCGGATATTTTGCATGCTGTGTGCTTATGTGCTAGATTTCAAAGTATGCCTAAGGAATCGCATTTAGTTGCCATTAAACGTATCTTTAGGTATTTAAAAGGAACTTTGAACTTTGGGTTATTTTATCCCAAAAATAGTTGTTTTGATCTGAGAGGATATAGTGACTCTGACTATGCCTGAAATCTTCTTGATAGGAAAAGCACCTTCGGGAGATGTCAATTCCTTGGAGATTGCTTAGTTTCTTGGTTCTCCAAGAAATAAAATAATGTGCCACTTTCAACGGCGGAATCCGAATATGTATTGGCCGCTTCATGTTGTGCACAACTACTTTGGATGATCAACACCTTGAACGATTACAATGTTAAGTTTGATAAGGTTCCCATCCTATGTGACAACACATCAGCCATAAGTATAGCACAAAACCCGGTTCATCATAGTAGAACAAAATACATTGAAGTAAGGCATCACTTCATAAGAGATTGCATCCAAAAGGGAATGGTATGCGTTGAATTTGTCCCAACAAATGACCAACTAGCGGATATATTCACAAAATCTCTTCCCACTGAGACATTTGAGTCTATTAGAACAAGATTGGGGATGATAAACATTAGTTAGAGGGATAAAAATTTGAAAATCTCAAAATAGGTATACGTTGAACGATCGACGTATCAAAACAAGAGATCGACATACGTCGATCTCTGACATCGATCGATCGACGTACGTCGATCGACGTCGTCGAATTCAACAGGTACAAAATCTGTCAAAACGTGAATCCCTCTTCATTTGCAACCATTTCCATCAGCGAAAACCTACAAAAAGCTGCGCCTCCTTTCTCCCAAATCCTCCATATCTCAGATTTCATCTCTAAATCAAGAGTTAAACATTTTCTACTCTTGATTCTTGAGTTCCTCTCTTAAATTCCTAAATTTCAACCTAAAACTCCAAATTTCAAGCCCTAATTCCTCTCAAAATGTCTTCAAGGAGCAAAAATACAACAAAGAGGCCAAGGTCTTCTAGGGGTGGAGGAGAAGGTTCAAGCACCTCTTCTCAAGGACATACATCTCAACCTCGAAGAAAACAATCTATGGATGAGAGTCAAGAACAAGTGCTAGCCACAATTAGGAATAAGTTGACTCTCTCAAATTTCCCTTGGATCAAAGCCAAAGATGCAAATGATGCTTTGGAGGAACCCCTAATCCCCGGGCACGTAAGTTACATCTCTAGACATGTTTAAAAATTATTTGATAAATGGGAAGATGATGATATACCCACTATCACACTCAAATTGCTTAGAATAAATGATATTCTAAGCAATGATGAACTAAGTCCCATTATTGAATGGTTAGATATTCAAGAGTGGAGAAATATTTGGAATGAGAATGAGATGCTCAAAATGTCCACTAAATATACTAGGCTTTTTATGCAAATTTATGGATTGAATATATAAATGGCATTCCCTTAGCTCTACATTCAGTTATTGATGGACACCATGTGAAATGGAAAGTTGAAAAAATTTGTAACTTGATTGGTGTACCCAACGAAGGGTACTATGAGTTTGATGCATGGAAATGGGATACGGCTAGGTGGAAAGTCTCTGAAGATGAAGTGAAAACTTTCTTAGGCTTCCATCCAAGTAAAAACACAAATGACATGTCTTTAGTTTATCGTACCCTTCTTGCCATTGTTACGTTCTGCATCAATGGTAAATCTGCAAAATTGCCAAGCAACCTTGACTTCTATATAGCATACCGAATAGCTAACCGTGAGAAGGTTAACTTTGTGGATCTTTTTATGACAAATGTTTTCGAAGCTGCAACCAAACAAAACAAAGCCCTTCCCTATAGTAACCTTATCTATAGGATGCTTGTGAAGTCAGGTATTTATGTGGATGACACGGATGTTGACAACATAACGCACAAGGACTTCTATGATAAAGTCAACATCCAGCAAATACCAAAGTCTAGAAAAGAAGCGATGAGAAGAGAACAAGAGGAGGAAGCAAGGGAAGAAGAAGACTTTCCGGATGAGGCACTCATTCCTGAACCGGATACTCAACAAGAACCAAGTAGCTTGAGCTCCAATGTCCCAGAACTTCAAGCTCAAGTTACTAGTCTTCAGCAGGAGGTCGGTGAGCTAAAGGGCAAAGTGTCCATGCATGAATCAAGATTTGCCAAGCTCAAGGCAAAAATGAAAGCTTGCATTCCTGGAATCACGTTTTCTTCATATGAAGACTAGGGTGTTTGTTTTAGCTTGCTTCTTGTTCTAGCTTAGTATGTGTTGTTAGTTGTAAAACTTGGCTATTTATTTGATTTTATGAAGTATTGTTGCTTATTTTTGATGCTTTCAGAAAGGGGGAGAAAATGGCTGTTGTTAGTTGTTGTTTGGAGCTGTTGATGCTTGGTTTATTGCATGATTTGGTTTATTACATTATGAGATTGCTTGATGGAAATATTTTTTGGTAGCTGGCAAAATGAGGTAAAACTGGAAATTGGATCTTAAAATGAAAATGAGCCTAAAGAGTTATTGATGCATGTTTGATATGTTTGGTTGAGGGGGAGCAAATTTTAAAGAAAAGCATTTTGATTGGAGTTGTAAAATCTTGTTCACATTGACTACCACGGAAGGTATAAAGTGCATACACTTAGGGGGAGATTGATATTTTTCATGTTTGAAACATTCAAATAGTTAAAATGAAGCAAAAACATATTTTAGAATCTTGGTTTTGAAATCATCAAAAAGGGGGAAATTGTTAGATTATAAAATGTTTTGATGATATAAAAAGATGTTTTTAAAAGAACTAAGATGGAATTTCACACCTTAAGTTTGAAGCAAATTGAGAAAAACATGTGCGAGACGTAAATCTCTCATGGATCGGTTGAAGTATACATCAGCCCCTTAGAAGGCACATGGATCGTTCCGTGTGAAGCTTGGTAAATGTTTGAGCTCTCAGATCCACGTCATACTCTCAGCCAAGAGACGTGGATCGATCGACGTATAACTGAGAGACGTCGATCTCTCAGCCTAAAGACGTCGATCGATCGACATCATTCTACGAGACGTCGATCTCTCAGCCAGGTAGACGTCAATCGATCGATGTCATTCTGAGAGACGTCGATCTCTCAGCTCTGGCACATAGATCGATCGACGTCTCCAGGATTCAAAAATTTTCAAACGTTGGAACAAAATCCAAGGGAGATCTATGATATTTTCTCTCTCCAATCTTGCTCAAATATCTTGTGGACTTTAACCCAACATACTACATGCTTGCTTGACTATTTTAACCATGTCTAAGATTCTCTAGGGTGGCTATTCAAGATCAAATCATTCCATAGGGTGGCTAAAGACTATTTGGGCACTATCTTGACATTTTTGAAGATGAAGACTTGGTGGTGAGCCTCAAAAACCTGGTCAACTTTATCTATAAATAGAAGAGGCTTGGATGGAGCAATGACACACTTTCAAGATCATCTAGCTTCATCTTTCATTGTTGTATAGTTCTCTCATACTTGTAAATTTGTTTAAAGCTTGTTTAGCTTTTCTTTGCTCTTCATTGTTGTATATTGAGAGAAAGTGAGTCAAGCACAAGAGGAACCATAAATATTTGATCTCTTGCTTGTGCTTAGACTTGTGAAAAAGTGTGAACCTTACCATATTTCTTCAACCCACTGTGAGAAGTTCTTGAGGGAACTTTTGTTGAAGTTGTGAGGTAGCAAGAAGGTGTTCTTGCTAAGAGCTGTAGTTGCTGTAGTTGCACAAGTGTGTTTTGTGCAAGAAGTTGTTGTTGTTGTTGCTTACACTAAGGTGTTAGTGTAAGAGTTGCTGTGGTTGTTCTTATTGCTCATAATAAGAAGAGTAGTTGTTGAAAATCCACTTTGGCAACAAAGTGGTAGTGGAGTAGAATCATTTACGATTCGAACCACTCTATATCTGGTGTACTCATTCACAATTTCTCATCTCCCATTCTTGCTCTAATTTTGAATATCTTTTGAGTTGAGCCAAATGAGAAAATTCCGCAAAAGCGCCAAACACTCTATTCACCCCCCCTCTAGAGTGTATTTCGGACTTAACAAAGGTGTGCTCTTAATATGATCAAACGGGTAAAAAAGAGCTTACAAGAATATAGAGAGGTTGGTAGGGATAATTTGTTGAAAGAAGTCTTTGAGTTTTGTGAAATACATGAAATTGATGTGCCTAATATGGAGGATGTTGTCATTGACTGGTCTAGAAAAAAAGCGTAAACGTGGTGAACCGATGACATACTTTCATCATTTTCATGCGAAAATCTTCATAAAGGTAATTCATTTATCTTTATTGTGTTGATACATATGACATCAATGATTAATTTATCTATATCGCAATTACTTTTTATTCATATAAATTCTTAGGTTCTTTACATTATTGCTATGGAAATGGATGAACACTTCACAGAGGCAAACACGAATTTACTTAGATGTATAATGTGTCTTGGTCCTTCAAATTCTTTTGTGAACTTTGATAATGGTCAATCGTTGCATCTTGGTGAGTTATATCCAGATGACTTCACTTCCTTGGAACGAATGGAGTTTGACCATCAACTTGACAATTACATTGTCGATATAAAATCAAATGAAGTATTCTCTAATATAAATAATTTTGGAGATCTTGCAAAGAAGATGGTGGAGGAAATTATCAAAATTACTTTCCTTTAGTATATCGACTTATCGAGTTAGTATTGATCTTACCCGTTGGAACGGCTAGTGTTGAAAGAACTTTTTCTGCAATGAATATCGTCAGGACTGATCTACGCAACCGGTTGAGGGATGACACACTATCGGATTGTTTATTGTGTTACTTTGAGCATAAATTTTTAGCACCATTGAAGATGAAGATATTATGCAATGATTTCAATCAATGTCATCTCGAAGAACCTTTTTGCGTCCCCTTGGAAACTCCTTCTCGTCTTACAATAGGCAAATAAAAGGTTTGTATTGATGTATATTACTATATTCATTTAATAATTATGATCCACATATTGTTTGTTGTGTATTGTTTATTTTTTTATACATTGGTTGGTAGATGTGTTTTCTTTTACGTATTTTATGTTATAATACAAAAATATGTTTAGAAGATTTTGTCGGTTTTTCTAGTCCAAAACAGTAACCAGTGGTATTCCTGTGACGAAGCCTGTCGTGCCCCCCTAAGAAGGGACTCCTGGGCTCCGCCACTGCAAGAAACAATAAGATGTATGCAATTTTGGGGACTTCATTTTCATCTACACTAGCCCTCTCTTTACTAGATACGAATCCCTTAATCTCCCAACTTCAGCAAGCAAATGCCTACGCCTCTAGCAGCCGGCCGCCTTATATCCACGGCAACCGCCAACATTTCCGATGACCTTGTCTATGCTCACTCCGGTTTCAATCAAACTCAACATTCCAACACACATATGTGTTGGAAATTTTGACTCGATACGGTACCAAACATGAACAAGAGATATTCAAATGAAATCATTTTATGACATGAATTTGATGTTCAATAAAATGACTAAGAACATCATACAAAGGGGGTATGGTATTTGAAAAATATGATTGGATTTGGTGACGATAAACATATGCAACCAACAAATATGTGATAGTCAAAGCTGTTGGAATGAAGAAATCAACAATATTATGACGCTTAACAGAAGGACAAATAGAAGAATAAAGCCAAGACGAGACTCGAGATGTTTCTGTATTTAAAGCAATTTTGCCTTCACCATTGAGCAAGGTGAACTTCAGACAAATGCTTCCTAGCATATAACGGCTTACTTCCTTTTGTTGCTCTCCAAGAGAAAGTTTGAACTTGCCCGTAGAAGTGATTGTTGTTAGAGGAAAGAAGAGAAGAAGAAAAAAGGATAAATTTCCTACAGAAATTCTCTAAGGTTTCATCAAACTTCAAGTGTTTTTCCCATCATCTCTTTAACATGTCAAAGCTTTCTTTATATAGGCTTCAAGTGGTTAATTACCATCTTAAAGACACCTTTCTGCAGAGAATTTAACCTCCAAGTTGGTTGGTAATCGTTGGTTATCATTCTAATTGAAAGGAGATGTCATATGGTGCAAGAGTTGTATCTTTTATGAACAGACGCACACTTTAGGCGCCTTATGTAGGAGTCAAAGTGTTCTGGAAGCTTGCTGAAACACTTCGAACGCCTACATCAGGAGCTTCATGTCATTTCGAATGCGTACATTAGGCGCTTCATGTCACTTCAAATGCCTATACAAGGCGTTCGAAGTGTTCTGGCAGTGTTCCAGAACACTTCGAACGTCTACATTAGGCACTTCATGTGTTTGAAATGCTCTCATTTCCTTCCATTGTTCATAAAACACTCCAAACTTCATCCAATCTCCTATCAACTGAACACATAACATTATACAAAGTTGGATCACACGATTTAAAGTACTTTTCCAACAATCCCCCACATGATCCAAGCTTGTATAATCACACATCTGAACGATAACAAACTAACGGATACGATGACTTATGGTCTTGAATCGCCGGTAGTACAAGTGGAGTTATATATGCGAGAATAGGATGAACTTCGTCTTGGCTCATATTCTACTATTGTTTATATGAACAGCCACAAGACATGTCATTATCTCCTCACTTCAACAAGTTCGCGGTGTGGTGCGAAATTGGCCATGCACCTATGCCAGGGTTCATAAGCACTCTAGAGAGTTTTCCAGGCTCTCATAGGAAGCGGCACCACCTCCATACTTATATAGGTGGAATTCATCAAGTGTGTACTGCTCACACTACCATTCATCATGGCTATGAATTTCTATTAAGTGATTCTCGAAATCTCACTCTGAATTCTTGCAGCAAGTACTATCTTCAACAATGCCATAGGGAGAGACAACGTTGATATTACTGAATAGAAATCTTTTGTGACTTGTTTTTACCACACTAAACTCTGTTCGTAGGATCTCTACTAATAGCGAGTTGGGTTCCCGCCACATAGAGCTCACAACAATAGGAAAGTCTCATTCCATTCGATGTTACTATGGGTCTCTCTCATAGACCTTGCACTGCCTATGTTTTACCTAAGGAAGCTCATGATAGTGCACAATCTCATGAGAAATCTTTTGGTGATTTTCTTTGACAAATCACTCAACATAACAGGATGATTTTTCAACAAGAAAATCACCAAACTTAAGATGATTTTTCACCAAGCAAATCATCAAACCTAGGATGTTTCTTATCAAGCAAAATTATGAAACTTGTTTCTACAAACTGACTCTTACAAGCATGATCAATAGTATCATGAACAACTTTATCCAAGAGTCAGTTTTACAACAACAAATAGCCAAGCATGATGAACTCATCAAAACATCATACTAGTTCATTACATTCATATGTTTGCAGCTATTCCTCAATTATCACAATTCATTTTCATCATCAATTTTCAATATAAGCATCAAGCAAGCATAACAAGCTTACAAACACACGACCTTTTTGATTACCAAACCTCATGAATAGTATCATGGTGAGTCATAAACAGCAAGGAAGCCTATCATCCTTATAAACTTAGAACATTAATCATCAAACATTTAGAACAACACATTGACCAATACTTTGGCGTTTAAACGACACATAAGTTAATTATACGCTCAACATTCACATGTTCTAATAACTTTATTTTTTAAATAAAAGTACTAAAGAGCTAAACCCCCACATTTCATCTCATTCTATATTAATCACAAAACACACTGTTATTCATCATCATCAATCACTTCAATATTCATCTTCGACTGACCACAAATTATCATACAACTAGCTATGGTATAGATTAATTCAAAAGGCTTCCAACAATGGTCATAGACTAAGCTCTCTATGTCACTTCGGATTAAAATCCAACAATCTTCTTATGAACCGAAATTGATAAGGAACTAGCACTTTTGACCTTTCAATCATACCATAGTTTTAACAGTATGGTTTTTCAAAAGCTAACAGTTAAAACTAGAAATCCAACATTCATGAATTCTAGGTTTTTGTTTGTAGGACCTGTATACCACCACTAGAAAGGGGGGATTGATTTTAAAAGTTTTGGACCCAAATCACTCACTTCTGAAAATAGTTTCTTTTTGCAGATCCTGATTTGAATTATTTAAATGACCTAGTTGTATGCGTCCAAAAATTATAAAATATGGTGAGAATGTACTCTCAGATTGACTTATACTTATCCAAATGAAGTCAAACTTGCATCAAATGAAAACTAGGTCTTGTCATTATATTTCTACAAAATTTTGTGATTTTTGAAAATCGTTTTCTATTTTTACTTTTGCAATGAAATTGATGCAGAAAACTGGAAATTGAAAGTAAAGTGCAGAAAAGTAAGAACACCAAGAATTTTATACTAGTTTGGTTAAAACAACCTACTCCAGTCTTCAAGGACACCTTCATCGGTTATCACTAAACAAAACAAACACCTTACCACAAGGATGACTGGATTTAAACACTAACTCCACCCTTTAACATTCAAAACAATCAAGCAAATCAATCACGAACACCACCACCAATCGAAAGAAGGTTTGATCACACCTTGATCAACCTTTTACAAACAATGAACGTGTATGGATGGTATAATCAAAACCTATATAATATGTAGAATATATGAACAATAGGCTTGAGACTAAGAAGAAGAAAAAAGGAAGGAAGAAGAAGAGAGTAGTCTAGCTTTTTGCACTTGTAGAATATGAATTGTTACTTAGCCTTGTCTTGCACATCTTGTCCTTTTATCACACTTTGGCCGCCCCTAGGGCTTACTTCCTTCCTTGAGAATTGTCTTTAATGTCCTTGGACGATTGCATTGTGTAAGAGATGACACAATCTTGTTTACTTGGTGCAATATGATTGGAAGAATGACTTGTCCTTACCTAGTTGTCACTTGTTGATTGGTCCACCTTGGCAGTCTTTAATTGAGCTATAAATTCCAAAAAACTGAAAACATGCACTCAAATTCTAGTCAAAGCATTACAATACTATCACACATTAATTCCTCATTAAATTTTGAAAGACAATTGAAGTGCATTAAGGGGTAAAAATCGCCCAACTTAGTAGACATGTTCTGAAATTTTCAGCATGTGTCTCTTTTGAATTCTTTCCTTATGTGGTGTCCTCTTCAATGTCTCCAATCTTGTATGGCATATTATCCATCAATTGAAGTGTCAAATAAGCTCCACCTTGGCTCCAACATGGATGTAGTAGGCGTGTAAGAGAGGTTGCACATGTGCTGAAATTTTCTTTTGGTAAACTTTGTCAAATAATGCCCAATATTCACACATATATGGTAGATTGTAATCAGCCCTATTTTGCATTTTCTAGAATACTTTAACATGTCTTGAGTGTATAAAAAGTGTATAGAAAAATGTTACATCTATGCCAAAAATGTTCCATGTGTGTATGTTCGTAAAAAATCGAATTTTTGACTTTCGTCGATTACGCGATTTTTCTCCGATTAATTTCAAACTTCTTACACATGTAATATATATTATGTCACACATAATATAGATAAAGTGAGGAGTATATTCAGCTCCAATAGCTGAGTAGAAAACGCCCATGTGCCAAAATAAAGTTGAGTTTCAATTTTCCACAAATCTAGCATAAATTGTGGTGATTTGTGTGTACCAACATGGTATGACTTTGTGACTGATTGTAACATGCGAGTCACGAAGAATTTTTGATGTATATAGGCTGGCCATCTTTATATGGCAAGTACGTGACTTGTTGGTGAAGTTTCGATGGTCACCCGATAGGACAATTTTTCGGTTTATAACCTTGTAACATGTCGTTATAATTTTGACGCCACCATTACTTATATCATATGATACAAGACCTGAATATACTCATAAATATGAGGTGTACATAGTGATGTGACGTCGACGTACGTTTATGATTTATGTGACGTGTCGGTGGTATGTCGGAATATAAGTATATAGTGCCTTTTTTAAAAAAAACATATGAATATATATAATCTATATATATATATATATATATATATATATTAGGCGTGTAAATGGAATAGGGAGAAGACATTCTCAAATTTGTTTCCATATATCTCTCTCCAAATCTGTCCTCATTTAGTGAACTAGTTAGTTCATTAAATTAAGCAATTCACTTAATGAACTACTTTAGTTTATTAATTATGGCACCTGAAAATTGTACAAAGACAAAAAATGTTTGCCATATGATGTAAGCTTTAACGCTTCATGGCTTGTTAGTACGACAACAATATATATAAGCATATAAAGCATGTTTATCATATAAACGTGTCAAGTAATAATTCATTCATGCATTTCATAAGCACGTAGAATTTAAATCATGTATTTGTAAATCACTCCAACCCTTTTCCTCAACAATCTCTCTCTTTTTGATGATTTGCAAAATAACATTGGTTCATGATTTAAATGTGATCGCTCTCCCTACATTTATGCGCAAATTTAAAATTGGAATCTCATGTCGTGCTCCCCCTTAAATCATGCTTCTGTCTCTCCCTTAAATCATGATTTTCTCTCCACTTTATTTTATAAAAATCATCAAAAGTACACGTAAGAATGGAAAGAAATAGCAGTTTATAGTATATCAACAAAAATCACGCATTTCAAGTGTGTTCTTAAGGGTTATTGATTTAACCTTTTGCAAAAGTACTTTTTGGTACCTAAACTTCGGTGACCTTTCTCGGTCTTACGAAAGGTGAGAAAAGAGATGAAGGAGCAATATAATAGATGTTAGTTGCAAATCCGTTTGGCCTATGGCCGAGAATGCCATCATGCTTATAATAAGATTTTCGTTTTTGAAATGCATATGTGGTTTAGTGTGTATGGTGCGTGATCTAAATGCATTTGTGTTCTATGAGCATGACGTATGCATCAATGGTTTCCTTTCATATCTATACGACATATGATTGTATTTTGTATGAGATGAAAAAGAATTAGTACGATGAGATATAATGGGTGGTGCACTAGATATCTTCTTAAGTTGTACAATTGCATGCGTTTGTTTAGAAAATAGACAAGGTTTGTAGACTTGTTTTGTACCTTATTTTCTTCAACGTACCCCAATCCGGTTTTATCATTTTCATGCTTTTGAGAAGAAATAAGTTGATCTAACATGCAAGTACCCGCATCGAATTGTTTTATTGTTTTTTCAAGATCTTTTTTCTTGATCTCAAATCTGAGATATCGGCTTTCATTATCACATTTTCGGATGTAAAGGACTAAATTTTAGATCTCAATGAAACAATCAAATTAGACGACTCCTCTTTTGAATCGTTTAATTGAGATACAAGATTTGTGTTAGAAAATTCTAACAATTTCTTGTCTTCAATTAAGCGTTTCTTTTCTTTTGCGAGAGTCTTATCAAACTTATTTAATTCAAGATAGTGAACATATAAATCATGATACGATGGTTCAGAATCGGAATCAGAATCGGAATTTACCTCACTATCAAAAGGTGGAGGCCTTTGGCTTGACATACCTTCTTGTTCGGTTTTGTGGCTATTGGATGCTATCTCACAAAGATTGTTATATCTTCTTGTCGTGAGTGTGCCTGCTCTGATACCACTTGTAGGACCTGTATAGTACCACTAGAAGGAGAGGGGGTTGAATAGTGAGTGCGGAAAATTTGGTTTTTAAAAGTTTTTGATCCAAATTACTCGCTTCTGAAAACAGTTTCTATTTTCAGATCCGGATTTGAATTATTTAAATGACCTAGTTTTAGACCTTCAAAAATTATAAAATTTGGTGAGAATCTACTCTCAGATGTTATAAGCAACTCACAAAAATTTCAAATTAAAACTCTAATCCTGACCCCTCGAAAGTATATTTTTGGTCAGATTGCGCAAATCTACCAGAAACTGTACTCCGAATTGAAAATTTTATTCCTATTAATTGGTAACTCTAAATGGTCTGAAAATTTTATGATAAAAGACCTTTAAGATGTGTATTTTAGTGGGTTGAAACAGTTTTTGAAAATTCATTTGGAAAGTGTGTCAACCATGTTGATGTTCTCAACCTCTGTAAATCTGAAAATCAGATTGCACTAGTCTCATAACTATTAAAGTTTGACCGACTTATACTTATCCAAATGAAGTGAAACTTACGCCAAATGAAAACTGGGATGCGTGGCTATGTTTTTGCAAAATTTTATGATTTTTGAAAATCTTTTGCCATTTTTACCGTTGCAACAAAATCGATACAGAAAACTGGAAACTGAAAGTAAAGTGCAGAAAAGTAAGAACAAAAAGAATTTTATATTGGTTCGGTTAAAACAACCTACTCCAGTCTTCGAGGACACCTTCATCAGTTATCGCTAAACACAACAAACACCTTACCACAAGGATGACTGGAGTTAAACACTAACTCCACCCTTTAACAATCCAAACAATCAAGTAAATCAATCACGAACACCACCACCGATCGAATGAAGGCTTGATCACACCTTGATCAACCTTTTACAAACAATGAAAATGTATGGATGGTATAATCAAAACCCATATAATATGTAGAATATATGAACAATACTCTAGAGACTAAGAAGAAGAAGAAAGAAAGGAAGAAGAAGATAGTAGTCTAGCTTTTTGCACTTGTTGAATATGAATTATTGCTTAGCCTTGTCTTGTACATCTTCTCCTTTTTATCACACTTTGGCCGCCCCCTAAGGATTAATTCCTTCTTTGAGAATTGTCTTTAATGTCCTTGGACGATTGCCTTGTGTAAGAGATGACACAATCTTGCTTACTTGGTGTAATATGATTGGAAGGATGACTTGTCCTTGCCTAGTTGTGACTTGTTGATTGGTCCACCTTGGTAGTCTTTAATTGAGCTGTAAATTCCTAAAAAAACTAAAAACATGTGCTCAAATTCTATATCATTACCATACAGTCACACATGAATCTTCCTTCAATTTTGGAAGACAACTGAAGTGCGTTAAGGGGTAAAAATCGCCCAACTTAGTAGGCATGTTCTGAAATTTTCAGCATGTGTCTCTTTTGAATTTCTTCCTTATGTGGTGCCCTCTTCAATGTCACCAATCTTGTGTGGCATATTATCCATCAATTGAAGTTTCAAATAAGCTCCACCTTGGCTCCAACATGGATGTAGTAGGCGTGTAAGAGAGGTTGCACATGTGCTGAAATTTTCTTTTGGTAAAGTTTGTTAAATAATTTCCAATATTCACACATATATGGTAGATTATAATCAGCCCTATTTTGAATTTTATACCTTTAACATGTCTAGAAAAATATTACATATATGCAAAAAATGTTCCATGTGTGTATGTTCGTAAAAAACTGAATTTTTGACTTTCGTCGATTACACGATTTTTCTCTAATTAATTTCAAATTTCTTACACATGTAATATATATTATGTCACACATAATATAGATAAAGTGAGGAGTATATTCAGCTCCAATAGGCTAGTAGAAAATTCCAATGTGCCAAAATAAAGTTGAGTTTGAATTTTACACAAATCTAGCCTAAATTATGGGTGATTTGTGTGTGCCATCATGGTATGACTTTTTGACTGATTGTAACATGTGAGTCACGAAATTTTTAAGCATTTTTAATGTATATGGGCTGACCATCTTTATATGGCAAGTACGTGACTTGTTGGTGAAGTTTCGGTCGTCACCCGATAAGACAATTTTTTGGTTTATGACCTTGTGACATGTCGTTATAATTTTGACGTCACCGTGACTTATATCATATGATATAGGACCTGAATATACTCATAAATATGAGGTGTACATAATTATGTGACGTCGACGTACGTTTATGATTTATGTGACGTGTTGGTGGTATGTCGGAATATAAGTATATAGTGCCTTTTTAAAAAAACATATGAATATATATATATATATATATATATATATATATATATATATATATATATATATATTAGGCGTGTAAATGGAATAGGGAGAAGACTTTCCATTCTCAAATTTGTTTCCATATATCTCTCTCCAAATCTGTCCTCATTTAATGAACTAGTTAGTTCATTAAATTAAGCACTTCACTTAATGAACTACTTTAGTTTATTAATTATGGCACATGAAAATTGTAAAAAGACAAAAAAAATGCTTGCCATATGATGTAAGCTTTAACGCTTCATGACTTGTTAGTACGACAACAATATATATAAGCATATAAAGCATGTTTATCATATAAACGTGTCAAGTAATAATACATTCATGCATTTCATAAGCACGTAGCATTTAAATCATGCATTTGTAAATCACTCAAACCCTTTTCCTTAACAACCTCTCTCTTTTTGATGATTTGCAAAATAACATTGGTCCATGATTTAAATGTGATCGCTCTCCCTACAATTATGCACAATTTTAAAATTTGAATTTCATGTCGTGCTCCCCCTTAAATCATGCTTCTGTCTCTCCCTTAAATCATGCTTTTCTCTCCACTTTATTTTATAAAAATCATCAAAAGTACACGTAAGAATGGAAAGAAATAGCAGTTTATAGTATATCAACAAAAATCATGCATTTCAAGTGTGTTCTTAAGGGTTATTGATTTAACCCTTTGCAAAAGTACCTTTTGGTACCTAAACTTCGGTGACCTTTCTCGGTCTTACGAAAGGTGAGAAAAGAGATGAAGGAGCAATATAATAGATGTTAGTTGCAAATCCGTTTGGCCTATGGCCGAGAATGCCATCATGCTTATAATAAGATTTTCATTTTTGAAATGCATATGTGGTTTAGTGTGTATGGTGCGTGATCTAAATGCATTTGTGTTGTATGAGCATCGCGTATGTATCAATGGTTTCCTTTCATATCTATACGGCACATGATTGTATTTTGTATGAGATGAAAAAGAAGGAGTACCATGAGATATAATGGGTGGTGCACTAGATATCTTCTTAGATTGTACAATTGCACGCGTTTGTTTAGAAGATAGACAAGGTTTGTAGACTTGTTTTGTACCTTATTTTCTTCAACGTACCCTAATCCGGTTTTATCATTTTCATGCTTTTGAGAAGAAATAAGTTGATCTAACATGCAAGTACCCGCATCGAATTGTTTTAATGTTTTTTCTAGATCTTTGTTTCTTGATCTCAAATCTGAGATACCGGCCTTCATTACCACATTTTCGGATATCAAGGACTGAATTTCAGATCTCAATGAAACAATCAAATTAGACGACTCTTCTTTTGAATCGTTTAATTGAGATACAAGATTTGTGTTAGAAGATTCTAACAATTTCTTGTCTTCAATTAAGCGTTTCTTTTCTTTTGCGAGAGTCTTATCAAACTTATTTAATTCAAGATAGTGAACATATAAATCATGATACGATGGTTCAGAATCGGAATCAGAATCGGAATTTACCTCACTATCAAAAGGTGGAGGCCTTTGGTTTGACATACCTTCTTGTTCGGTTTTGTGGCTATTGGATGCTATCTCACAAAGATTGTTATATCTTCTTGTCGTGAGTGTGCCTGCTCTGATACCACTTGTAGGATCTGTATAGCACCACTATAAGGGGAGAGGGGTTGAATAGTGAGTGCGGAAAATTTGGTTTTTAAAAGTTTTTGATCCAAATCACTCGCTTTTGAAAACAATTTCTATTTTCAGATCTGGATTTGAATTATTTAAATGACCTAGTTTTAGACCTTCAAAAATTATAAAATTTGGTGAGAATCTACTCTCAGATGTTATAAGCGACTCAAGAAAATTTCAAATTAAAACACTATTCCTAACCCCTTGAAAATACGTTTTTGGTCAGATTGCGCAAATCTACCAGAAACTGTACTCCGAATTGAAAATTTTATTCCTATTAATTGATAACTCTAAATGGTCTGAAAATTTTATGATAAGACCCAAGATGTTTATTTTAGTGGGTTGAAACAGTTTTTGAAAATTCTTTTGGGAATTGTATCAACCACGTTGATGTTCTCAACCTTTGCAAATCTGAAAATCAGATTGCACTAGTCTCAGAACTATTAACGTCTGACTGACTTATACTTATCCAAATGAAGTGAAACTTTTGCCAAATGAAAACTAGGACGTCTGACTATGTTTCTGCAAAATTTTATGATTTTTGAAAATTGTTTGCTATTTTTACTGGTGCAACGAAATCGATGCAGAAAACTAGAAACTGAAAGTAAAGTGCAGAAAAGTAAGAACACCAAGAATTTTGTACTGGTTTAGTTAAAACAACCTACTCTAGTCTTAGAGGACACCTTCCTCGGTTATCACTAAACACAACAAACACCTTACCACAAGGGTGACTTGATTTAAACACTAACTCTACCCTTTTACAATCAAAACAATCAAGCAAATCAATCATGAACACCACCACCGATCGAATGAAGGTTTGATCACACCTTGATCAACCATTTACAAACAATAAACATGTATGGGTGGTATAATCAAAGCCTATATAATATGTAGAATATATGAACAATATGCTTGAGACTAAGAAGAAGAAGAAAGAAAGGATGAAGAAGAAAATAGTCTAGCTTTTGCACTTATAGAATATGAATTATCGCTTAGCCTTGTCTTGCACATCTTCTCCTTTTTATCATACTTTGGCTGCTTCCTATGGCTTACTTCCTTCCTTGAGAATCGTCTTTAATGTCCTGAGAAGATTTTCTTGTGTAATAGATGATACAATCTTGCTTACTTAGTGCAATATGATTGGAAGGATGACTTGTCCTTACCTAGTTGTCACTTGTTGATTGATCCACCTTGACACTCTTTAAATGAGCTGTAAATTCCAAAAAAAAAACTGAAAATATGTGTTCAAATTCTAGTCAAATCATTACCATGCAATCACGAATTAATCATCCTTCAATTTTGGAAGACAATTAAAGTGCATTAAGGGGTAAAAATCGCCCAACTTAGTAGACATGTGCTGAAATTTTCAGCATGTGTCTCTTTTGAATTCTTTCCTTATGTGGTGCCCTCCTCAATGTTACCAATCTTGTGTGGCATATTCTCCACGAATTTAAGTGCCAAATAAGCTCCACCTTTACTCCAACATGGATGTAGTAGGCGTATAAGAGAGGCTGCACATGTGCTGAAATTTTCTTTTGGTAAACTTTGTCAAACAATGCCCAATATTCACACATATATGGTAAATTGTAATCAGCCCTATTTTGGATTTTCTAGAATACTTTAACATGTCTTAAATGTATAAAAAGTGTCTAGATAAATTTTACATCTATACCAAAAATGTTCCATGTGTGTATGTTCGTAGAAAACCGAATTTTTGACTTTCGTCGATTACGCGATTTTTCTCTGATTAATTTCAAACTTCTTACACATGTAATATATATTATGTCACACATAATATAAATAAAGTGAGGAGTATATTCAGCTCCAATAGCTGAGTAGAAAATGCCCATGTGCCAAAATAAAGTTGAGCTCGAATTTTCCACAAATCTAACCAAAATTGTGGGTGATTTGTGTGCCAACATGGTATGACTTGTGACTGATTGTAACATGTGAGCCACGAGATATTTAAGAATTTTTGATGTATATAGGTTGACCATCTTTATATGGTAAGTATGTGACATGTCGGTGAAGTTTCAATAGTCACCCGATACGACAATTTTTCGGTTTATGACCTTGTAACATGTCGTTATAATTTTGACGTCACCATGACTTAATATCGTATGACATAAGACTTGAATATACTCATAAATATGAGGTGTATATAGTGATGTGACGTCGACGTACGTTTATGATATATGTGACGTGTCGGTGATATGTCGGAATATAAGTATATAGTGCCTTTTTAAAAAACATATGAATATGTATATGTATATATATATATATATTAGGCGTGTAAATGGAATAGGGAGAAGACTTTCCATTCTCAAATGTGTTGCCATTTATCTCTCTCCAAATCTGTCCTCATTTAATGAACTAGTTAGTTCATTAACTTAAGCACTTCACTTAATGAACTAGTTTATTTTATTAATTATGGCACCTGAAAATAGTACAAAGACAAAAAAATGTTTGCCATATGATGTAAGTTTTAACGCTTCATGGCTTGTTAGTATGGCAACAATATATATAAGCATATAAAGCATGTTTATCCATTAAACGTGTCAAGTAATTGTAGAGAAAAAGGGGTTTGAGTGATTTTCAAATGCATGATTTAAATGTGCACAAAAACGAGCATAAGATATAAACGTGCATAAGTGTACATGTGTGCATGATAACTTGCCATTACTTGCCTTATTTAGCTTATATATTATGTTGCCGTACTAACGAGCCATGAAGCATTAAAGCTTACATCATATGGCAAACATTTGTTGAGTTTATACTATTTTCAGGTGCCACCATTAATGAACTAAACTAGTTCATTAAGTGAAGTACTTAGTTTAATAAACTAAGTAGTTCATTAAAGGAAGCTACATTTGGAAAAGGCACAAAGGCAACAAGGCTAAGGAAGGAAAGTCCTCTCCTCCTTCCCACATTTAATTCACACGCCACATATACATAATATATATATATTTTCAGATTTTTTGAAAAAGGCACGTACACATGTATTCCAATGTACTACCGACACGTTATATATCTTACGTACGTACGTTATCGTCACACCACTATACTTAACTCATATTTATGAGTATATTCAGGTCCTATATCATATGATATAAGATATGGTGATGACAAATTAAATACGACACGATAAAAGGTTCTAAACCGAAATTTGTCGTATCGGGCGAATACCGAAACTTCGCCAACGTGTCACGTACTTGCCATAAATAAATGGTCAGCCCATATACATCAAAAATTGATGGAAATTTCGTGATACACATGGTGTGATAAGCCAAAAATACTTTCCATGTTGGCACACACAAATCACCCCACATTTAGGCCAAAATGTGAAGATTCCAATTTTATTTTTGTCACAAGTTTATGGTACCATTTTAAATCAGCCAAGAGATGAAATTTAAAATATATATTATATATATTATGTATAACATAATATATATATCATGTGCAAAAGTTGGAATTTAAAATTAGAGAAAAATCGGGTAATCGATAAATATCGAAAATTCGATTTTCTACGCACTTATCATGAAACGTTTTTCTTGACCATGATGTGACACGTATCTAGACACTTTTTACATATGATATACATCGTAAATTGTTCTAGAAAATTAAATTAAGGGCTGATTGGAATATTACATGTGTGTATTATTAAATGTGCACTATTTTAGAAAGTTAGCAAAAATGAAATTCAGCACATGCATATACATGTATACATGCCCCTACAGCTGAGATGGAGCATATGTGGAGCCTTTTTGGCATATTGATTGGTCAAGAATCAATCATACATTGTTGGTGACATAAAGGAAGAAGCTACAAAAGGTAATATTTCAAATTTTGTCACAATTGTGACACATGCTGAAAATTCAGCATGTGCACTAATGTGGTGGCCGAATTTTATCTCCATATGAGCTTATATTTTGTGTATTGAAACATGTGATTAATTGGAAGACAATTTGGAAGTTATTTGAATAAGTTATGGAATTAAAATTATGATATTTTGAATATCACACATGCTGAAAATTTCAGCATGTGTAGGAGTGTGCATGGCCGAAATTTAGGTCATATTATTGTCTAATTTTTATTCTATAAAAGATGAGAATATTGCATACTAAATGATGATTGAATTGTTGGATTAAATCAATGCAAAATAGGCAATATTTTGAATAAGTGGTGGATGTTACACATGCTGAAATTTCAGCATGTGCAAGACATGTTGTGGCCGAATGTTAACCTCCTTTGTGTCCAAGTTCACTTCTCAATTGATAGCAAGACTTACCATGTATTGTTGATTCATTTTTATGATAAAAATTCAAAGAAAGATGGCAAATAATCATTCTCAATGTGATAAAGATATTTATCATAAATTGGTGATTTATTTCAAAAAGAAAAATCAAAGAAAATGGTAATATTTGGAATTATACAACCATGTAACACATGCTGAAAATTCAGCATGGTAAATCACTTAATGGGCGATTTTCATGACTTGGTTGGGAAGGAATTTTTGTCTTGCAATTTATGTGATGTATCTCATGATTTATGGAAATTATTTTGTGATGATTTTGGCACATGTTTTAAGTGTTATTCTCAGATTTTTCCAAGTCATCAATGATGACAACATCCAACCAATCAAGAAGTGCCAAGTAAGCAAAGCTTAAGTGATCATCCAATGAGAAGGTGACAAGTAAGCAAGACCATGTCACAATGATGTCTTACATCCTCCCAATGACTTAGAAGATAATTTTCAAGAGGTGGATAGAACCTAAGGGGACGGCTGCATGTGATAAAAAGGAAGGAAGAAGAACAAAACAAGAACAAGAACAAGAGTTGCAAGTTCAAGGATCAAAAGTGTTCTAGCCTTCTTCTTCTACATCCTCTTTCTTTCTCTTTTCTTGAAAAGCCTATTGTATTCATATTCTTTCAATCTTGAATAGGCTTCATATAAACCACCATTCATTCATCTTTGTAAAAGATTGATCAAGGTGTGATCAAACTTCATTCTTGCGAGGTGGTGGTGTTCGTGACAATTGTATTCACGTACAAGGTTTGTAAAGGGTTGGAGTTGGTGTGTAACTCCATCAACCCTGTGGTAAGGTGTTTTTGAGTTGTGTGATTAGTGTGAACCAAGGAAGGTGTTCCTTGAAGACTGGAGTAGGTTGTTGATAACCGAACCAGTATAAAATTCTTGGTGCAATTTACTTTCAGCATTTACTTTTCAGTTTCTGCACTGTTTACTCATATTGTTCACGTTCGTAAAAATAGTAAACGTTTTCCAAAAATTATAAAAATTTCCAGAAACATACATAAACGTTCTAGAGTTAATTTGGCACAAGTTTCAACCCTTTTGGACAAGTATAAGTCGTTCAAACATCAAAAGTTCTGAGACTAGTGCAGTCTGATTTTCAGACTTGCAAAGGTTGAGACTTTGGGTGTATTTGACCTACTTCCCAAAAGAATTTTCAAAAACTGTTTCAACCCCTTTAAATATAGTGTGTGAAGAGTTATTGGTCAAATTTTCAGATCATTTGGACATTCACACAAATAGGAATTAATTTTTCAAAACCATCTACCGTTTCTGGCAGATTTGCACAATCTGAGTGCCAACGGTTTTTGAAGGGGTTAAAGCTTGAATTTTGATTTCAAATTTTTAGGGGACCCTCATAACATCTGAGGCTAAGTTCTCTCAAAATTTCATAATTTTTGGAGACCTCTAACCTAGTTTTAAAAACGTTTTAAAACTGATCCTGAAAACAGATTCTGTTTTCAGAACTTGAATTGGTTAGGTTTAAAGAAATTTTAAAAAGCACACTTTCCGCACCATCTATTCAACCCCCCCCCCTTTTAGTGGTGCCTTGCAGATCCTACAATTGGTATCAGAGCGCAGGTTCACTCACATCAAAAGGATCCAACGATCTAAGTGAGATGGCAACCACTAGCCACGAAACCGAGGAAAAAGATATGTCAACTCCACTATTTGAAAATGAGGTAATTTCTGATTTTGACTCGGATTCTGAACTATCTTATGATGATTTATATGTTGAATATCTTGAATTACATAAGTTTGCTAGAACTCTTGCAAAACAAAAGAAACGATTAATTGAAGACAAGAAGTTGTTAGAATCTTCTAACACGAACCTTGTTTCTCAATTAAACGATTCAAAAGAAGAGTCGTCACGCATCATTAATGCATTAAAGTCAGAGGTCTCATCATTGACTACGCACAATAATGAAATGAAATCCGAGATTTCAAACTTGAAATCAAGGAATACTGATTTAGAGAAAATGATGAAACAATTTGATACGGGATCCAACATGCTAGATCGCATTATTTTATCACAAAAACATGACAATGATAAAACTGGATTAGGATACAGCGAGACAAACGAAGCGTCATCTAAACCATCCAAGTTTGTTTTGTCTAAGAAAGTAGACACATCAAAGGCATACGTAGCGCCTAAAATAAAGCAAAAGCCCCCTCTCCCCACATCTCGTCATATCTCTTCTTCATCTCATACGAAGTATAATTATGTGCCGTATAAATATGAGAAGAAGACTAGTACACCATTTATCTCATCACATCGTGCTTCTTATCATACAAAGAGAAATCACATGCCATATAGAAAGCCACTGATGCATACGCGACACTCATATCACAAAAATGCATCTAGATCACGTCACGTACATGCAAAACGAAATGCTTATCAGAAACCATACTACATGCATGATGGGATTCTTGGCCAAAGGCCAAACGCATTTGTCCCTAACATATATTATGTTGCCTTCTCATCACCTTTCTCACCTTTTGGAAGACCTAGAAAGGTCACCCAAATGTGGGTACCAAAAGAGACATTTTCAAAGGGTTGAATAAATAACCCTTACGAACGCACATATACGAAATGCATAATTTTTCTTTATAGGCATCTTTTGATTTGCTTTTCAAAATAAAGGGGGAGAAAAAGCATGATTTAAGGGAGAGAGAGAAAGACTAATTGCATAAATTAAGGGGGAGAGAGAAAGACTTTTATGTATAATTGAAGGGGGAGCAATAGGATTTAAATCATGTACATAAGTTATTTTGAAAATCATCAAAAGGGGGAGATTGTAGAGAAAAAGGGGTTTGAGTTATTTTCAAATGCATGATTTAAATGTGCACAAAAACGAGCATAAGATATAAACGTGCATAAGTGTACATGTGTGCATGATAACTTGCCATTACTTGCCTTATTTAGCTTATATATTATGTTGTCGTACTAACGAGCCATGAAGCATTAAAGCTTACATCATATGGCAAACATTTGTTGAGTTTATACTATTTTCAGGTGCCACCATTAATGAACTAAACTAGTTCATTAAGTGAAGTACTTAGTTTAATAAACTAAGTAGTTCATTAAAGGAAGCTACATTTGGAAAAGGCACAAAGGCAACAAGGCTAAGGAAGGAAAGTCCTCTCCTCCTCCCCACATTTAATTCACACGCCACATATACATAATATATATATATTTTCAGATTTTTTGAAAAAGGCACGTACACATGTATTCCAATGTACTACCGACAAGTTATATATCTTACGTACGTACGTTATCGTCACACCACTATACTTAACTCATATTTATGAGTATATTCAGATCCTATATCATATGATATAAGATATGGTGATGACAAATTAAATACGACACGATAAAAGGTTCTAAACCGAAATTTGTCGTATCGGGCGAATACCGAAACTTCACCAACGTGTCACGTACTTGCCATAAATAAATGGTCAGCCCATATACATCAAAAATTGATGGAAATTTCGTGATACACATGGTGTGATTAGCCAAAAATACTTTCCATGTTGGCACACACAAATCACCCCACATTTAGGCCAAAATGTGAAGATTCCAATTTTATTTTTGTCACATGTTTATGGTACCATTTTAAATCAGCCAAGAGCTGAAATTCAAAATATATATTATATATATTATGTATAACATAATATATATATCATGTGCAAAAGTTGGAATTTAAAATTAGAGAAAAATCGGGTAATCGATAAATATCGAAAATTCGATTTTCTACGCACTTAACATGAAACGTTTTTCTTGACCATGATGTGACACGTATCTAGACACTTTTTACATATGATATACATCTTAAAGTGTTCTAGAAAATTAAATTAAGGGCTGATTGGAATATTACATGTGTGTATTATTAAATGTGCACTATTTTAGAAAGTTAGCAAAAATGAAATTCAGCACATGCATATACATGTATACACGCCCCTACAGCTGAGATGGAGCATATGTGGAGCCTTTTTGGCATATTGATTGGTCAAGAATCAATCATAGATTGTTGGTGACATAAAGAAAGAAGCTACAAAAGGAAATATTTCAAATTTTGTCACAATTGTGACACATGCTGAAAATTCAGCATGTGCACTGATGTGGTGGCCGAATTTTATCTCCATATGAGCTTATATTTTGTGTCTTGAAACATGTGATTAATTGGAAGACAATTTGGAAGTTATTTGAATAAGTTATGGAATTAAAATTATGATATTTTGAATATCACACATGCTGAAAATTTCAGCATGTGTAGGAGTGTGCATGGCCAAAATTTAGGTCATATTATTGTCTAATTTTTATTCTATAAAAGATGAGAATATTGCATACTAAATGATGATTGAATTGTTGGATTAAATCAATGCAAAATAGGCAATATTTTGAATAAGTGGTGGATGTTACACATGCTGAAATTTCAGCATGTGCAAGACATGTTGTGGCCGAATGTTAACCTCTTTTGTGTCCAAGTTCACTTCTCAATTGATAGCAAGACTTACCATGTATTGTTGATTCATTTTTATGATAAAAATTCAAAGAAAGATGGCAAATAATCATTCTCAATGTGATAAAGATATTTATCATAAATTGGTGATTTATTTCAAAAAGAAAAATCAAAGAAAATGGTAATATTTGGAATTATACAACCATGTAACACATGCTGAAAATTCAGCATGGTAAATCACTTAATGGGCGATTTTCATGACTTGGTTGGGAAGGAATTTTTGTCTTGAAATTTATGTGATGTATCTCATGATTTATGGAAATTATTTTGTGATGATTTTGGCACATGTTTTAAGTGTTATTCTCAGATTTTTCCAAGTCATCAATGATGACAACATCCAACCAATCAAGAAGTGCCAAGTAAGCAAAGCTTAAGTGATCATCCAATGAGAAGGTGACAAATAAGCAAGACCATGTCACAATGATGTCTTACATCCTCCCAATGACTTAGAAGATAATTTTCAAGAGGTGGATAGAACCTAGGGGGACGGCTGCATGTGATAAAAAGGTAGGAAGAAGAACAAAACAAGAACAAGAACAAGAGTTGCAAGTTCAAGGATCAAAAGTGTTCTAGCCTTCTTCTTCTACATCCTCTTTCTTTCTCTTTTCTTGAAAAGCCTATTGTATTCATATTCTTTCAATCTTGAATAGGCTTCATATAAACCACCATTCATTCATCTTTGTAAAAGATTGATCAAGGTGTGATCAAACTTCATTCTTGCGAGGTGGTGGTGTTCGTGACAATTGTATTCACGTACAAGGTTTGTAAAGGGTTGGAGTTGGTGTGTAACTCCATCAACCCTGTGGTAAGGTGTTTTTGAGTTGTGTGATTAGTGTGAACCAAGGAAGGTGTTCCTTGAAGACTGGAGTAGGTTGTTGATAACCGAACCAGTATAAAATTCTTGGTGCAATTTACTTTCAGCATTTACTTTTCAGTTTCTGCACTGTTTACTCATATTGTTCACGTTCGTAAAAATAGTAAACGTTTTCCAAAAATTATAAAAATTTCCAGAAACATACATAAACGTTCTAGGGTTAATTTGGCACAACACCACAAAAACAAAAGCCTATAGCGACAGACAAAAAACGTCGCTATTTTGTCGCTACAGGCATATAGCGACGAAATAGCGACGAAAAATGAATTTCGTTATACGACTTGCCACCTCATCTGGCTAGCTGTGGCACCGGATGCGTATAGCCTCTGCAGTCTAGGGGCGAGAGGTAAATAGTAAAATTGTTTTCTTGGCACGTTCCGGTTTCTTTTGTTCGTTCTCCACCTGCTTGTCCCACAGACCCTGCACATGTCTTTATCCTCGTTGATGCCCCAGTATATGATGCACCCCTCTGAACAACAATCGATTTTCTGAACCGGCAGTCCCAACGCCTGCAGCTGTTTCTTCGTCGAATAAAAACTGTCGACCATTGTGTTCCCTTCAGGAAGAGATTCCCTCATCAGCTGACACATCCCATCGTACAATCTCTCCGTCATGCGGTGTTCCGTCTTCATGCTCGTCATCCGACCGATCATGGACATCTGTGTGTGACTACCGCAACCAGGATACAGCGGCGTGTTGGCGGCGTTCAGCATCTCAAAAAACTGTCTCGCCTGAGGGTTCGGATCTTCCTCCACGAATGTACGCGGCTGTTCATCCGGATCCTGCATTTGTAACAACTACTCTCCGGT
This sequence comes from Eustoma russellianum, assembly GCA_036186865.1. Taxonomy (NCBI): domain Eukaryota; kingdom Viridiplantae; phylum Streptophyta; class Magnoliopsida; order Gentianales; family Gentianaceae; genus Eustoma; species Eustoma russellianum. The sequence continues at coordinate 32,974,176 of AP025041.1, forward strand.
AAATGCGCCAGCGGCTGCGTCTGTCACCATCTGCATGTATGGGTTGTGAGATCCCTCGCCTATTTCTTCGGCATTAACCTGACCAGGTCCCCCTTCGACGTGTACAGTTGCAGATGTAGACGCCCCCTCATATTCGCCGTGACAGTACCATGTATGGTAATTGTGGACGAAACCTTGTTTCAATATGTGAACCCTCACGTCACCCGGATCCTTATATTTACGGTTCTTGCATTTCTTGCACGGACATCTAATCTGCGTTCCACTTTCATTACTCGTCGCAAAATCAATAAATTCTTCGAGACCTTCAACAAATCTAAAACACCACTCCCCGTTGTTTACTCTCTGGTACATCCACTTTCTATCGCTTCTCCTCGGATCCATTTTCTCGCTACACCTTGAAACTAACAGCAGCTATCTTTTTTCGTGTGTAGAAAAAATCAAAATTCCACACTTCTGTATTTTCGTTCAAAATTGATGATTGATGTGTTTGAAATGAGAGAAGAATGGGAGAAGAGAAGAAGAGAAGAAGAAAGACAATGGTTTTATCGTTCCCAGTAAGCACACAATACCGACGACTTAGCGACGAACGGCGACGAACAAGAAACACAAATCCCGGAGACAAACAAACACATATACCGACGACTTAGCGACGAACATCGACGAACAAGAAACACAAATCCCGGAGACAAACAAACACATATACCGACGACGTACCGACGACCAGCGACGAAACACGTCGTTTGATATGCTTTTACCGACGAAATACCGATTACATTGCGACGCAAAACGTCTCTTCATTCCGTACGACGTGTTTCGTCGCTAAGTCGTCGGTACGTCGTCGGTAAAAGACAGTCCGTCCAGTTCCCCATGCTTACAACTTACGATGTTTTGCGTCGCTAATTCGTCGCTATGTCGTCGCTGATTTCACTATATAGACAGTGGATCAGCGTGTGCCCACAACAACATATAAAACAACTATTTTATAATCCAAAATGGTTCGTACTAAAGCGCAAGCACGACGTGGTGGACGTGGTGGTAGGGCGGCAACACCGCCAACTGAAGTGCCTTCTTCTTCAACTGTTCCTCCCCCACCTCCTCCCCCACCAGAGCCCTCTGAGCCTCGCCGGGATCGACAAATTGTCGAACTCCAAACAGAAGTACGAGATCTGTGGAAAATGTTAGATGAGGTGAGGGCGCATGTCACGGTTCAGGAAGAGCGTCTCGACTACATAGATAAAAGGCAGATGCGGATTAAATCCAAATCTGCACAGTTGAGACGCCAACTGAAGGCGTGTGCGGAGAGTATAGCTTCTCTCTGTTCGGATGACGAACAGTGAGTGGCTACTCTTCGCTATTTAGCTTTTTTTAAATATTTCTTATTATATTTTGTAATTTTTAATTTTTAATTTTATATTAATGAAGTTTGTTTTTTTAATATCGTATTTGTTTTCTTAATAATTATAACACGTGTTTAATCTCTTACGAATCCTGACGACGCACCTGTATACGCGAAATGTGGTTAAGAAAAATTTCTTCCGACTAATTCACCGACTAAACATCAACTATATACAGACGAAACCTAATACAACGACGAAAACCTACTAACTATATATATCTTCGACGAAACTTAATAGAACGACAAAAACCTATTAACCGTATCGTCGAAACCTAACTATATCTTCGACGAAACTTAATAGAACGACAAAAACCTACTAACCGTATCGACGAAAAAAGGGAAAAACTAAATACAATGAGAAGAACGGGCTTCGCGGGTTTTTTTTTAATTTACCGACGCTTTACCGACGCAACAGCGACGGAAAACGTCTCTTCATATTATTCAACGCGTTTCGTCGCTATTCCGTCGCCAAGTTGTCGCTATTCGGCAGTGTCAGTTCAGTTCCCAACGGTTGCATCGTACGATAAACATACGTCGCTAATTCGTCGCTACGTCGTCGCTATAACATGCGAAAGGTCATCACTGCACATTCACTGCACACACTGCACATTCACTGCACATTCCCAACGGTTGACAAATGCGTCGCTATGTCGTCGCTATGTCGTCGCTCATTTCACTATTTATACCCCAAACATCCGCTGTTATACATACACACATAGAACGTTATAAATAATCAAAATATGCCGCGTCGTTTTAAAAGAACCCCAAGGCGTGGTGGACGGGCAAACAGTGCCCCTCCAGAAGGGCCTCCTCCTCAACCACCATCGGTTGAGCGAGAGGGTTCTGTATCTGTCTATGGCCCACCGCCGCATCAGGATGATCAAGAACAAATGCCGGTGCAGGACGCCGACTTCCGTATGCTGATGGCAAACATGCATCAGCAGTCGCGGCAACTGCACTACATGACTAGAAGGCTGCGGAAGATGAAATTTAGATACTACAAGCTCAAGCGCCTTCTCAAAGAGTTTGCGGAGAATGTCGCGGCCACTCTTTCGTCCGATGACGAAGAGTGAACGGCCCATCTCCGCATCTCTTTTTAGATTTTTTTTTTATTTTTTCGTTTGATAATGTAACTTCTTATTATTAAATGAATGAGTATTTTTCCCAATTACCGCTTTCTTTTTCCTTAATCAATACACGTGTTTAATTCTCGATGTATCTGCGACGACACAACGACAAACCGAATTACGAACGGAAAGTAATTCAAAACATTTGCCACATACGGGTTTCATTGACAAAAAAACGACGATACACAACTCCAAGAACTTAGTAAACGACGAATTTATTTTATACTTTTAGCGACACATTTGCGACGACATAGCGACGAAGCGTTATAAACTAAATAGCGACGAACAAAAACACGCAGAATAGCGACGAGACACCGACAAATCATCGACGTAATTCACCTGACTAACTATTTTTCTTTTAGCGACAACGAATTTCATCGTACTTTCGTCGCAATTAGCGACTACATTATTTTGGTCGCAGAGTCGTCGCTATTACCGACGAAACAACGACTATACGTTGTTCGTCGGTGATTTTTCCGTCGGCAAACCACAATTTTTTTGTGGTGCAAGTTTCAACCCTTTTGGACAAGTATAAGTCGTTCAAACATCAAACGTTCTGAGACTAGTGCAGTCTGATTTTCAGACTTGCAAAGGTTGAGACTTTGGGTGTATTTGACCTACTTCCCAAAAGAATTTTCAAAAATTGTTTCAACCCCTTTAAATATAGTGTGTGAAGAGTTATTGGTCAAATTTTCAGATCATTTGGACATTCACACAAATAGGAATTAATTTTTCAAAACCATCTACCGTTTCTGGCAGATTTGCACAATCTGAGTGCCAACGGTTTTTGAAGGGGTTAAAGGTTGAATTTTGATTTGAAAGTTTTAGGGGACCCTCATAACATCTGAAGCTAAGTTCTCTCAAAATTTCATAATTTTTGGAGACCTCTAACCTAGTTTTAAAAACGTTTTAAAACTGATCCTAAAAACAGATTCTGTTTTCAGAACTTGAATTGGTTAGGTTTAAAGAAATTTTAAAAAGCACACTTTCCGCACCATCTATTCAACCCCCCCTTTTAGTGGTGCCTTGCAGATCCTACAGTAATAATTCATTCATGCATTTCATAAGCACGTAGCATTTGAATCATGCATTTGTAAATCACTCAAACTCTTTTTCTCAATATTGTTTTGACATAGCACATTAGCTAGTTTTACCACAGAGAACAAATGACTAAGACTAGACAATTTTATTTTTGTAATTTTAGCTTCATCATAAACAACTAGTCTCAGTCAACCCATTTTCAACAAGAAACTTTATTCATAAAGGATGAAAGAAATCTATCTAATCTTTCCTTCTTAGATTTCTTATTCTTTAATATAGAATGCTTTTATTATACACAAGCAGCATGCTTCACATTTCAACTTCTAGGCCGAATTCTCTTTTCATGAAACTTTAAGTTGAAATGCTAAACAAATTACACATGTTAAAGCATGTATTTAATTGCACACATTAAAACATGTATTTAACGTCATATTTAAATGGGATTAAATACATGTAACTATTTCTTCACAAATCATACAAAACATATTTCTTATGTATTTAGTAGTTTCCTTCATTTTCTCAATAGATTAGCAAGACTCGTGTTCTTGTTTATCATCATGCATAATACATGAAACGATTTCACATAAACTAGATGCAAATCTATTAAGACTCATAAATCACATGTGCAACACAAAACAAACATTAAAACCCTTGTTTGATAGAAAATCAGATATCATTCCTACATGTGTAAGAATATCACACATATTGTCAACTCCTTTTATAGACAAAGTTAACTTTAAGTGCACCTACTACTATCCAAAATCTTGGATTTCTAGTGCATCATTAAAGAAACTAAGCTACCTCTCTACTGGTTGTAATAAACTTGATAGATATAATCTATCATCCTTTCCGAGGAACTATCAACAAAATTACCTCATAGAAGACTGTTGAGATCTCCTTATCCTCTATCATGTTGATACTCTAAGCAACTTCTCCTGTTCATCTTTCACTAACGATCATGTTGGTAATTTCCTTGTTTCTTTGTATCCTTGAGCTTTCTCTGGTTGACACCAAATAAACTCTATTCTTGTAATATTTGTTTCCATGTGTATGACGCTATATCCACCTTGTTAGCCTTCATCTTCCATCATAGTATAGGAGTTGCCTGTCCATGTCCTCCTATGGAGTTTCTTCGGTTGACGTCAAGCATGAAGACAAATGAATGGCATCCACCCCACAAGCCGACGGAAATTGAAATAATATCACATTCATTCCATTATGAAAATAATGATTTTCTAAGATATTTTCATCAATGATTCAACCCCCACACTTTGCTGGAAATGAGATTGAAGAATGACAAAGGAACAACATAGACTTCTTTGTAAAACTTGTTTCTTTGTGTGGATCAAACTTGAACATATTGGAATCCAAGAGCTATTTGGTAACTATATCAACTAGAAAATTGCTTTAAGACTGTTGAAAAATTTGGCTCGATATGGTACCAAACATGAACAAGAGATATTCAAATGAAATCACTTTATAACATGAATTTGATGTTCAATAAAATGACTAAGAACATCATACAAAGGGGATCTGGTATTTGAAGAATATGATTGGATTTGGTGACGATAAACATATGCAACCAACAACAATGTGATAGTCAAAGATGGTGGAATGAAAAAATCAACAATATTATGACGCTTGACAAAAGGACAAATAGAAGAATAAAGCCAAGACGAGTCTCGAGATGTCTGTGAACATAAAGAAATTTTGCCTTTACCATTGAGCAAGGTGAACTTCAGACAAATGCTTTCCAATATATTACAGCTTACTTCCATTTGGTTGCTCTCTAAGAGAAAGTTTGAACTTGCCCGTAAAAGTGATTGTTGTTAGAGGAAAGAAGAGAAGAAGAAGAAAGAATAAATTTCCTGCAGAAATTCTCTAAGGTTTCATCAAACTTCAAATGTTTTTCCCATCATCTCTTTAACATGTCAAAGCCTTTTTTATATAGGCTTCAAATGGTTAATTACCACCTTAAAGACACCTTTCTACAGAGAATTTAACCTTCAAAGTTGTTTGGTAATTGTTGGTTATCATTCTAATTGAAAGGAGATCTCATATGGTGCATGAGTTGTATCTTTTATGAACATACGCACACTTTAGGCACCTTACGTAGGCGTTTGAAGTATTTTGGAAGCTTGCTGAAACACTTCGAACGCCTATATCAGGCGCTTCATGTCACTTCGAACGGCGTTCGAAGTGTTCTGGAAGTGTTCCAGAATACTTCGAACGCCTACATTAGACGCTTCATGTGTTTGGAATGCTCTCATTTCCTTCCATTGTTAATAAAACACTCCAAACTTCACCCAATCTCTTATCAATTGAATACATAACATTATATAAGGTTGGATCACACGATTTAAAGTACTTTTAAGTACTTTTCCAATAATATGTACAATACCATGATAAGGGCCTACACAACAAGCTCAACTCCAGATTACGCTTTTACCCTGTTTCTGAAATTGTTGTATGATGATTCTTTCAACATTTTTGCTGATAAATACACTTTCACTTTTATTCTCAAAGCTTTTGCTGTTCATTGTAGTTTTAAATTAGGCCAGCAAAATCATGGTCTGGCTACGAAAAGGGGCATTGTTTTTGTCTTGTGTTTATGCAACACCCGTTTAGTGTATGCCAAATGTGGGATTTTTTAAAGAAGCATGTGTATTGCTTGGTAGAATGGCTGTGAAGGATGTTGACACTTGGAATGCTGTATTAAGCGTTTATGCTGAAAAGGGACCAATGGAATCGGCTCATGGCTTGTTTTATGAAATGCCTATTAAGAATTTGGAGTCTTGGAACTTTTTGCTCTGTGGGTATGAGGCAATGAAAGTGTTTGATGAAATGATAAGTAATGATGTTGTTTCTGTTGGAGAAATAAAATGGGAAAAGATTGGATTGCAAGTGGGTTTATCAAAAGTTGACAACCACCGTACTTTGAGCTTAATTATGATTAGTGTTCGTTAATCAAAAAAACGGAAACTAAAAATTTCTAAATTATCTACGTAACGAGTAGATGATTTTAGGCTTTTGAATCACTCGATTCCGATACCGGGTGAATGAAAAATTAATGCTCAAAGTTGGAGTAAAATTGGTGGAAATTAGAAAAATTGGTGATGTGGCCTCTTGAGGAGTGAACACATCACCAATTTGCTTGTATACCACGTTGCCCACTTGAGAGAGAAAGGCCACCATATAAGGTTCAAGTTGGAGCTTTCTAAAATGTGCCATTGGGCATGAGAAGTTTTCTGACGGAGTCAGGACGCAGCTCAGGCAAGGTTCACCACACACGCGCGCCGTCGCCCGGCCGGCCGGCTCGGCTCGGCTCGTGCTCGTGGCTCGCCCACCCGGTTCTTATCTTTTTGGATAAATTTTCTTTTAAATTTTTCCAGAAAAATAATTACTTGATCCTACGGTCTACGATTTATCTGCGATGATCTAACGCTCCAGATCAAGTCTGAACCGTAGCGGTGATCCAACGCTCCAGATTTGATCCTGCGGTTCAGCGCGGTTGCCGATCCAACGCTTCAGATTTGATCTTATCTTCGGTTTACTGATCCAATGGCCTACGTTTGTTCAGACAAGGATTACGATCTAACGGTGGAGATCGTAACTGTTTTGATCCAACGGTCCAGATTTGTTCTTACCATAAACCTCCTTTAACCTCCTTCAACCACCCTCCATCTATATATTGTCACCATGCATGCATACGAAAATTACACTGTTCTAACAGTACTGCGATCCTTTTTCTTAAAGCATTCTGCATTGCATTTCATCACGATACAGTCAACTCGAGAAATCAGTACACCTTTAACAGGTTCGTCGAAGTTCTTACGCTGTAGTGCCGCCCGTATGAACTGAAACCGTTGTATCCTGGGAGCCGTTTGTTCCATCCGGTTGGGCACAGTATACCGGAGCAATTCGTCTTAAGGACAGAGTCCTTACACTCGCCTCGGTTTTGTTTGCGTTTTGTTGTCAATTTACTCACACGCACACAGTGCACTTGTTCTGATTACAGGAATATCAAGTTAACAATCTTAAGACGAATTGTTTGATATATATTGTAATCTTTTTTGGTTCTCTCGTTGCGTTTACTGCGTCTGTTTGTACGAAACTAATCGGTTTCTGCTTCTGTTTTCTGTACTGCCTTTAACAGAAACTGAAAGTTCCAACTCGTTCAACAGTGTGCATCTGGGCATTTCTGAGGAACAGAACAATGCTGTTCCTGTTGCACCCGCTGCTCCAGTCACTGCTCCTGTTCCTGCTGTTGGACAGGTTGAAAAGCCAGAGAAGTTTGGAGGAAGTTACTTCAAACGATGGCAGCAGAAGATGTTGTTCTTCTTGACCACGTTGGGTTTGGCTAAAATGCTGACTGAGGATCCTCCGGAGGTGGTGCCGGTGGAAGACCAGAATGTGAACATGCAAAACAATCTGATTGCTGAAGCGTGGAGTTACAGCAATTATGTTTGTTTGAGTCACATTTTAAGTTGTTTGGATAATTCATTGTATGGATTGTATTCTACTTATAAAACTGCGAAATCCTTATGGCAGGCGTTAGACAAGAAGTACCGCACTGAGGATGCCGGTACTAAGAAATTTATTATTGGAAAATTTCTTGATTTTCAGATGACAGATTCCAGGACTGTTGTTTCTCAGATTGAGGAACTTCAGATGCTTGTTGCTGAGATGAAAGAGGAGGGTATGACCCTCAGTGAATTTTTTCTTGTTGCTGCTGTGATTGAGAAGCTTCCTCTTTCGTGGAGGGAATTCTGAAGCTATCTCAAGCACAAGAGAAAGGAAATGTCTTTGGAAGACTTGATTGTTCGACTCCGTATAGAGGAAGACAATCGAAGGGCAGACAAGAAGCCGTCTTCCAGTTCTGGCCATGCAAAAGCTCATGTGGCAGAGGCGTCGAAAAAGAAGAGAGGAAATTCTGTCGTAGTGAACGCGAAGGGCAAGAAGGTTGCCAAAAAGTTCACTGGAAAATGTTACAATTGTGGAATTCAAGGGCATCGTAGTGTTGACTGCAGGAAGCCCAAGAAAAGGCAAGAGAAAGCCAAAGCCAACCTTGTAAGTGCAATGGATGATTTGGACTTGTGTGCTGTTGTTTCTGAATGTAATGCTGTAGGTAATCCTAGCCAGTGCTGGGTGGACACTGGCGCCACTAGACACGTTTGTGCAAACAGGGGAATGTTCAAGGAATATTCTCCTGCGAAAGACAATGAAAGGCTGTACATGGGAAACATAGATAGCTCGAAGATTGAAGGTTCGTGCAAAGTGATTCTGAAGATGACCTCCGGAAAAGAATTGACATTGCAGGATGTGCTGCATGTTCCCGACATTCGCAAGAAATTAGTCTCTGGTGCTTTACTAGTCAGGCATGGATTTAGGCTAGTATTTGATTGTAACAAATGTATTCTGACTAAGAATGGTGTATTTCTAGAGAAGGGGTACCTGATGGACAATATGTTTAAACTTAGTGTTATAACTATTGTACCAACGAAGACTACGCCTCATGAGGCTAATAAGACTGCTTCTACTTCCGCTTACATGCTTGAGTCTTCATGTTTATGGCGTTTACGTTTGGGTCATGTTAATTATAAGTCATTAGAAAGAATGATTAATCTCGACTTATTACCCAAACTAAGTTTCAATAATGAAAAGTGCCAAGTTTGTGTTGAAGCAAAAATGGCTAAGTTACCATTTCCTTCAATCAAAAGAAACACTGAAGTGTTAGATTTAATTCACACAGATGTTTGTGATTTAAAGTTTGTGCAAACAAGAAGCGGTAAAAAGTACTTTGTGACTTTTATTGACGATTGCACTCGATACTGTTACGTTTATTTGCTAAGTAGCAAAGATGAGGCCTTAGATGCTTTTAAAGATTATAAAAATGAAGTTGAGAATCAACTTAGCAAACGAATTAAGTCAATTCATAGTGATAGAGGTGGCGAATATGATGCACCGTTCAATGAATTCTGTTCAGAACATGGCATTATCCATCAAACGACTGCACCATATTCACCTCAATCGAATGGTATTGCTGAACGCAAAAACCGTACTCTGAAAGAGATGATGAATGCTATGTTGATAAGTTCGGGCTTACCGCAGAACTTGTGGGGGGAAGCAATTCTCTCCGCCAACGTCATTTTAAATAGAATACCACCAAAGAAGATGGATGAGACCCCATACGAGCTTTGGAAAGGCCATAAGTCTAGTTACAAATACTTGAAAGTGTGGGGGTGTCTGGCAAAGGTTGCAGTACCCAAACCAAGACAAGTTAGAATTGGGCCTAAAACAATTGATTGCATATTCATAGGATATGCAACTAACAGTAGTGCATATCGATTCTTGGTGCACAAGTCCGACATTCCTGACATACATGAGAATTTTGTCATGGAATCAAGAAATACAGTGTTCTTTGAAGATGTCTTTCTAAAGAAAGACGAAAACAGCGAAGAAGCAAGCACTAGTAAGCGAGTGCGTGAGACGACTCCTCAAGAAAGTGAGGAACTGCGACAAAGAAAACGAACTAGAATACCTACATCTTTTGGACCAGATTTTCTAACATACTTGGTAGAAAACGATCCAAGAACGTTTTCAGAGGCGATGTCAACTCCAGAAGCTCCCTTCTGGAAGGAGGCAGTAAACAGTGAGATATAATCAATTTTTCAAAATCACACGTGGGAGCTGGTAGATCTTCCTCAAGGGAGTAAACAACTTGGATGCAAGTGGATTTTTAAGAAAAAACTCAAAGAGGATGGATCCATTGATAAGTACAAGGCCCGGTTGGTAGCTAAGGGCTATCGACAAAAGGAAGGTTTTGACTTCTTTGACACTTATTCACCAGTAACTAGGATTACTTCCATAAGAATGCTAGTTCCTATTGCTGCAGTCTACGACCTAGAGATCCATCAAATGGATGTAAAGACTGCCTTCTTGAATGGCGAGCTGGAAGAAGAGATTTATATGGAACAGCCTGAAGGGTTTACTGTCCCAGGACAAGAAAAGAAAGTTTGTAGACTTGTTAAGTCTTTGTACGGACTTAAACAAGCACCAAAGCAGTGGCATTTGAAGTTTGATCAAGCCATGATGTCAAACGGTTTCAGGATCAATGAATGTGACAAGTGTGTTTACATCAAAAACACACCAAACGCCTATGTGATAGTATGTCTCTATGTAGATGATATGCTAATCATGGGTAATACACACGACATCATCTTGAATACCAAGAAGATGTTAACAAGAAATTTTGACATGAAAGACATGGGGGTCACCAATGTTATTCTAGGAATTAAAATTTCTAGGGTAGCTGAAGGATTGGTCATGTCTCAAAGTCACTACATTGAGTCTGTTCTTAAACGATTCAATATGCTTGATGTAAAACCAGTAAACACCCCACTGGACTTAATTATACACTTGAGGAAGAACCGAGGTGAACCTGTAGCTCAATTAAAGTATTCACAAGTCATTGGGAGTCTGATGTACATAACAAACTGTACAAGACCTGACTTGGCTTGTTCAGTAAACAAATTGAGTAGGTTCACCAGTAATCCAAGTGACGAACATTGGAAAGCTCTAAATAGAGTGATGAGATATCTGAAATACACAATGAACCTTGGATTACAGTACACAAGATATCCAGCAGTATTGGAAGAATATTGCGACGCAAACTGGATATCAGATTGTAAGGATTCTAAATCCACCAGTGGATACTTATTCACTGTAGGTGGTGGTGCTGTGTCATGAAAGTCTACAAAACAGACATGCATAGCTTGGTCAACTATGGAAGCTGAGTTTATAGCACTCGATAAAGCTGGGGAAGAAGCTGAATGGCTTCGAAATTTCCTAGAAGACATTCCATGCTGGCCTAAGCCAATCGCTCCTATCAGCATACATTGTGACAGTCAGTCAGCTATAGGACGAGCTCAAAGCAGCATCTATAATGGTAAGTCACGACACATACGTCGGAGACATAATACCATTAAGTAGTTGATCTCTAATGGCGTGATTTCCATTGATTACATAAAATCAAAGGAGAATCTTGCGGATCCGCTTACAAAAGCTTTGCCTAGAGATCAAATGTCAAAGTTGACAAACGGAATGTGACTTAAGCCTACAAAGCATGAATCTTTGTAACGGTAACCCAACCTTGTTGACTGGAGATCCCAGAATCTTGGTTCAATGGGAAAACTAAGTTACGAGGATTCAGTTAGCTCTTACTCATTTCGTTAAACAAAAGTGCTGTCTGCAGAGAACCGTTAGGTTAAGCTAATGCTTTTAATGATGTCCTATATCTTGATAAATCAAGTGGGGTATGGCAGAATACTCTTGATAGGAATCACCTATGTAAGTGTGAAGTGGGGCCGCTTCTATGAGAATTCTGATAGGCAAGAATTCTCTAAAAACACTTTCTAAAACCAGGGTTGTTCATGGCGATAATGAACACAACCATGAGAACCAAAAGAGGTGTTAAAGGAAATGTTGTGTGAGTATCATTGTCTAGGTTCATAGTAAAGGCTGATAGTTCAAGACATCAGGTCACTACCCAGCTGAGTGGATCCGATGGTACATCACTAAGAAAGGTTCAAGGCCAGAAGCTACCTCTTCTAATGCAACATTTCTTTGTCTGATTTCTCGATAGAGTCTGCATTCACATTTGCATTAATTTTCATTCATGTGGGGGATTGTTGGAGAAATAAAATGGGAAAAGATTGGATTGCAAGTGGGTTTGTCAAAAGTTGACAACCACCATACTTTGAGCTTAATTATGATTAGTGTTCGTTAATCAAAAAATAGAAACTAAAAATTTCTAAATTATCTACGTAACGAGTAGATGATTTTAGGCTTTTGAATCACTCAATTCCGATACCGGGTGAATGAAACATTAATGCTCAAAGTTAGAGTAAAATTGGTGGAAATTAGAAAAATTGGTATGTGGCCTCTTGAGGAGTGAACACATCACCAATTTGCTTGTATACCACATTGCCTACTTGAGAGAGAAAAGCCACCATATAAGGTTCAAGTAGGAGCTTTCTAAAATGTGCCCTTGGGCATGAGAAGTTTTCTGACGGAGTCAGGACGCAGCTCAGGCAAGGTTCACCACACACGCGCGCGCGCCGCCGCCGCCTGTCTGGCCGGCCGGCTCGGCTCGGCTCGTGCTCGGGCTCGTGGCTCGTGGCTCGCCCGCCCGGTTCTTATCTTTTTGGATAAATTTTCTTTTAAATTTTTCCAGGAAAATAATTACTTGATCCTACGGTCTACAATTTATCTACGATGATCCAACGCTCCAGATCAAGTCTGAACCGTAGCGGTGATCCAACGCTCCAGATTTGATCCTGCGGTTTGCTAATCTGATCCTGCGGTTCAGCGCGGTTGCTGATCCAACGCTCCAGATTTGATCTTATCTTCGGTTTACTGATCCAATGGCCTACGTTTGTTCAGACAAGGATTACGATCTAATGGTGGAGATCGTAATTGTTTTGATCCAACGGTCCAGATTTGTTCTTACCATAAACCTCCTTCAACCTCCTTCAACCACCCTCCATCTATATATTGTCACCATGCATGCATACGAATATTACACTGTTCTAACAGTACCGCGATCCTTTTTCTTAAAGCATTCTGCATTGTATTTCATCACGATACAGTCAACTCGATAAATCAGTACACCTTTAACAGGTTCGTCGAAGTTCTTACGCTGTAGTGCCGCCCGTATGAACTGAAACCGTTGTATCCTGAGAGACGTTTGTTCCATCCGGTTGGACACAGTATACCGGAGCAATTCGTCTTAAGGACAGAGTCCTTACACTCGCCTCGGTTTTGTTTGCGTTTTGTTGTCAATTTACTCACATGCACACAGTGCACTTGTTCTGATTATAGGAATATCAAGTTAACAGTTTCTTGGAATGCAATGATCACGGTATATTCGAAAGCGGGTAGGCATAGCGATGTCTTGAAACTGTTTGATGATGTGCAGAGGGCAAGAGTGAAGCCGGATAGTTGTACACCAGTGAGTTTGTTGTCTGCTTGTGCTGGTGGTGGAGCTCTGAATCAAGGAGAGTGGCTACACTCTTACATTGACAGAAACAGGATAGAGGTTCAGGGGTTCTTAGCTATTGCTCTCATTGATATGTATTGCAAGTGTGGTTAAATTGAGCAGGCGAGAATAGTGTTTGATGACGCCTCAAGAAAGGATAGTAGTACATGGAATGCAATGATTGCTGGTTTAAGCTTTCATGGTCTAGGAGAGAGTGCTATGCAAAGTTTCTCTGAAATGGTTACCAGCTTGTTAAGCCTAACGAGATTACTTTCATAAGTCTCTTGTCTGCATGCAGCAGATCAGGTTTGTGAACTGATTGTTGCACCGTCTTTGATCTTATGCTTTCAGTGTATGGAATTGACCCATCAGTTGAGCATTACGGATATATGGTGGACTTGATTGGGAAAGTATGGGTTGTTAAATGAAGCTGTAAAACTTATGAGCCAAATGTCAGAAGAAGTGCCTGCTCTTTGGGAATCACTTCTAATTGCTTGCAGAAATCTTGGAAATAATGTTGATCTGGCCCAAGAAATCGCTAAGAAGTTTTAGAGGTGGATCCTAAAGATATGTAAGAAGTAGACATCCTTCATGAGTGTTATGTTGAGATTTGAGGGGTATCTTCCGCAAATGGCATAAAAGCAGAACTTCAGGGAAGGTCAGATACATTTTGAGTTTAGAAATCTCTAACAATTGAATCAACTAATGTGCCTTTCTATTTTGAGAAACATTGAATGATATACATGAGACAAATACTACGACAACAACAATATCATTACCCCATTGCCCTAGAGGCTTCCGCCTATAGCGGGATATGGAGGGTCGGATGTATACAACCATACCCATGTGTTAGAAACACAGACAGTTTGTTTCCTGATACCCCGTATTGCAAATTGCGTCAATCTTTGTCGATGAATAACTACTTCACAATATAAGAAGCGCATCCAATTTAGTGAGTCAATGTGCTTTATTCCATCATATTCCAAAGTCAATGAATAGTGTATCATTGACTCCATTGAAAACAATATACATTAGACAAATGGACCTGTCAATCCAATCCAAGATGTTTTCCTCCTCTGGCCACCACGTCGCCTTTTCATTTCCATCTTCTCTATAATCCTTTTTTCCATTTGCAAATTCCAAACCATCATTGTTTCAGAGGCGATATATACTTAGGAGTTAATTTATTCACTGCCCCTTTATATAGAATCAATGTCCCATTAATTAGTATCAAATACAATAAAAACACCATGACTGTTCCCATTACTTGGACCATTTTGGTTGAAATACGTGGAAGATTGGCATTTGTGTTGAATTTGTTGACAATGAACCTGTTTAATTTTGTTTGTTATAGAATTCTGATTTTCAGCAGCATTCGACTTATTATCACAACAGAATTATGCAAACTTCTTGATAACATAATCTATAATTTTAAGTTTAGACCTCTTCTTACTGGAACCACCACTCCCCCAAAGCTATATTTGGAACCATTTCTATCTCCGTTCCTTGGTCTTTTCTTTCCAAAATATATAATTTCGAGTATAGACTTCTTCCTTCCTGCAACCACTACTCCTTCAAATCCATATTTTGGACCACTTCTATTTCTTTTCTTCGGTCTTTTCTTTCCATAATGTACCTTTTCAATGAAGGCAAACATTAGAGCAACTGATAAAGTTGTTGCTTTGTGACCTTGAGGTCACAGGTTCGAGCCTCGGAAGCAGCCTCTTGCACAAAGTATAAAGAAATGCTACGTACAGCAGATCGCAAAGCGATCCGTCCTCCCTCCAGACCCTGAGCAAACGCGGAAGAGAACGCCATTTTAATATACCTCTTCAGTATCATTCTTTTCTTGAATTTCCTGTCTGAAATTAAGAGCCCTTCTACACTTCTTGTCGAATTGTGAGGTAGTTCCAATTGTTTCATCCTTTACATAGTCATTTACACATCCAGTACAACTGTACAAGGTATAGGTTTGGTTTCTTGAGATGTGCTTTGTTCATCAGAAACTAGTTTCCGTTTTGAAGTTGAATCTGTGGGCTTTGTACTTTGAGTCCTAAAACCGAACATGTCTCCTACGTAGGTGTCTTTAATACATCATCTGCAGACATAGTATTCCTCTCAACATCGCCTTATGATTTCCTTCCACTCGTCCTTGGCTTTTCAGTCATTTTGGTTTGTTGCTATTGTATATCTTTGGCAAAATGTACTTGTTCCTCTGGGAATATGAGGAGCCATTTCAATCTTCCCCTCCCTTAGCTTCTCGTTGCAATTTGACTTCGTAAACTCTACGTAGACAATATTTTCATCCTCCACTCAAACTTTCTTATTTTTGAAAGATGATTGATCATTATCTAGACTGTGCAGGACTGGTCCTCAAAACTATAGGATATGAGGTTGCATCAAGAAATGGAAACCACTTCATCCTAGAACCCTTTCTTCCTTTGCCTCGTTTTTTCACCATCATGATCTTTGGTGCTCCAATTAATAGCAATTTTCATGCCGCAACCACCCTTGTTCAGTACTGACCGGACATATGTTTTTAGAACGTGCTCGTTTTCCCATGTCAATTTTTTTTTATTAAAATTTGATTATCATCAGCAAAAAAATAAATAAATGCGAATTCTAGGCCCATTATTCCCAATTTTTATGCCTTCAGTAAGTCCACAAGCTTCAACATTTATAAGTAGGTTTTGACTTTTGATAAACACGCATTGTTCTACCTACAGGTGTCTTTCACATTCTTGCATCCGGATGACAAATCTCCAAGGCCTCACCTTTGTTATGTATCTTCGGACCTCCAAACAAAAAAAAAATTTTCGATCCATTAGCTTCCTATGTTTTTCACAAAATTCGTAGAGGGGTAACTGTCTGATGTATGCAACCTTATCTTACACTTTATGAAAGACGCTATTTCCTCACCTCCAAATCAACAAGGCTTAAATGGGCCAAACTTTCTTTCAGCTTATAAAGTATATTGTGTTTTTTTAATTTGAAAGATATAAAATTGTCTCAAACGAATGTTATAACTAAGGATTCAAAATGTTTGTCGTGTGTTCTTCTCCCATCCCTTCCCCTCTCTCACTCAAACCCAATTCATTTTAAAACTTTACCTTTTTTTGAAAAAATATACTATCACACGCATGTAGGATTCAAGCCCTTATTTTCACTAAGAGTGCAATAGCCTTTGCTATTACGTACGCTAGTTGAAATTTCTGTTTAAGACTTATACATGATGCAACATAAGTCAAGTTAAATCTGATAAAGTGAAAATGTATTCTTACTGATTGTTAGTAGTTGATTTCCACTAATTTATTTTCTTTTGGTCTTGTGGATGTTTGTCTTGTCTTGCGTCACAAATTTAACCAAGATAAATTTTGCTTTCCCAAAAAAAGCGATAAAATTTCGCCGAAAATAAATGTCTTAATGAACTAGCAACTTTCAACGTGACGAACAAAGGCGTCCTTTTCTTTATGTTCTGCTAAAGTTAACATAAAATAAAGTTAACTATATCAAGTTCTCACAATTTCCTCATCAACGCATATGAACATTCTGATCTCTCTCTCTTTTTCTTTTTGCGAATTTTCGAATAGCATCAACTTCAATTACAATTGAATCGCATATGATCGCAGACGCATCAATTGAGATGCTCTGTCTATGAAAGTAAACAAATGAGAACGGAGAAGAAGAGAGAAAAACTGTGTAGAAGAAGCAAGAACAAGAAGATTAACTGCCAAATGAATCCGGTAACTTCATTATAAACATCATCAAACAGTTTATATGGAGCACATGATTTACCAGAAAAACTACCTAGTGAAATTACAAGAATGTCCTTACTAACTGTCAGTATAACGTAAAAAATAAAAAGGCAAAGTCGCCATTTCTCCAGTCTTTAAAATATCACGCCATTCTCCTTTTCTTCTTCCTCATTCCTGCGTTGCAACTGGTTACTGCCCATGTGAAGTGACTTAGCATCACCTCCAGCAATTGATCCTGCCCCATAAGTGATCAACTTCGTGTATTAAGCATCTTATTTAACGTCTCCATTCATTAGTTCACTGATCATCAATCTGAGCTTCCTCATCACGCTACCTGTTCGTGAGTGTCAACACTTAGCAATCCGTTGACAACCCCCCCTCAAGCTGTGCTTGCTGTATATGTTATGAGTCTAAAGCATACTTAAGAGTTCAAGCATACGTCTACTGTCCAATGCCTTAGTAAACAAATCAGCAAGTTGCAACTTCACCACTTGATTTTGCACTTTCTCCCTCACTATGTGACAATCAATTTCAATATGCTTCGTACGCTCATGGAAGACAGGATTCTCTGCAATATGAAGAGCACTCTTGCTGTAATAAAACATATCTATTGGATGTTGATCCTTAAGTCCCAAATCCTTTGCTAGGTATAGTAGCCACTGAATCTCACACACAGCTGAAGCCATTGCACTGTATTCTGCTTCAGCAGATGACTTTGATACAATGGTCTATTTCTTAGACTTCCATGATACCAAAGCATCTCCCAAAAACACATAATATCCTGATACAGACCTCCTTGTCTCATGGCACCCAGCCCAGTCAGAGTCCACAAATGCCTTCAACTTCAATTCACCTGAGCTGGGAAACAGAAGTCCCTGTCCAACTGATCCCTTCAGCTACCTTAAAATCCTATGTGCAACTTTTAGGTGATTAGTTGTAGGGCAATCTAAAAACTGGCTCAACTGTTGCACCCCAAACGAAATGTCAGGTCTTGTAATCGTGAGGTAAATCAGCTTACCCACATGTCTCCTGTAGGAAGCCACATCTCCATATTGCTCAGAATCATTGGGCATCAATCTTAAGTGACTCTCCATTGGACTAATTATTGGCACCCTAAGAACCCAGACTCCTCTAGTAATTCCAGTGCATACTTCCTTTGATTGATCAATATGCATTTGTGTGACCTTGCTACCTCTATGCCAAGGAAGTATTTCAACTCACCAAGATTCTTAATCTTGAATTTGCTATGCGATGCCCCTTTTATGTGTTCAATTGCCTCCAGACTGTCACAAGCCACTATCAGATCATCTACATATGCCAGCAGCACCAACAATGAATCTCATGTCCTTTTTGTAAATAGAGTGTAATCATTCTTGGATTGTGTGAAACCCTCTGATATCAAAAAGGTTGTCAATTTAGCATTCCATTCTCTACTAGTCTGTTTTAACCCATATAGAGACTTTTATAATTAGCACACCAATCCTTCTTGTGCTAACAAGATACCAGGGGAGGGAGCATATATATCTCTTCATGTAATTCACCGTGTAAGAATGCACTGTTTACATCCAATTGATGTACATACCATATGTGCCTAGCTGCCAAGGCAAGGATCATCCTAACAATGCTCATCTTTGCAACTGGGGAGAATGTGTCTTGATAATCCACCCCCAGTTGTTGTGTGTAGCCCTTTGCCACTAACCTTGCTTTATATCTCTCCACTGAACCATCTAGTTTATGCTTCACCTTATATACCCATTTGCATCCAATGGGTTTCTTTCCTGTTGGCAGCTCTGTTAATAGCCATGTTTTGTTATCCTCCAATGTAGATATCTCAGCCTCCATAGCCTTCTGTCATTCAACAGATTCAGCTGCTTCTGCATAAGTTTTAGGCTCTGTACATACACTAACATTCAATGAATATGTTTTGAATTTTGGTGTTAACAGATCAAGAGTGAAGTATGTTGAGAAAAAGAGTTTTAGTGATTTACAAATTACGTGATTTAAATACTACGTGTTTAAGAAATGCATGACAAAATTTATTACTTAACACGTTTTTGTGATATACATGCCTTATATACTTTATATATAATATTGCCGTACTAACAAGCCATGAAGCTTTAAAGCTTACCTCAAATGGCAAACATTTGTTATGTTTGAACTATATTCAGGTGCCACCATTAATGAACTAAAATAGTTCATCAAGTGAAGTACTTAAGTTAATGAACTAACTAGTTCATTAAATGGAGATATATTTGGAGAAGACATGATGGCAACAAATTGAGACATAGAAAGTCTCCTCTCCATTTGATATACATGTTTTTATATATGTTACGACCCGAGATTCTGGGTTAGTGAAAATGATGAAAATAGAACACAAATGCGATGTCGATAAGATTTTCTGTGGAATTTAAAATTTTATTTAGAATTAATAAAGACGTCGATATTAAATATCGGAGTTAGAAACACTTAGAAAAATAACCGTAAGATAAGTTAACGGATATAACGAGACTGGATGAGACTAGCTAATGACTGTATCGAACATACAAAGTATTTAAATAAATTAGTCAGTAGCAACATAAGTCGATAAATATAAATCAAACCAAATAAAAATACTCGATACGATAACTTCAATACACACTTTTATCACATTTTATTCCGCTTTATAAGACATATCAATAAAGGACAAATCCCTTCCCTCTTTCCTACCCCATGGCCGCCCCCCATCTAAAGTCTTACAACCTTTTTTTGTCCCCTTAACATGCTACTACTCTATTTTCAAGAAATACCCCACATTCTTTATATTTTCTTTTCCATTTTTCCCACTTTAACAAAGAAAGTTTATTCTTTTTCCCCACCCAAACCCAGGCATGTTCAAAGAAGAAAAAGGGAAAATGGTCTTGTGATTCTCTTTACCCTACCCATTTTAGTATTATACTCCAACCCATTCATACTTTCTTCACATGCCCACATGACCACATTTTTCTTCCCACTTTCCCTTGAAATTTTCGTATGACACCCCAAGAAAGAGAGAATACTCTCTTAGTTTAATCATTCTGCCCACTCCATCTTTCAAACCTTATCATTTCTTTTACCTTTTTCTACCACTACACTCCATTATTCTTGCTCCTTCAACTCACGTTACCTTCTTCTTCTTGGCCTTATTGTGACCGAAAATTTCAAAGGAAGGACCCTCTTCCTTCCTACTATTATTTCATTTTACTACATCTTACACTTCAACTCAATTCTCCTCTTTCCTTTACAAAAGATAAAATGTTCATCTTCTCCTTCACTCCTCATGGCCGAATCTTACAAGCAAGAGGAAGAATTGTTTTCTTCTTTTCACTTCATCTCATTCTTCACAAAACCATTTACTACAACATCTTCATGCAACCAAGCATCAAGAATACAAAGTAGTTTGGAGTTAGGAACCAAGAATACTCAAGGTAAGGACACTAATTATACTAGAATATCTTTGTCAAATTCTTTATCTTTGTGGTTGCACACTAACCTCTATTTTGGCCTTTGAAAACCGTGGGGTTGCTAAGGTGAGGAGGAGAAGATTATCTTCAAGCCAAGTGGAGAAACCTTCACTTTCATACTAAGGATAAGTGATAAAGGCAAGTATTCTTCCTAGATCCTACATGGTTTTACAAATACTAAGTATTTATGTTCATATCAAAGTTTGGATCATCATGTAGTATTTTCTTAGTTTTGGAAGATCTATGTTTAAGCTATATGTGTATATATATACACGCTATATATATAAACGCATATATGGAATGGTATTGAAGCATATATATGAAACTATATTAGGCCTATACAATTGAAATAAATTGTTTTAGAATAAGTTATATAAGCATATATGTATATGTATATGAATATATGTATAAGTATGAAATAGTATTAGGTTGACATATTTATTTATGTATATACATACACGCCATATCCGTATATACACATATGATTATACATATATACGGTTATATATATATATAATGTTTAAAGTAGGTATATACATATATACATACATACGGTTATACACATACATTTTAACAAATATTGGTTTTATTAAAGAATATAGACATATAGATAAATAATGCAAAAAAAATATAGTCATGTATATTTATTAATATATATAAGATGACCAAATAGCTACATTAAATCATATGGAAAGAAATTGTATAAAGATAATTACACATATCAAATTTACAGTTATAAAATATTTGAGGTGAATGTGATTTTTGAAATATTTATATACACGTATATATGTTAAGATATGAATATGAATAAGTTTTGAATACTATATAATATATATTCTAAAATGATTATATATTTGTATACACACTACAATTTCGGCCATATGGCCTATTATAATAAAATGATTTACTTATATTGTATATATATGTATATGTGTTTAATACATATGATACAAATATGAAAATGACAAGTTTAGAAATAATATAACATATTATGAGAGAAATAGATATATATGTGTATATATATATATTTAGTAAGTAATTTATGGTCAAGAATCTTTTGAGACTAAAAAGGGCTTTTATATATATTATGTACACATACAATTATAATATATACGTTAAAGACATAAAAATGGATAAGTTTTGGATATATTATCTATTATATTATAAAACAAATTTATTTATGTATATAAAAAAAGAATATTGATTTCGGCCATTAAGTCTTGGATGATAGAATGGTATTATTATGTTGTTACATATGTACACATAAGTATATTATATATGTTAAGATATGTAAACGAATAAGTTTAAGATGTTTTGTTAAGGTTACATAAGACAAATTATTTATGTATGCATGGTATATATATGTATTCGGCCATTGGCCAATTAAGGTAAAATGATTTATTTATTTATTATGCAGTATATATATTATATATATGAAGATATGAAAATAAATAAGTTTTGAACATTACATATTATATTATAAAATGATTTTATATATGTATAAACCATATATATATTTTGACCACTAGGCCTAGTATGATACAATGATTTTATTTTATGCTTGTATACATAAGTATAATATATATGTTAAGAGTATGATAAGAATGACCTTATTATGATTTATGTATCTATTTATGAAATATGATAATATATATTTTATTGTGTCTATACACACTTAAAGAACAATCATATGTACTAAAGTATATATTGTATATACATGGAATCATATGCATGTTGAATATGACGTTATGACAAATGATTTTATTTCATGTTAATTGTATTCTATGTGTTAGATATGAATATGTGTAAGTAAAGATATAAGTTATGAAATCCCTAGATGATATGTTGACGGAAATAGGAAGTTTATGCCCTAAGTACTTAAGTTATGATTTATGAAGTCTATGTGTGGACTTGATATTATGGAAGGAGGGTTATGGTATTTCTTTAAGTTATGATAATTAGACTGTAAGTATGTAAGTGATGTTACTAGTGGTAGTATGATAAGATACCCTTATTTGACAGAGTCTCACGTTGCATGAAAACAAGATTTGCAAAGTTATGTTGTCACATCTCATGTTTTGATAATTCATATGCATGTGAATAATAAACGCGAGACGATTGATTCCATCGACACACGATATGTTATGTTATGTTATGTTCATGATTACGATCATGTTATGATCGCCAGTGTGACATTGGTACCGGGGTGGTAGATGTGAGGGGCATATGATTACGTATGTGGCTGAGTGTAACACCGGGTCTGGGACACGGGATCTCTGTCATAGCGCGTCACCGTTGGTACATGTACATATGTTATGATGTTTATGTCGTACATGTATTATATGGGGAATCAATCGGTATGTCGTGTGTTATTATTCTTATAAAAAGTGCTATAGCCAATGATGAAAATGTTATGTCTTCATGTTATGAAAATGTCATGTCATGCAAGTTATGAATATGTCATGTTATGCAAGTTATGAAAATCATGTCATGTTTATGAAAAGTCATGTTATGAACAATCATGTTATGAAAAGCCATGTTTTATGCATCACGTCATGACCATGCTACCATATGTCACCTTCAGAAGATCCTTAAGTTACAATATCATTGATCTTAGTATGAGTCATGAGCTAGGAGCTAAGTATGGACACAATACGATGTTACAGATAAGGTACAACGAGATGTTGATAGGTTATGGTAATGTAGTGTTAAGCATGAGGATGTAGTACATGTAAGATATGTGAGTATAATATAACTTATGGATTAGAAATTAAGTATGGATATGGTATGATGTTACGGATTAAGCAGAATGAGATGCTGTTACGCTATGTATACTTTGAAATCTCCCTTATTTACCTGCTTTTAGTTTGCAGCAGTTTACAGATATGATATGATACTTTACTTGTTAAAAAGGAGACGTGCTTATTATATTCAAAATTTATGGTTATTATGATTTGTCACCCCGTCTCCCCATGTATGATCCACATGTCGTATCTAGTAAGACTACTTGTTGAGCGATTAAAAGTTGGTGGCTATCGCTGATACTTGCCTCATTTATCACTTTCCAGATAACAGGTGTCACTATACAGACTCGTTGAAGATATGCTAGATAGACCATTGATAACGAAGAGCATACTGAGAGATTACTTCGAAGGCATTAAGTTTCGGATTATGATGTATGATAGAAGATTTCGGTAATATAATGATTTGTACAGTTTATGATGTAGTACATTGCATGTCGATTATGATTTGTTTATAATATGATGCTTCCGCTGATCGATTTATTATTCATGTCGACATGTACATGTATAGTATCGACGCCTTGTACTCTATAGAGTAGAGTACGGCGGGTGCACTGAGCCGGAACCCTTGTTTCTGGCGGGGCGCTACAGTTGGTATCAGAGCAAAGGCTCTAGATCCACTGCGGACATATAAGTAAACAACGACATGAACTTAAGCAATGATCTTAGAATTTAAGATATGATCATAGACGTAAGAAACGATCTTAGATGAAAGCGACAGCCTTAGTATAAGAGAAATAGAACGGTATTAGACAGATACGAGAAACCAAAAAGTATAAGTAGGTCGTTTAGGCTTTCCGAAATTTGTACAGGTCAAGTCACTAGAATACCTCAATGCTATTTTCTAGTTAGTGACATAGTAATTATAAACTGTAATTCCCACAATTTTAGGTTTAGCTCTAATTGGGATAATATTTGGAGATAGTGATATAATTTCATAGGCCGATTAAGGTATGATATGTAGTAGAAGTATAAGCAGTGATTTATAAGAATTATGATGATTAGAGATTGACAAATTATTGCACAAATAGTACGCATATAAATAAGACGATGAAATTAGAAATTTTCAGAGTAGGTCAAAGATGTTAGTCACATTAGGGATGTAAATTCATAGTGATAAGAGTACGATTTTATAAATAGAGATAAGGATATAATGAGTCATGTCACATCAGCAGTTAAATTATGAATTTAGAAAGTCCTCGGATTATCTGATTGGAATTAATATGCATAAGTTGAATCAGAGTAAGCATGACTAGATTTAAGTTGATATGATTTAATCGGATAAGGATTAGCGGTTGAGATTGGTAAGTATAAAAGTTACTCTAAAGCGCAAACATGTGAGGTTGTAGAATACCTAAGCGGATTAATAGAAGGTATACGAAAAGAGTAAATTAAGAAATTTTTTATCATAAGTCGGTGGATACTAAGTTGAATTATAAGCGATTAAGAAATGACGCTAGAAATTAAGTGTTTAAATCTTTAAGTGAAAAATCGATACAACCTTAAGTTTCGAGGACGAAACTTTTTATAAGGCGGGAAGAATGTTATGACCCGAGATTCCGGGCTAGTGGAAATGATGAAAATATAACGCAAATGCGATGTCGATAAGATTTTCTGTGGAATTTAAAATTTTATTTAGAATTAATAAAGACGTCGATATTAAATATCGGGGTTAGAAACACTCGGAAAAATACCGTAAGATAACTTAACGGATATAACGAGACTGGATGAGACTAGCTAATGACTGTATCGAACATACAAAGTATTTAAATAAATTAGTCAGTAGCAACATAAGTCGATAAATATAAATCAAACCAAATAAAAACACCCGATACGATAACTTCAATACACACTTTTATCACATTTTATTCCGCTTTACAAGACATATAAATAAAGGACAAATCCCTTCCCTCTTCCCTACCCCATGGCCGCCCCCATCTAAAGTCTTACAACCTTTTTCTTTTGTCCCCTTCACATGCTACTACTCTATTTTCAAGAAATACCCCACATTCTTTATATTTTCTTTTCCATTTTCCCCACTTTAACAAAGAAAATTTATTCTTTTTCCCCACCCAAACCCACGCATGTTCAAAGAAGAAAAAAGGAAAATGGTCTTTTGATTCTCTTTACCCTACCCATTTTAGTATTATACTCCAACCCATTCTTACTTTCTTCACATGCCCACATGACCACATTTCTCTTTCCACTTTCCCTTGAAATTTTCGTATGACACCCCAGGAAAGAGAATACTCTCTTAGTTTAATCATTCTACCCACTCCATCTTTCAAACCTTATCATTTCTTTTACCTTTTTCTACCACTACACTCCATTATTCTTGCTCCTTCAATTCACGTTACCTTCTTCTTCTTGGCCTTATTGTGACCGAAAATTTCAAAGGAAGGACCCTCTTCCTTCCTACTATTATTTTATTTTACTACATCTTACACTTCAACTCAATTCTCCTCTTTCCTTTACAAAAGATAAGATGTTCATCTTCTCCTTCACTCCTCATGGCCGAATCCTACAAGCAAGAGGAAGAATTGTTTTTTTCTTTTCACTTCATCTCATTCTTCACAAAACCATTTACTACAACATCTTCATACAACCAAGCATCAAGAATACAAAGTAGTTTGGAGTTAGGAACCAAGAATACTCAAGGTAAGGACACTAATTATACTAGAATATCTTTGTCAAATTCTTCATCTTTGTGGCTGCACACTAACCTCTATTTTGGCCTTTCAAAACAGTGGGTTTGCTAAGGTGAGGAAGAGAAGATTGTCTTCAAGCCAAGTGGAGAAACCTTCACTTTCATACTAAGGTTAAGTGATAAAGGCAAGTATTCTTCCTAGATCCTACATGGTTTTACATATACTAAGTATTTATGTTCATATCAAAGTTTGGATCATCATGTAGTATTTTCTTAGTTTTGGAAGATCTATGTTTAAGCTATATGTGTATATATATACACGCTATATATATATAAATGCATATATGGAATGGTATTGAAGAATATATATGAAACTATATTAGGCCTATACAATTGAAATAAATTGTTTTAGAATAAGTTATATAAGCATATATGTATATGTATATGAATATATGTATAAGTATGAAATAGTATTAGGTTGACATATTTATATATGTATATACATACACGCCATATCCGTATATACACATATGGTTATACACATATACAGATTATACATATATATGGTTATATATATATAAAAAATGTTTAGAGTAGGTATATACATATATACATACATACGGTTATACACATACATTTTAACAAATATTGGTTTTATTAAAGAATATAGACATATAGATAAATAATGTAAAAAAATATAGTCATGTATATTTATTAATATATATAAGATGACCAAATAGCTACATTAAATCATATGGAAAGAAATTGTATAAAGATAATTACACATATCAAATTTACAGTTATAAAATATTTGAGGTGAATGTGATTTTTGAAATATTTATATACACGTATATATGTTAAGATATGAATATGAATAAGTTTTGAATACTATATAATATATATATTCTAAAATGATTATATATGTGTATACACACTACAATTTCGGCCATATGGCCTATTATAATAAAATGATTTACTTATATTGTATATATATGTATATGTGTATAATACATATGATACAAATATGAAAATGACAAGTTTTAGAAATAAATAAGTTTTGAATACTATATAATATATATATTCTAAAATGATTATATATGTGTATACACACTACAATTTTGGCCATATGGCCTATTATAATAAAATGATTTACTTATATTGTATATATGTATATGTGTATAATACATATGATACAAATATGAAAATGACAAGTTTAGAAATAATATAACATATTATAAGAGAAATAGATATATATGTATATATATATTTAGTATGTAATTTACGGTCAAGAATCTTTTGAGACTAAAAAGGGCTTTTATATATATTATGTACACATACAATTATAATATATACGTTAAAGACATAAAAATGGATAAGTTTTGGATATATTATCTATTATATTATAAAACAAATTTATTTATGTATATAAAAAAAAGAATATTGATTTCGGCCAGTTAGGCCTTGGATGATAGAATGGTATTATTATGTTGTTACATATGTACACATAAGTATATTATATATGTTAAGATATGTAAACGAATAAGTTTAAGATGTTTTGTTAAGGTTACATAAGACAAATTATTTATGTATGCATGGTATATATATGTATTCGGCCATAGGCCAATTAAGGTAAAATGATTTATTTATTTATTATGCAGTATATATATTATATGTACGAAAATATGAAAATAAATAAGTTTTGAACATTACATATTATATTATAAAATGATTTTATATATGTATAAACCATATATATATTTTGACCACTAGGCCTAGTATGATACAATGATTTTATTTTATGCTTGTATACATAAGTATAATATATATGTTAAGAGTATGATAAGAATGACCTTATTATGATTTATGTATCTATTTATGAAATATGATAATATATATTTTATTGTGTCTATACACACTTAAAGAACAATCATATGTACTAAAGTATATATTGTATATACATGGAATCATATGCATGTTGAATATGATGTTATGACAAATGATTTTATTTCATGTTAATTGTATTCTATGTGTTAGATATGAATATGTGTAAGTTAAGATATAAGTTATGAAATCCCTAGATGATATGTTGACGGAAATAGGAAGTTTATGCCCTAAGTACTTAAGTTATGATTTATGAAGTCTATGTGTGGACTTGATATTATGGAAGGAGGGTTATGGTATTTCTTTAAGTTATGATAATTAGACTGTAAGTATGTAAGTGATGTTACTAGTGGTAGTATGATAAGATACCCTCATTTGACACAGTCTCACGTTGCATGAAAACAAGATTTGCAAAGTTATGTTGTCACATCTCATGTTTTGATAATGCATATGCATGTGAATAATAAACGCGAGACGATTGATTCCATCGACACACGATATGTTATGTTCATGATTACGATCATGTTATGATCGCCAGTGTGACATTGGTACCGGGGTGGTAGATGTCAGGGGCATATGATTACGTATGTGGCTGAGTGTAACACCGAGTCTGAGACACGGGATCTCTGTCATAGCGCGTCACCGTTGATACATGTACATATGTTATGATGTTTATGTCGTACATGTATTATATGGGGAATCAATCGGTATATCGTGTGTTATTATTCTTATGAAAAGTGCTATAGCCAATTATGAAAATGTTATGTCTTCATGTTATGAAAATGTCATGTCATGCAAGTTATGAATATGTCATGTTATGCAAGTTATGAAAATCATGTCATGTTTATGAAAAGTCATGTTATGAACAATCATGTTATGAAAAGCCATGTTTTATGCATCACGTCATGACCATGCTACCATATGTCATCTTCAGAAGATCCTTAAGTTACAATATCATTGATCTTAGTATGAGTTATGAGCTAGGAGCTAAGTATGGACACGATACGATGTTACAGATAAGGTACAACGAGATGTTGATAGGTTATGTTAATGTAGTGTTAAGCATGAGAATGATGAGCCCACGATGGGGTCAACGCAACATATTTTCATGTATCATTTACTGTCACATGTTAGTTCTGTAAGACATGTCATATCACTGTTAACTCTGCACACACTAGTGCTACTTCTTATGTCTTATAGTCTTAACTAACCCTTAGGACATGTCATATATGTTGTGCATATTGTGTTTGTTGCTTGGTGTCTTTGAAGATAGGTCAAAGAGAGCTTTGCATTGAAGAAGCATGAACACCTATCAATCCATGTTCCATCTGATCGGATGATATCATTGTTCAAACAAAGCTTGAAGATGCAACTAAAACCTGAATTTTTGTTCAAGCAAGTAGGTGATAAGCAAGTAGCTTACAAGCAAGGTGGTGACAAGCACCCATGTCAAAATCTGAATTGTTATTCACGTTGGAAAGGATGGACAAGCTGCTCACTTCATGAACCAATCGGAAGAAGTCTTGCAAATCTTCAAACCAATCAAAAACAAGCAAGGAGACAAGCAAGCAAGCTGCACAACAAATGATCCAATCAAAATCCTTTGAAGAGGAGGCTGGTTTATGGTTAATTTGTTTGAATATTCAACACCAACTTGCAACCAATCAAAAGGGAGTTCAACCAAGCTGCTCACTACAACATCCAATCAGAATTTTTGGCTGAATTCAAGCAAGGAAAGGAACGGTTGTCTAAGGGAAATTGGTTGAAAATTCAAACCACAACTCACAACCAATCAAGGCCAAGATCAAAGCAAGCTGCTCAATGTTTAAACCAATCAAAATTATGGCTGAAGACAAGCAAAGAAGAAGAAGGAAGCAACCAGCTCCTTGGAACCGAGAATTGCTCCAACTTGTTCAAAAAAAGCAAGCATGTTATTCCTAGTCTTGTACTTTGTATTTTAAACTTTGTACCTTGTAAACTTTCGATGGTTATAAGTAGGATAAGAAGCTGAATGTACAAAACAACCATTTTATCAATACATTTCAACCAGAATTTCCCTTGAGGAGTTATCAACATTTCAAGTTGAAGTTTAAGACCACTCACGGTTTTCTTTCAAGTTCCTAGCCTAGAACTTGTTATTATTTGCTTCATCTTTTGGTTTACAGCATCTTAGGGTCTCAATGAGGTTTTAGATGTGTTGGATTGCCAAAGAGGAAGCGGTGTTGGCATAAATTGAGTCAAGAACAACGGTTATAGTTCAAAGGGTGTCTTTATGATGTTCTTTGCCATAGCTGGGGTTCAAATCAGTTTGGAGTAGGAGACAAAGTCCTTGGCATCGTTTTCTAGCATTCGTTTGGCACATCAATTGGTATCAGAGCGTTGGTTAGTCTTCTATTCATGTTTACATTGTTTAAATTTGCATATGAATGATGCTGCCCAAATCTTGTAGTAAACTGTTTTTTTTGTGTCCGTTTATAGCTTGTTTGTTTAAGTAGTTAGTTTATGTTTTAAAGTGCTTGTTAGATAGTATACTATAGTTTGGTAACTTAGTTAAGTAGGTAAAACCGAAAACCCCTACAAAAAGAACTTAGACTAGACTTAGTGTTGTTAAAATCTGTTTGTGTAGCTCAAGTTTAGAACCGTGTGATTTGAACAACACTTTTAAAGCTCATTTGAAATCTTGGTGTATGCTAATAGCTTTATCTTTTTGTTGATTTCAATTGTTTCAAACGACTTGTTGGACTTAGATATATTCTGAAAGTTAGGAATTGTTTAAGCCCCACACTGTTAAAGAGCTATCCAGTTGTTGTTTTAGATCAATTTCTGAACTTACATCGCACTATATACGATTTGAACTCGTTGTAATTGTGAATTGAATTCCCACTACATAGTGTTTAGCCGTGTTGTGTACGAGGAACTTTCAAATTCCAAATACAACAAACCTTGTGCAATTAAAGGCCGTGGGCAATGTCTCATGTAGGCCGTGAGGAGTAGTCTCACAACAATCAAGCAAACCCATCCAAAGAAAGAAAATTAAGCTTGATTGAGAAATACGCGAGAGAAAAGCCAATATTTGTCAACAAGTAAGAAGCAAGACAAGAGAGAATTGCACAAGAAAGCCAAGTGAGGAAAAGCCCAAAATTAAACATTGCATAAAGGGAAAATCCCGTGCAAAGATCAAAAGAAAGAAAGTGCCCAAACCAAACCCAAAGTGTTGTAGTTTTGAGATATTGAAAGTTTCTAAAGCAAACCCTTGTTAGCACTTTGTGTGTGTGTCTTTACTTTCACTTTACTACAATTGATAATTGCATATGCTGTAAAGTAAATTGAGGGATTGTCTTAAACAACCCCGTAGATTTCTTTCAGCCCGAACAACAATTTGACTTCTGTGATTTACTTGAATCCTTAGGAGAAATAGTCCAAGTTGTTGTTTTAAGGAATTGTCAACATAAAGTAGAGCATTTGCATCTTGTCAATATTTTAATTGGCTTTTGAGATTGTTTTGATTAAACATGATTCTAAAAACCATTTGGGGAGTTGAATGCCATAGGAGAGACTATGATGAACTGGAAAAACGTATGAACTCCTTTGGTCTTATGAATGGTTTATGGGTTGGATATTGGGAATGTAAAACTCTTAGATATCAAACTCTTCCTCAGTGCAATAAAGACGTTAGTGCATATTACAATGAAATTCTTGATGATTTGTACTATGCTTATGTTGAAGAACATGAGGAATTAAGCATGATTAGGTTCTTTGCTGGATTAGATAAAGAGATCGCTGATTGCATGTTGTCTGAAAAATTCTCATCACTTTGTGACATGTATAAAAAGGCAAAGATTGTTCAATCAAACCTAATCCCATGGCAAGTTAATCAAAACGATGGGTATGAACTGAACTCTTGTGATTCTGAAAATGACAAACAAAATCCAGTTAAGTTAAGCAATTTGAGTCAGCCTATGGATAATATTGAAAATGCATTGCTTCAACTTAGAGACATGGTGCAAGTATTGATAGAATCTGAAAAGAACAAAGACTTGCAATCTGACATTTCTATGAATGATGGTTTGTATGAAATTAGCCCCAACATGCCTGAAACTGGAACTCCTTTATCTGATTGCATGTTCAACCTTGTGTACTGTCTGAAGAAGACCCTTCACTTGAATCTGTTGGTGATTTCCAAAGTGTTAGTCGTTTGCTTATAGATGATGTTAATTGTGATAACACTTTGTCTGAAAATGATTTACATTGTGACATGCATATAAATGAAATCCCTGTGCATGATCTGCATTCTGCTGAGATGCTTGTTTCTGGGTTACAGTCTGAATTACATCCTGTACATTTCATTGATGACATTGATGTAAGTAATTCTGTTGAGAATGACATTGATAAACTAGATTCTTATGATTTGATGTTAGCTGAACTAGATTGTCTACTTGATGTAGAGATTGATCATGATGTCATTATTGAAATAGATTCAGCTACAAATGAACATAAATCCTTGGATGAACTAGTTAATGAATTGAATGACATATTTAGTACAGATGAAGATTCTATTTCTGAAATATCTATTTCATCTCATCTTGTTGAATGTCTGCCTGTTTTCATCTCAATTGATACATCTTGTCTAAATATTGCACATGTCTGTAAGATTTGTACACTTAGTGTTAACATGTTGCAATATGTTTTTTGGATGTTGTTTTATCTGATAGGATGTATGTGTTCTAAAATTTTTGTTATCATATTGTTAATACATCCTAAACATTTTAGAAAGCGTGTACACACCTTATTCTTTCTTCAAAGATAAGGATGCACCAAGATATTTCACCTTCACCATTTGTATTATCATGTTCCTATTTGGTTATGGTGTAGTTGAGCGTGTACATCCTAAACCCCTTTCCTTTGTTCTATCCATGTTGAGATTCGAGGACGAATCATTTTCAAGAGGGAGGGAATGATGAGCCCACGATGGGGTCAACGCAACATATTTTCATGTATCATTTACTGTCACATGTTAGTTCTGTAAGACATGTCATATCACTGTTAACTCCGCACACACTAGTGCTACTTCTTATGTCTTATAGTCTTAACTAACCCTTAGGACATGTCATATATGTTGTGCATATTGTGTTTGTTGCTTGGTGTCTTTGAAGATAGGTCAAAGAGAGCTTTGCATTGAAGAAGCATGAACACCTATCAATTCATGTTCCATCTGATCGGATGATATCATTGTTCAAACAAAGCTTGAAGATGCAACTAAAACCTGAATTTTTGTTCAAGCAAGTAGGTGATAAGCAAGTAGCTTACAAGCAAGGTGGTGACAAGCACCCATGTCAAAATCTGAATTGTTATTCACGTTGGAAAGGATGGACAAGCTGCTCACTTCATGAACCAATCGGAAGAAGTCTTGCAAATCTTCAAACCAATCAAAAACAAGCAAGGAGACAAGCAAGCAAGCTGCACAACAAATGATCCAATCAAAATCCTTTGAAGAGGAGGCTGGTTTATGGTTAATTTGTTTGAATATTCAACACCAACTTGCAACCAATCAAAAGGGAGTTCAACCAAGCTGCTCACTACAACATCCAATCAGAATTTTTGGCTGAATTCAAGCAAGGAAAGGAACGGTTGTCTAAGGGAAATTGGTTGAAAATTCAAACCACAACTCACAACCAATCAAGGCCAAGATCAAAGCAAGCTGCTCAATGTTTAAACCAATCAAAATTATGGCTGAAGACAAGCAAAGAAGAAGAAGGAAGCAACCAGCTCCTTGGAACCGAGAATTGCTCCAACTTGTTCAAAAAAAGCAAGCATGTTATTCCTAGTCTTGTACTTTGTATTTTAAACTTTGTACCTTGTAAACTTTCGATGGCTATAAGTAGGATAAGAAGCTGAATGTACAAAACAACCATTTTATCAATACATTTCAACCAGAATTTCCCTTGAGGAGTTATCAACATTTCAAGTTGAAGTTTAAGACCATTCACGGTTTTCTTTCAAGTTCCTAGCCTAGAACTTGTTAGTATTTGCTTCATCTTTTGGTTTACAGCATCTCAGGGTCTCAATGAGGTTTTAGATGTGTTGGAGTGCGAAAGAGGAAGAGGTGTTGGCATAAATTGAGCCAAGAACAACGGTTACAGTTCAAGGGGTGTCTTTATGATGTTCTTTGCCATAGCTGGGGTTCAAATCAGTTTGGAGTAGGAGACAAAGTCCTTGGCATCGTTTTCTAGCCTTCGTTTGGCTCATCACATGAGGATGTAGTACATGTAAGATATGTGAGTATAATATAACTTATGGATTAGAAGTTAAGTATGTATATGGTATGATGTTACGGATTAAGCAGAATGAGATGCTGTTATGCTATGTATACTTTGAAATCTCTCTTATTTACCTGCTTTTAGTTTGCAGCAGTTTACAGATATGATATGATACTTTACTTGTTAAAAAGGAGATGTGCTTATTATATTCAAAATTTATGGTTATTATGATTTGTCACCCCGTCTCCCCATGTATGATCCACGTGTCGTATCTAGTAATACTACTTGCTGAGCGATTAAAAGTTGGTGGCTATCGCTCATACTTGCCTCATTTATCACTTTCCAGATAACAGGTGTCACTATACAGACTCGTTGAAGATATGCTAGATAGACCATTGATAAAGAAGAGCATACTGAGAGATTACTTCGAAGGCATTAAGTTTCAGATTATGATGTATGATAGAAGATTTTGGTATTCTGTATATAATGATTTATACAGTTTATGATGTAGTACATTGCATGTCGATTATGATTTGTTTATATTATGATGCATCCGCTGATCGATTCATTATTCATGTCGACATGTACATGTATAGTATCGACGCCTTGTACTCTATAGAGTAGAGTACGGCGGGTGCACTGAGCCGAAACCCTGGTTTCGGGCGGGGCGCTACAATATATATATTATATATATTCAGATTTTTTATAAAAAGGCACAATCCACATATATTCCGATGTACTACCGACACGTTACATATATTACAAACATACGTCAACGTCACACCACTATATACACCTCATATTTATGAGTATATTCAGGTCTTATATCATATGATATAAGTCATGGTGATGACAAAATTATTACGTGGCTCACATGATATATTTATGAGTATATTCAGGTCTTATATCTTAAAAGAGCCAAACATTTCGTGGCTCACATGATATATTCAGCCATGAAATCATTCCATGTTGGCACACACAAATCACCCCTAATTAAGGCCAAATTGTGGAGATTTCAAATTCAACTTTTTTGTCACATGGGGCGCCTATACCTCAGCCATTAGAGCTGAATATTTAATTTATTTTATGTATATTATGTGTGACATAATATATATAGCATGTGCAAAAAGTTTGAATTTAATCGGAGAAAAATCGTATAATTGACGAAAGTCGAAAATTCGGTTTTCTACGAACATAACACATGGAACGTTTTTGGCATGACATATAACATGTATCTAGAAACTTTTTACATATTCAAGACATGTTAAATTGTACTAGAATATTCAAATAAGGTCTGATTACAATTTACCATATGTGTATAATTATTGTACATTATTTTACAAAGTTTACCAAAATAAAATTCAGCACATGGCTAGACTTCATACACGCCTACTTGAGCCTAAATGGAGCCTATGTGGAGCTTAGTTGGCATCTTGATTAGTGGAGGATACACCACACAAGGTTAGTGACATGAAGGAGGGAGCTACACAAGGTAATAATTCAAACATTTGGCAAATTTAACACATGCTGAAAATTCAGCATGTGACAATGTGTGGTGGCCGAATTTTATGTGTTGAAGATGACAAATTTGCTTCCCAAAATTGAAGGGATTAATTGTTGATTATTTAGAAACATTTTAAACTCTTTTTGGCACATGTTTTTCATTTTTTATTCTCAGATTTTACAGCTACTAAATGGTGGCAAGATTGGACCGATCGTAGAGTGTCAAGTAAGAAAATTCAAGACATCCATCCAATCAAAATATGCCAAGTGAGCAAGGTAGTCTCACATCTACACAGGGTAATCTACCAAGGGCATTAAAGAGAATTCTCAGGGTGGTAGTGAACCCTAAGGGGGGCGGCTATGAGGTGATTAAAAAGAAGAGAAGAGAGCAAACAAAGTCAAGACAACTCTCATATTCTCTTAAGTGCAAAAGTGTCTTCTACTTCCTTCTTCATTTCTTTCTTCTTCTTTTTCTCTCAAGCCTATTGTTCTACATCTCGAATAGGATTTGATTAGACCACCATACAAGTTTCATTTGCTGAAAAAAGATTGATCAAGGTGTGATCAAACCTTCATCCTTCGGTGGTGGTGTTCGTGATCAGTGTGATTGATTGTATTTTCTGTGAAAGGGTGGAGTTGGTGTGTAACTCCAACAACCCTTGTGGTAAGGTGTTTTTTTTGTGTTTAGTGATAACCGAGGAAGGTGTCCTCGAAGATTGGAGTAGGTTGATTTAATCGAACCAGTATAAAATCCTTGGTGTCTTTACTTTCTGCACTTTACTTTCACTTTTCAGTTTCTGTGTTGATTTTGTTGCAATCGTAGAAATAGTAAACCACTTTCAAAAATTACAAAACTTTGCAGAAACATAGCCACATATCCTAGATTTCATTCGGCACAATTTTCACCCCTTTTGGATAAGTATAAGTCAATAAAAGGTTAATAGTTCTAAGACTAGTGCAATCTGAATTTCAGACTTGAAAAGGTTGAGAACATCAATATATTTGACATACTTACCAAAGGAATTTTTAAAAACTGCTTCAACCCTTTAAATACCATATCGTAAGGGTCATTTCATAAAATTTTCAGATCATTTGGAGTCACCAATTAATCGAAATAAATTTTTCAAGTCGAAGTATGGTTTCTGGCAGATTCGCGCAATCTGACCAAGAACGTATTTTCAATAGGTTAGGAGTGGAGTTTTAATTTGAAATCTTTATGAGATACTCAAAACATATGAGAGTTCATTCACACCGAATTTCATAATTTTTGAAGGTATGTAACTATGTCATTTAATTTTTTTAATTCAGGATTTGAAAATAGAAACTGTTTTCAGAAGTGAGGTTTTTGGTTCAAAAGTTTTTAAAAAAACCAAATTTTCCGCACCCCTATTCAACCCCCCTTCTAGTGGTGCTATACAGGGACTACAAGTGGTATCAGAGTGCAGGCACACTCACAACAAGAGGATCCAACGATCTTTGTGAGATGGCAACCACTAGTTACAAAACCAAGCAAGAAAGAATGTCAACCGTAAGGCCTCCTCTTTTCGATGATGAGTCTTTTATACAATGGAAACTTAGAATGAAACTTTTCTTTATGGCCATTGATATAGACTTATGATCCATTATAGAAGATGGTCCTTTTATCCCTTCTAAGTTATCTGTTGTTGATGGTGTCACACTCGAAGTCATAAAACCGAAACAAGAATACACTAGTGATGACAAAAAGAGATTAAGTATGAATGCTAGAGCCGTGCAACTACTTTTAAACGGGCTAAGCAAAAGTGAATCAAGTTACTTTTCTAATTTCTCTAGTGTACAAGAGATGTGGAGGATTCTAGAAATGAAACACGAAGGGACTAGTCAAGTTAAAGAGTCTAAAATAAATATGTTTATGTTTACTCTTAAGTCTTTTAAATTATTGCCCAATGAATCTATCGTTGATATGGACTTACGATTAACTAACATATACAAATCTCTTGAGTCTCTTGGCATAGCTTTTTATTTATAGGAAAAGGTTCAAAAGGTGCTAAGAAGTCTCCCATCTGAATGTGATTCAAAAGTCACTACAATCGAATAAAGTAAGGATAATAAATCAATAAAGATGGAGGAATTAATCGGATCATTGAAGGTATATGAAAACAACTCATTTTAAGAAATTCTGAATCTACTTCTAAACATGATAAGGCAATAGCGTTTAAATCAAATGAATACGTATCTACCTCTTATGATCGCGTAGATGATAGTGACACCGATTCCGATGATGAAGATTTAATCATGATGGCTAAACGATTAAGAAAGATCATGAGAAAATCGATTAAAAACAAACACAAGCATACTTCACCTAAGAACCATAGAAATAAAAATAATGAGGAAATAAAGTGTTATGAATGTGGGAAACTTGGACACTTGTCATATAATTTCCTGACCAAGGACAAACAAACCAACAAAAATCGTGACAAGGACTGGAACAAAACTAGACTTGTCTCAGAACCTAAACAACGGACAAGAGCCTTCAAAGCCTCTACTTGGAGTGATTCATCTGAATTGGAGACAGATGATACTGAAGAACAAACGGCACAAGTATGCTTTACATCTAAGGCATCAAATGAGGTTCTTCTGACTCTGATTCTGATTCTGAGCTTTCTTATGATGATTTATTCTCTAAATATCTTGAGTTGCATAAGTTCTCTAAGACTCTTGCAAAAGGAAAGAAACGATTAATTGAAAACAAGAAGTTGTTAAAATCATCTAACAAGAACCTTGTTTCTCAATTAAACGATTAAAAAGAAGAGTCATCATGCACAATTAATGCATTAAAATCAGAGGTCTCATCATTAACGACACAAAACAATGAAATGAAATCCGAGTTTTCAAAAGAGAAAGTGCATGATTTAAGGGGGAGAGAGAGTGATTTAAGGAGAGAAAATCATGATTGCAAAATTCAAGGGAGAGACAATTAAAAATCCAAAACTCGAATTTGTGCTCGATTGGAGGGGAGCACACATATTTAAATCATGAAATAATGTTATTTTGTAAATCATCAAAAGGAGAAGATTGTTGAGAAAAAGAGTTTGAGTGATTTACAAATTACGTGATTTAAATACTACGTATTTAAGAAATACATGACAAAATTTATTACTTGACATGTTTTTGTGATATACATGCCTTATATACTTTATATATAATGTTTCCGTATTAACAAGCCATGAAGCTTTAAAGATTACATCAAATGACAAACATTTGTTGTGTTTGAAATATTTTCAAGTGCCATCTTTAATGAACCCTAACTAGTTCATTAAGTGAAGTACTTAAGTTAATGAACTAACTAGTTCATTAAATGGAGATACATTTGGAGAAGGCATGATAGAAACAAATTGAAACATGGAAAGTCTCCTCTCCATTTGATATACACGTTTATATATATATATATATATATTATATTCAGATTTTTTATAAAAAGGCACAATACACATATATTCCGACGTACTACCGACACGTTATATATATTACAAACGTACTTCAACGTCACACCATTATATACACCTAATATTTATGAGTATACTCAGGTCTTATATCATATGATATAAGTCATGGTGATGACAAAATTATTACGACAAGTTACAAGGGTATAAACCAAAAATTGTCATATCGGGTGACTACCGAAACTTTGTCAACGTGTCACGTACTTATCATATAAAGATGGCCAAACCATATACTCTAAAAAGAGCCAAAACTTTCGTGGCTCACATGATATATTCAGCCATGAAATCATTCCATGTTGTTAAGCACAAATCACCCCCAATTAAGGCCAAATTGTGGAGATTTCAAATTCAACTTTTTTGTCACATAGGGTGCCTATACCTCAGCCATTAGAGCTGAATATTTAATTTATTTTATGTATATTATTTGTGACATAATATGTATAACATGTGCAAAAAGTTTGAATTTAATCGGAGAAAAATCGCGTAATCGACGAAAGTCGAAAATTCGATTTTCTACGAACATAACACATGGAACGTTTTTTGCATGACATATAACATGTATCTAGACATTTTTTACATATTCAAGACATGTTAAAGTGTATTAGAATATTCAAATAAGGGATGATTACAATTTACCATATGTGTATAATTATTGTGCATTATTTTACAAAGTTTACCAAAATAAAATTCCGCACATGGCTAGACTTCATACACGCCTACTTCAGCCTAAATGGAGCCTATGTGGGGCTTAGTTGGCATCTTGATTAATGGAGGATATGCCTCACAAGGTTAGTGAGATAAAGGAGAGAGCTACACAAGGTAACAATTCAAACATTTGGCAAATTTAAAACATGCTGAAAATTCAGCATGTGACAATGTGTGGTGGCCGAATTTTATGTCATGAAGATGAAAAATTTGCTTCCCAAAATTGAAGGGATTAATTTTCGATTATTTGGAAACATTTTAAACTTTTTTTGGCACATGTTTTTTATTTTATTTTCAGATTTTACAGCTACTAAATGGTGGCAAGATTGGACCAATCATAGAGTGCCAAGTAAGCAAAGCAGAGACATCCATCCAATCAAACTGTGCCAAGTGAGCAAGGTATTGTCATATCTACACAAGGCAATCTACCAAGGGCATTTTCTCAAGGTGGTAGTAAGCCCTAAGGGGTGGGCATGAGGTGATTAAAAAGAAGAGAAGAGAGCAAACAAAGTCAAGACAACTCTCATATTTTCTTAAGTGCAAAAGTGTCTTCTACTTCCTTCTTCATTTCTTTCTTCTTCTTCTTCTCTCAAGCCTATTCATCTTATAATCTAGACATCGAATAGGCTTTGATTAGACCACCATACACGTTTCTTTTGTTGAAAAAGGATTGATCAAGCTGTGATCAAACCTTCATCCATTCGGTGGTGGTGTTCGTGATCGGTGTGATTGATTGTATTGTTTTTGAAAGGGTAGAGTTGGTGTGTAACTCTAGCAATCCTTGTGGTAAGGTGTTTTTTTGGTGTTTAGTGACAACCGAAGAAGGTGTCCTCGAAGACTGGAGTAGGTTGATTAACCGAACCAGTATAAAATCCTTGGTGTCTTTATTTTTAACACTTTACTTTCAGTTTTCAGTTTCTGTGTTGATTTTGTTGCAATCGTAAAAATAGTAAACGACTTTCAAAAATTACAAAACTTTGCAGAAACATAGAAACATATCCTATCTTTCATTTTTCACAAGTTTCACCCCTTTTGGATAAGTATAAGTCAATCAAACATTAATAGTTCTGAGACTAGTGCAATCTGAATTTCAGATGCAATGGTTGAGAACATCATCGTATTTGACATACTTACCAAAGGAATTTTTAAAAACTGTTTCAATTCCTTAATTACCATATCCTAAGGGTCATTTCATAAAATTTTCAGATCATTTGGAGTCACCAATTAATCGGAATAAATTTTTCAAGTTGGAGTACGGTTTTTAGCAGATTCAAACAATCTGACCAAGAACGTATTTTCAAAGGGTTAGGAGTAGAATTTTAATTTGAAATTTTTATGAGATACGGAGAACATCTGAGAGTTCATTCACACTGAATTTCATAATTTTTGAAGGTCTGTAACTAGGTTATTTAATTATTTCCAATCAGGATCTGAAAACAGAAACTGTTTTCAGAAGTGAGGTTTTTGGTTGAAAAGTTTTCAAAAAAAACCCAAATTTTCTGCACCCACTATTCAACCTTCCCTTCTAGTGGTTCTATATAGGTCCTGCAAAGTATTTGTCCAGAGTGTGTGGAGTAGATTGGATACAGCATTGGTCAAGTTGTGTGTTCAGGTGTAGATCTGATTTGCTCAGTTTTGTCATTTGGTTGCAGTAGTATTGTTTCAAGTAAGAAGGCGGATGTTTTTGTCTGTGAGGTCTTACCATGGGTAGCTTTATATTGATGGATCTGATAGGAATGGAGATTGAATTATGATTGTCTGCTGAATCATTTTGTACAAGAGAGGCTGAAGTGTGAGATGAAGATCCTGGTGGAATAGAAGAGGTTGAGGTTGATGGAGTTGAAGAAGAGGCTAAAGATTAGTTATTGGTTAGCTGATCAATATCTGGTGGAGGGATGGTTGGAGTGGCTGGAGAGGAATAACTTGGGGTAAAAGGTTGGATATTTGTGAGTTGTTAAGTAGGAAAGTGAGGCCTCCTAGATGTGGCAGCGGGTATGAAGTATGTATCAATGCCACAGCTGGAGATGGGAAGATGAGGAATATGAACATTGGAAGAAGAAGAGGGATAGACAGAAGAATTGTTAGGAGAGGATGACATGGTTTGAACAACAAAAGGAAATGTAAACTCCTCAAATAAAACATATCTAGATATGAACACATCCCTTGTACACAGATCTTGGAGTACATAGCCCTTGGTACAGTGGAATAGACCCAGAAATATACTTTTCCTGGCTCTGGGACTAAATTTGTCCTTTATAGGCAGGATAGCAGTAGCATAACATAGGAAACCAAATGTCCTGACATTAGTATAAGAAGGAGAATGATTATAGAATAGTTCATAAAGTGTCTTATGATGTAATAAAGGGGAAGGAGAGATGTTTATTAAGTATACGTCATGTTGAACACAGAAGCCCCAGTAAGAGGTTGGAACCTGGGATTGTAGCTTAAGGGCCCTTGCAACGTTTAGGATGTGTTGTTATTTTCTTTCAACCACTCTGTTTTGTTGAGGTGTATGCACACAGCTAGTTTGATGTATAATTCATTTAGATGCATAAAAGGAATTCATCTGAAACTCAAGACTATTGTCAGTCCTTATTACTTTTATGTCAGTGGCAAATTGTGTATGCATAAAGTTCCGAAAACTTTCTATAATTTTTCTGGTTTCTTACTTTGTCTTCATCAAGTACATCCAATAATATCTACTATGATCATCCACTATAATAAGACAATAGTGTTGCTGATACATGGTTGGGTGTTTGTATGGACCCCAAATATCCATATGAATAAGAGAAAAGGGTGTGTGGGTTACAGAATGAGATATGGGAGATGGTAAATGTTTTTGTTTAGCAAGGGGACATACAGTACAAGAATGAGAATTAAAATTGGTATTTATAGAAGGGTCTATTTTGCTGATCTCTTGCATTCTGGATGATGTCTGATGGCCTAGTCTGGAATGCCAAAGAAATGCATTTGAAGAAGAAGAGGCTGCAAGTGCTTGCCAAGGACTGACTGAAAAGGCATTATGCTAGGATTGGTCAATTAGATGGTACGAACCATGGAACACCTTAGATGAACCAATCATCTTCCTTTTCACATGTTCCTGAATGTAACACATATTGGAGTGAAATGACAAATCAATATTTCCAGTAAGAGTGAGTTTACTGAGTGATATCAGATTAAATGTAAAGGATGTGACATATAACACTTTGTACAATGTAAGGATAGGATTGACACTCACTATTCCCATATGTGTGACAGTGGTAGAGTGATTGTTAGGCAGTTTGACTGATACATTTGAGACTGGGTAATAAGAATCAAAGAGAGAGAGAGAGAGAGCAACAAATGTGATGTGTAGCACCAGAATCCAAAATCCATATACATGAATTATTGTTCATTACATTGCCTTGAAACTTACCAGAATCAGTGGTCCGTTGAGCTGACATTACATCATGGTGACCTGTTGAGGTTTCTGCATCATTTGCCTTCACCAGAATTCCTCTATCTTTATGCTCTTGAAATATGCTCATCAACTGTTCATATTGTTTTGTGTCAAGGTAGAGGCTACATGTACAGAGGTTAAAGCAACATTGTCATTCATGGATTCAATGGCTTGATATGTCTCACAATCTGATTGATTGTACATAGTTGGATTATTTTCTACACAGTTTACTTGCCCTTTAGGTGTAGCCCGGAGGAAAACCATGCTTTCTATAGTATCTGTCAGCTGTGTGGCCTGACATATTACAATAAGTGCACACAGTGTAGGACCTCAGGCGCTACCATCTCTCCCAAAACCAATTGGTGACAGGAGATGCGCATACCCTAGCCTTATAGTGCATTCAGCACACAAGCACCCACGGCATTCGACTGTGACTTGGCCCACATGGCCTACGCCCACACGACCTACGCCACGAGACAATTGCTGCACCCAACAATCTCCCCCTCAGCAATTGCTCCTGCCAGGAATCGAACCCGTGACCTCGCTCTGATACCAATTGTAGGTCCCTTAGAACACACTAGAAGGGGAGGTTGAATAGTGTGTTCACCAAGTATGGATATTTTGTGGCTATTTTTTGTTTTTGAGTGCAACCAATACTTGGATGTGTTCTTTAGAAAGAATGAAGACTTGAATGAAAGTAAAGAACACAAGTATGTATAGAGGTTCAAGTCAAGAGACTCTACTCCTCTACCTTCTTGATGTTTCATAAGAAGGATTTTGAAATGGGGATTGTTATTTCTTTTTGGGGGAAACAACAATCAAAACGAAATCAAGAAAATACAAAAACTAGGCACCTTGCCTAGACCACAACCAATAATTCTAACCCTTTGAAGTCTAGCCTCCAAAGATCTTCTTTGCCCTCAAAGAAATCTTGTAGGTAAAATAGTGCACCACACACTATCAACTAACCCATCAAAGTCTAGAAAACTTAAACAAAGAGCACCCTTGCTCCTTGACCAACAATCTACCCAATCTCTCACAGAATAATCTCACCAAGAAGAAGACTCTTCTTCTTACAATAATCACTCTCAACAATAAAGTAAAGATGTACAAAGATTACAAATATTTTGAGAGCTTGAGCTTGAGAGAACTTGAGAGCTTGCAATGTAGAAGGTTGGAGAAGAGAATGAAGAAAACCCTTCTTTTATCAATCTTCAAAAATCTGCCCGTTTGAA
Source organism: Eustoma russellianum (assembly GCA_036186865.1). Classification (NCBI taxonomy): domain Eukaryota; kingdom Viridiplantae; phylum Streptophyta; class Magnoliopsida; order Gentianales; family Gentianaceae; genus Eustoma; species Eustoma russellianum. The sequence goes on from AP025041.1 coordinate 33,018,963, forward strand.
AGCTTCTGCCCAGCCAATAAGATTTGGCAGCTTGTGAAGGTACTTCTGCATTCTTGGGGAACTCTTCTTGGCATGTAGCAAACATTTTGAAGAGGATCCAAAACCTTGGCCAAGAATGGAAAACTGGAAACTCTAAGTGTGAGAGAAAACCTGCGAAAATAACACTAGAAGAAGAGGGTACAAAGAGTCAACTGGTTAGAAAATGAAGCAAGAAGACATTTGTACCGTTAAGAACATGAAGCGCCTAATCTGTCTAAAGAATAGGCGTTCAAAGTAGCATGGAGCGCTTAATGTGAAAAAGAACATGCGTTCGAAGTCACATTAAGCGCCTTATGTTGGCAACTGAATGCGTTCGAAGTGACATGAAGCGCCTCATGTAGCACTTCAAGCTAGTTCGAACTAAACTGACATTTTCTCAGAACCAGACCTTGGGAAAGCGTGTACATTTAGAGAAAAGTACTTTTGACTTGGTGAAACACTTGAAGCGCTTAAAGTAGCGTTCGAAGTGTTCGGGCATTTCATCAGGACACATGAAGCGCTTGATGTAAGCGTTCGAGTGTCCTGACTTTCAAACACTTCACATGAAGCGCCTGATCAAGGCGTTCGAAGTGTTCTGGACTCCACCAAGATACATTAAGCGCCTGAAGTGAGCGTTCGAAGTGTACGGACTTCAAACAATCAACTTGAAGCGCCTAAACTAATATTTCAAGTGCCAACCTTGTGCAAATCATCAAAACCAACTTATATTCTAACATTCTCCCTCTTTTTGATGATTTCACAACATGCGTTATTTTAATTTACTCCCCCTTAACATATGCTCCCCCTTACAACGTGCATAATACTTCTAAAAAAAAACCATATAACTCAGAATAATTTTATGCAAGAGAACCATTATTATCAACAAGCAACCATCGAAGAGAGAAAAATTCAAACGACATCAAGGAAAGGAAAAGTTTCTAGTCATATTTTGCAAACAGCAGAGAGAAAAATAAAAGCAAGAGTCAGCTACAATCCACCACCAGAGCCAGCACCACTTCCGCCAGGATGCTGCAAATCACCAAAACTGAAACGACTTGATGCATACTCTGCAAAGCCACCCATTTGTTGACCACTTCCACCAGCATGTTCGACTCCACCAACACCCGTTCCTGAACCTCCAGCAGTAGCAGCAGTAGTGTCTCCCCCTAAATCATCAAAATCAGGGGGAAAGGATACCCACGGCATTTCTCGGAGAACGGCTGCTTTAAGGACTCCAAAACGATATTCATGACGCGCATCCCTGAGCTGACGGTGCTGAACAGACTGTTCCAAAGACTGGATGCGTGCAATCAACTCAGCATTTGTACTACTCCCATCGCCGTCTTGAGGACCTTCGTCAACTTCATCAGCAAGGTCGGGATGAAGAGTACTTTTTCGACGCTGAGAATCAATGGCCTGAACGATATTAGAGTTATCGTAGTAGTCAGTGTGGGCCACATTTGTGAGGGAGTCGGCACAAATTTCAATGCCTTTAGACTTGATTAGCATGGTTACGATATTAGCGAAAGGCAAGGCTTTAGAACCTTTCCTTAGCGCGGCCATCATAACCTCAACAAGAATCCAACCAAAGTTTAACTGTGTCTCTTGCAGAATACGGTAGGTAACATAGAAATCCATATTACTCAGATTTCTAGTCGCTTTCCCGTTCACACAGTAGGTAACGACAGCAAGTAAAATTCGATTGACTAAAGGCATGTTTTGAGTCTTTTTGGTAGGAAAGTATTGAAGGTGGAATTTGACACCTTGCTCACTGATGCCGTAGCGGTCGCTCCAATCAAACACAGAAAACTCACTTAACCCATCATTTCTAACTCCTAAAAGGGTACAGATTTCCTGAATGGAAAAACTGAGAGGGGTACCATTTATGACAGTGTTTAAGGAGAAGGAGGAGTTTTCAGAAGCAGGGGTAATCCACATGTTAGCATAAAATTTGCGGGTAAGAGTTTTAGAGTAGGATTGCATGTCTGACCTAAGCCATAAATGAATCCATCCTTGTTTTTCAAGAAGAGCAATAACCTGGTTTGCATTGTGAGCAGCGGTAAAATCATCGATCTGAACCAGTTTCAACGGAGCAATTGGTCTATTTTTGCTCTTCCATTCTTCGTACAGCAAATGAGAGTAGAGAGAGAGATGAACTCCCATGGCCGTGTGATGAGGTGATTTTGTAACATCAGAATCAAGTTTGCGTTTCATCCATGGAAAATTGTCTTTTATGAGAGATTTGCGGATTTCTTTGAGTTCAGAGGGTTCTCTGATTCCGGCAGGTCTCTTCCTCCGGTGACCGGTGGGAACATTTTGAGATGAACCAGCGGAGGCCATTGTAGAGTGCTAAGGATGTTGAAAGGATTTGCAAGGAAGATGATTAGGAGGATGAGGAGGAATGATGAGAGGAGGGGAATTTAAGGAAGATGGGGGGAAGTTGAAAGGATTTGCAGGGAAGAGGAGTTGGGGAGTTGAAGGGGTTCAAGACGTGGGAAAATGGGAAAATGGGAGAGAGAAAGGGAGGGAAACGGCGGAGAGTTAATGTTTCTGAAATGGCGCGGAAGTTGAAGAGACAGCGGCAGTGTGGAAAATAGGATGAAGCGCCTATTGTGACTTCGAACGACTTCACAATGTTGGATGAAGCGCCTGAAGTTACATTGAACGGTTGTGGAGATGAAGATTAAGCGCTTAATCCTACATCGAACGCCTTTACAAAGAGACATAAAGCGTCTGATGTCACTTCGAACAAATGACATCCTTAACATCAGGCGCTTGATATGACATCGAACGCCTGAGGAAAGTGTGATGAAGCGCTTTATGTGTACTAATCTTGAAAATTTTTGAAATTTTCATGCTCAAAACTCAAAATGGTTTTATCAACCCATATTGAGCAACCCCAACCTACTTCTTATGGATAAAAAGACATCGCTAGGTAAGGGTTTCGTGAAAATGTCCGCAAGTTGGTCATGTGTAGGAACAAATTCTACACTTACCAAGTTCTTTTGTACACAATCACGGATGAAATGATACCTCACTTCAATGTGCTTGGTCCGACTATGTTGGACGGGATTTTGTGCAATATTTATGGCGGACGTGTTATCACACAAAATTGGCACTTTTGAGAAGTGAATGTTATAATCATTTAACGTGTTAGTCATCCATAACAATTGTGCACAACACGAGGCGACCGACACATATTCGGATTCCGCCATAGAGAGAGATACACTGTTTTGTTTCTTGGAAAACCAAGAAACGAGACAATCTCCAAGAAACTGACAAGTTCCGGAGGTGCTCTTTCTATCAACTAGACTCTCTGCATAATCGGAGTCACAATAACCTCTTAAATCAAAACATGCATTCTTAGGATAAAATAAACCAAATTTCAAAGTACTTCTAAGGTATCTAAGGATGCGTTTTACCGCAATAAAATGCATCTCCCTAGGATCACTTTGAAATCTAGCACATAAGCATACTGCATGTAAAATATCGGGTCTACTAGCCGTTAAATAAAGTAGACTACCTATAATGCCACGATACAAGGTTACCTCGACATGCTTTGCCTTTTCATCCTTGTCAAGCTTTGCACTTGTGCTCATAGGAGTGTTCACCTCTCTTCCTTCACCAAAGTTGTACTTTTTGAGCAAGTCTCTTGTGTATTTGGCTTGGGAAATGTACACACCATCTTTGGTTTGCTTGATTTGTAATCCAAGGAAATAATTTAGCTCGCCCATCATGCTCATCTCGAACTCACCTTGCATAAGACTAGCAAATTGCTCACAAAGACAATTGTTAATAGCACCAAAAATAATATCATCAACATATACTTGAACAATTAAATGATTCCTACCTTGTTCTTTTATGAACAAAGTAGTGTCAACTTTACCTCTTGAAAAACCATTATTAAGAAGAAAAGTACTTAACCTCTCGTACCAAGCTCTTGGAGCTTGTTTGAGGCCGTAAAGAGCCTTTTTAAGTTTGAAGACATGATGTGGTGAGTCATGACATTCAAATCTGGGAGGTTGTGCAACATAACTTCCTCTTCAATAACACCATTCAAGAACGCGGATTTAACATCCATTTGGTAAAGTGTAAAATCTCTATAACAAGCATATGCTAATAACATTCTAATATCTTCAAGCTGTGCTACGGGTGCAAATGTCTCATCAAAGTCAATACCTTCTTCTTGACGGTATCCTTGAGCAACTAACCTAGCCTTGTTTCTAGTGACATTACCTTGATCATCCATCTTGTTACGAAAAACCCATTTCGTACCAATAATAGGATGATCGTTTGGTTTGGGAACTAACTCCCAAACATCACTTCTTTCAAATTGGTTTAATTCTTCTTGCATAGCCAAGATCCAATTTTCATCAAGAAGTGCGTCTTTAATATTTTTAGGCTCTATAAGAGAGACAAATGCATTCTCTCTATATTGCCTTCGTGTGGTGATACCTCTATTTAAATCACCTATGACTAACTCTTGAGGTTGAGAACTTTTGTGCTTAAATGATCTAGAAAGATTGGATACATCACCTCCAACTTCCTCTTGATCATGTTCCGGAAGAGATGAACCTTTATCATTATCATGAACCTCATGTTCCGGAAAGTGTGATGCATTTTTTACATTTTGTGAATCAACATGAGTAGAAGAGACATTTTTACTTGACTCGCTAAGTTCATTTACACAAGGTGAAGGAGTGCCTTCAAGAGGTTCAACTCTCAAGTCAACGAAGATGTTTCCATTTGGAGGATCATCAACGATCTCTCGTTGAGGAACAACCATAGGAACATCCTCAAGAATTTCTTCTTGAGGAGTCACATCTTCATCCTCTTCACAATCCTCATTAAGTTTAGGTTCATCACTAAGTGACTCATTAAACTTAACATGGACTGATTCTTCCACCTTTTGACTCCTTTTGTTGAAAACACGAAATGCTTTACTATTTGAGGCATAACCTAAAAAGATACCTTCATCTGCTTTGAGGTCAAGTTTGTCCAAAATATCTTCGGTATTAAGTATAAAACACTTGCAACCAAAGACTTTGAAATACCCAATGTTGGGAACTTTTCCATTCCAAAGCTCATAGGGTGTCACATTTAGGTATGGTCTCAAATAGACACGATTGATCACATGGCAAGCGGCATTAACCGCTTCGGCCCAAAAATACTTAGGCAAACCGAACTCATTCAACATTGCTCTACACATTTCTTGTAGAGTTCTATTCTTTCGTTCGACCACACCATTTTGTTGAGGAGTTCTAGGTGCCGAAAGGTCATGAGAGTATCCTTTGGATACACAAAACCTTTCGAAATCACCATCGAACTCACCACCACGATCACTACGGATGGTTTTGATGGTGTCACCCACATGATTTTCCAATCGTTTACTTAGACTTATAAACTCACTACATGCATCACTTTTCTTAGCAAGAAACATCACCCACGTATAACGAGTATAGTCATCTACTACCACGAAGGTGTAATGTTTACCACCCAAGCTTCTTGTTCCAACATCCCCATACAAATCCATATGAAGCAATTGTAGGGGCTTGGAGGTGGAAATATTTGTCTTGGGTTTGAAACTTGTTTTCACAAGTTTCGCCTTTTGACAAGTGTCACATAAGTCATTGTTTTCGAAACTCATTTTTGGAAGGCCTCGGACTTTATCATTTTCGCAAATAAATTTAAATGTTTTGAAACATACATGTCCGAGACGTCTATGCCATAGTTGCGTCAAATCATTCTTAGCAACTAGACACGATATATTTTGAGAAACCAAATCATTGATGCTAACTTTGTAAATATTTTTGAAACGCAAAGCCTCAAATAAAATCTTTTCTTCCTTTTTCACAACACACTTTGTTTTCAAAAACGTTACCTCATAGTTAGCATCACAAAGTTGACTGACACTTATCAAGTTAAACTTAAGACTTACAACATATAAGACATCACTAAGAGAGAAGGAATCGTTACCCACAATGCCATGTCCTTTGATTTGGCCTTTGCTACCGCCAAAGTGGACAACTCCTCCGTCTTGCATAGTGAGTCTATGGAAGAGACGTTTGTCTCCGGTCATATGGTTGGAACACCCACTGTCCATGACCCATTTGACCTTCTTGTCTTCGCTTTCTCCATTGAGTGCTAGGGCCTACAAAAGAACCATATGAAGTTGGTACCCTTTTTGTTTTGGGTCCTTGAAGGTTAGTTACCTTCATCTCGCCTTTCGGCACCCACACAAGATTCTTATTATTTTTAGCTCTACATACTCTTTCTACATGACCTTTCCTATTGCAATAAAAACATGTAAGAGTATGCTTGTGTGTTGGTGCATGCTTGTGCGAATGTTTATGCATTGGCACATGTCGTGTTTCCTTCTTAGGAACCACCTTCTTTGAAATTGAAGAAGGTTTTTGTTTCACAACATGAACCAAAGGTTGTGACACCTTTGGTGCATTAGCCTTTTGTTTAGGCATGTGCCTTTGCTTCTTCAAGGAGGTTTTAGACTCCTTGATCACTTGTGCTTGTTCCTTTTTATTTTCCTTTTTAGATGCATACATGGCACTAGGTTTGATTTTAGCTTTTGACCTAGATGCATCTTTGATCTCTATCTCTTTAGCACTTACCCTTGAGTCATTTTTCTTATCCTCAAGGGCTTGAGCACATGATTTCATCAAGTCATGTTTCTCTTCAAGTGCAATCACATGCATAGTTAAAAATATATCATGCTCAAGTTGCAATGCAATGTGATTTTCTAACGTGTCATTATACTCATTTATGCATGCTCTAAACTCTTTCTTGACACGTTGATATTTTAAATCAAGGAGATCATTTTCTTGTATTAAATCATCTCGTTCATCAATAAATTTATAGTGAGATGAAATAGTGCATACCTCCTTGTCATCGTCGATGGCCATTAGTGCAAAGAATTCCTTGTCAAGATCATCTTCCACCACCCCCGTGAGTGCAAGATCATCTCTATCGCCATTGTCGCTTTCGGACCCGGAAAGAAAGCTCTCCCAATGGGCTACCTCCGCTTGCAAAGCCTTCTTCCTTTGGTAGATGGCCTTCTTGTCTTTGAGTTGCGGCTCTTTCACCCGACAATCCTTCATGAAGTGACCAAGCTTCCCACATTTGTAACATTTATTCTCTTCGTCCTTCACCTTGTCCTTGGGATATCTTTCCTTGACGAATCTCCTTGCTTCGTCACCATTCTTTCTCGCAATACGTCGGAATCTTTTGACAAGAAGTCCGACTTCATCATCCGAGTCCTCCGACTCTACTACCAACGTCTTTGAAGATTGGCGAATAGGATCATTCTTCTCTTGTGCATCCAAATGAATCCATAAGTGATGAGATTCCCATATAGCTCATCCAAGGTGATTGTTTCAAGATCCTTGGACTCTTCAATGGCCGTCACTTTTGCGTTCCATTCTCTTCCTAAACTGTTTAGGAAGCAATGGTTTAAATCTTCTTGTTCTATCTTCTTGCCAACCGCTTTGAGAAGGTTGACAAGCTTGGTGAATCTTTGGATGGACTCTTCAATCTTTTCACCTTTGGGGACAGTAAAGTTGTAGAATTGTTTTATCAACTGTCTCCTTTTGGCCTTTCTAACTTGGGATGTTCCTTCGTGGATCATCTCAAGCTTTGTCCAAGCCTCGTGTGCGGATTGGACACCTTGAATCTGAGCTCTCTCATTTGTGGAAAGAGAGCTATTTAAAATAGCAAGAGCTTTGCTATTTATGGCCAACTGGAACTCCTCCTCAGGAGTAGGATCATCAATATCAATGGGAATCATAGATCCTCTTGAGACCTCAACCCATATTCTGTGAGAACAAGAACGCAAGTACGTTTCCATGTTTGACTTCCACAGTGGGTAGTTTAAAGGGTCAAACATGGGAACTTTAACATGAACATTTGAGATAGAAGGGAATAGGGTTTCCTGCCTCCTTCTTCTGGAGGTCTCAGCACTAGGAGAACCCAAATCATCAAAAACAAAGGGATCCATACTAGAAATGATCAAATCTTGTATTTGAACTCAAATAAGCAAGATGAGGCTCTGATACCACTTGTAGGACCTCAGGCGCTACCATCTCTCCCAAAACCAATTGGTGACAGGAGATGCGCATACCCTAGCCTTATAGTGCATTCAGCACACAAGCGCCCACGGAATTCGACTGTGACTTGGCCCACATGGCCTACGCCCACACGACCTACGCCACAGGACAATTGCTGCACCCAACACACAGGACTCTTAGAATTATTAACACCATACTTCTGAGTCTGAAAATCCTTCCTACCACCTCTACCAGCATTGCCAGTTTATATTTCCACCATTGACATTCATTGGTCTGGGTCCATACGTTTCATATCTAGGCATACTATTAGCATTAAGCACATGTGAAATATTATTGCTAAACTGATTCTGTCCTCATGAATAATGCAGTTTCGGTTCCATCTTAACAGTCATAGCAAATGTTGTCTTTAAATCTAGCAAAGGACTAGACAATAAAACTTGTGATTTCACTGGTTCATATTCATCATTAAGTCCTTTAGTGAACCAGATAACATAATCGTCCTCTTTGAATTTGTTGATTTGACTGGACACATTACATGTACATCTATTGCATACACAGCTTGGAATTGCTCTCAACACCATAAGCTCTTCCCACAGAACCTTAAGTTTTGTATAGTATTCACTAAACTACTTTCTTGCTTAGTAGCATAGAATTGTTCTTGCAAATCAGACAATTTAAACACATCAGCATTAACATATTTGTGTTTAAGGTCATTCAAAATATCTAATGCATTATCAAACCGCATTATACTCTGTCCAATAGAAGGTATAGCAGAGTTTATAATCCACGCAGCAACCATGTTGTTTGCCTTGGTCCAGGCAGAATACTTGCGATTGGTTTCCAAAGGTTTAGGTATGTTACCTGTAATGAATCCAACCTTATTCTTTGATTCGAGTGCTCTTTGAAAGGTCCTGCTTCATCCATGATAATTGTTGCCATCCAACAATGGTTGCACGAGCACAAGAGATGGACTGTTTCCTGGATATATGTACAGCGGATCCTCAAACGGATCCATTGGAATAGTCGATTGGTTTATTGGAGATTGATTCGAACTACCAGGAGAATTTTGATTTGAAGCCATAAATGTTCCAAAGTTCATCGATTGATCAGTAGCAATCGAGGTTTGACGCTCTGATGTCATATGAATTTTCGAATAGCATCAACTTCAATTACAATTGAATCGCATATGATCGTAGACGCATCAACTGAGATGCTCTATCTATGAAAGTAAACAAATGAGAACGGAGAACAAGATAGAAAAACTGTGTAGAAGAAGCAAGAACAAGAAGATTAACTGCCAAATGGATCCGGTATCTTCATTAAGAACAGCATCAAACAGTTTATACATGGAGCAGCTGATTTACCAGAAAAACTGCCTAGTGAAATTACAAGAATGTCCTTACTGACTGTCAGTACAATGTAAAAATAAAAGGGCAAAGTCGTCATTTCTCCAGACTTTAAAATATCCTGCCATTCTTCCTTTCTTCTTCCTCATTCCTGCGTTGCAACTGGTTATTGCCGACGTGAAGTGACTTAGCATCACCTCAAGCAATTGATCTTGCCCCACAAGTGATCAACTTCGTGTATTAAGCATCTTATTTAACGTCTCCATTCATTAGTTTACTGGATCATCAATCTGAGCTTCCTCATCACGCTACCTGTTCGTGAGTGTCAACACTTAGCAATCCTTTGAAACTTTTCATATGCGAATATATAAGTAGAAAGGGAAAATGAAGGAATAAGATCATTTGCATTGAATTGAATTAAAAAAGGATCCTTGGCATTGGCTCTCAGCCCCTTGTTGCATATTTTGCATTATTATTTAAGAACGAATTTTAAATATTCTTTAACAGAATTCTTAAATTTGTGTTTCATAAGAAAGTTGGTATAAAGTGCTTTCGTTAAAGAAAAGGTTTATTTGATAATAATTTTACGACATAACGCACTCATAATCTATATATTTTACATCACGCAAACAATTCATCGTTGACTGCAATTATTTTTTTATCCTTGTGGCTGTATGGTCTGGATTTTATATTGCCACACCACAAAAAAGAGCCTATAGCGACAGCCAAAAAACGTCGCTATTTCGTCGCTATAGCCATATTGCGACGAAATAGCGACGAAAAATGAAGGTCGTTATACGGCTTGTCGCAAAGCAAATTTCGTCGGCATTGCGTCGCTATATTGTGACGAAAACAATTTTGTCGGTGTATCGTCGCCAAACTGCGACGAGAAACTGTCAGGTCTGCGACCTGTTTTCTGCTGTCGCTGTTTCGTCGGTAAAATATTTTCGTCGCTATTTTGTATTTTTTTTATTTTTTTTATTAAGGTTCTGCGACAAAGACACTCGTCGCAAAATATCGTCGGTATAAGTATTGCCGTCGCTATTTATTATTTTTTTATTTTTTGTTTTCGTTTTATTTCGTCGCAAAATGTCGTCGTTATATGTCTTTTCGTCGCTAATTTTAAATTTTTGTTTTTTATTACCGATCTGCGACAGTACAATTTCGTCGCCGGTTCGTCGGTATTTGTTATTTTTAAAAATATTAAATTTACTAATAATTATTTTAAATACATTATTTAATATTAAATTTTAAATTTTTTTTGATTTATTAATAATATTAATACATTATTAATTAAAAAGTTTTTTATTATTATTTAATTTCTATAATATATTTTATTTTGTATATTAAATCATTTGTACGAATATTATACAGTAATACGGTATTTGCGCATTCAAGTTCGTATAATTAAACAACACAAACGAAATAGAATCCCTAAAATTGTCAGATAGAATATAAAAGTACAAAGAAAATGTCAATACAACAAATGAAATAGACTGTATAAACAATGAAAAAATAAAAAACTATGCAGAGGAAGATGGAGGGGGATCATGCGGAGAAAAGTGACCATCAGGAGGGCGAGGCTGAGGCTGAGGCGACGAGGAGCAGGAAATGAAAGACATGACTACCTGCGACAGGTGCGAGATTTGCTGGTTCGTTGCCTCCTGCACCTGCATCGTCTGCCGCTGCGCATGCTCAAACGCCTGTTGAAGCGCCTGCTGCAGCGCCTGTACACTCTCCTCATGCCTCGTCCTGATGGTCTCTATCTCAGGCTGCAGCGCCGCATTATCTGATTCCAGGCGCGAAATATCCTCTGGCGTCGCAGAAGGCGCGGAGGTGCTGGCCTCGGAGGAAGCACTTGCTTGTAGAACTTCGGGAAAGAATCGCGGCGCTGCTGATCCAACCCCGTACACCTCCCTCTTCTTCTTATTTTGAGGGCCGACGGTCCGAACCGCATCCCAATAAGCGCGGTTCTTGTTGGCCTGTTCGCCCCTATCTGCGAGTAATCTGTTGTACTCGTCCTGAAATGAGAATAAGAATTGTTATGGTTTAGCAATAAAACAAAATAAGGAAAAAACAAATGATATCGTAGTCTACTTACACTGATGTCGCGGGCCTTCGTCGTGATCCAGTCCTCCGTCCCGTCGGAGGCTTTCTTCCGATGCGTCTTGTAGAAGAGATCGTAGGAGGCTGGCCACTCCCCCGTCTCCTCGTGCTGAAAGAATGAAATAAAATATGTTAGTGAAATCCATAATTTTAAAAATTTCGGCATGACCTATTCGTTTATCGGAGGTATCCCGGCCTTAAAGGCCTCTCCCAAGTCAAATCAAAAATAAAAATAAAAAGGCAAATGAACACATGTACCACTTAAAGTAACGGTATACGAATACCAAAAAAACAACAGCGCAACATAAGAAATCAACGAATATAAATAATCCACTTAACTCAATGAATATAAATAATCCACTTAAGTCAATGAATGTAAATAATCCAATGAAATCAATGAATCTAAATAATCCAATATTAAAATACTCACCATAGAAAGCATCGTGGTGGCGTGGGAAACCGAACCACCTGAGTGTGTGGCAGGTGCTGGGCCCTGTACATTGCCGCTGCGCCGGTTCGCCGCGTTCCGGGCGCTGCGGGCTTGGTAAGCAGGGTCCCTCCACCCTTCTACCCACGCCGCCCAGACGGCCTCGGATACGTAGGCAGGCCTTATCCACGTGGGGTCACGCTCTGACTTGGTCTTGAGGGAGTTGATGAAGTCGCCGTAGCGTTTGGCGGCCCTATGCCGCCAGGCCTGCTCCACGTCGTGGGCGATGTCGGCTGGCCAGCTGTACGCCTTCTGCAATTATCATACGGAGGAATAATAAAAGTGTGGTTAGAAAAGTAATGATTGATTACGCATCAAAAAGTGAAATTCATCAAATTTGAATACCTGAAACTCATCCCAGTAGAACCTACGTGTCTCCGGGGTGACACGGGCCCAGAAATATCCAGATGGGTCAAGCCTCAGGTGGAAGGACCGGGTGATGCAACCGGAAAGCGCGCAATTGTCCGATCCAAACCTAAAAGAGGTGAGGTTGTTAGGAAAAAATAACGCGTGAAATATATTTGAAAACATGTTAAATAAATTAATCATTACTTACTTATGGGTATCATGTGACCAAGGGAGGGGACGACGCCCTGGTATGACACCCTGGTCCGATGCCGCATCAGACGCCGGATGAGGTGCTGATGCGCTAGGTGTGGGTGGCGTCGGCGTCGTATGTCTGGGGGGTGCGGACATGTCGGCAGACCGTAAAAGGTCTGCGTCCGCATCAAGAGCGGCGGTCGAAACCGAGGCATACGTATCATGCTGAGAAAAGAACGCATCGAACTCTCCTTGAAGGTCCTGTGTAGCTGGTGGGTATGTGGATCTCGTCGGTAAACCCTCACTAGCCATCAGATTTGAGAGGAACATATTAATAATTTTTAAACGTTTCGGCATGACTTAAGCGTTTATCGGAGGTTTTCCAGCCTTAATGGCCTCTCCAAAGACAAATCCAAATCCAACAACCTTGAACTAGTATCATACCGAAAATCATATGCAAACCTCTTACAAAACAGTTTGTACATATATATACCCGTATATGCATATATATACCATATACATATATACCCATATATACATATATATACCCGTATATGCATATATATACCCGCATATGCATATATATATATATATATATATACCCGCATATGCATATATATATATATATATATACCCGTATATACATATATATACCATATACATATATATACCAAAATAGATTATATAATTATAAATATATTTAAATACGAAAAATATATATACATACATAATTCTACCCAAAAAAACATTGTCTAATAATTTTACATATATTTATATGTAAATACGAAATTAACTTATATATATAATTATATACCCAAATACGAAAATTAACTACAAAATCCATAAATACATATATATATACCGTATATACATATATATACCATATATGTATACCCATATATAGATATATACACTATATATACCGTATATACATATATATATTACATACATATATACCATATACATATATATACCATATACATATATATACATACATAATTCTATACACATATACATATATATACCACAGCCA
>AP025041.1:33032580-33053186 GCA_036186865.1 Eustoma russellianum
TGGGGAAGGAGGGAAATGGGGAAGAAAGAGGGGGAGTTCAGCTTATCTGCGTTATGTTGCGACGACATAGCGACGAACGTTCGTCGCTATTTAGTTTCGTCGCTATTTTTCATGTGTCGTCGTTATTTCAAATTTAGCAAAGCAACATTTCGTCGGTAACTCGTCGGTGTTATAATTTTTGAAAAAAAAATACAAAATATAAAGTAGTATATACATGAATATAAGTACATCAACACATACACACTTTCATATAAAGAGGTACATAAAAAATTTTGGCTAATGTCAATCTTCCTGGTCATCTGCATCCTCATACGCATCTTCATCTTCATCTTCATCTTCATCTTCATCTTCATCTTCATCTTCATCTCATTGCTCGTCGTCCTCTTCATCCTCGTATTTGTCTTCGACTACGTCTTCAATATTGTCAGGCGGTTGTATGTTGAGATGAATTTCGATGAAACCGCCGTTGGGGTCATTTAGAGGGAGGTCGTGCAGTTCAACATGTGTTGTATCTAGAACGGACGGGTTTTCTTCTTGAAATGCGGCGTCCATACCATCTGAACCTGTCTGTATACTAACATCAAACTTGCTTGATTTCACTTTGCACACGGCTCGCCTGTCTTTTGAGCTCGCATTCATCCTCGTTGTTGGATACGATAGATAGTACACCTGGGACGCTTGACTAGCCAAAATGTATGGATCGTATTTTTTGTACCGTCGCCCTTGGTGTATGTCTACCAACTTATATTGGTCGTGAACCTTTGTGCCAACGCGATAACCTTCTCGAGTTGGATCGTACCATTCGCATTTGAATAGGACCACCCGCTTTATAGGCAATGCCGGATATTCGAGCTCAATTATGTCAGTAAGGTAGCCGTAGAAGTCATCCTCGTCCGGGCTATTGTCATACCGCTTGACACACACTCCGCTGTTCTCCGACGATTTTCGGCTGGCATGGGAGACTGTGTGGAATCTATACCCGCTGACAAAACACATGTCGTGGCGCGTGACTCTGTTAAATGGACCCTCGGCTACTGCTGTCAGAATGTAACCGTACTCATCGTCAGCCAGATGACCTTTGCTCGCCTGTAAAACGACAAGTAAGTATACATCAGCGGGGCAATAAATGCGTATCATATATCGTACACGTAACAGGAAAATATGTAAACTTACATGCCACCTGAACCAATCAGCAAACTTGGAATCTAACTCATTGTTTATTGCATCGCTCGATATACCCGGTGAACGGTGTTGCAATAAATCAATGAACAAGCTGAAGCAAATTACGAATGAGTACCATGTATATCTTTGTAACATAATGGATAGAGTATCGCAAGGTCTTTACAAAGTAAAATTGGATATCGTTTATACCTCTGGAAACGGTCGACTTGACGGCAGTTGCGCAGAACATAAGAATGAGCAATCTTCAGCTCGCTGTCCCCCAATATCATTTCCTTTCCATGTCCGTGAAATCTGATCGGATGTGTGAATATTGGGAGGACACCGGATCTGGTAATGCCGTCGTCATTCCGGGGAACATCTCTGCACCTCGACGGGACATCTGGCTCGAAGTAATGAGACACGAAAGCCGATGCTTCCTCCGTCAGATAGGCATTGCACATCGAGGCCTCGACTTTCGCCTTGTTCTTGATGTTTAGCTTCAAATGCCTGAGATATCTGTTCATATAGTGAATGTATGTTCAGATGCTTGTGCTTAGACACATAAGAACGTTATGCACATAAAAAAAGAGTACCTCTCGAACGGATACATCCACCTGTACTGAACAGGACCACCAACACGTGCCTCATATGGTAGATGAACTGGCAGGTGTTCCATTGAATCAAAGAAGGCCGGAGGGAATATAGTTTCCATCTTGCATATGATCACTGGGATTTCGCCCTCCAGCCTTGACATATTATCCACACTGAGTCTCGTGGCTGTAAGACATTTGAAAAACAGACTCATCTCGGTAATTGATTCCCATACATTGGTTGGAAGCAGATCACGGAATGCAATGGGCATCAACCGTTGTATGAAAACGTGACAGTCGTGGCTCTTCATCCCGTGCAAACCGCGTTTATTCATGTCGATGTTCTTCGACAGGTTCGAAACATGGCCATCAGGAAATCTAGCCGTCCCCAGCCACGATAACAACGCACTGACCTGCTCCATATTCAGCGTGTACGAGGACTTCGGCATGTATGTTGTGCCAACGGGATGCAGCTCCGGTCGTATGTTGAGGTCGCGCATATCAAGTCGTGCCTTCATATTGTCTTTTGTTTTTCCTGGCACATTCAGCACTGTATTGAAAATGTTGTCAAACACGTTCTTCTCAATGTGCATGACATCCAGGTTATGTCGGATCATATTGCTCTTCCAGTACGGAAGCTCCCAGAATATGCTTCTCTTCTTCCACCTGATACAGTAACGAGCCAGGTCTGCGTTGTGACTGCCGTCCGGATCATCAGCGACCCCCACGAATCCACAACTGTCTATCTCCTGCAGCACCTCTGCACCCGTGAGGAGCTCGGGCTTTGTGTCCTTATCGACGATGCCAGGCATGAACGCCGTCACGTTCTTTCTGTACAAATGACGTCTGGGCAGGAACTTCCTATGGCTGTCGAACCAGCTTATCTTACGTCCATGTTTCAAGGACATCGTCTTCGCTTGCTTCATGCAGCAAGGGCAAGCGTATTTCCCCGCTGTGCTCCACCCCGACAACATAGAATACGCCGGGAAGTCGCTGATCGTCTACATCAGCGCGGCGCGTAGCTGGAAGTTTTGTTTAGTCGATACATCGAACGTCTCCATGCCAAACTCCCACAACCACTTTAGCTCCTGTATCAACGGCTGCAGGTATAGGTCGATCTTCTGTTTCGGATTCCTAGGCCCCGGTGCGATCACAGTCAAGAACATGTACGGCGTCTTCATGCACATCCAAGGCGGTAGATTGTACGGCGTCACGATTACAGGCCACGACGAATACTACTCTCCCGACTGTCCAAACGGGTTGAACCCGTCGGTGCATAAACCCAACCTAACGTTCCTTGTCTCCGACGAAAAACCCGGATGCGTCGCATCGAACGTCCTCCAAGCTTCGCCGTCAGATGGATGGCACATCTCACCGTCTTTCGTGTAGTGCTCCGCGTGCCACCTCATCTGGCTAGCTGTGGCACCGGATGCGTATAGCCTCTGCAGTCTAGGGGCGAGAGGTAAATAGTAAAATTGTTTTCTTGGCACGTTCCGGTTTCTTTTGTTCGTTCTCCACCTGCTTGTCCCACAGACCCTGCACATGTCTTTATCCTCGTTGATGCCCCAGTATATGATGCACCCCTCTGAACAACAATCGATTTTCTGAACCGGCAGTCCCAACGCCTGCAGCTGTTTCTTCGTCGAATAAAAACTGTCGACCATTGTGTTCCCTTCGGGAAGAGATTCCCTCATCAGCTGACACATCCCATCGTACAATCTCTCCGTCATGCGGTGTTCCGTCTTCATGCTCGTCATCCGACCGATCATGGACATCTGTGTGTGACTACCGCAACCAGGATACAGCGGCGTGTTGGCGGCGTTCAACATCTCAAAAAACTGTCTTGCCTGAGGGTTCAGATCTTCCTCCACGAATATACGCGGCTGTTCATCCGGATCCTGCATTTGTAACAAATGCTCTCCGGTAAATGCGCCGGCGGCTGCGTCTGTCACCATCTGCATGTATGGGTTGTGAGATCCCTCGCATATTTCTTCGGCATCAACCTGACCGGGTCCCCCTTCGACGTGTACAGTTGCAGATGTAGACGCCCCCTCATATTCGCCGTGACAGTACCATGTATGGTAATTGTGGACGAAACCTTGTTTCAATAAGTGAACCCTCACGTCACCCGGATCCTTATATTTACGGTTCGTGCATTTCTTGCACGGACATCTAATCTGCGTTCCACTTTCATTACTCGTCGCAAAATCCATAAATTCTTCGAGACCTTCAACAAATCTAAAACACCACTCCCCGTTGTTTACCCTCTGGTACATCCACTTTCTATCGCTTCTCCTCGGATCCATTTTCTCGATACACCTTCAAAATAACAGCAGCTATCTTTTTTCGGTGGTAGAAAAAATCAAAATTCCACACTTCGATTTTTTCGTTCAAAATTGATGATTGATGTGTTTGAAATGAGAGAAGAATGGGAGAAGAGAAGAAGAAGGAAAATGGTTTTATCGTTCTCAGCCTGCAATGTTACCGACGCAATAGCGACGAGATAGCGACCACAAACAAACACAAATCTCGGAAACAAACAAACACAATACCGACGACTTCGCGACGACCGGCGACGAACAAGAAACACAAATCTCGTCGCTAAAAGGCAGTCCGTCCAGTTCCCAATGCTTACAACGCGCGAATTTTTGTTGAATTTACCGACGTTTTACCGACGAAACAGCGACGGATAACGTCTCTTCACATTATTCGACGCATTTCGTCGCTAATCCGTCGCCAAGTAGTCGCTATTCGGCAGTGCCAGTTCAGTTCCCAACGGTTGCATCGTACGATGAGTATACGTCGCAAATTCGTCGCTACGTCGTCGCTAAAACAGCCGAAACGTCATCACTGCACATTCCTAACGGTTGAAAAAAACGTCGCTATATCGTCGCTATGTGAGTTTCGTCGCTACTCCGTCGCCAAGTAGTCGCTATTTGGCAGTGCCAGTTCAGTTCCCAACGGTTGCATCGTACGATGAGTATACGTCGCAAATTCGTCGCTACGTCGTCGCTAAAACAGCCGAAACGTCATCACTGCACATTCCTAACGGTTGAAAAAAACATCGCTATGTCGTCGCTATGTGAGTTTCGTCGCTACTCCGTCGCCAAGTAGTCGCTATTAGGCAGTCAGCTCCCAACGGTTGCATCGTACGATGAATATACGTCGCCAATTCGTCGCTACGTCGTCGCTAAAATAGCCGAAAGGTCATCACTGCACATTCCTAACGGTTGCCAAACACGTCGCTATGTCGTCGCTATGTCGTCGCTAATTTTACTATTTATACCCCAAACATCCGCACATATACATACACACATATAAGGTTATAAATAATCAAAATATGCCGCGTCATTTTAAAAGAACCCCAAGGCATGGTGGACGGGCAATCAGTGCCCCTCCAGAAGGGCCTCCTCCTCCTCAAGTACCATCGGTTGAGCGAGAAGGTTCCGTATCTGTCTATGGCCCACCACAGCATCAGAGTGATCAAGAACAAACGCCTGTGCAGGACGCCGACTTCTGTATGTTGATGGCAAACATGCAGCAGCAGTCGCGGCAACTGCACAACATGACTAGAAGGCTGCGGAAGATGAAATTTAGATATTACAAGCTCAAGCGCCTTATCAAAGAATTTTCGGAGAATGTCGCGGCCACTCTTTCGTCTGATGACGAAGAGTGAACGGCACATCTCCGCATCTCTTTTTAGATTTTTTTTTATTTTTTCGTTTGATAATGTAACTTTTTATTATTGAATGAATGAGTATTTTTCCCAATCACCGCTTTCTTTTTCCTTAATCAATACACGTGTTTAATTCTCGATGTTTCTGCGACGACACAACGACAAATCGAATTACGAACAAAGAGTAAAACAAAACATTTGCCACATGCGGGTTTCATTGACAAAAAAACGACGATACACAACGCCAAGAACTTACTAAACGACGAATGTATTAATTTTAGCGACAAAATTGCGACGACATAGCGACGTAGCGTTACAAACTAAATAGCGACGAATAAAAACACGCAGAGTAGCGACGAGACACCGACAAATCACCGACGTAAATCACCTGACTGACTATTTTTCTTTTAGCGACAACGAATTTCATCGTACTTTCGTCGCAATTAGCGACGACATTAGTGTTGTCGCACCTTCGTCGCTATTACCGACGAAACAACGACTATACGTTGTTCGTCGGTGATAATTTCGTCGGTAAACCACAATTTTTTTGTGGTGCCAACTGCTCATGCAATTTCTTTTTCTAATCCAATGCAATTTCAAACGCATAAGATAAATAAATTGGACTTAAAAGTGACAAAATATAGTTGACCACAAAGAAAGACAACAACAAAAATAGCTTCAGGTCACCCGTTCCATTTCTGTAAGGTTTTGTCGCGTCGATGTCTTGTAATTAAACGACAAAAAACAATACTTTACAATGAGTTTATTGTTTGGTTGCAGAGCAGGTCATCTGAGAAACGAAAGAAAGATAATTCGGGTTGATGTTTTTTAGTTGAAAGACGGGCGGTACCGTCCTGGTGTTTTATTAATAAATAGAACCCTCATTTGTGGCGGAGGAATATCGTGTTTACACTTGAGCCTATCTATGGTGGGAGACTCTCCCAAAGTAAACAAAACAACATTTTAAAAATGTAAAAACTGCACAAAATATTAGCTAATGATTGATTAGGACAAATGGAAAGAAAATGCTCTATTGAACGGCGTATATCCTGAAGACTTGATAACCGCTGGGCAAATCGCTGTTTATTCCCTAGTATGCCCTTGATTTTGCATGCAACGTAATTGAAGTATGGCCATTCATGACATGTCGATTGCATATCCCATTGTGCCTCCCCAATAACATAGAAAAACCAGGATTAAGTCGCAGTTGATATTTGCAAATCGTTGTGTAAGATTTACAGATATTAGACATACCGGTGTTGCCTATATTCATCCAGAATATAGGCAACCGCAAATGAGAACGCAGGGGGTACCATAGCGGCTGGTTTGTGATCATATCCACCGGGTTTTCCTCATCAAAAACACGCATGAAAATATTGTAAGAATGATGGATGAGTATATTAAAAATTGCAAATAAGTAAATCATTAAGCGAATAAAATCATACCAACGTGTCCTATGTCTGACAAGGACATCAGACATAGGCAACCATATGCAAATAGCGCCAACCCATTGGGAGACATTGAATGATCAAAATCTAAGTGATGGCAACATAGCATCTGTCAAGATAGCACCTCTGACATATGGTGGCAAAGATGCTAACGAGGAGTAAAGAGTGTGACATGAGGAATGAAATCCATAGGTGGCTAATTTATGAGCTGCCGTGTTTGTTTCCAGAAAGCAATGGATTAATGTCGCTCCATTGAGCTGTAGAAATGTAGTAGTATGATTTAAATCTGCAGCATATGGCCCCGTGAAGTTAGAGTGGGAAGAGAGATTCACGATTTGTTGTTTACATTCCATCTCAATCAAGAGATTATTGTATTGCATTGCGTAGTATATTATGGCATATTACAACGTCATTAATTCTGCATGTATTGGTTGCGCTGCTGGTAAGGTAAAGCATATCGCAGATACCAGACATCCTTGATGATCCCTCAGGATTGCTGCTCCAGCCGCCATCTTGTTGGAGATTGCAGCATCCACATTTAATTTCAGTTTTCCTGTAGGCGGATTCATCCAGCGAACAATTTTGGGCAGTCTCTTCGCGATATGGGGTGAGAAATGTCGCAGCACCAGATGTGATATGTGTTGTGAAAATTTGCGATGATTTGTTGAATCACACCATGTGTATATGAGATCTTGTGCTCTTTGAAACAGTCTATGGGGAGAGAAAGCTTCTTCACCAAATTTGATACTTGCGTATTCTTTCCAAATGGCCCAAACCATGAAAGACGGTACCACTGCACGCAATTGTCCAAGCATATTATGCTGGGATGACACACTCCACCATTTCATTAGGTAAATCCGCAATGAAACATCTATGGGGACGGGTCCAGAAAAGATGATCCAAAGCTCCTTCCATAACGGGGTGATACTGGTACATGATAAGAATGAGTGGCTCATATTCTCTGATGATGTCTTGCAAAAAACACATTGCGTTGGAAAAATCGATTGCCAAAGACGTAGATTATCCGGTAGTGGTAATGATCGTCTCCATAATCTCCATAAAAATATACGACACCCTAGAGGTAGTGTCTTCCACCAAATATGGTTTGGATACGTAGCTGTCGATGGCATGGCTAAAAGTGTGCATGCTGATTTTAACGAAAACTGTCCGTTTGTGTCTGCTGTCCATATGTAACCATCCTGTGTATTTTGGACGTGCTGTAACATTAATGAATCAGTGGCACATATGCGTTTCCAAGTAGGAGAGTCGTAAATGTGTGCATATAACGCAGTCCTTCTGCCATATTTTGCTCGGCTAAATTATGCCCATAAGGTTGAAGAATGATGATATCTCCACCATAATCTACAATTATATGCCTGCTGCAGTGTGTTTAGATGCCGTATGTCTAATCCTCCATTTTCCTTTGGCTTACATATAGACTCCCATGATTGCCAATGATGTTGTCCCTGCCATAAAAAGTTTGCCATTTTGCGAGAGAGAACAGTAATAACGCTCTTTGGGAGATTGGAGCTTGCCATTAGATGTAATGGCATTGAGCACAATACGTGTCTCACCAAAACCAGTCTACCTGCCATGGATAAAAGCTTTGAGGACCAAGAATTCAGAAGACGATCGAAATGCTGTATTAAGGAGGTGCAGTACGCTGCATGATTGATCCCCTTATGTAGGTATGAACCCAGGTACTTAATTGGGAAAGTTGCTAGTCTCATTCCCAGCATTTGTGAAATTTTTGTACCTTGCAATCCTGCACTCACCACCATTTGGCTCTTATGTAAATTAACCAGTTGGCCTGAAGCTGCTTGATAGGATTCCAAGAAGTGTCGAAACCTTTGTAAATTTCTGGAACTGCCATTTAGAAATATGACCAAGTCGTCCGCGAACCCCAAATGTGATATTCGAGGTACTCTGCCGGATTGAAAACCTTGTAGTGTACCATTGTCCATTAACGTTTTAAGTCCTCGGGAGAATCCTTCAGATGTCAATATAAAGAGTAATGGAGACAGTGGATCTCCCTGTTTAACTCCACGTGTGATGGGGAAAAAACCTGCAGCCTTCCCATTAATTAGAATTGAACAACGTGTGGCTGACAAGTTGTTAAGGAGCATTCTAATAAGGCGCTGATGAAATCCCATCTTGGACATGATTAGTCTTAAAAACGTCCAACATACTCTATCAAACGCCTTTGCCATGTCCAGCTTAATAAGTATATGACCTCCACGCACTGATCTATCCATAATATGCACCATTTCTTGAGCCAACAATATTTGTTCCGAGATATCCCATCCTTTCATGAACCCTGCTTGTTCAGGAGATATAATTTTTAGCAATAAAAGTGAAAGGCGTGTAGCTATTAAACGTGTGATCGTCTTGGACATAAAATTTGTTAGGCAGATGGGCCGATAATCCGAAAAAAGTGATAGGATTTACCACCTTTGGTATCAATGTGATGAGGGCAGCTGCCAGTTTAGCAGGCGGACGGATTCCTAAGAAAAACTCTTGAACGGCTTTATAAACATCCATAGATATAATGCTCCAAAATTGTCTATAGAAAGACCCTGGAAAACCATCCGGTCCAGCAGCACTCGATAGGCTCAAATCCCATACTGCTTTTTGTACTTCATCAAGATCCAGCATACGCAATAATTCTGTGTTGTCAACAGTGGAAACCAGATGTGGAACATACTGCAGAATGTCATCATAATTCTGTGTTGCCTTAGCTGTAAATAACTTTTGGAAATACCGTATAGCTTCGTTCTCAATATCCTGTTGAGAATCTAATTGTACTCCATCTTGATTGGTGATACTTTGAATGCATTGCCTTTGCCGTTTCTCTTTTACCTTTTGGTGGAAGAACTTTGTATTCACATCCCCTTCAGACATCCATTTTACGTTTGCTTTTTTGCTTCCAAAATAACATAGCTCGTTTCTGCGACATACGAAGTTGACTCATGGCATAATGATATGCTTGTCTTGTTTCATCCGTTTGCTGTGCATCATAGATTCTTTCACATTTAGTTACTTCCTCCTCGGAGGCAACAATAGCATCAAAAATATTGCCAAAAACTTCTTTGTTCCAACGTGCCAAGAAAGTTTTCAATTGCTACAGTTTTGTATAAAAACCCCACATTCCACCAGTTGTAGGGAAGGATTGTCAATGGTGTTTCACATAATCATTGAATTCTGGGTGTGTTGTCCAAGCGTCTAAGTACCGAAAGGACTATGATGAACGACGTACTTCCAGTTTGCATTGTAGAACTATTGGTGCATGATCTGACGATGTTCGGTTCAAGTGTTGATACTGAACCATTGCAAATAGGTCAAAGAAATTTGCAGTACACATGTAACGATCTAATCTGCGACTGACCCATCCTAATCCTCTGCCATCTATCCATGTAAAAGGGGATCCCTGAAATGGAATACTTTGTAATGTAGCCGCTGCAACAAACTCATTAAAGTCCATCAGTGTGCGCAATGCAGGTACCGATCTGCCTTGGTGTTCATCCAATGAAAGATAAGTATTAAAATCTTCATCTACAATCCATGGCCGATCTATTGATGTATGAAACAATTTGAGATCATATCATAATGGTCGACGAACAGCAATAGTATGAAGCGCATATACAATGGTGCACCAGAAGGCCTCTCTTGTGTGCAGTATATTAAATTTCAAAGAGTGGTTTTGTACCCTGCACGTTGGTCTTCCAACTGAACTATAGTCTCCCTCCAGAAAATCTAAGCTTTGTCATCAATGACTGATATAGTGTTAGAGAAGCCCAGCTGTAATTTGTGAGATATCAAAGTAGATGCTCTTTTCTTTGGCTCAATTACTACTAAGATATGAAAGTGATGACGGCGATTTAAAGAAATTAACCGTGGCAGTGAGGTAGTAATACCTCTAACATTCCAAATCAACATATTCATTGTGTAGATAAAATATCAAATGAGTTTGAGAGTGCAGCACGAGATCTTGTTGTTGGTGGTGAATTTGGTTCCACGTTGCGAACACGACGACGAAGGAGTCTAGGTGGGACTCGAAATTGACTTTCTTGTGTATTTTCTGTTGGGGATGACGGACATGTCTGATCCCGTAGCATTTGTTGCGCCTCATCAATCACTATAGCCTGAACTACATTTGATACGTAGTTAGCAAAATCATCATCTGTCGAAACTGTTGAGAAGTAGTCAACTGGTAGCTGCAAGTCATCCTTTGTTGTTGTCAAATATTGATGAGTAGCGGGATATTCTCCTATTAGGATATCATCAATACTCTGCAACCTTGTTAGATCCTGACTTGTGGTAATATGAACATTGTGTCCCAGATCCGGCGAAAGCAGATTTACCTGATTGGGTGGAGGCGATTGAATTATTTCTGTGTTTACCACCGTTGTGGGATCTGGAGCAGTTTGCAACCTATTGGACATGGGAAATTTTTTTGGAGTCCATCTTGTGTCTTTTCCTTTGGATTTGGCCATGCTCGTAGATGCCTTTTGTAATGTAGTAGACGGAGCAGTATCTTTCTCAGTAAAAGTCTTCTGTAGTGTAGCAGGTGCAATATTATCTTTCCCACAATTGTCATGGGAATTCCCTAGCCTTATGCATGATGAACAGTACTGTGGGATGTCTTCATATGTAACCGGCTGTGATATAGTTCCAGAGGATAATTGAATATACACTCGGGAAGGCAATTCTTTGGAGATATCTACTTCAACACACAATCTGGCTACCGATGGACGTAAACGTTCGGTAGTGGCGTTATCAAGCTTCATAGGCATTCCAATCATTTTACCTATTTGAAATAATGCATCTTTTTGATGAAAATGGACTGGTAATCCCGGAAGAGAGATCCATATTGGGACTATTGGCACATCAAATTTAGGATCAAAATCAGGAGTCCACTTGGTAACACGCATGTATTTTCCTGCGATCATCCAACTTTGCCGAGAAAAGCATCACAAATAATCTGGCTCATTCGCAAATTCCATTAGTATATGATTTGAATCCAATAATCCAATGCGTACCGTGTTATTGAAGCCTATTTGATCAATAGTGGCGCGAATAATGGTTAAAGGCGGCCGGCCATACCAAAAGGATCCAACAAACGAATATTTGTATGGTGTAGCCAATGCAGCAACCTCATCGTCTGTAAAAGAGATCATGGGACTACCCTTGTATCGATGTATGGTTTTATCAACAATTGAGTGGCTAGACGATGATTGGAAGAGACAAGCAAAAGTTGGCTGTTTTTTCGGAGGTGATAATGGCGGATCCGCCATTGTTGTTGCAATGGAGAAATATAAAAAACAGAGACGAGATACCAAGAACAGAGAACAATAAATGTATAATGCAGGAAGAGAAGACGGGGATGCAAAAAGCTACCGGGGAAGGAGATCGGCGACGGCTAAAAGCCGCCGCCTTTTATCGCCAGAGCACGGAATCGCTGCATCTTTTTTTTAATTCGGGTCGATGTTTTACACCTAATTCACAGATTTAATTCCTCTTTCACCGTGGGTGTATGTCCCACTAATATTTTGTTATGACCCGTGTGTTGTAAAGGAAAATAGAAAGAAAATAAAATAAAAGGAAAATAATTAAAAGGAGAAGTCTCGTTATTTAATAAAGGATAATATTTATCCTAATACTATCAGGATTGAAATAGGAGACATGGATACAAATTAACTACCTAAAAGATATACTTTACACAAACTACCTATACCTAATAGGAAATCTAATTACACTCATCTATATATACATATATCCTACCTTGCATAAAACAAAAAAAAAAAAAGAAAGAGAAAACCTAAATCTACCCCGGCCCCCTCCCAGCCAAAATCAAGAGACAAGAGAAATAAGAGCAGCGGCGCTTTCTTTTGTCGGCAGCGGCAATTTCTTAGAGAAAAAAATAGTGAATTCAACCGAAACACAATCAAACATTGTCGGAATAAAGAACCAAAGACGGGTTTTGAATCTTTGCAGTCCTATGAATATCGTGATGGTAAGTATAGATTTATGCCTAGATTTAATTTCTTATTTTGATTAGTATATGGAATACTTATTAAGTAATGGTGTAGAATAGAGTTTGATAATAGAGTTGTATGGATTGAATCTTTATAGAGTAATTGTTTTTCTCATATAAAATAAATAAATAAAATAAAATCCGTTTGTTATATTAGGCAGAATCTTTAATGTGTGCCATTAAATGATATCACCAGGTGGCATTGGAAATTATAAGAAACATCATGCATATGTTTTGAATATGATGAGAGTGAATTTTCTATGAATAGACAGGGATCAATTATTATTTTGACAATATAAGGATTATTTTACTCAGTGTTACTGCATAACCCAATCAAGTTTTCAAACAATTTCTTTTCTAAACTAAGAGGAAGAAAGAGAATCAAATTATTTTCTCAAACATGATTTTCAGAATCTTGAATTTGAATGGCTCCTGTAAAGGTTAAAGGTTTCTTAAATTTCACGTGGTATGAATTTCAAGTCATATGGGATTTCAAATTAGGTTTCTTTTTTTCCTTTTTGCTGTGACTACGAAAGATTCTATTTATGACTGTTACTTATACTAAAATTCCTTATCAATCTACTTACCCTAAGAAAAGTTCAGAACTAGAAAATTTGGACAGTTCTTTTTACAATGAACATACTAATGTATGTGTCTCTTCTTCCACCGTAAGCTTTGTTGAAAAGTAGTAGAATATATATATATATATATATATATATATATATATATATATATATATATATATATATGAATGAAAGTGCGGCAACCAGACTTAGTTTGCAGGTATAAAAATGATGGAAGTTTTATTATCAGGAGGCTGAAAAAGAAAAAAAAATTAAAATATATGAAATGATTGAAAATATACCAATGTTGCATCCGATTTTTTTTTGAGGCCATGTAGGGACAAATGTTACTAAAGGCATCAGATGGTATAGTTAATTAGTAGAAAAGGTGTTAATGGTAAATTTATTAGAAAGATATGAACTAATTATTTTAATTAAGCCAAATTAACCTTTATTATTAGGTATTGATGTTCATACTATAATTGTTTAGATTCGAGCCTAGAGAAGAAGGAAGTTAATTCGTCAAAAAGGTTGGTGCCTCTTCCCCCTCAAACGGATATGATTCATGCATGCTTTGATGGTATACTAATGTGTTTCGTTGTTTTATTTGTTTAAGTTGTAAATTTTGTTTCGTTGTTTTATTTGTTTAAGTTGTAAATTTTGTTTCGTTGTTTTTATTTGTTAAGTTGTAAATTTTGTATATGTTGGAAAGCATGAGATATATTGTTTATGGCTGCTATGTGCGTGTATGTGTGTGAAATTGGTGGTATGATTGAATCGAAAACAAAATACCCTTAAAAATAGGAAAAAAAGGGAACTTTTACATTAGGAGCCTTTAAAAAGTTGTGTTTTGGCCTTAGAATAGGTTCCTATAGACTGGAAATAGGAGAAAATGGGGGTTGGGATCAAAAAACAAATCACAGCGCTCGTTGCCACTGGTGGAACATCCAATTAAATAAATAAATAAATAAATAATTAATTAAATTAAAACAGAGAACAGGTAGGCCAACGGACCGGGTCGACTGGCCAGCGGGTCGGACCGAAGGCGGTCTATTAACCTCTCAAAAAAAAATGTATCGGGACTCACGGATCAGACCAGAAAAATATAATTAAATACCAATAAAATTCAAATAAATTCCAGAAAATATAAAAGGTTAAAATTAAATTATCTTCACTTAATTTCCGAAGTTTGGTAAATTTAAGTAATTAAAAATTAATAGTAATAAATAGAATTAAATAAGGGAAACACAGGAGAAATCAGTAGAAAATGCTAGTAAATTAATACAAGCTAAAGAAAAATAAGGGGGTGATAAATAACAACTTTTCAATATTTGATAATTTTACGAAGCCAAATATTGAGTGCCGGAGATGGCGAGGATGGGCGTACGGGCCCCAGACGATTTTGTTGTTGCATTCATGGCACGTGCATTGCATTTGGAGTGGGTTGAGATGTACGAGTCTCAGACGCTCGAGTGGAGTGGATCATGGTGTACGTGCCATGGGTACTCGGTCATGGTGGATCATGGTGTACAGGCCATGGGCATCGGTTAAGGTGGATCGTGGTGTACGGGCCACGGGCATCGGTCAGGGTGGATTGTAGTGTACGGGCTACAGGCACCCAGTCAATCTCGGGATCATGCATTGCATATAGGTCTAAGGACATATTGCATGACATGATTCTTGTTGCGTGTGATACGTTGATTGAGCATGCATCACGTACTTGCACATTTTTATGTGGAGTGTTTTACTTACCGCATTTACTTTATCTTATGCATGTTATGTTATCTTTATGTACTATATGGTTTTATCTTATATTTATATGCTATGTGGTTTTATCTTATATTTATGTGCTATGTGGTTATATCATACCTATGTGTTATGTGCTATATCATTTCGGTATGCACGTTTTGTATTGGTTTGAGGCGGACATCTACTGGGTGATTTTCTGTCACTCACCCCTACTTCCCAGGTGAGCCGGATGAGGACTACGAGCATATCTTTGTTGAGGACGGGACTGACATAGCTGAGTGGGCTGGTTGATAGCTGCAGCTAGGATAAGAGGGGAACTCTGCAGATGATTTTTTGTAGTTCTCTTTTGGGGATTTTCACAGACTTCTTAGTACTTTTATTATAAAAGTTTTATTCAGTAATGTAATGACGATTATTGGAGTTAATTTAAGGTATGATTTACGTTTCCGCGAGAAAAATTTCTACGTTAATTCTGATGTGTAAGAGATTGATTCGACGCCTTGTATTCTCCTCAGCGAGATACGACGGGTGCACTATTCCCATTGCTAGGGTTCGGGAGCGGGGCGCTACAGGTGGTATCAGAGACCAGGCTTCAGATCCGCCTCAGAAACGCATGCTTAATTAGATCACTTAGACATAAGTTACGATCTTTTATAAAATTTTTATTTTACCCCTAATAAACAAAGTAGACTTAAGATATGATCGTAGACTTAGGCTATGATCGGGTTATGGGAGGTGCGTGCCGATGGTGAGCTTTTCCTGTCTAATTACCATTTTACCCTGGGTCCAACCCTTTTAACTCGCTATTGACTTATTTGATTTATTTTCATCAACTGGAATTACAGAATTGCCTCCACGACGTGAGCCAGCTGGAAATGGTGGTGAGAATCACCAGAATCAGGGGATCATCCCCAAGTACTTGAAGATGCCATAGTCATCACGACCAACACCTTAGTACAGTAGCGCCAGCTGCTGAACTAGCATGCACTGCCTCCACCACCATCGCACTCGAACCTGAGATTCTTCGACAAGGAGATGTAGAGGAGTGATGGCGCAGCACAACTGACACCGCCGATCACTTGGATCTAATTTCATAATGAGTTTAAGAAGTACTACGTGTTTGACAGTGCGACTTATCAGAGCATGGCTTTGGATACACAGCGGAAGCATAAATTTAGGTTATGATCTTAGAAATTAAGTTACGATTTTACCCTTATGTCACGATCTTAGAAATAAGTAATGATTTTAGACGTAAGGAATGACGATACCAAGTATCGATTCTAGACATAAGTCATGACATCAGACCTAAGTGATGATCGGATAAGGGATATGCCCACGTATACCTAGGGCGCTACATACGACTCTGAATTAGTTGTCGCATCTAAGTGCTAATTATAATCATTTGAATAATTCCTTAGATCTGATCCTTACAAACCCGATACCATTACGATAAATAAGTTGGGTTCACGCCTCTACCTCGGCAGCAGTGTCGGAACGCGACTAGGTCTAAGTGGATATTGTAGGTACTCAGAAATGATTTATAGTATAAAGAAGAAAACTAAGTAACAATTTATTAGTGTTATGATCAGTAGAGTTTAGCAAAGAATATCGTACAATGGGGTTTATAGTTATGATTAAGATGTTGAATTGTAAAGTATCAAATAGGCCAAGATATTAGTTTGATTAGAGATATTAATTGATAGCGATAAGTGAGTACTACTAAAATAAGCATAGTGAATGACAAATTATTACCAATCTAGGTTAAGTGTTGATTCATAGGAACGTGTAAGCATTGATGCATCGAATACGCTTGAATTGAAATAGAATAAGCATGAACAAGTAAAGGTGCTTTTAGGCAAGATCTAACTTTTTAGAATTAGCGGCTGAAATAACTAAGTAAAGGAGTACGGTGGATCTGTGTGGCGCGCGGAAGCATGGTGAATTAGAATGCCCTAAGTCGATCAATATTTAGAGTACCATGCTAGGATTGGACAATTTAAGATAAAGATCTATAAGAAACGGTACGTAGGTGGATTTCTTATTAACTTTAAAGGGTGACTTAGAGAAATTATACGAAGTATTGGACTACTATTTTTCAATTAGTCAAACTTTTCTTATAAGCACGTACGCCAAGATATATCCTATATTTCAAGGGTATTCAAAAACAAATTTGCTTCTAAGTATTTTAACCACTTCATTTAGTTACATAGTTTACTAACTTCACAAAGGCAATAATTACTTTCTGTATCTGCATAACAACCTAACAGAATTTTGACTACCCTTGACAACTTTGAGAAATAGATATATATTTTCTTTAAACGTGATGTTTCCAAAAAGCGGTATGTTTACATACTTCTTATACAATATTTCGAATTCCTGTTTTTGGTTATGACAATTTTGTCGAAATAAATTCTATTTGTCTACTATCGATACTGCAAGCATTTTATCCAGTAAGTGTTTTAAAGTTACTTATCCGCTTGCGATGAAATCACTTATTTCATTTGGAAAGAAGAAGATGACATGTTCAAATTGTCTTATAAAAAGAAATTTTTATGATTATTATGTCTCAATTGTTTTAAAGTGGTTTACTTGAAATACTTTTGCCAACAAGTGTATCATTATTTTATTAGTTTCAAAATATACACACTTCTTTTAGAACAAGAGATATATCGTATTCAACTCGTTTTGTAAAACGTAATATTGTTGAGATACTTTTACGAATAAGTATATCATTGTTTTATAAGAGATCACGTGAGACACCGCTTTGCGAAAACAAACAGGTAATCCTTTAGTTCTAGTATTCACACAAATTAGAATAACTATTATTTTGAAGTATTTAAGCTACATTTCAAATTATATCTACATAAGCTACATTTTTAAGAAAAACATGTTCATACATGTACTTTGTATATTAGGTTGTTGATGATATCTCCACAAAATTAAGGACTTG
Organism: Eustoma russellianum; assembly: GCA_036186865.1. Taxonomy (NCBI): domain Eukaryota; kingdom Viridiplantae; phylum Streptophyta; class Magnoliopsida; order Gentianales; family Gentianaceae; genus Eustoma; species Eustoma russellianum. The sequence goes on from AP025041.1 coordinate 33,050,752, forward strand.
ATCATATAAAGGTAGCTCGTAAGTATACAAGAATTGAATTTCGAAGACTTAGTTCTACGTTGTAGAAGTGTAATGATTAACTTATTGAAGTACTTGATGAATATTTGGTTGTTTATTTATCTCGGAGATGAATCATAGATAATGAATTTAAGAAGCTAGAATTGTAGAATACAATAAGTTGAATGATACACATCAAGTGGTATAAATGAAAGTTTATAAGTTGTAATTATAGAGAATTAAGTTAAAGATTATAGCACACCTAAGAACCGATCTTAGAGGGTTAACCGCATATATAAGTACGATAGTGACTGATGATTGGGCGATGGAACCCCTAGTATGATGACGATACCCTAAGCTTAGTTCTAGAGTTTTTAAGAAGTACAAAGAAGATAGGTTATGATCTTCAATAAGCGAAAAAAAAAGAAAAATTGGATTAGAAATTACCTTAAAAGTGTACAATGAATGATTTTGAAGACTTAGTCCTGTGTCGAGGAAGTACAGTGGTTAACATATTGGAAAGCGCAAGAGATATTTAGCTTGGTCGTTATCTAAGTTAATGGACAAGTAGAACCATACTAAGTCATTGATTACGCCGCATGCAAGTTTCGAGGACGAAACTTATTGTAAGGAGGGAGGAATGTTATGACCCGTGTGTTGTAAAGGAAAACAGAAAGAAAATAAAATAAAAGAAAAATAATTAAAAGGAGAAGTCTAGTTATATAATAAAGGATAATATTTATCCTAATACTATCAGGATTGAAATAGGAGACATGGATACAAATTAACTACCTAAAAGATATACTTTACACAAACTACCTATACCTAATAGGAAATCTAATTACACTCATCTATATATACATATATCCTACCTTTGCATAAAACAAAAAAAAAAGAGAAAGAGAAAACCTAAATCTACCCCGGCCCCCTCCCAGCCAAAATCAAGAGACAAGAGAAATAAGAGCAGCGGTGCTTTCTTTTGTCGGCAGCGGCAATTTCTTAGAGAAAAAAATAGTGAATTCAACCGAAACACAATCAAACATTGTCGGAATAAAGAACCAAAGACGGGTTTTGAATCTTTGCAGTCCTATGAATATCGTGATGGTAAGTATAGATTTATGCCTAGATTTAATTTCTTATTTTGATTAGTATATGGAATACTTATTAAGTAATGGTGTAGAATAGAGTTTGATAATAGAGTTGTATGGATTGAATCTTTATAGAGTAATTGTTTTTCTCATATAAAATAAATAAATAAAATAAAATCCGTTTGTTATATTAGGCAGAATCTTTAATGTGTGCCATTAAATGATATCACCAGGTGGCATTGGAAATTATAAGAAACATCATGCATATGTTTTGAATATGATGAGAGTGAATTTTCTATGAATAGACAGGGATCAATTATTATTTTGACAATATAAGGATTATTTTACTCAGTGTTACTGCATAACCCAATCAAGTTTTCAAACAATTTCTTTTCTAAACTAAGAGGAAGAAAGAGAATCAAATTATTTTCTCAAACATGATTTTCAGAATCTTGAATTTGAATGGCTCCTGTAAAGGTTAAAGGTTTCTTAAATTTCACGTGGTATGAATTTCAAGTCATATGGGATTTCAAATTAGGTTTCTTTTTTTCCTTTTTGCTGTGACTACGAAAGATTCTATTTATGACTGTTACTTATACTAAAATTCCTTATCAATCTACTTACCCTAAGAAAAGTTCAGAACTAGAAAATTTGGACAGTTCTTTTTACAATGAACATACTAATGTATGTGTCTCTTCTTCCACCGTAAGCTTTGTTGAAAAGTAGTAGAATATATATATATATATATATATATTTTTTTTATTTAAACGGAAGGATACCTTCCGGCTTTTATTTATGTATCATATCCCGCGTTAATGGCCGAGGGTAGCCGTTACTACAAGCTAAAATAAAAGAAAAAGAAATCAAATGATTAGTCGAGGGACTGCTAATCTATCTATATTTCAAATGAACGATGACTGTGCCGTCTAGTAACCATTGAGGACGGTGGAGGTGGTGGAAGATCCTTCCGAGATCTGCGCTTTTTCCGAGATAGTCCGCCAAGAAGAGTCCCGCCACCAGTCGATGTCCTGCAAAAATCCATATCATCTCCCGCAATGAGCAAACTCTCGCGTAGATCATCATATTCAATCCCTTTACGGCGAGTATATGAGAGAGAAGCTTCATTGTCCGAACCTAGTGCCAAATCTTCTTCCGCTTCCTCTTCCCGAAAGTGGTCTTGATAGAATTGTTCAATTAAGGGATCATAAGCAGGCTGGATAATGGCTGGGATTATCGCTAGTGGAACTGGCAATTCAACTTAAATGGATTGAATTTGGACTTCCGGAGCCACTTCAGACGATGGGTTCATCTCGTGAGCATGCTGTACGGTCGTGTCTAAAACCTCCAAGG
>AP025041.1:33053196-33075100 GCA_036186865.1 Eustoma russellianum
TTATATTTTTTTTATTTAAACGGAAGGATACCTTCCGGCTTTTATTTATGTATCATATCCCGCGTTAATGGCCGAGGGTAGCCGTTACTACAAGCTAAAATAAAAGAAAAAGAAATCAAATGATTAGTCGAGGGACTGCTAATCTATCTATATTTCAAATGAACGATGACTGTGCCGTCTAGTAACCATTGAGGACGGTGGAGGTGGTGGAAGATCCTTCCGAGATCTGCGCTTTTTCCGAGATAGTCCGCCAAGAAGAGTCCCGCCACCAGTCGATGTCCTGCAAAAATCCATATCATCTCCCGCAATGAGCAAACTCTCGCGTAGATCATCATATTCAATCCCTTTACGGCGAGTATATGAGAGAGAAGCTTCATTGTCCGAACCTAGTGCCAAATCTTCTTCCGCTTCCTCTTCCCGAAAGTGGTCTTGATAGAATTGTTCAATTAAGGGATCATAAGCAGGCTGGATAATGGCTGGGATTATCGCTAGTGGAACTGGCAATTCAACTTAAATGGATTGAATTTGGACTTCCGGAGCCACTTCAGACGATGGGTTCATCTCGTGAGCATGCTGTACGGTCGTGTCTAAAACCTCCAAGGGCGGAGGAGATATGTGGACCTCTCTCTCTGCTATGTTAGCTTCAGTGGCCTGTAGAGTTAGTGTAGATGTATCGATGTGCTGCTGAGCCTGTTGTTGTTGAATCTCCAATGTTGGCGGCACTACTAGTACCGGACTTAAATCTGCAGTCAGCCGAGAGAAAATCTGCGATATAGATGGATCAGCAGTAGGCGCAGGGTGTTGCGTGGTATCAGCTGCGTCATCTTGCGACAGAGGTTCAGGAGGGGGAGCAGCCGTCAACGAGGTTTCCAGGCCTGGTCCAGGATCTGCGTAGCATGGATCATGTAGGCCCTGAACTGAATCAACTGCAGGCACAGAGGGCTGCTGAGCATTGTTATCTATAGGAATTTCTTCATTTGGAGGTGGATCCATGAGAGTTTCAACATCAACGATCCCTTCCTGGGCTGAGTGTTGCGCAGTTGGCTTGCGCTTTACCGGAGTCCAACGTGTCTTGGACGGACGAGAAGTAGTAGGCGGAGGAGGAGGCGGCGGCGGGATATTAGTGGGTCCTTTGGAAGAGCAATCACCAATCGCATGTCCCAGCCGGCGACAGTCTGTGCAGAACAAAGGCAGATCCTCATAAACTAGCATTTGCAAGATCAAACGTCCCTTTGCTTGCAGGTAGATCTTTTGTGGCAAGTCCTGAGAGGCATCAAGTTCCACACATACTCGAGCTACCGATGGCCGAAGGCCCTTAGAGGTGGCGACATCGAGTTTAATGGGCAAACCAATGGTGCGAACAATTTCAAATAATGCCTCCTGTTTATGTAGATGAACGGGTAGCGCAGGGAGTGCAACCCAAACCGGTACGATGGGAGCATCGGATGTGGGATCAAAATCAACTGTCCATTTCGTAACCCTCATGTGACAACCAGAAATATGCCAAGAACGACGATAAAAACATCGCAAATAATCCGCCTCATTGTGAAAAGTCATCAGAATATGCATTTGATCAATGAGGGTAATCCGAAGGTCATGATGAAAGCCAATCTTCTCAAAAACATCGCGTATAACCTTTAACGGAGGACGACCATACCAAAACGTACCAACAAGAGAATATCGAAAAGGAGCAGCAAGGGCATCAATTTCCGAATCGAGGAAAGAAACCATGGGGATACCTTTGTAACGTGTCGCAACCTTTGGCGAAATGGAGATCGGAGGAGCAGCGGTGCCGGCCACGACTGCGGCAAAAGTAGACGCAGCCGCCATGTCGTTTGTTATTGAAATAGATAAAAGAGAGCAGCTTTGATGCGGCAAGATGCCCAAACGATGGAGATCGCTGAATGCTGCGAACGAAACCGACGGACACACAGGCCTGAAGATTTATTGCTCGATCAAATTCACTTTAGCAAGTTTTCTTTTTTCCTCTGCCTTCCCGCGGACACACAGGCCTGAAGATTTATTGCTCGATCAAATTCACTTGAGCAAGTTTTCTTTTCGATTTCCCCTGGGAATCCCGTCCAGGAAAATCTAAAGTTGCAATCTTGTTAGGGTTGTTGCTGCTGACCGTGAGTCGTTCTGCTATGGGTCGATTCCTTGTTGAGAAGAATAGCTTGAGGGTGACCTCACCGGATAATATCAAAGGCACTTACGATAGCGCAATCGGAAACTTTGGGATAATATCAAAGGTCTCTGTCAATGGCGATTCTCGGTGGCATTAGCCGCCGCCAACGATCCATGGCGTTCTGGATATATATATATATATATATATATATATATATATATATATATATATATATATATATATATATATATATATATATATATATATATATATATATGAATGAAAGTGCGGCAACCAGACTTAGTTTGCAGGTATAAAAATGATGGAAGTTTTATTATCAGGAGGCTGAAAAAGAAAAAAAAATTAAAATATATGAAATGATTGAAAATATACCAATGTTGCATCCGATTTTTTTTGAGGCCATGTAGGGACAAATGTTACTAAAGGCATCAGATGGTATATTTAATTAGTAGAAAAGGTGTTAATGGTAAATTTATTAGAAAGATATGAACTAATTATTTTAATTAAGCCAAATTAACCTTTATTATTAGGTATTGATGTTCATACTATAATTGTTTAGATTCGAGCCTAGAGAAGAAGGAAGTTAATTTGTCAAAAAGGTAGGTGCCTCTTTCCCCTCAAACGAATATGATTCATGCATGCTTTGATGGTATACTAATGTGTTTCGTTGTTTTATTTGTTTAAGTTGTAAATTTTGTTTCGTTGTTTTATTTGTTTAAGTTGTAAATTTTGTTTCGTTGTTTTTATTTGTTAAGTTGTAAATTTTGTATATGTTGGAAAGCATGAGATATATTGTTTATGGCTGCTATGTGCGTGTATATGTGTGAAATTGGTGGTATGATTGAATCGAAAACAAAATACCCTTAAAATTAGGGAAAAAAAGGGAACTTTTACATTAGGAGCCTTTAAAAAGTTGTGTTTTGGCCTTAGAATAGGTTCCTATAGACTGGAAATAGGAGAAAATGGGGGTTGGGATCGAAAAACAAATCACAGCGCGCGTTGCCACTTGTGGAACATCCAATTAAATAAATAAATAATTAAATAATTAAATTAAAACAGAGAACAGACAGGCCAACGGACCGGGTCGACTGGCCAGCGGGTCAGACCGAAGGCGACCTATTAACCTCTCAAAAAAATGTATCGGGTCTGGCGGATCATACCAGGAAAATATAATTAAATACTAATAAAATTCAAATAAATTCTAGAAAATATAAAAGGTTAAAATTAAATTATCTTCACTTAATTTCCGAAGTTTGGTAAATTTAAGTAATTAAAAATTAATAGTAATAAATAGAATTAAATAAGGGAAACACAGGAGAAATTAGTAGAAAATGCTAGTAAATTAATACAAGCTAAAGAAAAATAAGGGGGGTGATAAATAACAACTTTCCAATATTCGATAATTTTACGAAGCCAAATATTGAGTGCCGGAGATGGCGAGGATGGGCGTACGGGCCCCAGGCGATTTTGTTGTTGCATTCATGGCACGTGCATTGCATTTGGAGTGGGTTGAGATGTACGGGTCTCAGACGCTCGAGTGGAGTGGATCATGGTGTACGGGCCATGGGTACTCGGTCATGGTGGATCATGGTGTGCGGGCTATGGGCATCGGTTAAGGTGGATCGTGGTGTACGGGCCACGGGCATCGGTCAGGGTGGATTGTAGTGTACGCTACAGGCATCCAGTCAATTCCGGGATCATGCATTGCATATAGGTCTAAGGAAATATTGCATGACATGATTCTTTTTGCGTGTGACACGATTGAGCATGCATCACGTACTTGCGCATTTTTATGTGGAGTGCTTTACTTACCGCATTTACTTTATCTTATGCATGTTATCTTATCTTTATGTACTATATGGTTTTATCTTATATTTATATGCTATGTGATTTTATCTTATATTTATGTGCTATGTGGTTATATCATACCTATGTGCTATGTGCTATATCATTTCGGTATGCACGTTTTGTATTGGTTTGAGGCGGGCATCTACTGGATGATTTTCTGTCACTCACCCCTACTTCTCAGGTGAGCCGGATGAGGACTACGAGCATATCTTTGTTGAGGACGGGACGGACATAGCTGAGTGGGCTGGTTGATAGCTACAGCTAGGATACGAGGGGAACTCTGCAGATGATTTTTTGTAGTTATCTTTTGGGGATTTTCATAGACTTCTTAGTACTTTTATTATAAAAGTTTTATTCAGTAATGTAATGACGATTATTGGAGTTAATTTAAGGTATGATTTACGTTTCCGCGAGAAAAATTTCTACGTTAATTCTGATGTGTAAGAGATTGATTCGACGCCTTGTATTCTCCTCAGCGAGATACGGCGGGTGCACTGTTCCCATTGCTAGGGTTCGGGAGCAGGGCGCTACATATTTATATACATATATATCGATATAGATACATATACACACATGTATACATATATGTATATATATGTGTGTATATTTAGTCTAATTAGTTTCTTGTTAAATATACACAAGTAACTAATTATAATGGTTAACAAGTAACTTATTAGTATATTTTCTTTGGTTATTTGATTATAATAGTCAACAAGTAATTAATTAGTATGTGTTTTCCTTACTTTTAACTGTCTTGCTTTCTTTTAAAAGTAAAAAAAAAATATTAATTACTTGTTAACCATTTTTACGAAACAATGGATACCTTTATAAGATAATTGCAAATGCATATCAAGATTTCCGTTGCTTAAAGGAAGTCAATAACAAAAGCAACATGAGAAGAATAACACGAATTATCAAATCATGGCATCAAAAAGGAAAACAATGTGATATAAAATGCAAAATCAAAAGAATGCGCTCACTTAATCTTATTTAGAGAATTCAGGCCTTTGTGCTTTGAAAGAAGCTCCTTCTTATTCTTTTATTGTGTCCTGGTGGGTTTGCGTATTGTGTTTGAGAGGTGGATTGGTTTAATATCTGAAAAAGGGCCACCTCTATATGGATTTTTTTTCTTCCCTTATGTGTGAAGTTTTAAAAAAGATATTGACAGAGAGAAAAAAACAAAGATGACCTTTTGTTTTGTAGACAGGACATTGTTAGGATGAAGACAAGTTTTAGGAATATGTTTTACGATAGGATTTATGTATATGATTTCGGACATGACTTTTATCCATATCTCCTCTTGTATAGGTTTTCTAGTTGTACTCTATGTCCATCTCCTTGTAAAATTCTTGTATAAATACAAGCATATAGGTCGGCTGTATGTGTGTGGTTTTTGAGCCGGGAAAGAGAGTTTTTCCACAAAAAATCTCGTGTTCTTCTTATTGCGACTTTGATTTCTCGTTCGTTTATTCCTTGTGCGTGTTCTTGGTTTATTATTAACTGGTATCAGAGCAAGGTTCGGGCGATCAACATGGAGGACGGCAAGGTGAATATTCGATGTTTCGACGGAAAACACTTCGATCATTGAAAATTACAAATAACCGATATGTTGTACGCAAAGGAGTTGGAGGATGCCATGTTGGAGCACAAACCCAACAGCATAGAGGAGAGGGTGTGGAGGAAATTAAACCGTCGAGTGCTTGGTCTCATCTGCAACACCATCTCGATGAATGTGGCCTCGCGCGTAGCCAACGAAACCACAACGTTCGGTTTCATCAAGAGGCTGTCCGATTTGTTCAAAAAACCGTCAAGTTCGAACAAAATTCATCTTCTTCAGAGGTTATTTCAATTACAAATTTCCGAAGGCGTCTTGGTGACCGAGCATGTGGCCGAATTCAACCAAAGTGTAAACCAACTAAATGCAATCGCGTACTCTTTGGATGACGAGTTGCTCGCACACTGCTTGTTAATCTCTATACCAGATATTTGGTCGACTACCATAGAGGTGATCTCAAGTCAAGAAAGAATGATCCTCAACTATGTTCGTGACCATATCTTTAGCAAGGAATTCACATGAATGATCGAGGTGAAGGGGGTACTTCGGCCTTAACAATTCAAAGAGGCTGAGACACCCAACGAATGGATAGTCGAGGAAGAAAATTCTAGGGACGTTGTAAATCTCAGAGCAAAGCCGAGATGGAATGTTGGAATTGTGGAAAAAAAATGGCTACATGAATCGTGAGTGCAAGGCGCCAAAGAAGATGAAGAAGAAGGAAGATATACCGAGTTTAGTGAATGTGACGACAAAAGAGAATTCCGGCGATGCTCTAGTCCTTTGCATCAACAACCCCATTGAGTCATGGATTCTTGATTCGGGTGCATCGTTCTATTCAACATCATATGATAGATTGATGAAAGATTTTGTATACGGAGAATATGGTAAGGTGTTCCTAGCGGATGGGAAGCCTTTTGAGATCATGAGCAAAGGCAATGTCAACTTCAAGTCAAGGCATGGCAGAAGATGGACATTGCGTGATATTCAATATATTCTCGGGTTGAAAAAGAATCTAATCTTCATAAGTCAATTAGATGATGAGAGATGCAAAGTTAATTTTGGTGAAAAGTGCTGGAAAATCGCCAAGGGCGTCATGATTGTAGCACGAGGAACCAAGGGGGGAGTCACTTTATTTGACCAACCATTCTGCGAACCTAATGGCAGGAGCAAGGGCCCGAAACTAGTCATATTTTGTAAAACAATAGATTGGGACACATGAGTGATAAATGGATGAAAGTGTTGGCTCTAAAGGTTTGTATTCGAGTATGACAACGATGGAAACCGGTTTTTGCAAAGATTGCGTATTCGGCAAACAAAATGGGTGAGTTTTTCGCAGGGCGCCGAGAATGCAATGAAGGAAAGCTGGACCTTGTGCAGACGGATGTGTGGAGGCCAGCCCTAATACAATCGCAAGGAGGCTCAAGATATTATGTGAGGTTCATCGACGATTCCACTCGAAAGGTATGGGTCTATTTTCTTAAAAATAAATCCGAAGTATTTGAAGTTTTCAAGAAGTGGAAGGAGGAGGCATAGAACCAAACAGGCCGAAAGTTGAAGTGCTTGAGGTCCGACAATGATGGAGTATACAATGGTACAAACTTCAAGTCGTATTATGCGGAGCAAAGAATACGACTTGTGCGAACTATTCCCAATCAACCGCAATAAAATGGAACGGCCCATAGGATGAAACACACTTTAAATGAGCGGTCAAGGGCAGTGCAGCTCCACGCAAAACTCCCAATAATTTTCTGGGTGGAGGCGATAGATACGGCGGCGTATCGCATCAATCAAAGTCCCTCGACAGCCTTAAATCTCAAGCAACCTGAGAAGAAGTGGATAGGTAAGAACCTATCCGTGTCGCACTTGCGAGTCTTTGGATGTACAACCTATGTTCGTATAGATTCAAAGAAAAGGGACAAGTTGGATGCAAAGGCGAAAAAGTGCATTTTCGTTGGATATGGATCAAATTATTTTTGGCTGTAGATTCTGGGATGAAACTGGCCGGAAGATAATTCGATAGCAAGATGCTATCTTCAACAAAGATGATAACGCTTTCAATCCAAAAGAGGATGAAGCAAGGGAGATTGAGTTAGACGAAACTTAAGTTTTAGATGGTGAGGCCGAAACCGAGAGGGCTGAGGTTGAAGACACTAATGAGGCCGAGCAAGATGGAGGAAGTCCGCCAGAATCGATGCTGAGGAGATCTACCCATATTCGCAAGCTAGACACACAGTATTTATCTTCTCTAAATTACTTACTCTTGACCAACTCAGGAGAGCTTGAAGATTATGACGAGGCCATAAGTTCGAGTGTCTTGGACAAGTGGGAGCAAGCAATGAAGGAGGAGTTCCGATCACTAGAGAAAAATAGCATATGGACCGTGACTAGGCTATCAGAAGGAAAAAATAAGAGGAGGCCCATGAAAGTAAGTTGTACAAGGTGAGATTGTGGTCAAGGGTTTCTTACAAAAGAAATGAGTTGACTACACCAAGATATTCTCACCCATAGTGCAGCTTACATCAATTTGGTTAGTGCTCGGCCTAGTGTCAGCCGAGAATCTCCACATTGAGCAACTTGATGTGAAGATGGCCTTTCTTCATGGTGACTTAGAAGAAAAACTTTATATGAAGCAACCCGAGGGTTTTGAAGTCAAAGAAAAAGAGGGTCTCATATGTAGATTGAGTAGAAGTCTAGATGGCTTGAAGCAAGCTCCAGAGCAATGGTATAAATGGCTCGATAAATTCATGAATAATCATGGATTTAAGTGAGGATACACATATCATTCTTGTTATTTCAAGTCTTTCGGCAGCACCTACATCATTTTATTGTTATATGTTGATGACATGCTTGTTGTGGGAGCTCACATGAACGAGATCAATGCATTGAAACAAGAGTTAGCGCAAGAGTTTCGAGATGAAATACTTGGGTCCGACGAATCAAATTCTTGACATGTGCATCCTACAAGATCGAGTGGGAGGTTTGTTGATCTTGTCACAAGAAATATATATCGACAAAGTGTTAGACCGATTTTTCATGCAAGATGCAAAGCCAATGATTACACCATTAGGAGAACAACTTAAATTGTCAAAATTGCAATCACCAAAGACGGATGTGGAGAAAATTTATAGGGAAAAAGTACCATATTCCTCGGCCATAGGCAGCCTTAAGTACGATATGGTTTGTACGAGACAGGATATTGCTCATACATTGGGAGTTGTAGGCCGTTACATGGCAAAGCCTGGTGCTGCACAGTGGGAGGTAGTTAAGTGGGTGCTGAGATATTTGAATGGTACTTCAAATGTTGCATTGTGTTTTAAGAAAAGTAGTACGGGACTTAAAGGCATCATTGATGCGGACATTGATGGCGACATGGACAAATGGAAGAGTACTTCAGGTTATATTCTTACGTATGGTGGTATGGCGGTAAGTTGGATGTTGAAATTACAAAGATACGTAGCAAAGAGAAAACATATTTCATATTCATTGCAAAGAAAATGACAAAATCTGCACAAAGATAATTGATGGTGGTAGTTGTACTAATATTGCTAGTACCCTTTTAATGAAAAAACTTTCATTGCCTATCACCCTCATCCTTACAAGTTACAATGGTTGAATGATTGTGGTGAAGTGTTTGTGACTATGCAAGTCTTAGTGTTGTTTAATATTGGCGCTTACCAAGATCAAATATTATGTGATGTCATTCCTATGCATGCTTGTTATATCCTTCTATGACATCCATGGTAATTTTGATAGAATAGTCATGCATGATGGTTTCTTGAATCTTTCTGTGTTCAAAAATTTTATGACAAAACCACTAAGTTGAACGCTTTGTCACCTGAGAAAGTCCAAAAAATTCAAAAGAAAATGGCATAAACTATAGAAGGTAATAATGAACAAGAGGCTGAAAAAGAATTTCTTTTAAAAAAAATAAAGTTTTCATGTAAACCTACTCAACCCACAAATCATCCTAAAACCGATTCTAACGTTGCTGAAATCAGGAAATGAATTTTGCCATGAGCCGAAGAAGAAAAATGGTAGAAAGAAACAAATACTCTATGCAAGAAGAACTGAAGTTAAACAAGCTTTATCGCATGAAAAGTATGTTTTCATATTTATGCGTAAAGTATTGTTGCTGAATCTTGAATACTTACCACCTTCTTCATTTAGAGAAAATTTTTCTTTGTGGGAAGAATTTGCAGGTGTATATCCGGATGAAAGCTAAGTGGATTGCTTTCAATTCAAGGTATTGAGCAACAAAATTAACTTCAACTCCAGAGCTACACTCCCTAATCAGCCAGTCTATAGAGCAAACCTCGAGGAGACTAAAAAAATCCAATGTCAAGTGGAGGATTGGCTTGCTAGGGTGGGTTAAAAAAAGCATAAGAATGTATGCGGTTCCCGTTATTGTGGTGCCAGAGAAAGATGGTTTATAGCGTATGTGCACGGATTGTAGAGCTATCAGCAAGATCATGGTAAAGTATTGATATTCTATTCTTCGACATTATGATATACTTGATGAGTTACAAAAATAACAACAACAACCATATCTAGTATATCCCAACAATAGCAATAGTTATCGCTAGGGTCCGGGGAGGGTGAAAGGCAGGCAAACAATACCTCCATCGTAAGGGTAGAGAGCTTGCTTCCAGTGAGGCTCTCAGCTCTATATGTACCTACATATATGGAACAATAATAGGGCTATGGTGTGCTAGTGTACTAGTGAAAGAATTTAGTAAACACAAATAGAAAGCTTTCGATGTTAAAATAGCCATAACTGTATATATGCACAAATAATGGAAGACAAAGCCAAAAGCAAAAAAGTGCAAAGTCATCCTAAAGTGCAGAGAGCATCTAAGCCCCTAAGTATATTCTAAGATATCACTATATCCTGCCTAAACCTCCTTAACCTCAATCATCTGACTCCATGCACTCCGATCCTGGGCCATGTCCTGTGAGAGGTGTAAATGTAATAATTGATGAGTTACATGAGGTTAAATACTTTACTAAAAATGATCTTATAAGTGGTTATCACCATATTCATATTAAGTAAGGAGACAAATGGAAAATAACATTGAAGACTAAGTTTTGACTTGTATGAGTGGTTAGTGATGTCTTTTGGATTAACTAATGAAAATAGCACTTTCATGAGAGTAATGAAGTGTTTATTGAAAAATATGTGGTGGTCTAGTTTGATGACAATTTGATCTATAGCAAGTCTTGACGAGCATATTGTTTACTTATAGTTTTTGTAACATTGCAACACGAAACTTTGCGCTAACCTTGAGAAATGTTCTTTTTGTATGAAACAAAGTGTCTTCTTAAGTTATGTTGGGAGTGAACATAGCATTGAATTGAATCAAGAAAAAGAGAAGTCTGTTTTAGATTGCATACACATAAAACAATTGCTAACGTTTGTAGCTTCCATGGTTTGACTAGTTGTTATAGACGATTTGTGAAAGATTTATCTACCACTGTTGCTCCTTTATACAAAATTGTGAAAAAAAAAGTTGGATTTCATTGGGGAGAAATAAATGCATGCCTCTGGTCTTTTGAAAGAATAGTTAACTAGTGCACAATATCTTAAATTGTCTAACTTTTGCGAGACTTTTGAAATCGAATGTGATGCATCAGGAGTAGGTGTAGAAGCTGTTTTGATTCAGGGGTGAGGCCAGTAGCTTACTTTAGTGAGAAACTCAAAAGTGCTCAATTGAACTATTCTACGTGTGATGAAGAATTGTATGCGCTAGTTTGAGATTTGCAAACATGGCAACATTATTTGCAGCCGAAGGAGTTTGCCATTTATACTGATCATGAGTCCATCAAATATTTGAAAGGTCAAGGTAAGTGGAACAAATGACATGCTAAATGGGTTGGATTCAGTGAAACATTTCTTTATAACATAGTTGTCGATGCTTTGTCTCAAAGATACGACATCATCATCATCATCCGTACCCAGTATATCCCAACGACAGCAAAAGCTATCGTCAGGTTCTGGGGAGGGTAAGTGGTAGGCAGACAATACCTCTATCCCAAGGGATAGAGAGTCTGCTTCCAGTGAGAACCCCGGCTCTACCTGCATAAATGACATGATAATAGGTATTTGTTGTGCTAGTGTGTTAGTGAGTAAATTCAAAAAATACAAATAAAGGCCTTTCAATATTAAAATACACATCACGTATATATGTACATGTAATGTAAAACAACGGTAAAACATACGCCACCAAGTGGGAAGTTAACCTAAAACGTAGATAGTGTCTATGCTTATCTATGTCCCTACATATACTCTAAAGTGTCCCTATATATGACTTATACCTCGTTGACCTTAATCTTATGTCTCCATGAACTCCTATCCTGGACCATGTCCTCAGAGAGGTGCAAATCTAGTAAGTCGTGTCTTATCTGCTCATCCCAAGTCAGTTTGGGTCTGCCTTTACTCCTGTTTCCCTCTACAATTAGGCTTTCAATTGCTCTGACCGACGCCGTTGTCTGTCTCCGCTTGACATGTCCAAACCATCTCAATCTTCCCTCCCTTATCTTATCGACTATACTAGCAACGCCTAACCTTGGTCAATGCTTGACATGTCCAAACCATCTCAATCTTCTCAAAGATACACTTTGGTCAATGCTTTGTCTTCTAAATTGTTAGGTTTTGAGTCTATTAAGGAGATATATGCTAATGATCATGAGTTTAGTTCTATCTATTTGGCATGTGAAGAGTCTTTGTTTGAAAAGTTCTATAGTCATGAAGGTTACTTGTTCCGTGAGCATCATTTTTGCATACTTGCTTGTTTTATACGTGAATTGCTTGTAAAAAAGATTTTTCTGGTGTTTTAATGGTTCATTTTATAGTACATAAAATGTTTGATGTGTTCAAAGGACATTTCTTTTGTCATAAGATGTGTGTAGATGTAGAAAAATTTTGTGCTAATTGCATAACTTGTAAACAAGCTAAATCGAAATCTATGACTCAAAGTTTGTATACTTTAATGCCTATACCTTCTTGTCCATGGACTGATATTTCTGTGGATTTTGTATATGGTCTAGCTAAGTCAAAAGGTGGACATGATAATGTGTTTACTGTTGTGATCTCTTTTCTAAAATGACACTTTATCGCCTATAGAACGACAGATGATGTATCTATGTTGTTGAATTGCTCTTTAGAAAAGTTGTGAGATTACATGGCATGCCAAAAACCTTTGTTAGTGATAGGGACGTCAAGTTTTTAGACATTTTTGGTGTGTTCTATAGAGTAAATTGAGAACCAAATTTCTCTTCGCTACTACAAGTCATCCCAAAACTGATGGGCAAACTGAAGTAGTAAATAGAACATTTTCTCAGCTTCATAGAGTGGTAATTCAAATGCACTTAAAGAAGTGGTAGGATTGATTTCCATTCACTGAATTTGCATATAGCATAAGTGTAAGCATTGCTACTTAATAATTTGAGGTAAGGTTCTAGCCTTTATGTTAAGTCTCAGCTGAACTTGTGAAGAAACTCTATGAGAAGTTAAGGAATCAAATTGAGAATGCTACCAAGAAGTGTGACAAATACGCAAACGAATAACAAAAATATATGGTGTTATAACATGGTGTTTCGGTATAGCTTCACTTGCGAAAGGATCGGTTTCCAACTGAAAGAGAATCAAAATTTCACCCATGAGGGATGGGTGTTCAAAATGCTAGCAAGGATTAATGCCAATGTGTATGCTCTAGATCTTCCAGCAAGTAAGTATAATGTCTCCATTACTTTTAATGTTTCTGATCTTTCTCCTTTTCATGCATATTTGAGGACGAACCCTTATGAGGAGAGGAAAAGATGCGCCATCATGGAGCATTGTATGTGATTCAAATGCACCTGAATCAAGTAAAACCAATGTGGCTGAGGAGAAGTGCATTTTCGATGATGGATATGAAGCTTAAATTTATCATGGTGAAGTTTGACTCACTCGTGTAAAAGCCAAAGAGATTCAAGTATCAGTCGAGCTGACTTTAGCTGAATTCAATGTAAAATGGACCGATCCTTTGCAAGACCACAAAGGCCCATATTGGGTTAATATAATTGAAGTCCAAGAAGCCTAACAAAAGTATGTTGGAAGGATGGGCCGGATTAAAAGTTGTCTGCATGCTTTTGGAGATTTTAAATTGTAATTGGGCTTCTTGAGTAGCCTTTTTAGCTGACATCTTTGCAGACTTTTTGAGACATTTTTTATTTTGTGTTTTAATTATATTAGACGTGATTTATTCGGATAATTAGACACAAAAAGTCCTTGTCTTATTATATAAGTTTTGAGATTTTTTAGTAGATTAGATTCTTGTCCTTCCTGTCTACCTTAGGATTTGTCCTGAGTTTGTAAATAAATAATCTTAGACATTATTTTCAGCAGTCTTTTCATGAATAAAAACAAAAAAACCGAGCCTTTATGCTCAACAACCGTGTGTGCTTCATTTTGAAGTTTGCTTACTCAAGATTCAATCTTTTGAATTCAAACAATTCTTTCAGCAGAAATTGTGATATGATTTTGTCTTCTAGATTGTTTAAGAAGCTTTCCAAAGTTCTTGACTCGAACATTGTTGACCAAGCAAGGATTGCTCAATATGGATAAACATCAGGACCAACAAGGTTCGTCGTGAAACTGTGAAAAGTCTAATAAGGTTCTTTTCCTTTCTCTTAAATTTCCAGTCGTGGCTTTCTTCATGTGCTTTCTGTGTTCTTTGTTCGTTTTTCAATTTTTTGTTATCAAAAAGTTTCTTTAGAAGCGTGTGATTCCGCTAAACACTGTCACAGAACCACCTAAATGGTTGTCAGATAGTGCTACTTCTGCTTGCATTAAAATTGAGCCGCTTCCTACGATGCAACAAAACAGCTTTACCTTAAAATCCTGTCCATTTACCAGGAAGCTCCCTTTGCCGGAAGCTTTTGTTGATGACTGATTCTATTGCACACTGTTATTCATCTGGCAAGCAGGTGCATTTGTTGGATGTTCTTTGGAGGGTAGCTTTGTGATAACCTGCATTCCAGATTCTATGGCAGCCAGTCAATAAGTGCATCACCTTTTCTTCTTGGGTCGTTGACAAGGCCGCCTGCGGCTGCTATTCTTTATTGAGCGTTGAAAGATATATATCAAAAGCCCTGAGAATGGCACGGTTGTTTGTGGAGAAGGAAAGCTCTTCCTTGTGTCTTCATCAACATGATTTGATATTCCTCTGGTGCCAAATATTATACCCTTCTTCAACTTGTGTATAGGGGTGAACCACCATTATTATTTGCTCAAAATTCTGATTACTTTGTCAATCATGTAAAGAGTGTCTTAGTGATTACAGAAACCTGTATATAGTAGAACATGTCTTATATGGTTCAGTAAGGAAACCTTCGATGTCGATTTTATACCCAATATTTTTTCAATAATTCACCCTCTTGTTCAGTAAGGAAACCTTCCTGCAGCTCACTCTCATTTGTCCAAAACAACCTCATTGATTCATTGCAACTCACTGAAGTATTCCGTGAGGACAGATGCAAATGATTAGTCAAGCAAGGCTGGTGCAATGTGCAAGAAAGAGAGAAATAAGTCTTACTTCAAAGACAACACCGGAGTGATTGATGCCAACAACACTAACTTTTGTTAACGGGACTAAAGACTTGGCGATGGTAATATTTATACTGTGACAAAGGCCAGAATACTATAGTTGAAAACTGCAGTGAAAAACGGACAGAATGCAGAAATGTAGAAACAAGACAAAAACACCGAGAATTTATCATGGTTCGGTCAATGTGACCTACTCCAGTCCCTGTTGGGAGGAAACCACGATAGCACAGCAGAATAGGATATAATCTCTTCCAAAATACAACAACTATAGAGATATGATCGAACAGAAACATGAACAAGAACACCAACATTTTTTAGCGTGGAAAAACCTCCCAAAGTAGGAGTAAAAAACCACGTGACCCATAGGCCACTTAAACAATCTCCACTATAGTCAATAATGGGTACAACCAAGTCTCTCTAGGCTCATCTAGAGGAATACATGATCATCAAGATCAACCACACAATCTTGGAACAAATAAGATACAAGAGAGGAACAAAATACAAAGCTGAAATTTTCAGGCATAAAATTTCAGTCTCGGGAATGCAGCAATCGGACTACCTAGACATTTCCAAAACACATCTTCACCGTTCAGAATGTACTACTGTGTCTTGGGAACAATCTATCAAAATTTGGTGACGATCCAACTGTGAAATATTCGGAAAATGCAATTTTCCCGGAGGCTGCAGGCTGCCCAGCATCTATGAATTTTACTCTTCCTTGCTTGTATTTGTCTCTCTTATTTTTCTTCTTGTTTTCATGTTCACTCTTGCAATTGTTCCACTCAGTACCTCTATTTATAGTTCTCCATCTTGTGCATCTTCAATACACAAGGCCTTCCTAGAGTCTTCCAAGCAATAATCATCCTCGGAGAATCAAACAAACCATTCCAACTTCCTTTGTTGGAATTCTTCCAATGCCATAATTGTATTTGACTTTAGACATTGGGAGTCTCCAACTAGGAGGGATTCCCAACAAACTCTCCCGACCGACTAGTTGGAGGGCGGCATCAACCCCGAAGCAATGCGGCAAAACTCAAACTTTCCTCTTGACAAAACTTTTGTCAACATGTCGGAACCATTTTTATCCGTATGAATCTTCTCAAGCTCGAATAGCTTGGTATCCAATGCATCACGAATCTAGTGATAACGAACATCAATATGTTTGGACCTCGAACGAAATGAGGAATTCTTAGACAAGTGGATGGCACTTTGATTATCACAAAACAAGACATACTTAGCTTGTTTCACTCCTAGCTCCATTAAGAATTTCCTCAACCACAACAAATCCTTCGCTGCTTCCACAACGACTATAAACTCAGCCTCAGTAGTAGAAAGTGCAACACATTTTTGCAATTTTGATTGCCAAGCCACGGCTCCCCCGGCAAAAGTCATCATATTTCCTGAAGTAGACTTGCGATCATCCAAGCTCCCGGCTAAGTCAGAATCTGAATAACCAACCAATGTAGGTGAATCACATCCCAAAGTCAGCCTGAGATTCGATGTTCCACGGAGATATCTCATAATCCACTTCACGGCCTCCTAATGATGTCTTTCCGGATTTGAAAGATAACGACTCACAATTCCCACAGCATGTGCTATATCGGGTCTTGTGTAAACCATGGCATACATCAAACTACCAACTGTCGAAGAGTATGGAACATTCTTCGTACTCGACTTTTCATCATCAGTAGATGGACACTGCTCGTGACTGAGCTTAAAATGAGAAGCAAGTAGAATACTTACTGCTTTGTCCTTTTCCATGCCAAAACGCTGAAGAACCTTCTCAATGTACTTTTCCTGTGACAAAAGCAACTTCTTTGCACTTCTGTCTTGTATGACCTGAATCCCAAGGATTTTCTACACTGGCCCCAAATCCTTCACAGAAAAGGATTTACTCAAGGTCTTCTTTAACTCATTGATTTTGGAAATGTCTTTTCTAACAATCAGCATATTATCAACATACAACAGAAGAATGATAAAGTCATCATCAGAAAATCTCCATATAAAAATACAGTGATCAGCCTTTGTCATCTTGTAACCATGCCGAACCATCACTGAACTGAACTTTTGGTACCATTGTCTTGGCGCTTGCTTCAAGCCATATAGACTTTTGGTTAGTTTGCAGACATAGTCTTCTTTACCCGTCTATTAAAAACCTTCAGGTTGCTCTATATAAATCTCTTCATGTAGAACACCATCAAGGAAAGACATCTTGACATCCATTTGCTCAACTTCTAAATCAAGACTAGCAGCAAGCCCGAGCACGACTCGAATGGATTGCATCTTTACAACCGGAGCAAAGATCTCACAAAAATCAACACCTTTGCTTTGGGTAAAACCCTTTACCACCAAGTGAGCCTTGTATCGAACTTGTGAAGTGTTTTCATCTTTCTTCACTCGGTAGACCCATCAGTTTTTCAATGCTTTCTTGCCCTTTGGAAACTTTACCAATTCGAAGGTATTATTCTCACGAAGGGACTGCATTTCATCCTCCATGGCATCCATCCATTGCTTTTTGTTTTCACCTTCCAAAGCTTCTTGAAAACTTTCAGGCTCTCCACCATTGGTAAGAAATACATACACGTTTGGGGGGTAACGAATGGGAAAGCCTTATGTCACGGGTAGACCGTCTCAACTCAACAGCACCAGCAGGCTGCTCAGCCATCTCCTCTTCATGATGGACTTAAATATCAGCATCTGGATTCACATCAGGCTCATCAACTACAACATTTGGTGTGGGAGCAGTTGTAGTTGGTTGATCACCTGTCAAATCTTCATCTACACGAGTAGGAATTTCTTTCTCAGCTTTCTCAATATCATCGATGGTGCAGTCCTCCATAAACACAACATCTTGGGTGCGAACAAGTTTTCTTGCAACCGTATCAAAGAAACGATAGCCGAACTCATCAAGTTCGTATCCCACAAATACACATTTCTTTGTCTTGTCATCAAGTTTTGATCTCTCATCTTTTAGAACGTGCACATAAGCAAAACACCCAGACACCCGAAGATGGTCATAGGAGACATCTTTTCCACTACAAACACGGTATGGAACATCAAACTTCAAAGGCACATAAGGTGTAAGACTTGGCACGTGTACCACTGTATTCAATACTTCACCCCGGAAGTACTTCGGCAACCTTGACTGAGATAGCAAACATCTTACCCTTTCAACCAAGGTTACATTCATACTTTCGGTCAAGCCATTCAACTGCGGTGTCTTCGGAGGAGACTTTTGGTGATGTATACCTTGGCTTCGGCAATACTAATCGAACAGACCAATATATTCTCTCCCGTTATCCGTTCGGATACGCTTGAGCTTCTTTCCTATTTCTCTTTCAACCGATGCTTGAAAGGACTTGAATGTATCAAGCACCTGGTCCTTCGTCTTCAAGGTGTAGGCCCAAATCTTCCGAGAATAATCATCAATAAACGTAACAAAATAGTAAGCACCGCCAAGTGACCAGGTCTTCATCGGTCTACACAAATCAGAATGCACCAAATCCAAAACCTCCTGCTTTCTTTTTGGTTTGGAGGACTTGAAGGACACATGTCTTTGCTTTCCAGCCAAACAATGCGGACACTGCTTCAGTCTTGCATCGGAAACACCAGATAACACATTCTTCTTGGCCAGGATGCTCAATCCCTTTTCACTCATATGACCCAAACGCTGGTGCCATAATTCCGAGGAGCTATCATTCTCACAAGTATTCATGTAATACTTGGAAATCCCAAATTTGGCAACGTACAAATTTGAACATTTCTTTCCTCTCGCAACCAACATTAAGCCCTTCGTCAGTTTCCATTCATTACCCAAAAATGAACTGCAATATCCTTCATCAGTTGGCTTTCCAATGGATAAGAGGTTAAACCGAAGATCGGGAATATGCTTCACATCCTTGAGAACTAGTGCAGTTCTATTACTAGTCTCAACATAAATATTTCCCACTTCGACAACACTTGATTGTCCTTTATTTCCCATACGTACTACACCAAAATCACCAGCCTCATAGGTTGAGAAAAAATCACGCCGAAAGGTAGCATGTGTAGAAGCACCACTATCAATCACCCAATCCATCTCTTTAGATGATATATTAACACTTTCTACACAATCATCACAAATAATGAAGAAATCATCAACAACGGCAATATCATCATTGTTGGTACCTTCTTTCTTGACATCATTGTGGTTACACTTGTCTCTCATTTCTCTTTTCTGCTTTCGGCAATGCTTTCGGATGTGACCTTTCAAGCCACAGTGATGGCGCTCTACATTTGACCATTTTTTGGAACCTTCACGAGACTTGCCACGATCCAAAGATTGGGTTTGACTCTTCCCTCTTGATGCACCACGATTATTCTGAGTTCTTCTCTGACTTCTCCCCTGCGATTCAGTAACCAGCACTTCTGAATGAGAGGAGGGGCCAAGAGACTTGCGCCTCAATCCTTCACTAAGAACGGCACTCTTAGCCGATTCCATCGTCAGAACACCATTCGGAGCAAAATTAGATAACGACGTCCGGAACGTCTCCCATGAATTTGGCAGAGTGCCAAGAAGCCACAAAGCTTGTATCTCATCATCAAAGCTTATGCCCATTGTCGCCAATTGATTCATAATTCCCTGAAAAACGTTCAGGTGGTCGGCTATTGATGAACCATCATCATACTTCAAAGACATCATATGTTTGATTAGAAATAGCTTATTGTTTCCCGTCTTCTTAGCATATAACTGTTGGACCGTGCACCTGCAATAAACACCACTAGAGGAAGGGTGAATAGTGGTTAGCGGAAACTACACTACAACCCTTTGTTAAAATCCCCTTTGAAAACAGAATCTCAGACCACCTCAGATTCAGAACCCGTTTTTAAACAATTCACAAATAATTGTACACAACTCCAAAAATTATGAAACTTTCCAGAATTGAACGTCAATGAGTTAGCAAGATCTGTCCAAAAATCAGACAAAAATAAGATTGTTTGGCCCTTCAAACAAATAAAAAGATTCAGATGGTCAATCTGGAAGAATTGGACAGAATGTTGCTGATTTTGCAAATAGTGTTTCTCTTTGAATACTCAACCAAAGAGGTTGATCTTTATATCAAAACACTCCTTAGGATGTGTAGATGAAGTTTCCAAAAGGCTATGACCTTAAACAATACTTGAAAAATATAGAATTTAAGTTTTTTCAAAACTGGTCAGATTGCAGCCAGATTGGAGCAGTTATTTTGCAAAGACTGAAAGACTAATTTCCCTTGCTCAAATCAAGTGATTATTGTTGCAAATGAAATCTAACAGTCTGAAGTATAACTCCACCAAAAATTACGAATTTTGAAAATGTTTAGCTATTTTTACAAATTGTGAGAAGTTGTGTGAAATCTGCAGTAAAAACGGGCAGAAAACAGAAATAAAGAAACAAGAGAAGAACACCGAGGATTTATCATGGTTCGGTCAACGTGACCTACTCCAGTCCCAAGGAACACCTTTCCTTGGATTTTACTATGAAATGAACACCTTACAACAAGAGCCAAGCTTGATCCTTCGGTTATACACCAACCCTACTCAAGACTTGGATAAACACCTTCTAAGCAACACTTAGTTGCAACTCCTCTAACACCTAGTGATGTAGCCTTATAAATATGGCTAATAAATCTTACAAATGAAGCTCAAGAGGCTTGTAGCTCATCACAATACAACAAGAACACCTTTGCTACAATGAATAAAACAATAACAACAAGAAGATGAAGATGAAGGCTAGACAATTCAACAAATGCTTGTGAGCTTCAACTGTGTTTCATCTTCTTCACCATTGCCTCTATTTATAGTGTGAAGTTGAGCCTTGAAGATAAGAATACACATGTGTCACCATCTTCATCATCAATTCCAAATTTCTTCTCATCATTGGTTGGCTTTGTACCCTTGGCAAAATAAAACACAATGATTGGTCCATCTTGGCAACTCAATGTGGCCGAAATTTTCAACTAAAAAGTGACTTGGAATTGTCTTGAAAATGTGAAGATAATAGCACCATAACAACTCCATCATCTTCTCAACTCTTTGGCAAGATAATAGGCATGTGGGCATTGACCATTCAATTCAAAAATTCAGCTTCAAATTGAGATGTAGTAGCCGTTGGCTACTTTTGCTTTTCAAACAAAAATTTTGATTTTTCTTAATAAAATAAGAAAGGATAATACCACCAAATTATCCCCAAATTCAAGCACAATAATAGGGCAAGTGAGAGATCCATTCGAATTCCAAAAATCTGCTGAGAATTCACCAAGAAACCACATAGCCGTTGGTTTCATTTTGAAATTTCTAAGTTGGCAATTTTGCCAACTAGCTCCTTTTTGGTTGGTCCACTTGTCTCCAACTCATAAAATGAATAATGTATCACCTCCAACTGTAAACTCACATTTTTCAACATATATATAAGTGTAGCAACTCAGATATTTGAAGAAGAAATAAATAGATAACAATTGACAAGATTATGTCAACATGTAACACCGAAATTCCCCAATATTTTTTCTTATGTGTCAAGAACATTTCCACACATTTGACACATTTAATATCTCTGAATAATGATGATAAATGTTCTCTTATAACATATATAAGAGGGTCTTCAAGAAAAAATAGAATGTGACATCTCAAATGTCACATATCTAGCTATAGTCAATAATATCATCGGTTGAGAGAATAAGATATAAGATCACCATATTATCTTCAAAAATAATAATAACACAGCTCCAGAATGAAGATAATAATATGCTCAAGA
>AP025041.1:33075110-33124120 GCA_036186865.1 Eustoma russellianum
ATAATAATATGCTCAAGAGATTCCTTGAGTGAAAATACCAAAAATACCATTGGAGGTAAAATGACCAAAATACCCCTGGTGTGAGAAAACTCTAGAAATGACCCCGATGGTCAGAAATAACCATAATTCCACCATTGTCATGATAAATAGGATGAGATACATCCTTGAAACATTTTCATCATGTGATGTTCCTACAAAACTCAACATACCAATTTTGCCCTTTTTCGGTAAGTTGTTGAAACTTCCAAGGCATGTTAGTCACAAGACAATAATAATCACCAAAAACACATAATAATCACATAATGAACATGTATAATTCATATACAAATAAAAAAATCATTTTAACATATTTTAGAAAATTATTTCTAAAAACCCTAGACATCGATCGATCGAAGTGCCTCAGTTTCAGAGATCGATGTCTCACAGAAAGTTTCAGAGTTTGCCTCTGACCTACATCGATCGATCGAAGTGAGGGTTCGATGTACATCGATCGATCGATATATCTCAGGTTTAGAGATCGATGTCTCACAGAAAGGTCTTAAACTTTTCTGCCTTACATAGATCGATCGATGTGAGAGATCCATGTACATAGATCGATCGATGTGCAACAACCTGAGAGATCGATGTCAACTTTTTTCAACTTTTCAACCTTTAATCACATATAATACCATGTGTGACATTTTTAAGTATTCACCACTTAAAATCATGACTTTGAAAATTATCCAAATATATTTCTCAACATTCTCCCCCTTTTGGATGATTTTCAAAATAACCTAACATGATTTTAATGTCACAACTTATAACCAAAAATTTAACCTAATGTTTTCAACTTTTAAATAGTATGTTGCTCCCCCTCAACTCATACTCTCCCCTTTAACCTATGGTCCAAAATTTATACCAATTAAAACTTATCATATGATTCATCATGACTTACCAACTAAAATCCATACTAAAATCATGTTCTTATTCTATCTCCCCCTTTATTTTGCAAATCATGCAAAAGATAGAACTATGCTATGGTATCGTAAGTCATCATACCTAACTTGGCTCGTAAGTTTTCAAAAGTGGCTTGATTAAGGGGTTTGGTGAAGATGTTAGCGATTTGGTGATCAGTTTTTATATGGTTTATCACTATATCCTCATTTTGAACATGATCGTGAAGAAAGTGGTATTGCACCTCAATGTGTTTGGCCTTAGAATAAAGCACCGGATTCCGGAAAAGATTGATGGCACTTGTGCTATCACAGAAAATTGGAATCTTTTTCATTTTAATGCCAAAATCACTAAGTTGCTGTTTAAGCCAAAGTATTTGAGTAGTACATAAACTCAAAGCGATATGCTCGGCTTCAGTGGCAGAAAGAGCTACACTAGCTTGCTTTTTAGAAAACCAAGAGATCAAGTTGGTTCCTATGAATTGACATGTACCGCTAGTGGACTTTCTATCTAATTTGCAACCACCATAATCAGCATCACTATATGCGTGTAATTCCAACTTAGCATTTCTATCATACCACAATCCTAAGTGAGGTGTATGCTTAAGATATCTAAAGATCTTTTTCACTGTATTGTAATGTGATACCTTAGGACAAGATTGAAACCTAGCACACATACACACACTAAACATGATATCAGGTCTTGATGTAGTAAAGTATAACAGTGATCCAATCATAGACCTATAGAGTGTGTCATCAAAAGGTTTACCATTTTCATCCTTATCAAGTTTGGTACAAACACTCATGGGGGTAGTTGTAGGTTTCAACTCTTCAAAGACAAACTTCTTATCATATCATTGACATACTTAAGTTGGCTAATGTGAATTCCTTGAGGGGTTTGTTTGATTTGAAGTCCTAAGAACTAATTCAACTCTCCTACCATTGACATTTCAAACTCTGACTTCATACATTCTTCGAAGTCTTTTACTAAGGTAGGGTTAGTTGAACCAAAGATAATATCGTCTACATGTATTTGAACTATTAACAAATCATTATCTTTTTTTCTTAGGAATAATGTGTTGTCTATGGTTCCCCTTTGATAATTATTTTCAATAAGAAAGTTTGCAAATCTATCATACCAAGTTCTTGGAGCTTGTTTCAAACCATATAAAGCTTTCTTAAGCTTGTAAACATGGTTAGGAGTCTTTGGATCTTCGAATCCAGGGGGTTGTTTGACAAACACCTCTTCTTGGATGTATCCATTCAAGAATTCACTCTTGACATCCATTTGGAAGAGTTTAATGTTACTTAGACTTGCAATCGCAAGTAACAACCTAATTGCTTCTAGCCATGCAACGGGTGCAAAGGTTTCTTCATAATCTATTCCTTCTTGTTGATTATAACCTTGTGCGACTAGTCTAGCCTTAAATCTTGTAATTTTTCCTTGTTCATCCATTTTATTCCTAAAGACCCATATGTTCCTATGATAGACTTGTCTTCAGGTTTAGGTACTAAGCCACATACGTTGTTCCTTGTGAATTGATTTAATTCCTCATGCATAGCATCTATCCACGATATATCACCTAAGGCTTCCTTTACGTTCTTAGGTTCTAATTGTGAGATTAAGCTATGTCCTTCAAGTTGACTTATATTTCTACGTGTTCTAACCCCAACACTTGGATCCCCAATGATTAATTCTCTAGGGTGCCACCAATTCCTAGATTGACTAGGTTCACCCTCATCTTGTTCAAATGTTTCATTAGTGTGAAAATTATCATATGTAATTGGATCATTAGTTGTATCTTCCAATTGCAAAGTTTCTTCATTTATATCATCTAAAGGTTCATGAATGCCTTGTTCAGGAGGAGTTGGTTCTAGATGATCAAGTATAGGCTCAAGTAATACATCATCATCAAACATATTTTCAACATTTGTTTCTTGTTTATGTTGATGTTTATCACTAACTTCAAAACATGCATTTTCATTGAATTTCACATGTATGGATTCAATTATCTTTCTAGATGCAGGATTATAACACCTATATGCTCTTGAGTTAGTTGAATACCCAACAAATATGCATTCAATAGACTTTTGTTCAAATTTATCTAGATTATCCTTAGTGTTCAGCACAAAACATTTACATCCAAATACTTTAAGATAATCTATCTTATGTTGTCTATTGTTTAGCAATTCATAAGGCGTTTTATTTAATTTCTTTCTAATAGTGAGCCAATTTATAATATAGCATGCACAACTAACAACTTCAGCCCATAAATATTTAGGTAATTTATTTTCACACAGCATTGTCCTAGCAACTTCTTGAATTGTTCTATTTTTACATTCAACAACTCTATTGAGTTGTGGTGTTCTAGGTGGTGAGAATTCATGTTTTATTCCATGTAGTTCAAAATTTTGATTATGTCTTTATTTTTAAATTCTCCACCTCTATCACTTCTAATTCTTTTGACATTTTCTTCGTAAATGTTTTCAAGTTGCTTGATAAGAGTTTCGATTGCTAATGGAGCATCGTCTTTGTATGTTAAGAACAATGTCCATGTGTAGCGTGAGTAATCGTCTACTATGACACACACATAGTAGTGTCCACCTAGACTTCTTGTCCTACTTGGACCGAATAAGTCTAAGTGAAGCAATTCTAGTACATGACTAGTACTCACTTCATGTTTCGGTTTTAAGGATTCTTTAATGTGTTTTCCCTTAATACATGTTTCACACATTTGAAAATTATCTAAGTCTAACTTAGGCATTCCTCTAATTAAATTCTTCTTAGATAATTTCTTAATGGTTGAAATCCTATATGGCCTAATCTTCTATGCCATAAATTTACATCTAAGTCATGTGATATCAAACACTTAACCTTAGCATCTAACATATTATCTAAGGTAAGAGCATAAATATTTCCATCTCTATTTCCTTTTAAAACTATTTCTCCTTTTTCATTTATTATATCACAAGAATTGGAAAGAAAAGAGACATTGTAACCACAATCTATAAGTTGTGAAATACTAAGTAAATTATAAGAGAGATTCTTACTAACAACACATTTCGTATTTGAAATGTGTTAGGATCCCCAATTGTTCCTTTTCCAACAACTTGTCCTTTGTTGTTGTCACCGAATGTTACTTTTCCTCCATTCTTGATATGTTCCAATTCGATGAATAGTTTGGGGTTCCCCGTCATATGCCTCGAACATCCACTATCTAAAAACCATTTGGTTTTTAGATTCTTTGACTTTGTCTCCTTCTTGCATTCCTTGCATTTATCCTACAATGGAGACAAAGTTTTAGGTACCCTTTATTTGGGTCCTTGAATGTTAGGGGAATTATTCTTGTTTGGATAACCCTTAGGTATCCAAACTTGAACATACCTTTTAGGCACATTTTTAGCATGGTTAAAATCAGAAGGATAAGCATATAGATGATTACTCCACATAAGTGAAAATGCATTGTCATACATGTTATGCCATGGTTGATAATCATTATAGGATGACCGAGATTTATGATGTGTATAAGGCATGTAAAATTTGTTTCCTATATGGCGCTATATAAGTGTGTTTATAGGCATTTATATAAGACTTATAAGAGTGATGCCTATACTTAGGTTCATAATACGTTGGATGCATTTTATTATGTCTAGTTGCATTTGTATACATATAGGCATAGTTTCTAGGTTGTCTAGATGCAAAGTTTGGCCTAGATGTATGTTTGTGTGCTTTTATGGGTGTATGTTGCATTTTTGCCTTTTGCCTTAGAATAAACAGAAGAAGGAGTAGAAGAAGATTTAGCAGGCAAAGTTGTTTTTATATCTTTATAAGGTTGTTAAGTAGTTGAAGATACAAACTTAGTCTTTCTACTTACTTTGTCATCTTCTTCTTTGTAGCCTAAGCCGGTTTTATCATTTCCCTACTTTTGTGATGAGATAAGTGTATATAATATATTTGCACCCGATTTAAATTGTTCTAACATTTTTTCTAAGTTAAGTTTATAAGACTTAAGTTGTATTATTTCATGTTCACAGTTTTCCAACTTAGACTTTAACAATTTGTTTTCCATTTTTATCTTATGTTCATCTTTCCTATATGATTCAATTTTATTCTCTAAAGAATCAAGAGTATTAGTAGACTCTTGTTTAAGAGATTCTAGTTGATCGAAAAATTCCAAGTTGGACGTCTTCAACTTGTCATTTTGTTCTACTAGTTTCTTCTTTTCTTGAGAGAGCCTCTTACCGTGAGCATGCATTCTTAGGAATTCTTCATACATTTCATCAAAGGTCATGTCACTATCAGAATCACTATCAGAAGAAGAACATACCTCGTTGGATACGAAGCAGACTTGAGCTTCCTCAGTTTCGGATTTTGAGTCAGATGAGTCGCTCAATGTACTCACCTTCATTGCTCGTTTCCCTTTTCTTGCCTTAGACTCCTTTGTCTTTGTCGTTTGAGCCTCCTTGTCCTTGGCTTGTTTATTATTGTTGTTATTATTATTTTTTTTCGTGGGACAGTCGTATGAAATATGTCCTTTTTGACCGCATTCATAACACTTTAATTCTTTATTATACCATTTGTTTGTGTTATTCTTCCTAGGTTGAGAAGAAGAAGAAGAAGAATTACGTTGTCTATTCCTATTTGGACGTTTGAAAAATTTTCTTAGTTTTCTAGCTATCAATATCAAGTCATCGTCTAATTCAGTATCACTATTACTATCATCATTACTAGCATGTGTTTCGGTTGTTTTGAAAGCTATTGACTTACCGGATGACTTAGACGATTCAGACTCTCGTTGGTTTAATTTAACCTCGTAGACTTTAAGAGACCCGATCAATTCATCCATCTTAGTGATTGACTTTGTCTCCTCGATTGCAGTCACCTTTGGATCCCATTCAGCAGAGACGCTTCGTAGCACCTTTTGAATCTTTTCACTGTTCGAAAATGACTTCCCTAAAGCTTCAAGGGCATTGAAAATATTAGTAATCCTCAAATGCATATATGTTATGGATTCATTTGGCAACATTTTGAAAGTCTCTAATTCAGTCATAAGCATGTTTATTTTTGACTCTTTAACGCCACTAGTACCTTCATGCTTTAATGCAAGTGATTTCCACATGTCGTGTGTGCTTGTGCGATTTGACACATATCCTGCTTCAGAAGTTGTAAGTCCATTTAAAAGTAATTGCATAGCTTTAGCATTCATGGACACTCTCTTTTTATCATCCGATGACCATTCACTTTTATATTTTTCAACCTCTTGAGTTACTCCACTAACTTGTACAACTTTCATTGGAATGTACGACTCATCTTCAAATATAGACCATAAATCGATGTCTATAGCCATTAAGAATACCCTCATTCTTAGTTTCCAATGAACAAAATTATTGCCATCAAAAAGAGGAGGACATTGTGTAGACATACCTTCCAACTCACCTTTGTGAGAAACAACAGCCATTGAATATACCTTGGATTTGAGACAAGCAGTATGTAATGAATTATTGTTTCTTGGCCTTGTATTGTTCGTATGGTGTTGAATCTTGCTTCTTTTGAGTGGTGTTAGTCGGTCTCTGATACCAAATGTTGGACCGTGCACCTGCAATAAACACCACTAGAGGAAGGGTGAATAGTGGTTAGCGGAAATTACACTACAACCCTTTGTTAAAATCCCCTTTGAAAACAGAATCTCAGACCACCTCAGATTCAGAACCCGTTTTTGAACAATTCACAAATAATTGTACACAACTCCAAAGATTATGAAACTTTCCAGAATTGAACATCAATGAGTTAGCAAGATCTGTCCAAAAATCAGACAAAAATAAGATTGTTTGGCCCTTCAAACAAATAAAAAGATTCAGATGGTCAATCTGGAAGAATTGGACAGAATGTTGCTGATTTTGCAAATAGTGTTTCTATTTGAATACTCAACCAAAGAGATCGATCTTTATATCAAAACACTCCTTAGGATGTGCAGATGAAGTTTCCAAAAGGTTCTGACCTTAAACAATACTTGAAAAATATAGAATTTAAGTTTTCTCAAAACTGGTCAGATTGCAGCCAGATTGGAGCAGTTATCTTGCAAAGACTGAAAGACTAACTTTTCCTTGCTCAAATCAAGTGATTATTATTTCAAATGAAATTTAACAGTCTGAAGTATAACTCCACCAAAAATTACGAATTTTGAAAATGTTTAGCTATTTTTTCAAATTGTGAGAAGTTGTGTGAAATCTGCAGTAAAACGGGCAGAAAACAGAAATAAAGAAACAAGAGAAGAACACCGAGGATTTATCCTGGTTCGGTCAATGTGACCTACTCCAGTCCCAAGGAACACCTTTCCCTGGATTTTAATATGAAATGAACACCTTACAACAAGAGCCAAGCTTGATCCTTGGGTTATACACCAACCCTACTCAAGACTTGGATAAACACCTTCTAAGCAACACTTAGTTGCAACTCCTCTAACACCTATTGATGTAGCCTTATAAATATGGCTAATCAATCTTACAAATGAAGCTCAAGAGGCTTGTAGCTCACCACAATACAACAAGAACACCTTTGCTACAATGAATAAAACAATAACAACAAAAAGATAAAGATGAAAACTAGACAATTCAACAAATGCTTGTGAGCTTCAAGTGTGTTTCATCTTCTTCACCATTGCCTCTATTTATAGTGTGAAGTTGAGCCTTGAAGATAAGAATGCACATGTGTCACCATCTTCATCATCAATTCCAAATGTCTTCTCATCATTGGTTGGCTTTGTACACTTGGCAAAATAAAACACAATGATTGGTCCACCTTGGCAACTCCATGTGGCCGAACTTTTCAACTAAAAAGTGACTTGGAATTGTCTTGAAAATGTGAAGATAATAGCACCATAACAACTCCATCATCTTCTCAACTCTTTGGCAAGATAATAGGCATGTGGGCATTGACCATTCAATTCAAAAATTCAGCTTCAAATTGAGATGTAGTAGCCGTTGGCTACTTTTGCTTTTCAAACAAAAATTTTGATTTTTCTTAATAAAATAAGAAAGGATAACACCACCAAATTATCCCCAACTTCAAGCACAATAATAGGGCAAGTGAGAGATCCATTTGACTTCCAAAAATCTGCTGTGAATTCACCAAGAAACAACATAGCCGTTGGTTTCATTTGAAATTTGCAAGTTGGCAATTTTGCCAACTAGCTCCTTTTTGGTTGGTCCACTTGTCTCCAACTCATAAAATGCATAATGTATCACCTCCAACTGTACACTCACGTTTTTCAACATATATATAAGTGTAGCAACTCAAATTTTTGAAGAAGAAATAAATAGATAACAACTGACAAGATTATGTCAACATGTAACACCGAAATTCTCCAATATTTTTTCTTATATGTCAAGAACATTTCCACACCTTTGACACCTTTAATATCTCTGAATAATGATGATAAATGTTCTCTTATAACATATATAAGAGGGTCTTCAAGAAAAAATAGAATGTGACATCTCAAATCGTCACATATCCAGCTATAGTCAATAATATCATCGGTTAAGAGAATAAGACATAAGATCACCATATTATCTTCAAAATAATAATAACACAGCTCCAGAATGAAGATAATAATATGCTCAAGAGATTCCTTGAGTAAAAATACCAAAAATACCATTGGAGGTAAAATGACCAAAATACCCCTGGTGTGAGAAAACTCTAGAAATGACCCCGATGGTCAGAAATAACCATAATTCCACCATTGTCATGATAAATAGGATGAGAATACATCCTTGAAACATTTTCATCATGCGATGTTCCTACAAAACTCAACATACCAATTTTGCTCTTTTCGGTAAGTTGTAGAAACTTCCAATGCATGTTAGTCACAAGACAATAATAATCACCAAAAACACATAATAATCACATAATGAACATGTATAATTCATATACAAATGAAAAAATCATTTTAACACATTTTAGAAAATTATTTCTAAAAATCCTAGACATCGATTGATCGAAGTGCCTCAGTTTCAGAGATCGATGTCTCATAGAAAGTTTTAGAGTTTGCCTCTGACCTACATCGATCGATCGAAGTGAGGGTTCGATGTACATCGATCGATCGATGTGTCTCAGGTTTAGAGATCGATGTCTCACAGAAGGTATTAAACTTTTCTGCCTTACATAGATCGATCGATGTGAGAGATCCATGTACATAGATCGATCGATGTGCAACAACCTGAGAGATCGATGTCAACTTTTTTCAACTTTTTCAACTTTTAATCACATATAACACCATGTGTGACATTTTTAAGTATTCACCACTTAAAATCATGACTTTGAAAATTATCCAAACATATTTCTCAACAATAACTCCTCCAAGGATGTCCAGAGGGTTCTTGCATTAGACAGTGGTTACATGATTCAATACATTATCATCAACCCATTGGTGGATATACTCACAAACTTGTCTGTGCAGCTTGTTCCATTCTTCATCACTTTTCCTTCGGACTTCTCGCTAGAGAAAACCGGAACATGAAAGTCTTTGACATAGAGCAAATCTTTCATCTTGCCTTTCCAAACATTATAGTTGGAGCCATTCAAACTTATCATCCTAGATGTGTTCACTTCCACAGTTGCACACAGTCAAGAGAACCTGGCTTTGATACCACTTGTTGGGAGGAAACCACGATAGTACAGCGGAATAGGATATAATCTCTCCTAAAATACAGTGACTATAGAGACACGATCGAACGGAAACACGAACAAGAACACCCACAATTTTTAGCATGGAAAAACCTCCCAAAGTAGGAGTAAAAGACCACGGGACCCGTAGGCCACTTAAACGATCTCCACTATAGTCAATAATGGGTACAACCAAGTATTCTCTAGGATCTGCTAGAAGAATACAACATCATCAAGATCAACCAAACAATCTTAGAACACAACAAAATACAAGAGAGGAACAAAATACAAAGCTGAAATTTTCAGGCAGAAAATTTCAGTCTCGGGAATGCGCAATCGGACTCACCTAGACACTTCCAAAACACATCTTCACCGTTCCGAATGTACTAATGTGTCTTGAAAACAATCTGTTAAAATTTGGTGACCATGCAACGGTGCAATACTCGGCGAATGAAATTTTCCCGGAGACTGGCAGGCTGCCCAGCACCTACGAATTTTACTCTTCCTCACTTGTATTTGTCTCTCTTATTTTTCTTCTTGTTTTCTTGTTCACTCTTGCAATTGTTCCACTCAGCACCTCTATTTATAGTGCTCCATCTTGTGCATCTTCAATGCACAAGGCTTTCCTAGAGTTTTCCAAGCAAAATCATCCTTGGAGAATCAAACAAACCATTCTAACTTCCTTTGTTGGAATTCTTCCAATGCCATAATTGTATTTGACTTTAAACATTGGGACTCTCCAACTAGGAGGGATTCCCAACAGTCCCAAGGAATACCTTTCCTTGTATTTCAATATGGTATGAATCAACTTACAACAAGAACCAATCTTGATCCTTGGGTTATACATCAACTCTATTCAAGACTTGGATGAACACCTTCTATGCAACACTTAGTTGAAACACCTCTACCACCTATTGATATAGCCTTATAGAATTGGCTAATCAATCTTACAAAGGAAGCTCAAAAGGCTTGTAGCTCTCCAACAAATATAACAAGAACATATTGGCTACAAAGAATGGAACAAGAATGACAATAAGAAGATAGCTAGACAAAGCAACAAATGCTTTCAAGTGAGCTTCAATTGTGTTCTTCTTCTTCATCCATTGCCTCCTATTTATAGTATGAGTTGAGCCTTGTAGATAAGAATGCACATGTGTCACCATCTTCATCATCAAGCTTAAGTGTCTTCACATCATTGATTTGCGTTGTACACTTGGCAACATCAAGCAAAATGATTGGTCCACCTGGACACACATTGTTGGCTGAAATTTACACCTTAGCATGTCCTAATTATCCTTTGCAAAATGAAGATAATAAGAAGAATATAGAATGGCATATTTCTACAATATCCCCTCAACTCCTTGGCTTGAGAATATGCATATGAGAATTGACAAATTGAAACCAAAAATCATCTCCAAAATGTGTGTAGCAACCGTTCGCTACTAAGTCAAATTTTCCAGGTTAGCATTTTTGTCAACTAGCTCCTTTTTGGTTGGTCTAGTTGTCACCAAGCTATAAAATGAGTACACCATCATTTTCACCTATTACTACACGTTTGGAGGCTTTCATATATGTATATTAACTCAGAATTTTGAAGAACAAAATCAACAAATGATAATTGACAAGATTATGTCAACATGCAACACCAAAATCCCAATATTTCTTCTTGTATGTTGTGATCATTTCCACACCTGTAACACCTTTAAATCCTCTGTAAAATGATGATAAATATACTCCAATAACATATAGAAGAAATTCTTCAAGAAAGAAATAGAATGTGACATCACAACTCGTCACACGTCCCGCTATAATAAATAATATCATCATGTGAGAGAAATAATATAAAACCACCATATAATCTTCAAGATAACCATAACTCAACTTCAGAATGAAGATAAAAATATACTCAAGAGATTCCTTGAATGAAAATACCAAAAATACCCTCAGGGGTGAAATTACCAAATGCCCCTGGTGAGAGAAACCCCAGAAATGACCCCGATGGTCAGAAATAAATATAATATCACCTTTGTCATAATAAATAAGATGAGAATATGTCCTTGAAGTATTTCCACCATATCATGTTCCTACAAAACTCAAAATACCAATTTTGTCCTTTTTGGTAAGTTGTAGAAACTTCCAAGGCACATTAGTCACAAGACATTTATATTTATCAAAATCACATAATAATCACATAATGAACATATATAAAATATGTACAAATGAAAACAATCACTTTATCACATTTTAGAAAAATATTTCTAAAAACCCTAGACATCAATCGATCGAAGTGCCTAAGCTTCAGAGATCGATGTCTCACAGTGAGTTTCAGAATTTTTCTTTGACCTACTCGATCGATCAAAGTGAGGGTTCGATGTATACATCGATCGATCGATGTGTCTCAGGTTTAGAGATCGATGTCTCATCGTAAGGTCTTGAACTTTCACTGCCTTACATAGACCGATCGATGTGGGGATCGAAGTGCAACAACCTGAGAGATCGATGTCAACTTTTTCAACTTTTAATCACATATAACACCATGTGTGACATTTTTATGCATTCACCACTTAAAATCATTACTTTGAAAATTATCCAAACATATTTCTCAACATGAAAGACCTAAGGCGATAAATTCTTTACACAATTAGAAATGCAGAGGAACCAACAACTCACACCACTCTATCCCAAGCAACAATAAGATGTCTGCAATTTTGGGGACTTCATTTTCATCTGCACCAGCCCCCTCTTTACTAGATACGAATCCCTTAATCTCCCAACTTCAGCAAGCAAATGCCTACGCCTCTAGCCGCCGGCCGCCTTATATCCACAGTGACCACCAACATTTCCGATGACCTTGTCTATGCTCACTCCGGTTTCAATCAAACTCAACATTCCAACACACATGTGTGTTGGAAAATTTGACTCGATATGGTACCAAACATGAACAAGAGATATTCAAATGAAATCACTTTATGACATGAATTTGATGCTCAATAAAATGACTAAGAACATCATACAAAGGGGGTCTGGTATTTGAAGAATATGATTGGATTTGGTGACGATAAACATATGCAACCAACAAATATGTGATATTCAAAGATGCTGGAATGAAGAAATCAACAATATTATGATGCTTGACAGAAGGACAAATAGAAGAATAAAGCCAAGACAAGACTCGAGATGTCTCTGAACTTAAAGCAATTTTGCCTTCACCATTGAGCAAGGTGAACTTCAGACAAATGCTTCCTTTTGGTTGCTCTCTAAGAGAAAGTTTGAACTTGCCCGTAGAAGTGATTGTTGTTAGAGGAAAGAAGAGAAGAAGAAGAAAGGATAAATGTCCTGCAGAAATTCTCTAAGGTTTCATCAAACTTCAAGTGTTTTTCTCATCATCTCTTTAACATGTCAAAGCCTTCTTTATATAGGGTTCAATTGGTCAATTACTATCTTAAAGATACCTTTCTGCAGAGAATTTAACCTCCAAGTTGGTTAGTAATCGTTGGTTATCATTCTAATTGAAAGAAGATGTCATATGGTGCAAGAGTTGTATCTTTTATGAACAGGCGCACACTTTAGGCGCCTTATGTAGGCGTTCAAAGTGTTCTGGAAGCTTGCTGAAACACTTCGAACGCCTTCACCAGGAGCTTCATGTCACTTCCAACGTCTACATTAGGCGCTTCACGTCACTTCGAATGCCTATACAAGGCGTTCGAAGTGTTCTGGAAGTGTTCCAGAACACTTCGAACGCCTACATTAGGCGCTTCATGTGTTTGGAATGCTCCCATTTCCTTCCACACTTCCAGAACACTTCGAACGCCTACATTAGGCGCTTCATGTGTTTGGAATGCTCCCATTTCCTTCCATTGTTCATAAAACACTCCAAACTTCACCCAATCTCCTATCAATTGAACACATAACATTATACAAGGTTGGATCACACGATTTAAAGTACTTTTAAGTACTTTTCCAACAATCCCCCATATGATCCAAGCTTGTATAATCACACATCCGAACGATAACAAACTAACCTCTCTAACAACAATGCGAAGACAATGACACATAACGGATACGATGACTTGTGGTCTTGAATCGCCGGTAGTACAAGTGGAGATATATATACGAGAATAGGATGAAATTCGTCTTGAATCATATTCTACTATTGTTTATATGAACAGCCACAAGACATGTCATTATCTCCTCATTTCAACAAGTTTGCGGTGTGGTGCGAAATCGGTCATGCACCTATGCCAGGGTTCATAAGCACTCTAGAGAGTTTTCTAGGCTCTCACAGGAAGCGGCACCACCTCCATAGTTATATGGGTGAAATTCATCAAGTGTGTACTGCTCACACTACCATTCATCATGGCTATGAATTTCCATTAAGAGATTCTCGAAATCTCATCCTCAATTCTTGCAGCAAGTACTATCTTCAACAACACCATAGAGAGAGACAACGTTGATAGTACTGCATAGAATTCTTTTATGACTTGTTTTTACCACACTGAACTCCGTTCGTATGATCTTTACTATTAGCGAGATAGAGCTCACAATAATTGGAAAGTCTCATCCCCTTCGATGTTACTGTAGGTCTCTCTCATAGACCTTGCACTGACTATGTTTTACCCAAGGAAGCTCATGATAGTGCACAATCTCATGAGAAATCCTTTTGGTGATTTTCTTCGACAAATCACTCAACATAACAGGATGATTTTTCAACAAGCAAATCACCAAACTTAAGATGATTTTTCACCAAGCAAATCATCAAACTTAGGATGTTTTTTATCAAGCAAAATCATCAGACTTGTTTCTACAAACTGACTCTTACAAGCATGATCAATAGTATCATGAACAACTTTATCCAAGAGTCAATTTTATCAACAACAAAAAGCCAAGCATGATGAACTCATCAAAACATCATACTAGTTAATTACATTCATATGCTTGCAACTATTCCTCATTCATCACAATTCATTTTCATCATCAATTTTCAATATAAGCATCAAGCAAGCTTAACAAGCTTACAAACACGCGATCTTTTTGATTACCAAACCTCATGAATAGTATCATGGTGAGTCATAAACAGCAAGCAAGTCTATCATCCTTATAGACTTACAACATTAATTATCAAACAATTAGAACAACACATTGACCAATACTTTGGCGTTTAAACGACACATAAGTTAATTATACGCCCAACATTCACATGTTCTAATAACTTCATTTTTTAAATAAAAGTACTAAAGAGCTAAACCCCCACATTTCATCTCATTCTATATTAATCACAAAACATACTTTTATTCATCATCATTAATCACTTCAATATTCATCTTCGACTGATCACAAATTATCAGACAACTAGCTATGGTAGATTAATTCAAAAGGCTTCCAACAATGGTCATAGACTAAACTCTCTATGTCACTTTGGAGTAAACTCCAACAATCTTCTTGTGAACCGAAATTGATAAGAAACTAGCACTTTTGACCTTTCAAGCATACCATAATTTCAACAGTATGATTTTTCAAAAGCTAACAACTAAAACTAGAAATCCAACATTCATGATTTCTAGGTTTTGTTTGTAGGACCTGTATAGCACCACTAGAAATGGGGGATTGAATAGTGAGTGCGGAAAATTTGGTTTTTAAAAGTTTTGGACCCAAATTACTCACTCCAAAAAACAGTTTCTTTTTGCAGATCCTGATTTGAATTATTTAAATAACCTAGTTGTAGACCTCCAAAAATTATGAAATTTGGTGATAATGTACTCTCAATTGTTATAAGTGATTCACGAAAATTTCAAATTAAAAATCCAATCCTAACCCTTTGAAAATACATTTTTGGCCAGATTGCGCAAATATACAAGAAACTGTACTCCAAATTGAAAATTTTATTTCTACTAATTGGTAACTCTAAATGGTCTGAAAATTTTATGATAAGACCCTCAAGATGTGCATTTTAGTGGGTTGAAACATTTTCTAAAAATTCCTTTGGGAAGTATGTCAACCACGTTGATGTTGTCAACCTTTGTAAATCTAAAAATCAGATTGCACTAGTCTGAGACCTATTAACGTTTGATTGACTTATACGTATCCAACTGAAGTGAAACTTGCACCAAATGAAAACTAGGACGTGTGGATATATTTCTACAAAATTTTATGATTTTTGAAAATCATTTTCTATTTTTACCGTTGTAATGAAATTGATGCAGAAAACTGGAAATTGAAAGTAAAGTGCAGAAAAGTAAGAACACCAAGAATTTTGCACTGATTCAATTAAAACAACCTACTCCAGTCTTCGAGGACACCTTCCTCGGTTATCACTAAACACAACAAACACCTTAACACAAGGATGACTAGATTTAAACACTAACTCCACCCTTTAACAATCAAAACAATCAAGCAAATCAATCACACGAACACCACCACCGATCAAATGAAGGTTTGATCAACCTTTTACAAATAATGAACGTGTATGGATGGTATAATCAAAGCCTATATAATATGTAGAATATATGAACAATAGGCTTGAGACTATGAACAAGAAGAAAGAAAGGAGGAAGAAGAGTCTAGCTTTTTGCACTTGTAGAATATGAATTGTTGCTTAGCCTTGTCTTGCACATCTTCTCCTTTTTATCTAACTTTGGCTGCCCCTTGCGGCTTACTTCCTTCCTTAATAATTATCTTCAATGTCCTTGGACAATTGCCTTGTGTAAGAGATGACACAATCTTGCTTACTTGGTGCAATATGATTGGAAGGATGACTTATCCTTGCCTAGTTGTCACTTGTTGATTGGTCCATCTTGGCACTCTTTAAATGAGCTGTAAATTCCAAAAAAACTGAAAACATGTGCTCAAATTCTAGTCAAATCATTACCATACAATCACGCATTAATCCCCCTTCAATTTTGAAAGACAATTGAAGTGCATTAAGGGGTAAAAATCGCCCAACTTAGTAGACATGTGCTGAAATTTTCAGCATGTGTCTCTTTTGAATTCTTTCCTTATGTGGTTCCCTCTTCAATGTCACCAATCTTGTGTGGCATATCCTCCACGAATTTAAGTGCCAAATAAGCTCCACCTTGGTTCCAATATGGATGTAGTAGGCGTGTAAGAGAGGTTGCACATGTGCTGAAATTTTCATTTGGTAATTTTTGTCAAACAATGCTCAATATTCACAATTTTT
The DNA here is from genome assembly GCA_036186865.1 of Eustoma russellianum. NCBI lineage: Eukaryota > Viridiplantae > Streptophyta > Magnoliopsida > Gentianales > Gentianaceae > Eustoma > Eustoma russellianum. Next base: position 33,091,879 of record AP025041.1, read on the forward strand.
CGGTTTATGACCTTGTAACATGTCGTTATAATTTTGACGTCACCATGACTTATATCATATGATATAAGACCTGAATATATACTCATAAATATGAGGTGTATATAGTGATGTGACGTCGATGTACGTTTATGATATATGTGATGTGTCGATGGTATGTCAGAATATAAGTATATAGTGCCTTTTTAAAAAACATAGGAACATATAATATATATATATATATATATATATATATATATATATATATATTAGGCGTGTAAATGGAATAGGGAAAATACTTTCCATTCTCAAGTTTGTTGCCATATATCTCTCTCCAAATCTGTCCTCATTTAATGAACTAGTTAGTTCATTAACTTAAGCACTTCACTTAATGAACTAGTTTAGTTTATTAATTATGTCACCTCCAAATAGTACAAAGACAAAAAAATGTTTGGCATATGATGTAAGCTTTAACGATTCATGGCTTGTTAGTACAACAGCAATAAATATAAGCATATAAAGCATGTTTATCACATAAACGTGTCAAATAATAATTCATTCATGCATTTCATAAGCACGTAACATTTAAATCATGCATTTGTAAATCACTCAAACCCTTTTTCTCAACAATCTCTCCCTTTTGATGATTTGCAAGATAACATTGGTTCATGATTTAAATGTGATCGCTCCTCCTACAATTATGCGCAAATTTAAAATTTGAATTTCATGCCTTGCTCCCCCTTAAATCATGATTCTTTCTCCCCCTTAAATCATGCTTTTCTCTCTCCTTTATTTTGTAAAAATCATCAAATGTACACGTAAGAATGAAAAGAAATAGCAGTTTATAGTATATCAACAACAATCATGCATTTCAAGTGTGTTCTTAAGGGTTATTGATTTAACCCTTTGCAAAAGTACCTTTTGATACCTAAACTTGGGTGACCTTTCTCGGTCTTACAAAAGGTGAGAAAAGAGATGAAGAAGCAATATAATAGATGTTAGGTGCAAATCTGTTTGGCCTATGGACGAGAATGCCATCATGCTTGTAATAATATTTTCGTTTTTGAAATGCATATGTGGTTTAATGTGCATGGTGCGTGATCTAAATGCATTTGTGTTGTATGAGCATAGCGTATGCATCAATGGTTTCCTTTCATATCTAAACGGCACATGATTGTATTTTGTATGAGATGAAAAAGAAGGAGTATGATGAGATATAATGGATGGTGCACTAGATATCTACTTAGATTGTACAATTGCATGCATCTGTTTAGAAGATAGACAAGGTTTGTAGAATTGTTTTGTACCTTATTTTCTTCAACATACCCTAATCCGGTTTTATCATTTTCATGCTTTTGAGAAGAAATAAGGCGATCTAACATGCAAGTACCCGCGTCGAATTGTTTTACCGTTTTTTCTAGATCTTCGTTTCTTGATCTCAAATCTGAGATATCGGCTTTCATTACCACATTTTTGGATGTCAATGAATGAATTTCATATCTCAATAAAACAATCAAATTAGACGACTCCTCTGTTGAATCGTTTAATTGAGATAAAAGATTTGTGTTTGAAGATTCTAACAATTTCTTGTCTTCAATTAAGCGTTTCTTTTCTTTTGTGAAAGTCTTAGCAAACTTATGTAATTCAAAATATTGAACATACAAATTATGATACGATGGTTCAGAATTGGAAACATAATCAAAATTTACCTCACTATCAAAAGATGGAGGCCTTTGTCTTGACATACCTTCTTGTTCGGTTTTGTGGCTAGTGGATGCTATCTCACAAAGATGGTTATATCTTCTTGTCGTGAGTGTGCCTGCACTCTGATACCACTTGTAAGACCTGTATAGCACCACTAGAAGGGGAGGGGGTTGAATAGTGAGCGGAAAATTTGGTTTTTGAAAGTTTCTGACCCAAATTACTTACTTCTAAAAACAGTTTCTATTTCAGATCAGGATTTGAATTTTTTTAGATGACCTAGTTTTAGACCTCCAAAAATTATAAAATTTAGTTAGAATGTACTCTCAGATGTTATAAGTAGCTCACGAAAATTTCAAATTAAAACTCTAATCCTAACCCCTTGAAACTACGTTTTTGGTCAGATTGCGCAAATCTGCAAGAAACTGTACTCCGAATTGAAAATTTTATTCCTGTTAATTGGTAACTCTAAATGGTCTGAAAATTTTATGATAATACCCTCAAGATATGTATTTTAGTGGATTGAAACAGTTTTTGAAAATTAATTTGGAAAGTATGTCAACCACGTTGATGTTCTCAACCTTTGCAAATCTGAAAATCAGATTGAACTAGTCTTAGAACTATTAACATTTGATTAACTTATACTTATCCAAATGAAGTGAAACTTATGCCAAATACAAACTAGGACGTGTGGCTATGTTTTTGAAAATTTTTATGATTTTTGAACATCGTTTGCTATTTTTACCGTTGCAAACAAATCGATGTAGAAAACTGAAAACTGAAAGTAAAGTGCAGAAAAGTAAGAACACCAAGAATTTTATACTGGTTCAGTTAAAACAACCTACTCCAGTTTTAGAGTGTAGGATCTGCAAGGCACCACTAGAAGGGGGGTTGAATAGTTGATGCGGAAAGTGTGGTTTTTAAAATTGTTTTGGCTCAAGAACTCAACTTCTGAAAACAGTTTTTGTTTTCAGGACTAGTTTTAAAACATTTTTAAAACAAGGTTGTAGGTCTTCAAAAATTCTACAATTTTGAGAGAACTTAGATTCAGATGTTATGAGTGTCTCCTAAAACTTTCAGGTTTAAATTCAACCTTTAACCCCTTCAAAAATCGTTGGTGGTTAGATTGCGCGAATCTGCCAGAAACGGTAGACTGTTTTGAAAAATTTATTCCTATTTGTACGTAACTCCAAATGCTCTGAAATTTTAATCACTAACCCATTATATGTTTTATTTAAATGGGTTGAAACAGTTTTGAAAAATGCTTTCGGGAAGTTAGTCAAATACACTCAAAGTCTCAACCTTTGCAAGCCTGAAAATCAGACTGCACTAGTCTCAGACCTTTGGACGTTTGATTGACTTATACTTATCCAAAAGGGTTGCAACTTGTGCCAAACGAACCTTAGAACGTGTGGCTATGTTTCTTGAAACTTTCTTGATGTTTGAAATTCGTTTACTATTTTTACGAACGTGATTAAAAACAGTAAACAGTGCTGAAACAGAAAATCAGTGCTGAAAGTAAATGACACCAAGAATTTTATACTGGTTCGGTTATAAACAACCTACTCCAGTCTTCGAGGAACACCTTCCTAGGTTCACACTAATCACACAACACAAATACATCTTACCACAGGGTTGATGGAATTACACACCAACTCTAACCCTTTACAAACCTTGTATGCTTCTCATTTGCAAATGATTTTATAGTTCTAACCCCTAACATCCAAAACAACGATGGCAAATAGACCCAACAAAGACATACAACAAGATGGACTTAACCAATATCAAACCAAACGATAGCCAAGCAAAGGTTAGTCCAAGCCAAAACATGATGCAATTTTCCAAAACGATGCAATGCCAATGTTCCAATATTTCATTACCAATGTTTCCAATATCAATGTCCAAAGTCCAAATCCAATATCAAAAACCAATGTCCATTAAAACAGTCCAAAAATCCAAATAACCAAAATCCGATTTCATCGATCCAAAGTCCAAAATCAAATCCTACAAGTGACTTATACCGTAAGACTTACGAATTGGTCTCACAATAGTCAATATGTTCCGGCGCTCTATATAACAATAGCCAATATGCCGGGGCGTCCAAAAGTCCATATGCCCCGGCGTTCTATATCACAATAGCCAATATGTCGGGGCGCTCAATAGCGGTCAATATGTCCGGGCGCTCTATATCCAAAATAGCCAATATGCCCGGACGCTCCGTTCAATTGGAACCAATCCGGCTTAACAATATATTTCACGTTGTAGGCGTGAATTTCGAAATATGAACGCAAATTTCCAAAATCATTTTCCATGTCCAAAAGTTAGTAAATTACCAAAAAGGACCAAATTCAAATAATCCAAACAATAGTCCAATTAATTTCCAAAAATACCAACATTCCAATCTCAGCCGTGTATATATACACCTATATATGCGCACGCCCATACATTTGCATATACACATATATATGTGCACGTATCTCCCTCGGCCCACTTCTTCCCCAACCCACTATCCGACTCACCTCAAATTTTAATGTAAAGCCTCAATTTCAATGGCTATCGAATGCCACAACAGTTACAAAACGAATTTAACAATTGAGAATAGATTTGAAATAATCCATTTGTTACAAAACGAATTTAAACAATTGGGCATAGATTTGAAAAGAAAATCCATTTGTTCCATTATTAAATATATACGACAGCATATTAATATACCATTTACATATTGTAATGATCACCACAGTCTTTCTCCTTTTTTTTTTTCTTTGCATAAATTTATATAACCATGTGCACAACAGTGGCCACTCGGCCACTTTCCTATCACACACAAAAGCTACAAATAAAAAGTACCACATTGATTACATAGTAAGCTCACCTTAATTTCTCTCAATTGAGAATAGTTTTGAAATGTTCACTTTGATGCTAAACGGCAGCCCATACAAAATTATACAACAATTATGTGTACATAAATATAAATATATATAGTAATAACATACCTATATATATTGTCATAGCAATTCCCACCATATTTGAAATAAACAAAAGATTGGCGGCAGTGGCCCAAAAAAAAGAAAAATAGGACCATTACATATAAATCACATATCTGCACATTTACAAATGGTACAAGCATATAAAATTCATCTATGCAATTTGAAAGTACTAATGCGTGATCCAAGTTAGTATCGAAAATATAAACATATAGTTTGACAAAATCATAGTAAATACATTAAGGCTACTTACATTGTTTCTTATACTATACCGTAAACAATGGAATTCGGAAAGAGGTTGAAGCAATTTTCCCTTTTTCTCTAAATTGACTTCGGCAGTGTGTCCTTGGAGGGGCAAAGATTATAATTTGTTGTTGATGTTGAGAGGGAGGGGGATGCAAACGGCGGAAAGAAGAATGGATGGTGGGGAGAATGAAATTTTTTTAATTAAAGTAAGGGTGAGCTCAAATGCAGATAATAGGGGAAGAGATTTATGGCATGATTTTCGGGAAATAGAATTTATTGGGGGTTGACTAACCCCAGCAGCGGGTTAAAATATTTTTTTTATTTATTTTTTTTGCATTTAAAGCATTATTATTTAGTTTTAAATTTTTTTTCCTTGGTTTTTGGTATGGGCTGTAACATATATGAATTTTTTCCTCGTTCGAAAGCTTCAATGCAGCAATGAAGAAATAAGAATTTACAAGGTCTGAGACTAAAGTCTCTGAAAATTTCAGCTCAGTAGCTAAGGTCCTTCATAACCCGTGAAGATTTCAGCTCGGCGCTAAGGTTCTTCAAGACCTCTTGTGAAATTTCAGCTTGGTAGCTAAGGCTCTCCTCAACCTGTTTGAAAAAATCAAGATTTAGAAAACATCTGAATTTGAAGATTCCAGCTCAAGGCTAAGGCCCTTCACAGCCTATTAAGAAGATTTGAAGGTTAGAAGATTTCAGCACAAAGCTAGGGCTCTTCACGGCCTGTTGGAAAACAGAGTTTAGAAATAGTGAGAAGTTTGAAGGTTTCAGCACTAAGGCTAAAGCCCTTCATAGCCCATTGGAAAAAATTTGAAAGTTAAAGATTTCAGCCTATTATAAACAAAAAGTTTAAAAATGTGTAGTTGAAGATTTCAGCACAAGGCCAAGGCTCTTCATAGCCTGTAAAGAGAATTTAAAAACAATGTGTGCAGATGAAGATCTTTGCCTACGGCAATGGCTCTTCACAGCCCAGAGGTGAAGATTTCTGCCTAAGGCAATGGCTCTTCATAGCCCACAGAAATACATCTGAAAAATGGTATGAAGATGAAGAGTGAAGAGTTTTGAAGAAAACGTTTAGCAACAGAAAAAAAACTTGGCCAGGTAAGTTTTTCTAAAAACAGAGGAGAAAAAATATTTGGCCATGCGTATTCTCTTCACATCTTCTTCTTCTTTTTCTGCACTCATGGCTCTGATACCATGTTAGAATTTCAAAGTTGCAGAGTATGAGCGGAAACAAGTGTTTAAAAGCATTTTGAAATAGCACACATTGTAGAATTTGTAAGAACAAATATAAATAGAAGAGTAGAATTGGAGGCGGAATATGTAAAAATTTTATTCAGACTTAAGTTCTTTTTTTTTTGTAGAACTTTACAATGAAATGTACAAGTGTTTGCCTTTTTTACCGCTAACAATACTATATTTATATGTTGATTACCTTATTTTTACCGCTAACAATACTAAAATGAGTTCTGAGTTTCAGGGAGGCTATGATTAGTTATTTTAAAATAACAGATCTTGGTCTAATGTCTTACTTTCTTGGTTTGGAGGTTTATCAGATGGACAGTGGAATATTCATTTCAAAGAAGAAATATGCTGGTGGTATTCTGAAAAAGTTTAAGATAGAATTTGCAAAACTCATCTTAACACCGATTGAAGAAAAGTTGAACTTAACAAAAGAAGGTATCGTTGAGCTAGTTGATCCTACATACTTCCGAAGACTAGTTGAAAACTTGAGATATTTGACTGCGATTAGGCCGGATATAACATATGGTGTGGGACTTATCGGTCATTTTATGGAGTCACCACATCAATCAGATTTACAATCAGCTAAACGCATTTTGAGATATGTTAGAGGTACAAAAAGTCATAGTATAATCTATTCTTGTGCTAATGATATTTGTCTTCTGGGGTACACAGACAATGATTATGCTGGTGACCATAGAAAGAAAAAGCACATCAAGTTATGCATTTTTCTTGGGATCCGGCATGTTCTCATGGTCTTCAAAGAAACAATAAGTCATGGCTTTATCTACAGATGAAGCAAAATATATAGCTGCATCAAGTAGTGCTACAAGCGCTATGACTTAGACGAATTCTTGGTTTTCTATATCATGAACAAGATGAACTAACAAATATTTATTGCGATAAAAAATCAGCAATTGTGTTTTCAAAAGAATCTAGTATTTCCTGGACGAAGCAAACACATTGATATCAAGTTTCACTTCATTCGTTGGAAAAGCCCGGATATTGGAGAATTTCGAGTGTTTGTGACCTAGTTTGTGAAAAAGAGATGGCATTGATTATTGTGCAACTGAAGAATAAGTTGCGGATATTTTTACAAAGCCATTGAAGACGGAGTCATTTTCAAGTTGAAGAAAATGTTTGGAATGATCAAGTTTGAATATTTTGATTTAAGGGAGGGAATGTAGAATTAAATCAAATGGGAACACACATTAGTCAATAATGTGTGAATATGATTTTTATTTTTCAAATGATAAGTATCAATTTCAACTTTGCTTATTTTGTTCATATAGCTTTTACCAACTTTGTATATTTTGTTCACGTAGTTTTTACATATAAACATGTGTAGTATTTGACTATAAATAGGCTAGTTTCTTCAACATTGTAACACACTTTCAAAAACAATTCTAAGACTCCATAATAAAAGCATCATGTATTGAACAAAGCTTTGTGTTCTTCTATTATTTCTTTTTTCAATTTCTTAGATATTTATCAATTCAAATTCCTTCAAATAAATACACTTTCACTTTTATTCTCAAAGCTGGTGCTGTTCCTTGTAGTTTTAAAGTAGGCCAGCAAATTCATGGTCCTGATACGAAAATGGGCATTTTTTTGACTTGTATTTATGCAACACCCATTTAGTGTATGCCAAATGTGGGTTCTTTCAAGAAGCATGCGTATTGCTTGGTAGAATGCCTGTGAAGGATGTTGTCACTTGGAATGCTGTATTAAGCGTTTATTCTGAAAAAGGACCAATGGAATCGGCTCATGGCTTGTTTTATGAAATGCCTATTAAGAATTTGGAATCTTGAAACTTTTTGCTCTCTGGGTATGAGGCAATGAAAGTGTTTGATGAAATGATAAGTAATGATGTTGTTTCTTGGAATGCAATGATCACGGTATATTCGAAAGCGGGTAGGCATAGCGATGTCTTGAAACTGTTTGATGATGTGCAGAGGGCAAGAGTGAAGCCGGATAGTTGTACACCAGTGAGTTTGTTGTCTGCTTGTGCTGGTGGTGGAGCTCTGAATCAAGAAGAGTGGATACACTTTTACATTCACAGAAACAGGATAGAGGTTCAGGGGTTCTTAGGTACTGCTCTCATTGATATGTATTGCAAGTGTGGTTACATTTGGCAGGCGAGAATAGTGTTTGATGGCGCCTCAAGAAAGGATAGTAGTACATGGTGTAATGATAGTTTGTAAAGGCAATGAGATGAAGAATGAAGGTGGATTGGTGTTTAAATAAGCAAGAATAGCTTGGATCATGATATGGATTGATCCATGTCTCAGTTGGGTTGATCTATGTGGCTTGAAAATGAAGTTGAGTATTCTGCCGGACATGGATCGATCACATCGATCGATCGATGTCACATAGATCGATGACTTCGATCGATCGATGTACCTTGGGTGCAAAGTTGAAAGTCATTGTCCAACATAGATCGATCACAGAGATCGATCGATGTGACTTCGATCGATATATAGATCGATCGAAATGGTTTGGATGAGAATTGGAACTCTCTGTGAAACATCGATCGATGTGCCAACAGAAGTGACTTTTCATCTAGAATCGTAACTTATGCATCAAGGGACATATCCAACCACCATACAACGGTCATAAACTTCTGAAATGAAGTTCATGAGCCTGTAAAAAGGCTATTGCAACACTTTTTCAGGACATCTTGATGTCAAGTTAGCCTATACATTAAAAGTTCTTCTTACACAAAGTACTCTCAATTTAAAAGTTCATTTGGATTCTTTCTTTATTGCTGATGATTGAAACTTGTTGGTTGTTGTATCCTAGAAGGAAATTTGTATACAACCCTGCAACAAATAGTGGGGGCAAATATTCCTTATGGATAGTGTTCGTACACGCCTCAAGCCATCAACAATCACTAGTTCTACTCTTTGTTCTTGCATCAATTTTCTAACAATGCAATAATTGCTGGCTTAAGCTTTCATGGTGTAGGAGAGAGTGCTATACAATGTTTCTCTGAAACGGTTACCAGCTTGTTAAGCCTAACGCGATTACTTTCATAAGTCTCTTGTGTGCATTCAGCAGATCAGGTTTGTCAACTGAGGGTTGCACCGTCTTTTATCTTATGCTTTCAGTGTATGGAATTGACCCATCAGTTGAGCATTACAGATATATGGTGGACTTGATTGGAAAGTATGGGTTGTTAAATGAAGCTGTAAAACTTATGAGCCAAATGTCAGCAGAAGAAGTGCCTGGTTTTTGGGAATCATTTCTAATTGCTTGCAGACATCATGGAAATAAAATTGATCTTTTAGAGGTGGATCCTACAGATATGTAAGAAGCAGACATCCTTCATCAGTGTTATGTTGAGATTTGAGGGGTATCTTCCCGCAAATGGCAAAAAAGCAGAACTTGAGAGAAGGTCAGATACATTTGGAATTAAGAAAACTTTAACAATTGAAGCAACTACACTGCCTTTCTAATTTGAGAAACATTGAATGATATACATGCGACAAATGAACCTGTCTCTCCCTGGCGTAGTCTAGTCCGTAACCCGGTTGTGAATTGCTACCAAAAAAGCAACGGTTTGAATCCGGGGACCCTCGCAACATGGGTGCTCTACTTGTGCCAGTCTGTAAAGAGCAATTGTTCCACTTCTGCTAGTTTGTAGAGGACACTTTGCGTGGGTCTTCGTGTGCAGCGTCACCAACCTAGGAGGCCATTGGACAACTGATTTGCATCTTTCACAAGCTCCAAGAGGTTGGAGCAGTGGGGCCCACGGCGAGGGATTTCGTCTTATGCTACCAAGACAAATGAACCTGTCTATCCAATCCAAGAGTTTTTCCTCTCCTCTGGCCACCATGTCGCCTTATCATTTCCATCTTCTCTATAATCCTTTTTTCCCTTTCTCCATTTGCAAATTCCAAACCATCATTGTTTCAGAGGCAATATATACTTAGGAGTTAATTTATTCACTGCCCCTTTATATAGAATCAATGTCCTTCCATTAGTACCAAACACAATAAAAACACCATGACTATTCCCAGTACTTGGACCATTTTGGTTGAAATACGTGGAAGATTGGCATTTGTGTTGATTTTGGTGACAATGAACCTGTTTGTTTTTGTTTCTTATAGAATTCTGATTTTCAGCAGCATTCGACTTGGTATCACAACAGAGTGATGCAAACTTCTTGATGATATAAACTATAATTTTAAGTTGAGACCTCTTCCTCATAGGAACCACCACTCCCCTAAAGCTATATTTTGGACCATTTCTATTTCCCTTCCTCAACCTTTTCTTTCCAAAATATATAATTTCGAGTATAGACCTCTTCCTTCCTGGAACCACTACTCCTTCAAATCCATATTTTGAACCACTTTATTTTTTTTCCTCGGTCTTTTCTTTCCATAATGTACCTCTTCAGTGAAGGCGGACTTTGAAGCAACTAATAAGATTGTTGCTTTGTGACCTTAAGGTCACGGGTTCGAGTCGTAGAAACAGTCTTTTGCACAAAGTGTAAGGAAAGGTTGTGTACAGCAGATCGCAAAGCGATCCGGCCCCTCCCTGAACCCTGAGAAAACGTGGGAGTCTAGTGCACCGAGAACGCCCTTTTAATATACCTCTTCAGTATCATTCTTTCCTTGAATTTCCTGTCTGAAATTAAGAGCCCTTCTAGACTTCTTTTTTTGGTTGAAATGCAAATTGTATTACCCGAAATATCAAAATATCAAGGAGATGTATCACGTACAACAGTCCCTATCTATTCAGTCAAGTGCATAGAAGCCTTACCCTAACTAGGCTATTACATAGTGTAAACTATTACATAGCATTCAAGTGAGGGTAAATTGTGTACACGACTCCGTAGACATGAGTACAAATTCTATATATTACATCCCCAAATGAAAAGTAGAGCCTTCAAATATTACTTTGTTCCTGCCTTGCCACGTAAAGTAAATGGTGCTAGCCAAGACAATCTTGACAGCCTTGGCACGTAGGGCCTTCCCTTTGAGCCTTTTGTGTCCCCAACGTAGTACTTGACTTAGCGTGCCGTGGTTTGGCATGCCAAGCCAAGTGGTGATGCAGCTCCAAAGTAGGTCAGCTTGTCTCTTGTTGGCAGCTTTGTCCTATCCATAATATGAAGGCATGCTTGTGCGGGATGGCATAGTCCCAAACTAGACCATGCCAATTCCTGAGCATGCCCCTGGGACGAAAGTAGTCGTAAGCCACCCTAGGACTTAGTTCCACTCCATCAGACACCCAACTGGCTAGTGCTTTCTTGGCCAGCTCCAAGGAGCCTTCATGCTGTAAAATCAAGTCTCTGATCCCTAGGAGCTTTTTGAGTAATGGGGGATCAAACTTCCTGGCCACCCTGGTCCAAAGTCCCACATATAGCTTGTACAAGTGTGCCACCCATTGTACCCACAAATTGTCTTTTTTGTGATATATGACCCAAAGATACTTAGCGAGGAGTGAAGTATTCCGGCCCTCAGACTGCTAACTCCCAGCCCACCTTCTGCCTTGGGCCATTAGATTTTCTTCCATGCCACCCAAGCCTTCTTTTTTGCTTGCCATGCTGCCACCCCAGAGGAAGTGCAAGCAAATCCTGTCCATATGTGCCAGAACTGAGGTAGGAATAGGAAATGCACTCAGCCAGAAACATTTGACTCATTGTAGAACTGACTTGATGAGCTCCAGCCTGCCAGCATGTGAAAGAGTTGGTGCACACCAAAGGTTCACCCTATCCATTAGCTTGCCCAAGTAGTCTGAGTAGTGAGCTGCATGGAGTTTGTGTCCTGCAATAGGTATGCCGAGATATCTGAAGGACATTTTACCAAGGGGGAATCTGGCTAGTGCCCTCAAATGCTTCCCATCTTCACCTATGCCATCCAGGTAGATATGTGACTTAGCCATGCTTGTCTTAAGGCCAAAACGTGCACCAAATGTGTCAAGGGCTCCCATGATCTTTTGTACGGATGGGGTGTGTCCACGTGCAAAAAGAATGAGGTCATTCGCAAAACAAAGGTGTGTGACGTGGAGCTCCTCACACCTAAGGTGAAACTTGAACTCAGGATCCCGATGTAGTTTCCTTAGCAGCCTGGACAAGGTATAGTTTTGGTTTCTCGAGATGTGCTTCGTTCATCAGAAACTGGTTTCTATTTTGAAGTTGAATGTCTGGTTGCTTGCCATGGGCTTTGTACTTTGTGTTCTAAAACCAAACATATATCATATGTAGATCTCTTTAATACATCACCTGCAGACATAGTATTCCTCTAAACATCTCCTTATGATTTCCTTCCACTATTGTCTTTGACTTTTCAGTTAGTTTGGTTTGTTGCTATCGTATATCTTTGGCAAAATGTACTTGTTCCTCCTGGGAATATGAGGAGCCATTTCAATCTTCCCCTCCCTTCGCTTCTGGTTGCAATTTGACTTTGTAAACTCTGCTGACAATATTTACATCCTCCATCCAACTTCTTAGTTCTTATTTTCGAAAGATGGTTGATCATTATCTAGACTGTGCAGGACTGGTCCTCGAAACTATAGGATATGAAGTTGCATCTGTTGGAAAATATGGATGATGTATGGTCCCAAACAAGAAAACGATGACAATAAGAAAAGCCAAGACACAACGTAAGTTGATGTCTTTAAAGCTAAAATGCCTCCACCACGAGAGAGGTGAACTAATCGGCACAAGCCTTCCAAGATATAACAACTTCTTCCTTTCGTTCATTCTACAAGAGGAAGATGAACTTGCAGAGAGAAGGGTTTGATAGTAGAGGAAGAAGCAGAGAGTATTAGAGGAGAATAATGCTGAATGTCAAAAGTTTGCAAAAGTTCTTGTATATTATTTAAGATAGCAAGACCTACTATTTATAGGTCTTGGGTTGTGTAAAATACCACTTTAAAAACCTATTTCAACAGTTTAACTAACCTCCATGTCAGTTGCGTAACGTTCATGTATGAAGGGAGATGATTCTTGGATCAAAAGATGTAATTCAAAGCGAAAAGTTTTATTTTTTGGCGCATCGATCAATCGATGTAATCGACCAATGTCCACTTTGATCGATGTTAGACAGAGAGCATTAACTTTGCACCATGCCAAAATTGATCGATGTTAGATCGATCAATCCATGTGATCGATCTATGTTGGACAGAGCGCTCCAACTTTGCATCCGTACCACATCAATCGATCGATGTGATCGATCTATGTCCAATAGAACACTCAACCTCATTTCAGCTTTCACTTGGTTCGATCCAGCTTACATATGGATCGATCCAAGTGATTTCTTACAAGTCCAAAGTGTTCATATCATCTTTCAATCTTCCAAACAACATCTTACATGTTTTTATATAAGTTTGGAGCAAATCTTAAAGTACTTTAGACTTACCTTTCCAACGATCTCTCACATGATCTAAACTTATATACAAACATTTCCGAACGTTAATAAACCAACCTCTCCACTATCAAACGAAGACAATGACACATAATGGACAATGACTTGCATCTTGAATTGCCACTTAGCACAAGAAGAAGTATATAAACGGAGATAAGATGACATTGACGTCTTGAATCTTACCTCTCTATTGTTTATATAAACTTACAACTAACATGTCATTGACTAACTTCAAGCAAGTTCGCGGTGTGGTTCGATATCGGCCATGCACTCAGCCCCAGGTTTTCATAAACGCTCTACTGAGTTGTTCCAAACTCTCATAGGAAGCGGCACCACCTCCACGCTTATATAGATAGAATTCATCAAGTGTACACTGCTCACACCATCATACAACATGTCTATGAATTCCATTAAGAGATTCTAAAAAATCTCACTCTCATTTACTTGCAGCGAGCACTATCTTCAACAACACCATAGGGAGGGACACATTGCTAGTGCTAAGTAGGATTCTTCTGTGACTTGTTATTACCATATTGAACCCCGTTCGCAGGATCTCTGCTAATAGTGGGTTGGGTTGCCGTCACACTGAATCCACTTCGAATGGAACAAGTCACATCCCCCTCGATGTTTCACGGACCAACTTTTTACATAGTCTTTTCGTCAAAGGGTCAGCCAAGTTAAACTCGGATCTTACAAACTCCAAGTTAACCACCCTTGAACTCATCAAATCTCGCACAATATTGTGTCTCAATCGTATATGCTGGCTCTTTCCATTATAAACTCTGTTCTTTTCTCGAGCAATTATAGCCTGCGAATCACAATGATTAGATACAACAGGCATAGGCTTAGACCACAAAGGAATATCTACAAGCAAATTCCTTAACGATTCAGCTTCTGTACATACAAGTTCTAAGGCAACAAATTCAGATTCCATTGTTGACTTTGCTTTACATGCTTGCTAAGATGATTTCCAAGAAATGGCACTACCATCTAAAGTGAACACATAACCACTAGTTGAGTTAACTGCATCATTATTCGTTACCCAATTAGCATCACAAAATCCTTCTAACACACAAGGATTTCCGTTAAAGAACAAACCAAGATCCATGGTTCCTCTAAGATATTTCAAAAGTCTTCTTAGAGAAAACTCATATGCATTACTTGGATTATGTGTGTATCTAGCAAGTCTATTTACAGCATATGCAATATCCGGTCTATTACAATTCATTAGATATATTGCACTACCAATTATTCTTGCATACTCATATTGAGAAACACTATCACCTTTATTCTTTTCTAATCTTTCGTTAGGATCAAATGGTATACTTGCAGCTTTGCAATCAAAGTTATTAAACTTCTTTAACAGTTTTTCAACATAATGACTTTGACAAAGCATATAACCTCCACATTTCTCAACTAACTTAAGACCAAGAATAAAATCTGCTTTACCCATATCTTTAATATCAAAAACTGACGACAAAAATGATTTAGTCTTATTAACAACATCTAAATCCATACCAAAGATCAACATGTCATCAACATACAGGCAAATAATCACACTGTCAAGATTCTCAAATTTGCCATAAACACATCTATCACTTTCATTTACTACATAGCCATTTGCTAGCATGGCATTATCAAATTTCTCATGCCATTGTTTAGGGGCATGTCTTAAACCATACAGTGATTTCTTTAATCTACACACTTTGTGTTCTTGCCCTTTCACAATCATTTCCTTAGGTTGTCTCATATAGATTTCTTCATCTATTTGATGTATCACAAGTTTGTAGATAGAAGCTAATGCAACTAGCACCCTAATGGTTGTTATTCTAGCAACCGGTGCATAGGTGTCAAAGAAATCTACTCCTTGTTGAGTAAATCCCTTAGCTACTAATCTAGCCTTAAATTTGTCTATCGTGTCATCTGCCTTCAATTTCTTTCTAAATACTCATTTACAACCTATAGGTTTACAACCTCTAGGTAAATCTACTACTTGCCAAATATGATTACTTATTATTGAGTCTAATTCACTGTTTATAGCTTCTTTCCAAAATGTTGCATCTATGGATTTCATATTATCTTGGTAAGTTTTAGGATCTTCTTCTCGTATAAACACTTTAGTAAAATCATTACGAAAGGTTTTCTCAATCATTTTCCTTTTGCTTCTTCTTAGTGAATCCGATTATATATTAACTATAGTTTTACTAGATTCGCCTTTTTCATAAATGGAATGACCCGAATCCTTTTGTTGTTTTATAGGAGAAATAGTCTCAAAGAATTCAACATCTTTAGACTCTATAATTGCAGAATTCTCAACAATCATAAAACTATCCTATAAACACACAACCATTGGTTTTTGGTCCTATATTGCTCCTTTAGAATTCTGGAATACCAACCTTTACTAAACCCCGCACACTTTCAAGTATCCTAAGTTGGAAGGATAAACTTTCCGTAGTTTATAAGGAGTTTTATTAGTCTTTTTGTGTGGTATTCTATTCAATATATGACAAGCACAAAGAATAGCTTCACCCCACAAATTATCTGGTAATCTGGAACTAATGAGCATATCATTCATCATGTTCTTAAGTGTTCTATTCTTTCTCTCAGCTACACCATTAGATTGCGGAGTATAAGATGGTGTTACTTCATGAATTATGCCATGTTTATCACAAAATGTTTGTAATGAAGTAGTCATATACTCACCTCCTCTATCATACCTTAACCTTTTGATCTTTCTTTCTAATTGATTCTCTACTTCATTCTTAAATTTCTTGAACATTTCTTCAGCCTCATCTTTATGACTTAGTAAATATACTCTAGTGAACCTCGAATAATCGTTAATGAAGGTAATATAATATCTTTTACCTCCTTTACTAACATGATTCTTGAAGTTACGTAAGTCACTATGAATGAGGTCTAGTTTATCTGAGACTCTTTCCGTACTTTAAAATGGTTTTTTATGATGCTTGGCTTCAACACAATATTCACATATTTAAAACTTATCCTCATTCGCTATAGATATGATATTCATGCTTTTAATCTTTTTACAGCATCAAGATTAATATGACCTAGTCTACCATGCCAAATATCATAAGAATCAATCAAGTAAGCATAAGAAGACATATTCTTATTAGTGATACATATAGAATCTAGTACATACAACACGGCATTGCACAATCTCTTCCCAACGAATTTCTCATTTCTAGTAAGCACTAACTTATCAGAATCAGAAACAAGTTTAAGATTGGTCTTTTCTGAAGTGCTCCAGAAATCAAATTCCTACGTATAGTAGGAACATAGGGCACATTACTCAATTCCATCCTTTTTCAAAAAGTCAACTTGAGGAGCACTTTTTTCTTCCCGAGAACACAGGTTCCTCGTGTATCCCCAAGAAAACCTGGTCTCCACTATCTATTTCTTGAAAATCAAGAAATAGATCTCTACTGGCAGCAACGTGCCTTGTGGCTCCGGTATCAACCACCCATTCTGTAGCAACTCTAACAAGGTTTACCTCGTCCACGACGACCACAGCGATGACGTCCTCATCTTTGACTCTGTCTCTATCATCATGTTCCATCAGATTTGACTCTGTCTCTATCATCATGTTCCATCAGATTTGCATGTCCACTTGCTTGTCCCTTCCTTTTGTTGCAGAAGAAGGCTTTGTGTCCAGCCTTTCTGCAAACCCAGCACACTCCTTTGGGTTTTTTTGTCCCTGCACACAATTTTTACCTTTGTTGCTGCGTGCTTTGACATTCTGGACCTTTTGTCTTTTTGCCTTTGAGTTGTGCTCCAAAATGTTGGTCTGAGATTCATTCTCAGCACCATCTTCATCTTCTAGCCGGTTGTTTTCCTCAATTCGAATGTGTTTGTTGACACTATATGGTGAGTTTGGCGTCATTATGTTTACCTCTGTTCTTGTATTTGCTCCAAGAAGAAGGTAATTTCTCCAACAAGGAGGCAGCCTGGAAAGTTTCGTCTATTTTGATGACTTCTTGTTCGAGATTATCCACTAACTGTTGGAATTGATGGATTTGATCATTGATAGGTGCATGGTCAACCATTTGAAACTTGAGAAACTCACTGACCATAAATTTTCTCTTTCCAACATCTTCAGAACTATACTCGTTCTAAAGTGCTTTCCAAATATCCCTTGCAAAAGAGAAATTGACATAAATGTCAAATAGGGAGTTTGATAAGAAATGCAAGATATGGCCTTTGCAGGTTGTATTGCCGGCTTCATATTTGAGTGCTTCTCCTTCATCAGTTGGTTTCTCCTTGGTGAGAACGTAGGAGACAGACAGCATCTTAAGAAAAAATAGTACCTTAGCCGACCACCTTTTGAAGAATTTGTCATTAAAAGGTTCTACCTTAAATATATCAGGAACCATGTGATGTTTGGTAGCCATATATACAGATGAGCGTTTTTAGCTTTAATATTGTTGGAAAATATGGATGAAGTATGGTACCAAACAAGAAAACGATGACAATAAGAAAAACCGAGACACAACGTAAGTTGCTGTCCTTAAAGCTAAAATGCCTCCACCACGAGCAAGGTGAACTACACGGCACAAGCCTCCCAAGATGTAACTGCTTCTTCCTTTCGTTCGCTCTACGAGAGGAAGATGAACTTGTAGAGAGAAGTGTTTGATAGTAGAGGAAGAAACAGAGAGCATTGGAGGAGAATAATGCTGAACATGTCAAAACTTTACAAAAGTTCTTGTATATTATTTAAGATAGCAATGCCTACTATTTATAGGCCTTGGGTTGTGTAAAATAGCACTTTAAAAACCTATTTCAGTAGTTTAATTAACCTTCATGTTAGTTGCATAACGTTGATGTATGAAGAGAGATGATTCTTGGATTAAAAGATGCAATTCAAAGTGAAAAGTCAAGTCTTTTTGCACATCGATCGATCGATGTGATCGATCAATATCCACTTCGATCGATCGATGTTGGACAGAGAGCTCCAACTTTGCACCCTGCCAACATCAATCGATTGATGTATCGATCGATGTCACATCAATCGATCCATGTGATTGATTTATGTTGGACAGAGGCTCCAACTTTGCATCTATACCACATCGATCGATCGATGTGATCGATCTATGTCCAACAGAACACTCAACTTCATTTCAGCTTCCACTTGGTTCGATTCAACTTACACATAGATCGATCCAAGTGATTTCTAGCAAGTTCAAAATGTTCAAATCATCTTTCAATCTCCCAAACAACAACTTACATGTTTTTATATAAGTTTGGAGCAAATCTTAAAGTACTTTAGACATACTTTTCTAACAATCCCCCACATGATCCAAACTTATATACAAACATTTCCGAACGTTAATAAACTAACATCTCCACTATCAAACGAAGATAATGACACATAATGGACAATGACTTGCGTCTTGAATTTCCACTTAGCACAAGAAGAAATATATAAATGAAAATAAGATGACATTGATGTCTTCAATCTTATCTCTCTATTGTTTATATAAACTGACAACCGAATTAATATCAATATTCATGCCGCAACCACCCTTGTTTAGTACTGACCGGACACATGTTTTTAGAGGGATGGGATCTCCTGTCCCACTTTCTACTCACCTCAGTCGTCACCACGCGACACGTGGCAGTAGATGTGGGTGGTGAGGCTAGATGAGCGTAACCCGCATCTAGCCTCACCACCCACCCCTGCTGTCACGTGTCGCGCGATGACGAATGGGGTGAGGGAAAAGCGGTGAGAAGATCCTAACCCATTTTTAGAACGTTGCTCGTTTTCCCATGCCGATTTTTTTTATTCTACAGAATTTGATTATCATCAGCAAAAATAAATAAATGCGAATTCTAGGCCCATTATCCCCAATTCTTATGCCTTCAATAAGTCCACAAGCTTCAACATTTAAAAGTAGGATTTTACGCGTTGTTCTACCTATAGGTGTCTTTGACATTCTTGCATCCGGTTGACATCTCCAAGGCCTCACCTTTCTTATATATCTTCGGACCTCCAAACCAAAAAAAAGACGTTCCTGGAAATGTAACTTTACTGTATATTTTGTACATGATGTTGTTTCCACGGCTCCAAACCGACAAGGTTTAAATGGGCCAAACTTTCTTTCAGCTTATAAAGTATATTGTGTTTTTTTTTTAATTTGAAAGTTATAAGATTGTCTCAAATCAATGTTATAACTAAGGATTCAGAATGTTTGTCGTGTGTTCTTCTCCCATCCCTTCCCCTCTCTCACTCAAACCCAATTCCTTTTAAAATTTACCTTCTAAAAAGTATATACTATCGCACGCATGTAGGATTCAAGCCATGATTTTCACTAAGAGCGTGAAAGTTATAAGATTGAATACATTGGAAATGTAACCTCCTTGCATATTTTGCATTATTGTTTAGGAACGAAATTTTCAATAATCTTTAACAAAATTCTTAAATTTGTGTTTCATAAGAAAGTCGGCATAAAGTCCATGCGATTATTTCGTTAAAGAAAAGGTTTATTTGATAATAATTCTACGACATAACGCACTCGTAATTCATTTATTTTACAGCACTCAAGTAATTCTTCGTTGACTGCAATTAATTTTTTATCCTTGTAGCTGTATGGTCTGAATTTTATATTGCGAACTGCTCATGCAATTTCTTTTTTTTAATCTAATGCAATTTCAAACGCATAAAATAAATAAATTGGACTTGAAAGTGACAAAATATAGTTGACCACAAAGAAAGACAACAACAAAAAGATAGCTTCAGGTCACCCGTTCCATTTCTGTAAGGTTTTGTCGCGTCGGTGTCTTGTAATTAAACGACAAAAAACAATACTTCATAATGAGTTTATTGTTCGGTTGCAGAGCAGGTCATCTGAGAAACGAAAGAAAGATAATTCAAGTTGATGTTTTACACCTAATTCACATAATTAATTACTCTTTGACCGTGTCGGTGTATGTCCCACTCGCCATAAGTATTAACCGCCTATTCTATAAATATTTATATACATACATATCTATATATATATATATACACATGCATATATATTGTTAAATATGAAGATGAAGAAATTGAGAAGTAAGAAAGGATCAATCCGCATGAGTAAGGAGAGCTATCATCTAATTGGAGGATTAATTACCAAAATCATCTTATTGGTTAACAAGGAAAGGATGAGATCACCAGTGTAGATGGCAGATGGAGGTGAACGCGTGAGATGGTGGTGCTGCGAGGTGAGGAAGAAGAGCCAACGCGGGAAGCAGTTTAAAATAGTGAATTTACTTTACTGTCCCTTTAGTATTGATGTAACAAATAAAGGAGTACGGTTATTCTTGTAATTTCTGGAGTGACGGTTATTTGCATCTCCTTATATGGCATTCTGGGGAAATAATAAGCCATCTTCATTCTTCTAGCTTTCCTCTTTCTTCTACTTCTAACTGTTTTTGATGTAAATTCATTGTGGGCGCAGTTTACGCCATCAATCTGTTTTCTTTCATCTTCTTGATCACATTGCTCCATCTTTGTTGTTTTGATTGCAAGTTCATTTGTTCATGTATTCGAATTTTCACATGGTATCAGAGCGTTGTCTTCGTGTGTGATGAATTTTGGTAGCTTCATGGCTAACATTCATAATTCCCCAAGTTCTTCGAATAGTGCTGCAAATTTCATATCTTCTGATCCTACTGAGGACTCGCTATATATACACCCTAGTGACAGCCCTTCGCTTGTGCTAGTTCAACCATTACTCGATGGGAACAATTTTACAGTTGGAGTAGGGCCTTCAGAAGAGCCTTAGAATCTAAGGATAAGATAGGTTTCATAACAGTTATAATCTCTAAACCTACTGAATTAGACCGCAGGTATGTTGCCTGGACCAAGGCAAACAATATGGTTGCATCGTGGATTGTCAATTCTGTTATACCATCTATTGGTCAGAGTATCATGTGGTTTGATAATGCTTGTGATATATGGAGTGATCTAAATCATAGATAGAATTTCTGATTTCCAGAGATTTTCATCTCAAAATCCTAAAGCCCCTTTATGTACCTATTGCAACATGATAGGCCATACAGTGGATAAATGCTACAAGAAGCATGGTTTTCCTCCGGGGTATAAACCAAGAAGCATGGTGAACTGTGTGGAGAATGAAGTGTATGTTGGTAGAGATGGAGAAACTTGTAGTCAGAATTCATATGATCAATATCAGAATAATGAATCTGTGCATGATGGTTTGTTGAATGCACCTTCACAGGTGGCTCCAGTGCTCATTCCTGAACAATATGGTCAACTTATCAAGATGTTGCAGGAACATAAGGATAGAGAATATGAGGATGGCTATGGACAGAGCAATGAGTCCAAAGGATTCCATGCCGTAATGTCGGCTCAGCAGACTATTGCCTCTGCCAAGCAGCCAGGTAATGTGTCTAACAATGTTTCATGTGTATGGATATTGGATTCTGGTGTCACAGATCACATCTGTTATTCTTAGTCCTTCTTTAAATCTCATCTTCCTGCCAAATCCATGTATATCAAGTTACCAAATAACAATCAAGCTCCAGTCACCCACACTGGTACGGTACATGTCAGTCCTGAGTTGACACTTGATGATGTCCTGTGTGTTCCCTCCTTTTCCTGCAACTTGTTATCACTGAGTCAGCTCACTAAGAATGGTGATATAAACCTGAGTTTTCACTCTAATGTATGTCATATCCAGGATCATTCCAGCAAGAAGATGATTGGTTTAGCTAAGGTCACCCAAGGACTATAACATCTGAATAGCCAAAATACATCATCTCAAGTACATGTTGTTGCTTCTTCAGATCCTCTTCTTTGGCATTCAAGGCTTGGACATCCTTCCTATCCCAGACTCAAAGAAATAAGTAGAATAGACCCCCAAGTAGATATCTCTTCTGATTCTTCATCCTGTTCCGTATGTCCTCCAGCTAAACAGAAACGTAGTTCTTTTCAACATTCTTCAGTTTCTGAATCACTTTTCTCTCTTGTACATATGGATATATGGGATCCATATAAGCATCCCACAATGTATAAAAAACATTACTTCCTTACTGTTTTGGATGACTACTCTAGATATTGTTGGCTGTATTTGATAAAATCAAAATCTGAGACCAGAAGCATCATTGAAAGCTTCTGGGCATACGTTCATGTTCAATTTGGCATACACATAAAAACCATAAGAACTGATAATGGAAATGAGTTCAAGATGAATCCATTTTATGCATCTAAGGGCATAATACACCAAACTAGCTGCGTGTATACTCCACAACAAAATGGACTGGTTGAACGCAAGCATCAACATATTCTCAACGTAGCTAGAGCTTTAAAGTTCCAAGCCCATTTACCAGTCAGCTACTGGGGGTTCTGCGTGCAACATGCAGTGTACCTCATAAACCTGATCCCATCTTCTCTACTTGATCATAAAACTCCATATCAAATGCTCTTCAACAAAGCTCCATCATATAGCCATCTTAAAGTGTTCGGTTGCCTATGTTTTGCCACAAGCGTGTCTCCCTCAAAAGAAAAATTTACTCCTAAAGCCAGAAAATGCATATTCCTAGGATTGTCACACACCACAAAAAGATATATTCTGCATGATCTGGCAACTAGGGATGTATTCATATCAAGGGATGTTGTGTTTCATGAAACCATTTTTCCTTCTGAACATAAACATGTCTCTGAGTCATCCTCCATTCCTTCATACAATGGCCATCCTCCACTGTCAGCTCTACCTCATCATACTACTCAAAGTCATTCCTACTTTCCATCAGAATGTCATCCTCTTATGCCAGCCTCTGTGACTCCTAACACTTCTCTCTCAAATGGCCAACCTATTTTGGAACCTAACCCTCCAGCTGATTCAACCCAGCATAATGATTGTAGACAAGAACCAATCATCCATGAATCATCATCTATACCAAAACCAGGCAATGACATTGGTTTTCAATCATTGCCACGAGAAATGGACAACCACTTGTCTACTCCAGAAAGGCCTATCAAGATCCATACAAATTGATATTCCAATGAACAGGCTAAAGCGAGACATGCTTCTGAGTATCTTAAGGAGTACTATTGTAATCAGATTCTCTCGAACCATAACAAATCACTGCCTGTGTCCACACCACCAACAAAAAGCTCCACCATACATCCACTTAATAAATATTTCTCTTTTGACTCTTTGGCACCAAAGTTCAAATCATACGCATTAAACATAAGTACGCACACAGAACCTGACTCCTTTGCATAAGCTTCTAGCTCTGTTGAATGGCAGAAGGCCATGAGTAATGAAATAGTAGCACTAGAAGCTAACAACACATGGACACTGACCAAACTACCTCTTGGAAAGAAGGTCATTAGTTGTAAATAGGTGTATAAAATTAAGTATAGGCCTGATGGTTCAGTGAAAAGGTATAAGGCAAGGCTAGTTGCCAAGGGATATACGCAGCAGTTTGGAGTGGACTACTAGGACACTTTTTCCCCAGTGGCTAAGATGACAACAGTGAGAATGGTACTTGACATGGAATCTAGACTTGGTTGGCATGTACATCAATTAGATGTCAATAATGTATTTTTACATGGTGACTTGCATGAGGAGATATACATGACTTTACCTCCTGGAATGTCAGTAGGCCAACCTGATATGGTGTGTAAATTGCAAAAATCCCTATATGGGCTAAAGCAGGCTAGCAGGGATTGGAATGCTAAGCTCACTAATTTTCTAATATCACAATGATTTTGCCAGTCTAAAAATGATTACACGCTGTTCACCAAGCTGTCTGGTGATTCATTGTTGATTCTCCTAGTGTACGTTGATGATGTGATTGTAGCTAGCAGTAATCTTGGTGATATTGAAGAAATTAAAAAGGAGTTGGACTTGGAGTTCCATATCAAGAACCTGGGAGAGCTGAGGTTCTTTCTTGGAATTGAGGCGGCAAGGTCACACAGTGGGATGATTATTAATCAAAGGAAATATACAATGCAGCTTCTGGAGGAAGCAGGATTTCTAGGTTCTAAGCCTTCAGCTACACCAATGGAAAGCCATGTAAAGTTATTTCGTGGTGACTCAGATTTGGTGAATGACACTAGTGAGTACAGAAGACTTGTGGAGAAACTTATCTACCTCACAATTACAAGGCCTGACATAGCCTTCAGTGTGCAACAACTAAGACAATTTCTAGATAGCTCTACATTGAATCATTGAAAAGCAGTTCATAAAGTCTTGAGATACCTAAAGGGGTCCATTGGACAGGGTGTATTATTGCCCAGCAGTGGAGAGCTTAGGCTGAAGGGGTTTGTGGATTCTGACTGGGCTGGTTGTAATGATACAAAGAGGTCAATAACTGGCTACTGTATGTTCTTGGGTGATAGCTTAATATCATGGAAAGCAAAGAAGCAGACTACGGTATCAAGATCCCTAGCAGAGTCTGAGTATAGGGCTATGGCCATGGCAGTTTGCGAGGTGCAATGGTTGGCGTATCTTGCCAAGGATCTTATGCTTACGGATCAGGCACCTGTTGAGTTGTTATGTGATAGTAAAAGTGCGTTATATATTGCTGAGAACACTGTGTTCCATGAGAGAACAAAGCATATATAAATTGACTGTCATGTCGTAAGGGATACGGTCCAGCAAAGGGTTGTGAAGTTGATGCCATTAAGGACTCAATTTCAGTTGGCAGACATTTTCACCAAAGTTCTGGATAGTAAACGGTTGATTCAGATGCTCAGGATGCTGGGAATGCACAACATATATGACAAGCTAGGCTTGAAGGGGGGTGTTAAATATGAAGATGACGAAATTGAGAAGGAAGAAAGGATCAATCCCCATGAGTAAGGAGAGCTATCATCTGATTGGAGGATTAATTATCGAAATCATCTTATTGGTTAACAAGGGAAGGATGAGATCACCAGTGTAGATGGTAGACGGAGGTGAACGCGTGAGCTGGTGGTGCTGCAAGGTGAGGAAGAAGAGCCAACGCGGGAAGCAGTTTAAAATAGTGAATTTACTTTACTGTCCCTTTAGTATTGATGTAACAAATAAAGGAGTAGGGTTATTTTCGTAATTTCTGGAGTGACGGTTATTTGCGTCTCCTAGCTGGTGCTTATATGGCCTGTTCGACGTTTTGCACCGGTGTGATTTCTGGGGAAATAATAAGCCATCTTCATTCTTCTAGCTCTCCTCTTTCTTCTTCTTCTAACTGTTTTTGCTGTAAATTCATTGTGGGCGCAGTTTACACCATCAATCTGTTTCCTTTTATCTTCTTGATCACATTACTCCATCTCTGTTGTTCTGATTGCAAGTTCATTTGTTCATGTATTCGAATTTTCACATATATGTCGAAATACTTAGTTACTGATTAGTTTCTTGTTAGCTATACACAAGTAACTGATTATAATGATTAACAAGTAACTAATTAGTATATGTTTTCCTTATTTTTGACTGTCTTGCTTTCTTTTAAAGAATTCATGATGTGGGCTTTAGATGACGCTGTTTCTTATTCTTTTGTGGTGTCCCTAGTGGGTTTGGGTATTGTGTTTGAGAGGTGGATTGATTTAATATCTGAAAAGGGGCACCTCTATATGGATTTTTCTTTTCTCCCCTTATGTGTGAAAGTTTTTTTAAAAAAAAAAAATTTGAAAGAGAAATTTTGACGGGACATTGATACGGAACAGCCAAGTGTGAGACATACGGGTGTTAAGCAAACCGAACAGTTGTTGAACTGTTCGAATTCAATTCGTATTTGATTCGAGTTCGTTCATTAATTTTATTTAAACGAGCTGAATTCGAACACCTAATTAGGTTTTTTTATTAAAACGAGCCGAACTATTCGTGAACTGCTCGGCTTGTTTAAACAGTTATAGTGTTATCGAGGCGAACTAGTACAAAATTGAAGTTTCTTACCTTAGATGAACCGAGCCAAATAGTTTGTTTGACTAAACGAATCCGAATTCGAAAACTTGATATTCAACTCGGCTCTCTTCGTCAACACACCTAGTGAGACAGTATGGTGGTCTAAGGGACGATTAAGTTTTTATGTTGCAACGCTAACATTATCTAAATTCAGGAGACAGTCTAGAGACCAAATATTCGGTATCTTAAAAGACAACAGAAAATTTTCTACTATTCTTCGATGAAATGATTTAACGTTAACAATTTAGGAGACTTTGTTTCAATTATAAACGGTTATAGACTGTTTTTTAAAGTTGAATTTTGTAGAGAGATCTTATCTTAACTTCCCACTTGAGGAGTTTAAGTCTATATAAATGCATGAAACCTAATATTTCAAAGGTGAAATATTGCAAAAAGATGTACATTTACTTCCTCTCTTTTCTCATACTTTTAAAACAAAATTCTTTGATATTAAACACTTTAAAATATAAATTCAAGAATTCCGCTTATAGTACAAACAAAATGGACTCATCGTTGTATCCTGAAAAGCATCTGATTCATAGTTTACTTTCCAAATTGTAGAGGCCAAATTTCTTTAATGAGAGTAACTTTGTTACCGGATTTGATTTTCTCTTCTAACTTTCTTGATCATCAATTTTCTTTATAGATTTCTTGAGTGATTTGTCATCTTCCACCCACAAATTTATGCATAAAGTAGATAAAATTTGGACTCACCTGAAAATATATAAATATAAGACAACGACTTTAAAATGGATGAAGTAAAAAAAAAGAAGGCACAGTGGAAATACAGTTTAAATTTCTAACTTATAAACCTCTGTTGAGAATTTAGATTCGGTTAGAAAACTTTATAAACCTGTTCATGCCTGGACTAAAAAATTTTAGTTTTGATGGATGTAAACTGCCCAACTTAACCTAATTAATTTGGATTTATATTGTACGCTGCTAACATATTTACAACATAGTTTAGGCCTAAACTTTTTGTCAACTTATTGCATGAGACTGACAAAAGCATTTGAAATTACTGTATTTTTTTTACAATATGAGACCTTATTTACTATGGTAATAAGACAACGAACTTACACTGGAATTTTTTAGGTCAGATTTGAATCTAAGATATGTTATATAAAAATAGATATATATTGTAACCCAATTCAAATAAAAAAAAATCAACTAACCGACTTATACTTATTCTTACTCTCTCCGTTCTAAAAGTATTGTAACACCTTGACTAGAGCGTAATTGAAGAGAGTCAAATTATTTGATCATTCTAACCATATTAGCATAATTAATGTAAACTGGAAACATTATATAAATGGTAAACTGAAATGTTAGTATATAAATTATGACTATTAATATATTTATATTTTTAAATAATAGACAATATTTTTTAGACAAATCAATTTATAGCAATTAGGATAATTTTTTTTTTTTTGAACAACAGGACATAATTTAATTAACGCATGACAAAATTTAAGTTAATCAATATATATCTTTAAGCATCTTATAGTCGTTCAGCAGTAAGCATGATAATTTTTATAAGAATGATATATCTACTTGTGAGAAACCAAATATTCAAAATTAGAACGTCATATGTATTATATATAATCCATTTATCATGATCCTCTGACGTTAATAACTACTACCTTGGAATTTGTCTCGTACTGGCTAAATTAACAACTAAAGTTTATGATAGCACAAGTCCAAGTCGTTGCTAACGAACTGTTGAAAATCTCGATTAATTAATCGACAAAAGCTCAGCCCCTACAAATGTGAGCGAAAGTCCCGAAATTTGACATCAGAGTATAACTTTGTTGGTATTCGGAGTAAGACATTACATTAGAATTTAAGTGTTTCACTGTTGTGAGAATCAATATTAGTCTAGGCTATAGTTACCGGCCCAATTGAGAGTAGAGGGTTGCTGACCCAGTTTACAGTAAACACTGTCAAAATTCATGTCAAGCTCAGAATTTGATCATCAAAGCAATCATGATCAAAGTATTGTAACGAATAAACGCAAAGAAAAATTGAATGTTGCGGAAGAAGAATATGGCGCGAAACACACAACATGAAGAGGAAGAAAAAGAAGGCGCTAGAAACTTTTCTATTCCGCTCAATCTTTTTTTTTTTCAACTTCTATATGCATTTATACTAGCTAAAGAAGTATCTAGAAACAAAAATTAGCACGTGAAAAACAGTTTGGCTTGATGCAGCAACTTCTGCAATGTAGTGTCAAAGCTAGCCGCCAGCACATCAAACGAGTCACCCGTGCCATCTTTGCCAGGACCAGCGCACCAAGCGTGCCAAGCACGCCATACGTGTCAGGACTAAAGTATCAGTCCTGCCAAGCGTGTCATCCATGCCATACGTGTTAAGGCCAAAGTGTCTGACTTTCCAAGCGTGCCATCCATGCCATACATGCCAAGACCAAAGTGTCTGACCTGCCAAGCATGTCATACACACCAACACTTGCCAACCACCCAATGGCTTCATGCTATGCCACTGATTCTCCTTTTCTCCCCTTTGTCTTGCAATGTTATACTTGTACCTTTAACACCCCCCTCAATTCTGACTTCTTGTAAATGTTACAGACCCCTAATGCTGAAGTCAGAAATTGCAATCTCTGTGAACTTAATACCTTGGTAAATAGATCAGCCACTTGAAACTCAGTTTTGACTGGCATTGGCTTAATCACCCCTTCCTGAAACTTGTCTCTAACCACATGACAATTCACTTCTATATGCTTAGTTCTTTCATGAAAAACTGGATTTTTCACTATATATATTGCACTCTTGTTGTCACAAAACAACTCCACTGGTTGTCTTTGCTCTACTCCCAGGTCTTTTAACAGATATAATAACCATTGTACCTCACAAGTAGCTGCAGAAAGTGATCTATACTCAGCCTCTGAAGAAGACCTAGACACAGAGTTCTGCTTTTCGGCCTTCCAAGATACCAGAGCATCACCAAAGAACATACGATACCCTGTGACAGATCTTATGGTTTTGATACATCCACCCAATCTGAATCTGCATATGCTTTGAGCAGCTTTGAACCTGTACTAGGAAACAGCAATCCTTGACTAGGATTTCCTTTTAAATATCTTAACAATCTGTGAACAACCTTCATATGCAATTCTGTAGGACAGTCCAAGAACTGGCTTAATTGCTGTACACTATATGAAATGTCAGGTCTTGTAATAGTGAGATACAATAATTTTCCAATGATTGTCATGTAACAAGACACATCTGAGAACAATGGTGAATCATTATGTTCTGGTTTTAAATTTTGTTCCATAGGAGTTAATGTAGGTTTGGGAGCTAGAAATCTTGTCTCTTCTAGTAATTCCATTGCCTACTTCCTTTGACAGATCATGATCCCCCCCTGAGACCTTGCCACCTCAAGGCCTAAAAAATATCTGAGAACACCTAGCTACAATAATATCATCAACATAAATGAGCAAAGCTACAAAAGAAGCTGAAGTCCTTTTTTGTAAACAGAGTGTAATCATTTTTGGATTCTTTAAACCCCTGAGAAAACAGATACACAGTAAGCTTCTCATTCCACTGTCTACTAGCTTGTTTAAGCCCATAAAGAGATTTCTAAAGCTTGCAAACTGCATTAGGAATTGAAGACTGAACTCCTTGTGGCAATTCTATATAAATCTCCTGATATAAATCACCATGAAGAAAAGCATTATTTATATCTAACTGATGACATGCCAATGATTCACAGATGCCAAAGCCAGAAGAAGACGCACAGAAGTCATTTTTTCCACAGGTGAGAAAGTATCAGCATAATCTATACCTGGTTGCTGGGTGTATCCCTTAGCCACAAGCCTTGCCTTATATCTTTCAACTAAGCCATCAGCCTTTCTTTTAACTTTATAAACCCATTTACAAACAATGGTTTGTTTACCAGGTGGAAAGGGAACAATGCTCCAAGTTTGTGTGGCCTCTAAGGCTGCCAATTCCACCTGTATAGCCTGTTGCCAAGCTGCTGATGAAGCTGCCTGCTGATATGTCACAGGCTTCTGCTCAGTACTGATATTAAGTATGTAGGATTTGTACTCAAGAGCTAGTTCTTCAAGAGAATGATAAGATTGAATAGGATATGGCAAGGAGACAGATGAGCCTGATTGAGCAGAGGAATGGCTAAGATTGCAGCAGTAGTCCTGCAAATAAGATGGAGCATGACTTGGTCTAACACGTCTATGATCAGAAGAAAGATGTGATGTAGGAGCTGACATTGGAGGCAAATGAACTTCCAATTATGTTATTGGAATCTGATCAACAGGAAGGGAATCTGAGTCCTTAGGAAATGAAGAGGGAGAGAATGATACTGAAGGCACTCGTGACACAGAAGACGACTTAGTATCACTCAAATGTAAAGAATCAGGAGTTGCTGGCAACTTATGCAAAGGATGCACCTGAGGAGGGGTTGGACATGAAGACAAAAAAACATCAGCCACACCAGGAGACACTAGCACTAGTGTTGCTGGCAAAGGAGATCTATCAGAGAAAGGAAAAGAATTTTCATGAAACAACACATCTCTAGAAACAATGACAGATTTGTCCTCTAATTTCTGAAGAATATAGCCTTTTGTGTTCATAGGGAACCCGAGAAAAACACAGGGCAAGGACCTAGGTGCAAACTTGGCCTTATGAGGGGTGTTATCACAAGCAGAAGCTAAACAACCAAACACTCTGAGATGATCATACATAGGTTGTTTTTGATATAAAATCTCATAAGGAGTTTTGTGCTTAAGTACAAGTGATGGCATCAAATTTATCAAATAAGTAGCATGCTAAAGACAAAATCTCCAGTAAACAATAGGTAATGAAGCATGGAATCTGAATGCTCTAGCCACAACCAGAAGATGCTGATGTTTTCTCTCTACTATTTCATTCTGTTGGGGAGTATAACTATAAGTTGTCTGATGAATAACCCTATGTTTCATATAAAATTCAGGAATTTTGAATTCAAGTCCATTATCACTTCTAAGAACTTTGATATGTACATTAAACTGAGTAAAAACATAATGGAAGAAACTTTGTAAAATCTATCTAACCTCAGATTTTGTCTTAAGAAGATAAATCTAGGTATACCTTGAACAATCATCCACTATAGTCAAAAAATACTTCTGATTGTGCAATATAGGGTGCCTGTAAGGGCCCAATATATCAACATGAATGATATCAAAAGGATGCTTAGAGACTGTAACAGAAGCAGGAAAAGGGGACCTCTTTAGTTTTGCCAAAGGGCAAACTATACAGCTATCACTTTGGCCAAAAGGATGGCATATCTAGATGTAATCTATGCAACTTTTGAATTCTAGCTGATGAAGCCTGTCCAAGTCTGGCATGCCACATATATGAATAAGAATCAAAACTGGAAGAAGATAAAGCAGAAGGCAAAACACAAGTACTAAAGACTTCAGACTACACAGGTAGACTGGAATCATGTATGTAATAAAGTCCATGATGCTTCCTAGGTGAACCAATCATCCTCCTAGACAACTGATCCTAAATAAAACAGCCAGAATCATGGAATGAAACAAGCAAATGAGGAGAATCAGTAAGCTTGCTTAAGGATACAAAGGTTGAAAGAGAACGAAGGGGCATATAGTACATCCTTCGAAACAAGTCAACTGTGTAATATAACCACTCCTTTATGAGTAGCTTCAACTATAATATTATTTGGAAGTTTAATAAAGACACGATCAATGGGGTAATAAGAATGAAACAGTGATAAGGAGCATGAAATATGGTTAGTGGCCCCTGAATCCAAGATCCATACACAATCAGTA
>AP025041.1:33133197-33218141 GCA_036186865.1 Eustoma russellianum
GCTGATCAAAGCACTTCTATCTCAGGGTTATTCACAATCTTAGCATGATCATACCTTGTTTTTCAAACATACAGGAGAATCCTTTGTTGCTTTACTTGTTTATGTAGATGATGTTATAGTGGCTAGTCCTCATCTTTCTTCCATCCAGGATCTTAAACACTTCTTACATCAGACGTTTCAAATAAAGGATCTTGGTGACCTTAGATACTTCTTGGGAATTGAAGTAGCTAGGTCATAGGGGGGCATGATGATATGTCAAAGGAAGTATGCCATGGAGCTACTGGAACATACAGGTTTTTTGGGTTCTAAACCTTCGAAGACTCCAATGGCTAAGATACTAAGTTGACTCATAATGATTCAGAACTAATTGAAGATGTTAGTATTTACAGGAGTTTAATAGGTAAAATACTTTACTTAACCATACAAAACACACGGTCAGATGTTGCCTTTATAGTGCAGCAATTAAGTCAGGTTCCTAGATTCACCTACGAAGTTGCACCTAAAGACAGCCCATAGACTACTTAGGTACATCAAAGGAATAGTGGGGCAAGGCTTGTTCTTCCCAAGCACAGGACAATTGAAGCTGACTGCATTACTGATGCAGAAAGGTAGGCTGCGATGAAACCAGAAGATCCATTGCAGGGATTTGCATATTTTTGGGAGATGCTTTAGTTTGATGGAAGGAAAAGAAGCTGATACAGTTTCCAGGTCCTCCTCAGAGTCTGAATATAGAGCCTTGACAGCTGCTACGTTTGAAGTTCAATGGCTTCTTTATTTACTTAGTGATCTGAAGATACCTCAAAGGGATCCTGTAGAACTATTCTGTGATAAGAAGAGTGCATTGTACCTCGTAGAGAATCCCATTTTTCATGAGAGAACGAAACACATAGAGATAGTTTGTCATATTGTAAGGCAAAAGTTCTTAGAGGGAGTGATCAAGCCAATGACAATAAGTACTAACTTGCAGCTAGCTGATATTTTCACTAAGGCACTCGACAAACAGCGAATGTAAACCTTGACTGCTGCTCTAGGAGTTTGCAATGTGTTTAAAGCAGTCAGATTTGCCGGGGGGTGGTTGAAGGAAGCCTCAAAGGTGAATCAGAAAAATCAAGAAAAAGGGAGCTAACAAATTAGCTTGATTGACGGTTAGTGGAGCAGTCCAAGAAAGTACCGTAGAAAGTGATGTAGATGCTGTGGTCCCCGGGTTACTCGAACAGAATGACGCGATGTTGGAAGGATCAACTGATGGAAGAATAAGGAAGAAGGCAGTTACGCAGTTGACGGTTAATTTGAATAAGGAGTGAAGTGACTATTATGCTCTTATTAAAAACAGAGCTTAGAGAAATAGAATGAGCGCATAACTGTAATTCTTGTAATTTATTTTCTTCTTCTTCGTTTTTGCTTCTGAAGTTGCAGGGGTGTATAAATTGGAGAAGTTGGCAGGCAGTTAGATTAGAAGGATTTATTACATGTATAATCAAACTTTCTTCTTTCCAATTCATGAAATTGTTCTCTCTTCATTCCTCTCATTCTCCAGTTCTTAGTTTCTGGTTTTTGTTCTTGATTGCTGAGAATTTTTTGTTGCTTCGGAATGTTCGACAAAATTCTGTTAGTTTTTCGATTTCTATAAGTTATGTCAAAGCCAAAAAAAAGTATCTGGTAGGTGTTTCTTTTTTATTTTCTCTAATTATATATAGAATGAAATCTGTTGTGTCTATTTTATTTTGTGTTGTGTCAAAACACATGAGATTTTATGAGGCTTGAAAGAGGAGATTTTTTAGATCTCAATCATTTTGATGTATTTTGGACACACACAAAATAATGAAAAAAATAGACAAACGGAATCATATTATAATATATATGCATACGTTGTCTCTTGACAACTGGTCATCATTATCATGATGATCCACCGCGTCCATTTTTAGATTCGTGTGGAATTTAAAGGCTGTGATGAGCTATGAGCTGATCCATCACACTATTTGTTTTGGATGTGAAGTATGCTGCATACATACCAATTTTTGATGATTATTAAAGTATTACCTTGCCAAATAACTCTCCACAAATCAACATGTAAGCTTGGATTTGTAAGAGGAAGCGTGAGTTGCAGAAGGTTGAAAGATCGCGCCCTGACACTTAGAACTATATATCACCCGTGGAAATAGAAATTTAATATTTCTTCCGTTTCAAAAATATTTTTTTTAATTTTTAATTTTAATTTTGTTTTAAAAATATTGTCTATCTTTTGAAAATAGCGATATGTTTCACCTCTGTCGATATTATAGAATGAACAAAGCAATAAGAAAAGTTAGAGATGAACAAGTGATATATAAGGTTTTCAAAACTTTTAAATACCGTGATGATAAAAAGTCAAATAAATTCATTGATTTGATTATATTCTTCGTAGTTTAAAGATGACTCAGGGATCTTCAGCATAGTTCAACAAATCAACGTACATCTACGGATATACCACTATTTAATATATACATATATATATATATATATATATATATATATATATATATATATATAACATTAGAACTGTGTAAGACTTACACAATAAATAGACTCCATCTAGATGATTGACGCCTCCTTCAGTGTACCATCCAGCTTGAAAAATGCCTATTCCTCAAGTCTGATCTTGAAATTCTTTCAGATGTTGCACGCTTTATGCTTCTACACCTTTATCAAAAGGTTAGTTTCAATAAGGCTGGTGAAGGTTCAACAACGAATCATTATTTTCTTTTTGAAACACAAAAATTGTCTCATAACACAGTTTTTGACGCAATGGTCAAAGACGCAGCGAGCACATAGCATCGGAGAAAGATATTAGTTTCTATACGAATTTGCTTCTCTAGAAGAATGATCCCTCTAAGGAGATATAATTTTCGTAGTTTGGTGTACGCTTGAAAAAAGGCCGATTTTTTTTAAAAAAAAAAAAAACCCAAAAGGATGGAAATATTTTTTTCTTAAACAATCGAATGCTTGGGAAAATTGTTTGCTGGATAAGTCTAGCTCTTAATTTATCACTGATGCAGAAGTGAAGTCAACTCTTCAAAATTGAAAGTGTCAATAAAGAACAGTGTGTGTGTCTATATACTCAAATATCAACTACTCCACTCAAATATGTATTTTTCACACTAATCAGGGTTTATTCATTGGTTAATAATTAATTAAAAAACAATTAGTTTAAGAAGCATTAAAAGCTGGGCCTAACAACATTTCTCGAACATTACAACATTAAATCTCGTCTGTTTACTACTGTTGTCTTTCTTTAAAAATGATTAATTATAGCTGAATTAGTGTATACCATATTTATGTTTATATTTATATGCCATGCGATATATTTTGTTGTATGCCTCTCACCCTTCCCAGACCCTAGCGATAGCTTTTGTTGTCGTTGGAATATACTAAATATGATTGTTGTTGTTGTTGTATTTATATACCATGCGTCTTTAGCCTGTTACGCAGTTGTTCGTTGTTTTCATGTTGCGAGTTTTGTGACGATTAAAGGCGTTAAAGGAAGAAAAGCCTCAACAACAATAACATTACCCTCATTGCTTTACAGACGCCTGTGGCGGGGTATGGTGGTCGGATGTACACGACCATACTCATGCGTTATAAATACATAAAAGTTGTTTCTCCATAACGCATAATGAAAATTGTGTCAATAAAAGCCTCTCTGTATGGAAAACAAAAAGTTTGTTAATTTTATTCAAACGAGTCGAGTTTGAACACTTAATTAGATTCGTTTACTAAACCGAGTTAAACTGTTCACGGACCGTTTAACTCGTTTAAAAGAGTTACATGATTTTTGAGTCGAAATCGAATAAATTTTAAAGTTCGTTATAGCAAATGAACTGAACCAAATAGTTTGTTTACCTAAACAAATTCGATATTTGGTTTGGCTTGGTTTGGTTAAGTTCGTTAACACCTTAGTCCCATTAGAATATTCATAAATTTAAAAGACTGAATATAAAACAAAGAGACAAGTTGAGGTTCCTGTCTACGTAATATTTCCCGATTTAGATTTCCGCTGTGCTTTCTTTCTTGCCACCAAAACCAAAAAGGAAACCGAAAGAAAGACAGATTGGTCAAACTACTTTTCATTACATTAAGAAACCAAAGTTCATTACTTTTTCATTAATTTGCCCACACGATTTCAGGTAGCAGCAGCTGCATCCACCTTTTCTCTCGATGCATTTAAATACAAGCAAAGCTTCTTCAACCGCTAAAGTTTCCATCTTTTTCCATGGCGAATCAGCAAGCCTCATCTTCCTTCCACCTTCCTCTTCTTCTTGTGGTTTCTCTTCTTACAAGTACTGTACATTCTGTTTCTTTAAAAAATGAGTATGTTTCAGCAATTGGTGATTCAGGTATGAGAAGGGATGGATTGAGGGTTGCTATTGAGTCTTGGAATCAGTGCAATGAGGTTGGAGAAGAAGTTCCTAGTATGGGTAGCCCAAGAGCTGCTGATTGTTTTGATGTCTATAAAGCTTCCTCTCCACCAGCAGGTCTGTTTCTTTTCTTTTTTCTTACCCCTTTTTATTGTGTATTTTAATATTTTTTTGCATCTCTTTACCCAATAAATAGCTTGCAAAGTTCGAGAAAAAGGAGCCCTTTTGAGCTTTTTCACATGTTACGTGACATGTCTTGTATCTCAAAGAAAAGGGCTGCTTTGAAATCCATTTTGTGACATTGGATTTGAATGATTTTTACAGGAAAGGAAAGTTGCTCTGTTTGCAATTCAGTACCATATATGTTGGTCCATAGAGTTACAGAGAAAGATAACAGATTAGGGGTTGGCCAACCTTTTTATGGAGGAAAACCAGAGTCCTTGCATGATGTGGACAAATATGCTGCTGCTAAAGAGCTTTATCTGGGGTATAAATGTCAAGTTGAAGACGAGCCAAAACCATGGCAATTCTGGATGATTATGCTAAAGAGTGGTAACATGGATACTTATGCAGCTAAATGCCCCAAGAATGGGTATGAAGTTGGACCCTTTGGTCCAAATACAGAGTTCCCCTGCTTTGGTAAAGGGTGCATGAACCAACCTTTGATGTATCACAATTACACTACATTACAAGGGCCTTATAGGACTACTTTAAAGGGTGGATTTTATGGTTCTTGGGATTTGAAGGCTAATCTGAGCCGGGGATCATTGCAGAATGTTTCGTACTATTCGGTTACATGGGAGAAAGAACTTGGAAAAGGAAGTTGGGTTTTCCATCATTTGCTTCAAACTTCACCAAATTATCCATGGCTAATGCTTTACTTTAGATCAGATGCCACCAAGGGGTTTTCGGGTGGGTACCATTACTCAACTAGGGGCATGTTAAAAATTGTGAGTAAATTGCTTCAGTTTTTGTTCATCTCTTGTTTCTATTTACAAAGGTTGCAGTTATGGAGGATTAATATACATATTCATATATTGTCATTGAATGGTATATAACAGTATCCCTTGATGTAAATCTGTTCATAAATCTGATCCCACTTGGTTTATTGGTGTTAAATTCTTCTGAAAATAGTTTATAAAGCCTATGCTAAATGTTTTTGTTCAGATTCCTGAATCACCACATTTCAAAGTCAGATTCACCCTGAATGTGATCAGAGGGGGGCGGCCCGCATAGCCAATTTTACTTATTGGACATGGGAAGCTGTTGGAAGAACAATGGCAAACCGTGCGATGGCAATGTAACTTCAGATGTCACAAGATACAGTGAAATGATACTCAACCCAGAAACAACAGCATGGTGCAATGCTAAAGATCATAAATTGTGTCCTCCATACCACACATTTCCGGATGGCACTCGTGTCCATCGCAATGATACTCTCCGTTTCCCTTACGACGCGTATCATTTGTATTGTGCCCCA
Organism: Eustoma russellianum; assembly: GCA_036186865.1. Classification (NCBI taxonomy): domain Eukaryota; kingdom Viridiplantae; phylum Streptophyta; class Magnoliopsida; order Gentianales; family Gentianaceae; genus Eustoma; species Eustoma russellianum. Next base: position 33,139,072 of record AP025041.1, read on the forward strand.
GGAAATGGTGAACATCTTGAAGAACCTAATCTTTTGTGTGATCCATACAGCAATCCTCAGCCTCAGGAGATATTGCAGATATTGCCACATCCTGTTTGGGGCTACTACGGCTATCCAACACTCAGAGGGCAGGGATGGATCGGTGATCCGAGGACGTGGGAGCTCGACGTTGGAGGGCTATCCCAATCCCTTTACTTTTACCAGGTTTCAAATTTTCCCCTTCACTAGTTTCAAGCATTAAACTTGTAATTATTTTTACTAACTCGTTAGTAGGATCAGTGACTAGCTTAGGAGGTGCTAAAATTTCCCTAAAAGACTCAGATTTGTTTCATTCAGGGAGTGTAAATTTGCAATTAAGCATTTACTAAGATTCCATCAAAATAGCAGGTAAGAAATACAGACTCAAAATTGTAGGTAGGAAACATATGCACTCCAAATAAATTCCTTCATCAATACACAATGGGAATGTACATATTCCATGCTTAGAATACTTCAGATCTAATAATGGTCTTCAGGGGAACAGATTTTGCTTTGGTTTAAAGCCAAGGATAGGCAAAAGGGCAAAAGATGTCTGTATCCTTCAAGAGCTGGACAAGTATCATTTTAGACGTGTAGATGATGGGTAGACATTTTCCCTAACTTGAAGTAAGATGCAATATTTCAATATCCAGTTTACTACTTTCTCCTCCCCGTTAGGTCGATACATTATAGCACCAGTTTTCGGTATAGGAGTTTAAGCTAGTTCAAAAAGGTTATCATATGTATCTTCAGAAAGGAAAGAAGTCACCTTGGTAGTTATTTTTTAACCAGCAGCCAAGTTAAAAGGCGTTCCCGTTGTAATAGGCTTTCGTGTTTGCGCAGGGCCTAGAAAGGGGCCGGATTGCTCCGCGATCTGATGTGCACAGCCTTACCTTATATTTTTGTGTAAGAGACTATTTGTGCGGCTTGAACGCATGACCTCAATGTCACTAAACTGCAAACTTATCAGTTGTTCCAACGCCCTACACTCGTTTGTCTATTTTTATTAATTAAGAAAAGCTGTTATGATATCCACTAGTTTTCCCTATCTAATATTTGTGGTTCATGTATAAGATATTAGCATTTTTCTTGCAGGATCCAGGGACAGCACCAGCTAGGAGAAGATGGACTTCCCTTGATTTGGGGACTGAAATATTTAAAGATCCTAATCAAGTTGCAGAATGGACTGTCTCTGATTTTGATGTCTTTGTTCTGAAAAAATAAGCATTTTCATGCAATAGGAACAAAAGTACATCCAAAAAAAACAACAACAATTTCCATCCATTTTGTAAGAGCCTAAGCTTGCAATTGTAAGAAAGAGAGAAAACAAGAAAGAGAAGCATTACACAAAAAAGTTCTTGTAGGTAACTTCTTGATAGGAATTTAGAATCTTCCCAAATGAGGAAAAATCTTAGCCTATAAAAAGAACGAAAGATATCTTACGCTTAAACGGCGTCCAACTTTTATCTGGAAATTGTATAATATTTCAGCTATCTTGGGCTGGATCCCTTTTCCCTTTTGTTCCTTAAAGAAATTAATCCTTAGATTCCTTGTTATATTAAAAGTCAAATCGAATGACATAGTTGCAAACCTAATACAATGTTCTAGTACGTGGCCCGAATAACGAGCACAAGGATCTAATAAGCTTTTGTTTTAGATTCTACTTTCTCTTACCAGGCATTTTATTTAGAGGTGACAAACCGCGCTTTGATTTTTACGAGTCACGGTTAGCAAGTTTCAAAGAACAAATCCAAACTTGACTTGAGAGTGATGGGATCGGCTTTATGTTGGGTTTATAAGGTTAACAGACAATTTTTGGTGTTGTCGGGTTGGGTTCATATTGGATTTAACGGTTGACAAATCTTTTGGGTTTGGTAGGTCAAACAGGTTTGACCTGATTTTGATTGAAACCTATGAAGGTCAAACCTAAACCTAGAAAATTAGTTCAGTTCAGATTCGTGCCGGATTGATGGATCGCATAAGAAATTCTAGCCCATCGACAAGTGTTTTAAATAGATAACTATGGTAACTATGATATACAATAGTTACAATGAATATTCCAAAGATTGATTGGTATGTCGTGATTGTGATCAAATCCTTTCCTTGATTGCCTCTCCTTGATTGATGCCTTACTTTTTATCACACTCTCTCAAATTGACTAGTGGATTCGTCAATATCCAACTTGGACAAACTGAATCAAACACCCTTCTGCCCTCTGTCTGTGTGAGTATAAATGTGTGTTGATCTTCTGATCGTACGAACGGAAGCTTGATAACTACATCATTAAGTTTTTCTTTGGTAAAGTGCTTATCTACTTCAACGTACTTAGTTCGATTATGTTGTACTGGATTTTCTGAGATAGTGATTGCTGTCTTATTGTCGTAGCTTAACTGAGCCAGGAGTTTCGATGGAAAACCAGTTTCATGTAGCAGCTTCTTCAGCCATAGCACCTTCATAACATCTTTCGCAATTCTTCTGAATTATGTTTGTGCGCTGGATAATGCCACAACCTTTTGTTTCTTACTCCTTCACATAACTAGATTTCCACTGACTAGCGCGAATATCCTGAAGTGGATCGCCTGTCATTTGGATTGGCTACCCAGTTTGCATTGATACGAACCTCGACATCCAAATATCTATTCTTTTTAAACAAGATACCTTGTCTAGGAGTACCCTTTAGATATCTCACTATTAGTATAACTACTTCTATGCATGAACTGACTTACAACCTTGACTGCACAAGCAATATCTAGTCTGCTATGAGAGAGATATATTAGTTTTTCAACCAGTCTCTCATATTGTTATCTTTCCATACTGGAGCTCCTTCTGTGATTTGTAGCTTAAACTATCATTGGCGTATCGCTGGGGCTTATAGTCTAACATTCCAACTTCAATCGATAAATCTAGAACGTACTTTTGTTGATATATGAAGATTCCTGTATCTGATCCCAGTATTTCAATCCCTACAAGGTACTTTAGTCCTCCAAAATATTTAATTTCAAATTATGTGAACAATTTTCCTGGAGGTGTGACATTTCTTTCTTATTGCTTCCTGTGATAATCATATCGTCCATAATGTTATTATACACGTAATAAGATCTCCTTTTCTTCTAAAGAACAAAGTGTGATCAGCGTTTCTCTGCTTGTACCCATTTTCTCTCATAATCATTATAAATATGTCAAACCATGCACAAAGAGACTGTTTCACTCCGTAGAAAGTTTTTCTGAGTCCACATGTCTTATTTTTCTAAAATCTCCCAAAACACCTGTAGTCGTCTCCACATACACCTTCTCTTACAATTCCCCGTGTAAAATTATATTTTTGACATCGAACTGGTAAGTGGGGCAATTCTCATTTGTTGCACAATCTGTAATTCGCTCCCTGGTCATATTCACTAGGTATTGGAGGAATGAGATATCCGCTCCGGTGAATAACACTATGGCAGAACATCTTTATTCTTCCTTGGGGACAGAACTCGTACTTGTGGCTTGTCTGAAAAATTATTACCGTCAAGAATATGTTAATCGGGAAGAACTTATTCAGATCTTGGTTCACTTACCTCTTGGTGAACTTTCAACAAATAAAACTCATTGATGGGTGTTGGCTCGTCGACCCTCCTCCGTTGGGAGAGCCTTACTTGATGGCGCCATCTAATCATTCAGTTTGTACTGTCTCAGAACTCATGAGGTTATGTAACCAGTCAAGTGGCTCCCCGTTGTCTCCCTCTGAGACTTAGAGTGCGTATCGAAGAAATATTTGGTTTCAAGAAAGATGCGATTCATGGTAACATGAATGCATCAAGTAATATGACTGTAACACTGATATCCTTTCTGATGGATAGCACAGATGACAAAGACACATTTCTAAACACAGGGATCGAGTTTAGTCTCTTTTGTTTTGGGAATATAGATGTAGACGGAGCAATCAAAGGTTATAGGGGTAAAGAGTCAAGACCCGTGGAAGCAACGTTTATGTAGCAAATATATGTAGTGGTGTTTTATGGTAAATGATTTTTGTGGGTAGTTGATTTATGAGATAAGTGGACGTGCGACAGCTTCATGCCAAAAGATTTTCGGTACACAGTACTTGAACATCATGGCACGAGTCATTTCAAGAAGTATCTGTCTTTTTTTCTTTCTACAACCCTATTTTGTTGGGGTATGTTTAGGCAAGAAATTTTGTGTATAATGCCATTATCACTGAAGAAGTTTTTAGTTCGCAGTACATATATTCACGGTTGTTATCGGATCAAAGGATCTAGATATACGTATTGAATTAAGTTTGTATCATGTGGAAGAATTGAAGGAATTTAGTATGGACTTCAAATTTGTGTTTGAGGGAATATACACACATCATGCGGGAAAAGTCGTCCACAATTATAACAAAATATTGAGAACCATGCCGGCCCCCACATTTGAGTGTACTAAAAAAACATACGATCCACCTGAGTATTATTAGATTTAAATGTCATCCGATGATTATTTGCACAGATGCAAGTTTCATATGACAGATGATTTAATGAACTAGGAAATAAGCTAGAAAACAATAATTTAAGATAACCAAAGGACGGATGACCTAGACAACGGTGCCACAACCACAATTGCAGATGGACCGTCCGTGAGCGAGCATAGACGACCATGTTGAGCTACCTCATCTGTAGAGAAAAAGGGGTTTGAGTGATTTTCAAATACATGATTTAAATGTGCACAAAAAACGAGCATAAGATAAAACGTGCATAAGATATACATGTATGCATGATACATTGCTATTACTTGCCTTATTTAGCTTATATAAAATGTTGCCGGACTAACGAGCCATGAAGCGTTAAAGCTTACATCATATGGCAAACATTTGTTGTGTTTATACTATTTTCAGGTGCCACCATTAATGAACTAAACTAGTTCATTAAGCGAAGTACTTAGTTTATTAAACTAAGTAGTTCATTAAAGGAAGCCACATTTGGAAAAGGCACAAAGGCAACAAGGCTAAGGAAGGAAAGTTTTCTCCTCCTCCCCTCTTTAATGATACACGCCTATATACATATATATTACATATATTTTCATATTTTTTTGAAAAAAGGCACATACACATGTATTCCAATGTACTACCGACACGTTATATATTTTACGTACGTACGTTAACGTCACAGCACTGTACTTAACTCATATTTATGAGTATATTCAGGTCTTATATCATATGATATAAGTCATGGTGATGACAAATTAAATACGACACGTTAAAAAGTTCTAAACCGAAAATTGTCGTATCTTGCGAATACCGAAACTTCGCCAACGTGTCACGTACTTGCCATAAATAAATGGCCAGCCCCTATACTTCAAAATGGATGAAAATTTCGTGCACATGACAGAAAATTCAGCCAAAAATACTTTCCATGTTGGCACACACAAATCACCCCCACATTAAGGCCAAAATGTGAAGATTCCAAGTTTAATTTGTCACATGTTAATGGTACCACTTTAGACCAGCCAAGTGCTGAGATTTAAAGTATATATTATATATATATTATGTATAACATAATATATATAGCATGTGCAAAAGTTGGAATTTAAATTAGAGAAAAATCGGGTAATCGATAAATATCGAAAATTCGGTTTTCTACGCACACAACACATGGAACGTTTTTGGTACATCATGTAACACGTATCTAGACACTTTTTACATATGATATACATCTTAAAGTGTTCTAGAAATTAAATTAAGGGCTGATTGGACTATAACATGTGTGTATTATTAAATGTGCATTATTTTACAATGTTAGCAAAAATAAATTTCAGCACATACACATACTTTATGAAACGCCACCTACAGCTGAGATGGAGCTTATTTGGAGCCTTGTTGGCATATTGATTGGTCAAGAATCAATCATACAATGTTGATGACATAAAGAAAGGAGCTACAAAAGGTAACATTTCAAACAATGTCACATTTGTAGCACATGCTGAAAATTTTAGCATGTGTGCATTAACATGGGCGATTTTCTCACTTTAAATGAGCTACATTTTGTGTCTTGTATCATGAGGATTAATTGAGGATGTTATGGAAATGATTTAAATATTATTTAAATTAATAAAGTGTGATATTCTACATATCACACATGCTGAAATTTTTCAGCATGTGTGAAGACATGGTATGGCCGAATTATTGGTCTAAATGGTGTCCAAGTTCATTTCTCATGTGATAGGAATATTTACCATTAATTGGTGATTCATTTTAATGAGAAAAATCAAAGAAAAATGGAAATGATTTGAACTTTATCTCCATGTGTCACATGCTGAAAATTCAGCATGGTAACACCTATTATGGGCGATTTTTTCATCTTAGCAAGAAAAGAATTTTTGTCTTGCAATTTATGTGATATATCTCATGATTTATGGAAGTTATTTTGTGATGATTTAGGCACATGTTTAAGTGTAATTCTCAGATTTTTTCCAAGTCATCAATGATGACAACATTCATCCAATGACAAGGTGCCAAGTAAGCAAAGACTAAATGATCATCCAATAAGAAGATGCCAAGTAAGCAAGACCTTGTCACAATGATGTCTTACACTCTTTCAAAGGACTTAAAAGATAATTTCAAGAGGGGGAGGCTACACCAAGGGGACGGCCATGCATCATTAAAAGGAAAGAGAAGAGAGCAAACAAAACAAGAGCAAGCATTGCAAATCAAAGTGATCAAAAAGCCTAGCTCTTCTTCTTCTACATCCTCTTTCTTTCTTTCTTCTTGTAATCCTATTGTATTCATATCTTTCAATCTTGAATATGCTTGATATAGACCACCACTCATTATATATCTTTGTAAAGGATTGATCAAGGTGTGATCAATCTTCATTCTTGCAAGGTGGTGGTGTTCGTGTGCATTATATTGAACATACAAGGTTTGTAAAGGGTTGGAGTTGGTGTGTAACTCCATCAACCCTGTGGTAAGGTGTATTGCGTGTGTGTGATTAGTGTGAACCAAGAAAGGTGTTCCTTGAAGACCGGAGTAGGTTGTTTATAATCGAACCAGTATAAAATTCTTGGTGCCATTTACTTTCTGCATTTACTTTTTAGTTACTGCACTGATTACCCTTCTTGTTCGCATTCGTAAAAATAGTTAACGAATTTAAAAAATCACGAAAATTTCAGAAATATACTCACACGTTCTAGGGTTAATTTGGCACAAGTTTCAACCCTTTTGGAAAGTATAAGTCAATCAAACATCAAAAGTTCTGAGACTAGTGCAGTCTGATTTTCAGACTTGCAAAGGTTGAGATTTTGATTGTAGTTGACCTACTTTCCAAAAGAATTTTGCAAAACTGTTTCAACCCACTTAAATATATTGTATAAGGAGTTAGTGGTCAAATTTTTAGAGCATTTGGAAGTTCACACAAATAGGAATAAATTTTTCAAAACCATCTACCGTTTCTGGCAGATTTGAGCAATCTGAGTACCAACGGTTTTTGAAGGGGTTAAAGGTTGAATTTTAATTTGAAATTTTTAGGGGACCCTCATAACATCTGAGGCTAAATTCTCTCAAAATGTTAGAATTTTCGGAGACCTCTAACCTGGTTTTAAAAACATTTTAAAACTGGTTCTGAAAACAGAAGCTGTTTTCAGAAGTTGAATTGTTTAGGTTCAAACAAATTTTAAAAACCACACTTTCCGCACCACCTATTCAACCCCCCCTTCTAGTGGTGCCTTGCAGATCCTACAATTGGTATCAGAGTGCATGAAAACTTACTTCAAAGAATCCAACGATTCAGTGAGATGGCAACCACAACCGTGCAAGAAGGAATGTCAACTGTAAGGTCTCCTCTTTTCGATGGTGAGTCTTTTATTCAATGGAAATTAAGAATGAAACTTTTTTTATGGATATTGATATTGATCTATGGTCCATCATAGAAGACGGTCCATTTGTTCCTACTAAGACGTCAACTATTGATGGTGTCACACTAGAGGTTACACAAACGAATCAAGAATACACTAGTGATGACAAAAAGAAGTTGAGTATGAATGCTAAAGCCATGCAACTACTATTAAACGACCTAAGTAAAAGTGAGGCTAGTTACGTGTCAAATTGCTCTAGTGCTCAAGAGATGTGGCATATTCTTGAAATGAAACATGAAGGGACTAGCCAAGTAAAGGAGTCCAAAATCAATATGCTTATGTCCACACTTGAGTCCTTTAAATTATTGCCAAATGAGTCTATTGTTGAGATGGATTTACGCTTGACTAACATTTACAATTCTCTTGAGTCTCTTGGCAAAGCCTTCACTATGCAGGAAAAGGTACAAAAGGTCTTGCGAAGCCTTCCATCCGAGTGGGATCCTAAAGTAACGGCCATAGATAAAGCAAAGAGACCAAATCGATTAAAATGAAAGAACTAATCGGATCACTTAAGGTATATGAAAACAAACTTGCTTTAAGACATTCTGAGTCCATTTCTAATAATGATAAGGCTATATCATTTAAATCAAATGAATACGTCGTAGATGATAGTGACACAGATTCCGATGATGAGGACTTAATCACAATGGCTAAAAGATTAAGAAAAGTATTGAGAAAATCGATTAAACATAAGTCTAACCTCATCTAAGGATCATAAAAATAAAATAAGGAAATAAAGTGCTATGAATGCGGCAAACTTGGACATCTATCATATGACTGCCCTAATAAAGAAAAACAAACAAACAAATACCCTGACAAGGATCGGAACAAGAATAGACTCGTCTCAGAACCTAAGCAAAGGAGAAGAGCATTCAAAGCCTCCACTTGGAGTGACACATTCGACTCTGAGACTGATGATACGGAAGAACACAAGGCACAAGCATGCTTTACATCTAAAGCATCAAATGAGGTATCTTCCGACTCTGATTCCGATTCTGAATGTTCATATGATGATTTATTTAGTCAATATTTAGAATTGCATAAGTTTTCAAAGACTCTTGCAAAAGAAAAGAAGCGATTAATTGAAGACAAGAAATTGTTAGAATCTTCTAACAAAGATCTTGTGTCTCGATTAAACGATTCAAAAGAAGAGTCGTCATGCATTATAAATTCATTAAAATCTGAAATTTCATCATTGTCATCCGAGAACATTGAATTGAAACACGAGATTTCAAACTTGAAATCAAGGAATGCGGATGTAGAGAAAAAGGTGAAACAATTTGACACGGGATCTAACATGCTGCATCGTATTATCTTATCACAAAAGCATGATAGTGACACAATGGGGTTGGGATGCGTTGATACTAATGAAGTATCCACCAAACAAACTAAGTTTGTTGTGTCTAAGAAAGTAGACACCCAAAGCCTAAAATGGCGTCTAAGATGACGCAAAAATTGCCTATTTCCTCATCACGCCCCACTTCCTCTTCACGTCATGTGAAATACAACTTTTTACCACATAGATATGAAAAGAAAAGAGTAATGCATACACGACATTCATTCCATCCACGCACTACGCATACAAGCACAAGGACATATCAAAAACGTCCTACATATAATGCGTATAAAGGAGTTCTTGGCCAAAGGTCAGATACAGTTGCACCAAAAGTTTATTATGTTGCGTTCTCATCATCTTTCTCACCTCTTGGAAGACCTAGAAAGGTCACCCAAATGTGGGTACCAAAAGGGACATTTTCAAAGGGTTGAATAAATAACCCTTACGAACGCACATATATGAAATGCATGATTTTTTTCTCTTCATCTTTACAAGCATCTTTTGATTTACTTTTCAAAATAAAGGGGGAGAGATAGCATGATTTAAGGGGGAGAGAGATACTAATTGCATAAACTAAGGGGGAGCGACTCGGAATTTAAAATTCAAGGTTTGAATTTATGCATAATTAAAGGGGGAGCGATAGGATTTAAATCATGTGCATAAGTTATTTTGAAAATCATCAAAAGGGGGAGATTGTAGAGAAAAAGGGGTTTGAGTGATTTTCAAATACATGATTTAAATGTGCACAAAAACGAGCATAAGATAAAACGTGCATAAGATATACATGTATGCATGATACATTGCTATTACTTGCCTTATTTAGCTTATATAAAATGTTGCCGGACTAACGAGCCATGAAGCGTTAAAGCTTAAATCATATGGCAAACATTTGTTGTGTTTATACTATTTTCAGGTGCCACCATTAATGAACTAAACTAGTTCATTAAGCGAAGTACTTATTTTATTAAACTAAGTAGTTCATTAAAGGAAGCCACATTTGGAAAAGGCACAAAGGCAACAAGGCTAAGGAAGGAAAGTTTTCTCCTCCTCCCCTCTTTAATGATACACGCCTATATACATATATATTACATATATTTTCAGATTTTTTGAAAAAAGGCACATACACATGTATTCCAATGTACTACCACGACACATTATATATTTTACGTATGTACGTTAACGTCACACCACTGTACTTAACTCATATTTATGAGTATATTCAGGTCTTATATCATATGGTATAAGTCATGGTGATGACAAATTAAATACGACACGTTAAAAGATTCTAAACCGAAAATTGTCGTATCGGGCAAATACCGAAACTTCGCCAACGTGTCACGTACTTGCCATAAATAAATGGCCAGCCCCTATACTTCAAATATGGATGAAAATTTCATGCACATGACAGAAAATTCAGCCAAAAATACTTTCCATGTTGGCACACACAAATCACCCCACATTAAGGCCAAAATGTGAAGATTCCAAGTTTAATTTCGTCACATGTTAATGGTACCACTTTAGACCAGCCAAGTGCTGAGATTTAAAGTATATAATATATATATATTATGTATAACATAATATATATAGCATGTGCAAAATTTGGAATTTAAATTAGAGAAAAATCGGGTAATCGATAAATATCGAAAATTCGGTTTTCTACGCACACAACACATTGAACGTTTTTGGTACATCATGTGACACGTGTCTAGACACTTTTTACATATGATATACATCTTAAAGTGTTCTAGAAAATTAAATTAAGGGCTGATTGGAATATAACATGTGTGTATTATTAAATATGCATTATTTTACAATGTTAGCAAAAATAAATTTCAGTACATACACATACTTTATGAAACGCCACCTACAGCTGAGATGGAGCTTATTTGGAGCCTTGTTGGCATATTGATTGGTCAAAAATCAATCATACAATGTTGATGACATAAAGGAAGGAGCCACAAAAGCTAACATTTCAAACAATGTCACATTTGTAGCATATGCTGAAAAATTTCAGCATGTGTGCATTAACATGGGCGATTTTCTCACTTTAAATGAGCTACATTTTGTGTCTTGTATCATGAGGATTAATTGAGGATGTTATGGAAATGATTTGAATATTATTTAAATTAATAAAGCGTGATATTCTACATATCACACATGCTGAAATGTTTCAGCATGTGTGAAGACATGGTATGGCCGAATTATTGGTCTAAATGGTGTCCAAGTTCATTTCTCATGTGATAGGAATATTTACCATTAATTGGTGATTCATTTTAATGAGAAAAATAAAACAAAATGGAAATAATTTGAACTTTATCCCCATGTGTCACATGCTGAAAATTCAGCATGGTAACACCTATTATGGGCGATTTTTTCATCTTAGCAAGAAAGGAATTTTTGTCTTGCAATTTATGTGATATATCTCATGATTTATGGAAGTTATTTTGTGATGATTTTGGCACATGTTTAAGTGTAATTCTCAGATTTTTTCCAAGTCATCAATGATGACAACATTCATCCAATGAGAAGGTGCCAAGTAAGCAAAGACTAAATGATCATCCAATAAGAAGATGCCAAGTAAGCAAGACCTTGTCACAATGATGTCTTACACTCTTTCAAGGACTTAAAAGATAATTTTCAAGAGGGGGAGGCTACACCAAGGGGACGGCCATGCATCATTAAAAGGAAAGAGAAGATAGCAAACAAAACAAGAGCAAGCATTGCAAATCAAAGTGATCAAAAAGCCTAGCTCTTCTTCTTCTACATCCTCTTTCTTTCTTTCTTCTTGTAATCCTATTGTATTCATATCTTTCAATCTTGAATAGGCTTGATATAGACCACCACTCATTATATATATTTGTAAAGGATTGATCAAGGTGTGATCAATCTTCATTCTTGCAAGGTGGTGGTGTTCGTGTGCATTATATTGAACATACAAGGTTTGTAAGGGTTGGAGTTGGTGTGTAACTCCATCAACCCTGTGGTAAGGTGTATTGCGTGTGTGTGATTAGTGTGAACCAAGGAAGGTGTTCCTTGAAGACTGGAGTAGGTTGTTTATAACCGAACCAGTATAAAATTCTTGGTGCCATTTACTTTCTGCATTTACTTTTTAGTTACTGCACTGATTACCCTTCTTGTTCGCATTCGTAAAAATAGTTAACGAATTTCAAAAATCACGAAAATTTTCAGAAATATACTCACACGTTCTAGGGTTAATTTGGCATAAGTTTCAACCCTTTTGGATAAGTATAATTCAATCAAACATCAAAAGTTCTGAGACTAGTGCAGTCTGATTTTCAGACTTGCAAAGGTTGAGATTTTATTGTAGTTGACCTACTTCCCAAAAGAATTTTGCAAAACTGTTTCAACCCACTTAAATATAGTGTATAAGGAGTTAGTGATCAAATGTTTAGAGCATTTGGACGTTCACACAAATAGGAATAAATTTTTCAAAACCATCTACCGTTTCTGGCAGATTTGAGCAATCTGAGTACCAACGGTTTTTGAAGGGGTTAAAGGTTGAATTTTAATTTAACATTTTTAGGGGACCCTCACAACATCTGAGGCTATGTTCTCTCGAAATTGCAGAATTTTTGGAGACCTCTAACCTGGTTTTAAAAAACTTTTTAAAACTGGTTCTGAAAACAGAATCTGTTTTCAGAAGTTGAATTGTTTAGGTTCAAACAAATTTTAAAAACCACACTTTCCGCACCACCTATTCAACCCCCCCTTCTAGTGGTGCCTTGCAGATCCTACATCATCAACGTAGTACAGGCTGCCAGACTCAGTGTTACGCCCAAGTTTCTTCTTTATATGAATATCCCATAATAGACAAAAATCAGAGCATATTAGTATAAAGAAATTAAGATCTTTTTTTACTTGACTAAGAGACAACAACTTAGAAGATACTGCTGGAACATACAAACAATTATTGAGCTTTAAGTAAGGTGTAAAAGCAATAGTCCTGCCTTTTTGAACATGGATCAATTCTCCACTTGCAGTCTCGAAGAGGGATATTGTTGGTGGAGAGAGTTGTATAGAGTAACGGAGATTGTCTGTCATCGTGTCAGTGGCTCTATAGTCTAGGATCCACTCAGGGTGTTTGTTTGAACAATCTTGGGATGTGGAGCTGGTTTGGTGAGCTTTAGAAATGAAATTGAGGTCTAGGATTGTATGCATATTTTTGAAATCTTAAGTTGTGAGGGTGAAAAAAAGAATTTCCAGAAGTTCTGGGGTTAAATTCATACTTCCAGGCAGAGATAGGGTCAAATGTATAATTTCGGATAGTTCTAGGTTAAAATTGAAATGACATAAGACTTGGGGGGTTGATTTGTAATTTCAGTAAAAATATGGATAAAGCTAGAAGTAAAAGTTGAAGAACAAGCACTTGGAGGGTTGGGGTTAAAACACCCGACCCTCATATTTGTCCCTACACCAATTTCGACCACTTCTTTTTCTTTGTCGATGCCTCTACCTTCCGATTCTCCGCTGTGATTCTGTTTATCTATCCCACTTTCACCACCATGCTGCCGGAGTCCACCACTGCATGTACTGGCGTCAGCAATGGTGCCCACTGTGGTGGTTCGACTAGCCACATGCTGCTTTGGCATCTTCTTTGGACATCGGGTTTCTTCATCTCACCATTCATGATACCCAATTAGTTGAAAGCATGTCTCTTTTGTATGTTTTTTTATCCCACACTGGGTACATCTGAGTTTGGTTTTGTCCTACTTCTTCACGCCTCGTGATGATGGCTGTGAGTGGGGCGACGCTTCCTATGTCTTTTTGGTTTTGCCTCGGAGCCTCAATCCGTGGCTAATCCTTGATTATGAGTCCATCTTTGAAGAGATTCCTCACAGGATAGTCATTCGGGCATCGTCCCTCTTATGGCCGCATAGGCCAATTCTAATGTAGGCAATAGTTCTTTTTTTCAGCAAGTCCTTCTTTACTGGTTCGAGTCCGTCATCAATATATGTTAAAAGCTTAAACAGCCACTGCTCCTGAACTTTTGTGTTGTATATGTTAATATCATCAGGAAACCATCCATACTCCTTGAAGTTTGTTCCAGCAGTGTTCACGGGCCCCTCCATTTGTCGAATTGAATTTGCCCTCTTATGAAGGTCAAAAACTTGTAGCGCATTGACACCGGACTTATAGGTTACTGCGAGTCCATGCCAAAGTGCCTTTGCAGTGAGAGTATTGAGACACATTACTTACAAGGCTGGGTCCGCGATTGTGACTTAGCGATGTAAATACGACGATCTTGTTGTTTCCATTATGGGAAGGTGGAACCTGTGGGTGACGGAGGTGGGGGTACATCGGTGAGATGTTGGCTTCTTCCTCTGCCTCCAACTGCTCCTTTTATGAGTGTGGACCATAATTAATGATGGTCACCATTCATTTTGAACCCAAGTCCTCAGAACTTGAACTTGTTGACTGGGTGTCAGGACTTTTCTTTGGCAAGTTGACCAATTGTATATTCAACTCATTATTTTTGGTTCCGGAGCTGTCAACGTCTCCTGACATGTTTTTGTCTTTGTTGTGAATGTAGGAGGCTTTTGACCATGTTGCTTTGGGGCTACTTTAGGAACTGGGCGGTATGCTTGTTTCTTTGTTTCTGAACGTGTGGGTGTTTTCAGTATTTTTGGTTTGAATGGATAGTGAAATTTTTTTGTCTGAGTCCCACGGATCAAAGAGCTCGTTCTGATATTATCTTAATATTAATAAAACTTCTTTCTATTGAGTTGAAATGTTTACAATCATTTCTATTTATAAGTGTTCCAAACGGTTAAGTATCGTAACTATGATGTACAATAATTACAATGAGTAGTTTATATAATAATTACATTGAATATTTCAAAAAAATTGAGTGATTTATATCTCCGGACCGTGATCAAATCCTTTCCTTGATTGGTTCTCCTTAACTGATGCCGCACTTTCTGTCAATGATTACTTTGAAAATTTTGCGTTCTCCTCTCGATTGAAAATCGTGAGCAACAAAAGCAATCACTTTAACAGAATCAAAAAAACAAATATAGTGATTCGGAAGAAAATACGTCTTAGAATTTGTGTTCCCGATGCCAACAAGATACGTCATGCTTGCTATTTAGCAAAAGGTTGTTTCTTTAACCCTAAGGGGCCCATACCGGTCCGACAAGACAGCTGTGAGGATATAAATCAGATACTCAGCGGTTAGTTAATGGAGAAGCACAGTGCGTACAGACCTATAAGGAGCCAACCCTTAAGAACCCCCGTTGGAGTCTGAAGATGTTGCCCCACACTACAGGCTGCAGGCCCCACATTGCAGGCTACAAAAATCGAACTTTGCACCTTGTATCAATCTGTACCTCCGGAACCAGCTTAGCTATGCCCTGCGGGCACGTCATGTTTGCTTTTTGAACAATAGGTGGAGAATACCTATTTCATTTTATATTGATAGTCATTTTATTTATTCTTTTCTTTTAGGACAAGTACTCTTTTTCTTTATTCTAATCTTTTAAATTATGCACATTTAAAATTATCCTTACCAGTATAAAAACCGACCAATATATTAGATGTTAAACAACAACAAAACAATAGATAAAAATGAAAATCTATTATGTATGAGATAACATTGTGGATATCCACCCAAGGTGACCTTGTATATGTCCAATATGTTGGGAACTACAAAGGGCATCACCACCATTTAATTTATATGTCTCCAATGTCATATAAATAGGACATGCCATTGTAATATTATACACACTTGAAAATCAATAGAAAACATTTTCTCTCTTCTCTTGTTTACTTTATATTTCATTATCTAAAACTTGATTTTATAACACGTTATCAGCATGAATTGCTCCAAAGAAACCAAAAACAAGTAGTCAAGAAAAGTATTAGAGAAAGAAGAGAAAGAGGGAGAATACTCTTAAAATTTTCGTAGGTACTAACAGCTTTGTGCAGGTCCGGGAAAACTGAATTTTCCAAGTCATCCACCGTTGGATCATGACCAAATTTTGACAAATTATTCTTAAAACATAAAGGTACGTTTTGAACGGTGGAGATGTGTTTTAGACACTCCTAGGTCTGGCCAAAATGGTAATTTCTGAGACTGATTTTTCTGCCGAAATTTTTTCAGAATTATGATTTGTTCATTTGTTGCGTTTCTCTTGTTACCGATTTCTATTTTATATTCTAAATATGTATAAAAGAACAAATCCAGCCTGAAGTCTAGATTTTGAAGGAAGAAGAATTGTATATGGCTTGCAGCCATATGGATATACTTTTATCATGCGTGAAGCATGAATTGCCTGAAGCATTAATTGTTATCATGCCCGAAGCATGAATCGTTGACATAAACATGAATCATTGACATGTCTGGAGCATGACTCATTTTCATGCCCGAAGCATGAATCGTTTGACATGCCCGAAGCATGAATTGTTGACACGCTCAAAGCGTGAATAATTGAAATAATTAACATGCCCAAAGAATGACTAGTTTATATACCTAAAAGAATGAATAACTATCATGCCCGTGGCATGCATAGTTGACATGCCTGAAGCATGATATTTTGACATATAGTTGTTGTGTTATTTTAATTTTTAATTATGTATTAATTGTATTCTTATCATTGCATATATAATAATCTGCATCGTACTTATGCCTGAAGCATATTATGCCAGAAGCATATAACGTTTACTCAAACCTGTAGTTTTGAGTAAAACTCTCTTTTCTGAGATGAATTATTTTTGCATTCTCAGACATATGGCAAATATCACAAAGCTGGAGTTTGCTGCCCTTGATATTTCCGGAAGATATTATATGGCTTGGGTCCTTGACGCCGAGATCCATTTGACATCCATGAATCTTGGGCATACTATTAAAGAAGGAAATAACGCAAACAAACAAGATAAGGCGAAGGCAATGATATTCATTCGCCATCACCTTTATGACGGGCTGAAAACCGAATATCTTGGGGTCAAAGACCCATATGAATTATGGAAAAAATTTGGAGGAGAGATATGATCATTATAAAAGTGTTATCCTTCCAAAAGCTCGATATGACTGGTTGCACCTGAGGTTGCAAGATTATAAAACAGTCAATGAATACAACTCTGCTATGTTCTCTATTGTCTCCCAATTACGAATAAGTGGAGACAAAGTGACTGATGCTGATATGTTAGAAAAAACATTTACAACTTTCCATGCATCAAATATGCTCCTACAGCAGCAATATCGAGAAAGAAAGTTTGAAAAATGTTCTCAACTGATTTCATGTATGCTCGTTGCTGAACAAAATGAAAAACCACAACTCTCACCCGACTGGATCATAGCCATTCCCCGAAGCGAATGCAAGTCACCATAACCATAATCATAGTCGTGGTCGAGGTCGTGGTCGCAATAAAGGTTGTGGTCGTGGTAGAAATTTTGCACCATACCACCTAAAGTGGGACAATAAGATAAAGACACCAGAAAATACAAAAGCTACGAAAATTGGTGCACCAGCTAAGAACCACGAAGAAACTTGTTATCGATGTGGAGCCCAAGGCCATTGGTCTTGTACTTGCCACACTCTAAAGCATTTGGTGAACAAGCATCCCAGAAGGATAAAGGCAAGGGAAAACAAGTTCATTTTGCAGACTTTGGAAACATAGCAGATGATGGTCAAATGGATTCGAATGATTTTACTCATTTTGATATTGAAGATTTTCTTATAGAGCCAAACGTGGATGACCATGAGGTCCAGTTTGTGAATGCAAATAATCCAGAATGATTGAGAAACATGTTTCGATGAATTTCATGTTTTAAAGATTGCTATGAATAAATTATGTCCTTATGTGCTAGCATGTACTTTTATAAACATTTGCATATTTGCTTAATGAAATTCTTTAGAGTTGTTCTGCTTATTTTTCTTGTATAATTTCGATTTACAGTATAACATGAAAAATGGATTTCAGACATTCTAGTTGACGTATAAAGAGTTTTTCATCAAGCAACAAAATTCACTATTTTTAACTTGATTATTTCAATAATCAAAATTATTTATGTTATGCTAGACATTTATTCAAGATGAATGGTTGTGACATCTGTCTGGTTGACGGTGGAACGACACACACAATTCTTCGTGATCAAAAATATTTTTGATGTTACAATTGGCAAAAGCAAATGTTAGTACGATATCTGGTACTACAACATTGATTGAAGGCTCCGGAAGATCAACAATCATATTGTCCAATGGTACACATATCTTGGTTACTATGACATTATTTTCTACCAAGTAAAAAAGAAACTTATTGAGTTTCAAGGATATAAGTCTCAATGGTTTTCATCTTGAAACCATGAATGAGGAGAATATGGAATTTTTATGTATTACTTACAGTGATTCAGGCCAGAAGCTTATTAAAGAAAAAATCTCAATTTTCTCATCTGGATTGTATTATGCGACTATACATCCAGTAGAATCTCATATTGTGATGAACCAGAAGTTCAATGATCCAAAGTTATTTATATTATGGCATGATCGACTTGGTCATCCGGGTTCGGTAATAATGCGTCGAATTGTACAAAACTCACATGGACACCCTTTAAAGAACCAGAAGATTCTTTTCCTTCGTGATTGTGTGTGTGTCGCTTGTTCACGAGGGAAGCTAATCAAGAGACCATCCCCAATGAAGATTCATTTCGAATCTCCTACATTTTTAAAAGAATACAAGGGTATATTTGTGGACCTATTGATCCTCCTAGTGGACCATTTCGTTATTTTATGGTCTTATTGGATGCATCATCCAGATGGTCTCATGTGAGTTTACTCTCAACAAGAACCGTAGCTTTTGCCAAGCTTCTTGCTCAGATTATACGATTAAGGACACAATTTCCTGATTATCCGATTAAGTCTATTCGTCTTATAATGCCGGAGAATTTACTTCTCAAGCATTTAATAATTATTGTATGTCGATTGGGATTGAAGTTGAGCATTCAGTGGCACATGTGCACTCAAAATGGCCTGGCAGAGTCATTTATCAAAAGTTTACAACTGATTGCTCGACCTATGCTTTTAAGGTCAAATTTACCCACTTCGGCTTGGGGACATGCAATTTTGCAAGCATCTGCTTTAGTCCGGCTTAGACCCAGTTTGTTTCAACCATACTTGCCACTACAGATGGTATCGGGCCAGCAGCCTGATATTTCCCATTTAAAGATTTTTGGGTATGCGATTTATGTTCCGATTGCCCCACCACAACGGACAAAACTGTGTCCTCAAAGACGTTTAGGAATATATGTGGGTTTTGATTCTCCTTTTATTGTGAGATATATTGAGCCACTAACAGGTGATTTATTTAAGGCACGATATGCCGATTGTCATTTTGATGAGAAAGTTTTCCTGCGGTTAGGGGGAGAGAAAATACCGTTTCCTGAAGAACGGCGTGAAATTACATGGAACGTTCCTTCACTTTCTCATCTTGACCCACAAACAAATCAATGCGAGCAAGAAGTAAGAAGGATAATCCATTTACAGAATATTGCAAATCAGTTGTCTGATGCATTTACTGATAGTAAAAAGGTAACCAAATCCCACGTCTCGGCGATGAATACGCCTGTTCGACTTGATGCCTCTGAAAGGCAAAATGATGGTATACTAAAAGCAAGTCTAAAACGTAGGCGCCCGGTTGGTACAAAAGATAAAAACCCTCGGAAAAGGAGGGTACAAGTTAATGCTCCAGAAGAGCATACTCCAGAAGAGAAAAGAAGTTCACGACTTGAAAGCGCTATAGAAATCAAAACTGATCAGTCTAAAATTGATAAATAAGTTGCTCCTGAAGAAGCAAGTGAACAAAATTTTGAAGAGATCTCTTTGAATTATGTAAGTACAAGAGAAAATTGGGATAGACAAAAGGTTACTATTGATCATGTTTTTGCTTATGCGATTGCATGTGAAATTCTAAATGAGGATCCTGAACCGAGATCCATTGAAGAATGTCAACACAGAATTGATTGGCCAAAATGGAAAGATGCAATCCAAGCAGAACTGAAATCGTTAGAAAGTCGCAAAGTATTTGGACCTGTCGTCCAAACCCCTGAAGGGATAAAACCTATTAGACATAAATGGGTTTTTGTACGAAAACGCAACGAGAAAAATGAGGTTGTGCGATACAAAGCATGTCTTATTGCGCAAGGTTTTTCATAAAGACCTAGGCTTGATTATGATGAAACATATTCCCCGGTTATTGATGCCATAACATTACGATATCTAATGAGCCTTGCAGTCACTGAAAACCTTGATATGCGGTTAATGGATGTGGTTACTGCATACCTATATGGATCATTAGATAATGATATTTACATGAAAATCCCGGAAGGATTTAAATTGCCCGAAGCATATAATCAAAGGACGCATGGGTTATACTCAATCAAATTACAAAGATCCTTGTATGGATTAAAACAATCTGGCAGAATGTGGTATAATCGTCTTAGTGAATACCTTGTAAAAAAAGGTTATATAAATAATCCAATTGTCCTTGGCGTATTTATCAAAAGATCTGATAGTGGATTCTCTATAATCGCGGTATATGTTGATAATTTAAATCTTGTTGGAACTCCTGAAGAGCTCACTAAAACTGCAAATTATCTTATGAAAGAATTTGAAATGAAAGATCTTGGAAAGACCAAATTTTGTCTCGGCCTGCAGATCGAACATTTACATGATGTAATATTTCTCCATCGATCTTCATATACAGAGAAGATCTTGAAACGATTTTATATGGATAAAGCTCATTCATTACGTAGGCCTATGGTGGTCCGATCGTTAGATGTAAAAAATGATCCATTTCGACCACCAGAAGAAAATAAAGAATTATTAGGTCCAGAAGTACCGTATCTTAGTGCTATTGGTGCTCTTATGTATCTTGTCAATTGTTCAAGACCGGATATAGCATTTTCAGTAAATTTATTGGCAAGGTATAGCTCTACACCAACATGAAGGCATTGGAATGGGGTCAAACATATTTTACGCTATCTTCGAGGAACACCAGATATGTGTTTATTATACTCAAAGAATTCTGAACCACAATTAGTGGGTTATGCTGATGCTGGTTATCTATCTGACCCTCATAAGGGAAGATCACAGAGTGGATATGTATTTACGTATAGAGCTGCAGCCATTTCATGGAGATCAGTGAAGCAGACATTAACAGCTACCTCTTCCAACCATTCTGAGATTTTGGCATTACATGAAGCAAGTCGTGAATGCATATGGTTGAGATCAATGATTCAACATATCCAAGAGTCATGTGGATTATCTTCACTAAGAAAGACTCCGACAATCTTATTTGAAGATAATGCTGCATGTATTGCTCAAGTTAAGAATGGCTATATCAAAGGAGATCGGACAAAGCATATATCACCAAAATTTTTCTATACTCATGATCTTGAGAAAAATGGTGAAATTGAGATCCAGCAGATACAATCAAGCAAAAATTTTGTTGATTTGTTCACCAAAGCACTACCAGCGGCTACGTTTAAAAGAATGGTCTACAACATCGGAATGCGTCAAATTAAAGATCTCATGCCGAAATCAGGGGGAGTGTGATTGTCACATACACACTGTACTCTTTTTCCTTCGTCCAAGTTTTTAGCCCACTGGATTTTTCTTGGCAAGGTTTTAACGAGACAGTGTATCACACAAACCAATTATATGAATGTGTACTCTTTTTTCCTTCGTCCAAGTTTTTATCCCACTGGGTTTTTCTTGGCAAGGTTTTAACGAGGCATATTCTATAAAATTTGGACATCCAAGGGGAAGTATTATGTATGAGATAACATTGTGGATGTCCACCCAAGGTGACCTTGTATATGTCCAATATGTTGGGAACCACAAAGGGCACTACCACCATTTAATTTATATGTCTCCAATGTCCTATAAATAGGACATGCCATTGTAATATTATACACACTTGAAAAAAAAACATTTTCTCTCTTCTCTTGTTTACTTTATATTGCATTATCTAAAACTTGATTTTATAACAAAATCATCTATAGTTTACTGACCAGATATTATCACATGGTTATTAAAAAGCTAAACTTGATAGAAAATACGAGACGCAAGAAATAATATTTCATCAATCAAAGCCATTTGTAAATTAAGAAAACCCAAAATTGCATTAGTATTTTGAAGTTTGATAAATTTAAACAGACTGAGATGTCTAAATAATTTTTTTAAAAAAAAGAGAAATATAAAAAGAGAAGAACAAAATGGGATATTCGGTTATTTCCTGAAGCTTGCACACTGTAATCGGGGAAAGGACATGTAAACTTCCTATCCTGCTAGCTGCTGCTATTAATAGAATCTGCTTGGTTGATTTACTAAGGTCGGTAGCCGCCCGGTATGGAGCTCCTTAACCCATGTGTTAGATCATTCATGCCTCGTTAACTTCATCTCATTCATGGTCCATTCATTTTGAGCAACAAGTTAAATCTGATGCTTTTACTGTCTCAGCTTCGTAGCTGCATGGAGAGTGTAAATCAGGAATCCAGTTGACTTTTTGATTAGCAAAATAGTACCAGACAATCCACACAAAGAGACCATTACAAACTGGACTCGTAACACAAAGAGACCTATTATCTCATATTTCAAAAGAACTGAGAGAACAAGCCTAAATATCTAAGTTTAGCTTCAATTAATTATTTTAAAAATGAACAAAGATCAAGTATCACCGAGAGAGAATTTAAAAGCTCAAGAACCCGATTTTGTCTTTTTTTCTTGATCATTTTTTATGCCATGGTTTCTCGTGCATTTTTTCCCCTTTTTTAAGCAATCAACAGCTGTTTTCTTCAAGAAACATGGAGTATAGCGTCATCAAGTACATCATGTGGAAAACAGGAAGTCCAAACAATGGAAGCAAAAGAAACAACAAGCAAGGAGATGGACAGGAACATTGCCCCTACACTTGGCAAAACAAAAATTGACATCTGAAGAAAAACAACAGATTACAATTTCCACAATTCCAAACGAAGAATTGCAGTCGAACGCAGGCCAAGGGAAACACTTAAGAAGAACAGATTGCAAACTTGAAATAACAGAACAAATTGAACTTGAATAAAAGCATACACTCAAGCAACGCGTGGAGAGAAAAATTTATGAACAAAATGGAGAGAATCAGAGAATGAATTTGAGATGAAAATATCTCATTCCACACACTTTCATTCTGTCAAACACTGCGCATATATGCAGTCCAAAATACAGAATTAACCGCTAGCTAGAATTTACAAGAATGTCCCTATAACTAACTTCCCCTTTTATTAGTAATAAGGGTGTAACTGTCTTTTCACATTATTTAAACTGCTCCCCCCTTATTTCTTTCTCCTCCAGCGTCTTCTTCCTTCAGCAACAACTTCCAGCTATTGTGCCAGCCAACCGTCCTCCAATGCACCACAATTGTTGTGTGCTATTCTCAACTTCCTCCAATGGTAATATCTTCTCTTTCATGCTTGCAATTGACTTCTCTATCTCATCATCACATGTTCCACTAGTCTCAGGATCATCTACACTTTTGACACCTCCCTCAAGTTTGATTTGGCATATATATTGCAAACTCCTAGCAACTGTAAAAGTTGATCAATTCTTCTCCTATCCAACGCCTTGGTGAAAATATCCGCCAGTTGCAGCTGAGGACGAACGGGCATCAATTTTACTGTTCTATCTTACACCTTCTTCCTAACTATGTGACAATCAATTTCAATATGCTTTGTTCGTTCATGGAACACTGGATTCTCAGCAATATATAAAGCACTTTTGCTGTCACAAAACAACTCTACTGGCTCTTGCTCACCTATCCCCCAATCCTTTGCCAGGTATAGAAGGCACTGTATTTCACATACTGCAAGTGCCATTGCCCTATACTCCACCTCCGCAGAAGAACTTGACACTGTGGTTTGCTTCTTAGCTCTCCATGAGATTAAAGCTCCTCCCAAGAACATACAATACCCAGTAATTGATCTCCTGGTCTCCTGACCTCTTGCCCAATCCGAGTCAACAAATCCTTTTAAAATCATTTCTCCTGTGTTTGGAAACAGAAGTCCCTGACCAACAGTCCCTTTTAGATACCTTAAGAGTATATGCCCAGTCCTCAAGTGATTGATTGTAGGACAATCAAGAAATTGGCTCAAATGTTGAACAGTATAAGATATGTCTAGTCTAGTAATCGTCAAATATATCAATTTCCCAACCGGTTTTCTGTAATGTGTGACATCCTCCAACAACTCTGAATCATTGTGTCCAAGCTTCACATGAGTCTCCATTGGACTTACTGCAGGCTTAGACTCCATGAACTCATCTCCTCCAAAAGCTCCAGGGTATATTTCCTCTGATTGATGTATATCCCTTTCTTTGATCTTGCAACTTCTATACCCAAGAAGTACTTTAAGCTCCCCAGGTCCTTGATCTGAAACTCTGAGTGCAGCCTACCTTTAATCTCCTCTAAGCATTTATATCCTCACTGCAACTATCACATCATCAACGTATACTAACAATATGAGTAAGCATCCTCTGATTCTCTTAGTAAATGAAGTGTAATCGTTCATTGACGGTAAGAAACCTTGTGAGGTTAGAAACTTGTCAGCTTAGCGTTCCATTCCCTACTGGCTTGTTTCAAGCCATATAGAGATTTCTGTAGTTTGCAAACTAACTGAGGCTGTGGCAATTTTATTCCCTGTGGAGGTGTCATATATATCTCCTCATGAAGATCCCCATGTAAAAATACATTGTTCACATCTAATTGATGAACATGCCACCCATATCTTGCAACCATAGCCAACAGCATTCTGACTGTGGCCATCTTAGCCATTGGTCAGAAAGTGTCCTGATACTCCACTCCGTACTGTTGAGTGTATCCCTTAGCCATAAGCCTTGCCTTGTATCTCTCCATTGACCCATCAGCCTTGCGTTTTATTTTATACACCCATTTACATTCTATGGGTCTCTTGTCCTGAGGCAATGGAACAAGCTTCCAGGTGTTATTGTCTTCAAAGGCTGCTATCTCTCTCTCCATGGCCAACTGCCATTCAGGATCACTAGATGCCTCTGCATAAAAACAAGGTTATGTGTGTGTGTGCAAATGTTCAGTGCATAAGTTCTATAATTAGGTGTCAGGGACTCAAGGGTAAAGTATTTATTCAGGGAGTGAGGAGAGGTGTGGGTTCTGGTTGTGGATGTCAGTTCTTTTGAAAATTGACTGTTTAAGGATGCTTGATTGCAATGATATTGTTGCAGATAAGATGGAGGTTTTCTCGTACGTTGAGGTCTAGGTACTGCTAGAGGTATATCAATAGAAGAAATATGAATGTTTGCTGGGGTTAAGATTGTGTCATCTCAGTGAGTAGTTGGAATTTGGCCATTTGGATTTAATTCATTAGGATCAAGGCTGGACTGTGGATCTGAAGGAAAAGAATGAGATTTTGCAATAGGTATAGACTTCTGAAGAGAAGAAGAAAACTCATCAGTATTATCATCATAACAACTGTGAGGGTATATCTGAGATTCAGGTGTAGGATGGGAACTGATCTGTGATGCATTGCCTACGGGAGATGTCTGTGATGTATAGCCTATAGGAGACACGTGAGAAGGTGCCCCCTCAGCATGGCAACCAGATGAATAGGTAATACTTTAAGTATGGAAAGGTGCGGGCTGTGGATCGTTGGCTGGCAAGAAATGGTTGTCATCTAGCATTGAGTGGGAATGATTGAAGGGAAAGATATGTTCACATAATTGAACATCTCTTGACACGAATACATTAAAAGTTTTGAGGTCTTGAACAATATACCCTTTTGTATTATGTGAAAGGCCCACGAAGAGGCATTTTCTGGCTCTAGGACTAAACTTGTCCTTGCCTGGAAGCACATTAGTTGCATACGCTAGGCATCCAAATATCCTGAGATTTGAGTACATGGGAGGTTTCTGATAAAGTAAGTCATAGGAAGTATGATGATTAAGGATAGGTGATGGAGTTATGTTAATTAGATAGGCAGCATGCTATACAGAGAATCCCCAATACTTGATAGGAATATTGGACTGAAATATTAAAGCTCTAGCAACTGACAGAAGGAGTTGATGCTTTCTTTCAACAATTCCATTCTGTTGGGGTGTGTATGTACAACTAGCTTGGTGTTGTATGCCCTTTTCTGCAAAGTATGAGTCCATTTTGAATTCAGATCCATTGTCCATCCTTATGACTTTAAGGGACTTATCGAATTGCACAGAAACATAAGCATAAAAGCTTTGAATGATATTCCTTACTTCACATTTAGATTTCAGAAGATAAATCCAACAGTACCTAGAATGATCATCTACTATGGTAAGAAAGTATTTCTGATGGAAAGGGCAGTCTCTTTTGTTTTGCAAAGGACATGTGCTACAAGTGTTTTCATCATCAGATACAGTCACTTGGGAATTAATTTTATGGATTTCATGCATCCTAGAATTTGCAGGATGACCAAGTCTTGAATGCCAGAGAGTGGAAGTGGTAGAGGAAGCTGAACATGATTGAATTTTAGCGGCTTAGGAAGAGTCCTTGTCATGATATGGCTGGGACGGTTCAATCAAGCAATAGAGGCCATGTTTGACTTTAGCTAAACAAATCCTCTTCTTGGTCACATGATCATGAAGAATACATGTATTTGAATGAAAGAGTGCATCAATTTCACTAGAATTTGTCAATTTGCTCAACGACAGCAAATTAAATGTAAAGGACGGAACATGTAATACATTATTAAGTGTGATGTGAGGACTCACTTTCAAAGTGCCAATATGTGCCACCGTGGCACTATGCTTATTGGGTAGTTTAACTGACATGAAGGATACTGGATGGTAAGATTCAAAGGCAGAAAGGGAAAAACCGACATGGTCGGTGGCACCTGAGTCAAGAACCCATACAGTAGAAAATTTGCTCAACACATTACCTTGTTTCTTACCAGCGGATTTGGTGAAATGAGTAGACAGTATTGCATGATGCTCCCTTGAGCCTCCTGCTTCACCTTGAATGCCCTTAGATTTCTCTTTGTAATCTTGCAACATGTTTATCAGTTGGGTGTACTGATCATGCGTGTGGCTGGGACCTGTCTGTGTCAATGAGCCAACAACATTCTCATTTTCACCATCATTTATCTGGCATTCATTACATTCATCCCTTTCAAATCCACCAAACTCCAATCCATCAGATCCTTCATTACCAACAGAATTGATTTGGTTTCTGGTTTTATACCCCGGAGGATACTCATATTACTTATTGCACCTGTCAACCATGTGACCAGGCGTATTACGATACATACACAATGTTACTTTGAAATTTTCCTGCCCATTCCTTGAAAAGTCTTTCTAAAGCCCCTACTAGAAGACTTTTGCCAGCCTGGACCTGTTATTCCTCCAAAACTGCCAGGTCTAGACATATCAACATTTTTTCCACCATTGTTAACATTCATGACCAGAGTAGGATTATTAGTAAACTAACTATGTGCACCCGAGTAATTCAACTTCTGTTCAAGTTTAACAGCCATGGAGAATGTGGTTTTAACATCAGGTAAAAGAACAGACAACAAAACTTGTGATTTTACAGGCTCAAATTCATCATTAAGTCCCTTAATGAACTTGATCACATAGTCGTCTTGAACAAACTTGTTAATCTGGCTAGTTACATTGCAAGAACATCTATTGCAAGTACAACTGGGAATTGATCTAAGAACCATGAGTTCTTCCCACACAACCTTCAGTTTTGTGTAATACTCAGTTACAGATGACTCACCTTGCTTGAGGGCATAAAATTGCTCCTGTAAATCAGACAGCCTGAACGCATCAACGTTGCCATATCTATGCTTGAGATCATTCCAAATGTCAATTATATTATCAAACCACATCACACTCTGTCCTATTGAAAGAATCACATAGTTGACAATCCATAATGCCACCATGTTATTCGCTTTACTCCACGCCGTGTATCTGCGATTTCCCTTTGCTGAATTAACAACCGCGCTAGTAATAAAGCCTATCTTGTTCTTCGACTCCAAGGCTCTCCTAAACGTGCTACTCCATCCATGATAGTTATTCCCATCCAGTAAAGGTTGTACAAGGATAAGTGAGGGGTTATTACTAGGGTGAATATACAAAGGATCCTCAGATGGATCCATGTTTACTGCAGTAATTGGATAGTGGAACTACTAGGTGAATGTGCAACAGAATTCATGAATGTGCCAAAATTCATTCGTGATTAACACGAACGCTCTGATACCATGAAGAAAAACAACAGATTACAATTTCCACAATTCCAAATGAAAAATTGCAGTCGAACGCAGGCTAAGGGAAGCAATTAAGAACAGATTGCGAATTTGAAATAACAGAACAAATTGAACTTGAATAAAAGCATACATTCAAGCAACGCGTGGAGAGAAAAGTTTATGAACAAAATGGGGAGAATCAGAGAATGAATTTGAGATGAAAATATCTCATTCCACACACTTCCATTCTGTCAAACACCTGTGCATATATGCAGTCCAAAATACAGAATTAACCGCTAGCTAGAATTTACAAGAATGTCCCTGTAACTAACTTCCCCTTTTATTAGTAATAAGGGTATAACTGTCTTTTCACATTATTTAAACTGCTCCCGCCTTATTTCTTTTTCCTCCAGCGTCTTCTTTCTTCAGCAACAACTTCCAGCTATTGTACCAGCCAACCGTCCTCCAATGCACCATAATTGTTGCGTGCTGCTCTCAACTTCCTCCAATGGTCATATCTTCTCTTTCATACTTGCAGCTGACTTCTCTATCGCATCATCACATGTTCCACTAGTCTCAGGATCATCTACACTTTTGACAACATCTTCAAAGCATGGTGGGAGATGTCGGATATTATCAACAATGGCACCAAATGCAGAGAAATCTTCATCAGTCGCCTCCCAAGCATGCATGCGATTATTCAAGGTTGAAAGCAGCCTTCAATCCCTTCCGCAAAGAAATCAACTCTAACGAGTCAATTTCATTTATCCCTCGGACAGGATGGTACTCAGCATGTTGAACTATTCCATGTGCATCATGGCGAATTATTCCATGTGCATCATGGCAAAGAAATCAACCAGCAACACTCCCATGTAGCAATGAAGGATTGACGCTGATTTTAACATACATTAACGCCGGCCCTTTCCACTTTGTACTCCAGCTAACAACAGGGTCTGCGTCCTCACAACTCGTAGTTGCATCACGATAGTCGTTGTTGAGTTGTTCTGTAATCGCACACAAGGAGGGAATGTGGACGGCAGCATCTTCGTATACATGACCACATCTCGCTTTGCAAATTTGCCAATGGCATTAGCAAAGAAACCAAAGGCTGCCAAACCCTCAATTTGATATGTCAAGAGCATAAGTGATAAGTCCCATTTTAATATAGTTCACGTAATGGTTAATGTGTCATACGCATATTGGTTTAGAGTCCTTTTAGTGGATATTTGCATTCTTTTGGGATTTTTTTCGTACGTTTACATTATTCTCTTTGGTTTTGAACTTTTGGCATGCACTATCACTTTCTTATTAGATTTTCATGTATTTTTTGAGCTATGTGGACTAAAAAGCGAACTTGAGATAGAAAGAACTGTCAAATTGATCACGACAATCAAAAGAGATACACATAAGAACTGATTTGGAACAAAGCAGAGAATTGGAGAATCAAAAATTGGAATGTATTTCTTGATTGACTCATATGGCATAACCGCTGCACAACAGCCTGGTTTATACTCTTGAGATGAAAAAGAAAAACAACGTGAAATGACAACACTACCCTTACTTATTCTCATCCAATGATAATTACATAAAGGACATAACAGTCATTTCACTTATTTAAAATATCTACCGCCAACTCCTTCCTTCTTCTTCTCCAGTCATCTTCTCCCGCTGCAACCTCTTGCAAGCATGCACAATCCTTCACCACCCACGTGACACACACTGGAAAAGATTCTGCTAACTGCCACTTAATCAAAGTATCATTTGGCCCTTATTTCTCTATTTGGTCCAATGGAGAATGTTGCATTGACGCCACCTTTGTCCAGATTGTGCGTTCTCCTTCCTCCTTCATTTCATCATTTCCTGTAACAACCCACTCAAACCTGACTTGCTGAAAACATTGCAAACCCCCATAGCAGTGGTCAGGTTTCGCAGTGTTACTGAATCCAAAGCCTTAGTGAAAATATCCGCTAATTGAAATTCTGACTTGACAGACATGAGATGAATTACTCCTTGTTGGTACTTCTCCCTCACAATATGACAATCAATCTCAATGTATTTCGTCCTCTCATGAAACACAGGATTTTCCACAATATATGTAGCACTCTTGTTATCACAAAACAACTTAGCTGGTTGAAACTGTTTGATGCCAAGATCATGTAACAAATACACCAACCATTATACCTCACATGTTGCCATTTTCAAGGCTCTATACTCTATCTCAGAAGAGGACTTAGATACAATACCTTATTTCTCGGCCTTCCGAGAAAGCAATGAATCACCCAAGAAAACACAATAGCCTGTAACAGACTTTCTTGTTTCAATACACCCTGCCCAGTTAGAATCTGCGTATCCTTTCAACTCCAATTCACCACAACTGGGATAAAATAAACCTTGGCCTGCTGTCCCTTTCAGGTATCTTAACAATCTGTGTGCTGCCTTAAGATGTAATTCCGTAGGAGCATCAAGAAACTAGCTCAGTTGCCGTACTGCAAATGAAATATCTAGCACAATTATGTGAGGTATATCAACTTGCCTATGAGCCTCCTATAGCTGGACACTTCTGCTATGAATCCTGAATCACCATGAGCCAGCTTTAGGTTCTGTTCAATCGGACTACCCGCATGTTTTGTACCTAAGGATCCTGCCTGTTCCACCAACTCTAAGGCATATTTTCTCTGTGATATCACAATCCCTCCTATGACCTAGCCACTTCTATGCTAAGAAAATATTTCAAATGACCTAAGCCTTTGATCTTAAGGGCCTGATGTAAAGAGTCCTTAAGAGCAGCAATCTGTGACATTGAGTTACCAGCAACGATTATGTCATCAACGTAAACCAAAAGAACCAGAAAGAAGCTATCTGTTGCTTTATGAATATTGTGTAATCATTCCTTGACTATGTGTATCCCTGTCTAGTAAGAAACTTGGTTAGTTTCAGGTTCCACTCTCTGCTTTCTTGTTTCAACCCATTATGATTTATGAAGCTTGCACACAACATTATCTCCAGATGCAATGACCCCCTTTGTTAAAGTCATATAGATCTCTTGGCTCAGGTCACCGTGTAAGAAAACTTATTCACATCCAACTGATGCACATACCACTATTTCTCTACTGACAATGGCAAAAGCAGTCTAACAGTGGTCAATTTGGAAACTGAGGAATACATATCTGTGTAATCAACTCCTAACTGATGTGTGAGTACCTTGACAACAAGCCTGGCTTTATGCCTCTCTACACTTCCATCAGGCTTGTATTTGATATTATAAACCCATCTACACCCAATGGGTTTCTTACCAGAAGGCAAAGATATCAAAGACAAAGTGTTGTTGGCTTCAAGTGCAGCCAACTCCAACTCCATTGCTTTCAGCCAATGAGTAGATCTGGCTACTTCTTGATATGATGTAGGCTCCTATGACACACTAATATTAAGAGCATATGATCTATATTGAGGTGTTAGCGAATCAAAAGTAATGTAATCTTCAATAGGATAAGGAACATTATGTCTTTTCTCAGGTAACTTAGAAGTGTCAACATAATAGGATTGGAGACCACAATAATAATCTTGTAGATAGCTCCGAGGATGCTTAACTCTGGTTGATCTATGATGCTGATCAAGGTCAGGTTGAGATAAAGGAAGATGGGTCTCTATCCCAGTATATGGATGTGTAACATGTGGAGAGATGATGAAATCAGTACCACTGTAATTATCTGGTGCAATATGAGAGCTTTCAGAGGACTCTTGAGGGGTGAGAATGACAAGAGAGGAATGATTTGGTATGTGAGGTGCATTTTGTGATGATGTCTTCAAGTGTTCAAGGGTATCAGAAGGAAGAGCTGTGTCAGCAGAATAGGAAATATCAGAATCAACATTTGGTGAAATATTTAAGTGTGAATCAGAAGCAAAAGGAAAATTATGCTCATAGAACTGAACATCTCTAGACACGAATACTTTCTTTGTATTGAGGTTTAAAAGAAAATGCCCCTTAGTATGATAGGTCATTCAAAGATAAACACAGGGAATGGCTATGGGTTCAAATTGTGTTTTCCGTGAAGATGTATCTGGCATATGTCATACATCCAAAGACTTAGAGATTGCTATATTGGGGTACTGACTTGAACAAATATTCATGAGATGTACACTACTGCAACAAAGGAGTAGGTAGAATATTAATGATGTACACTGTATACTGAATACAAAAACCCCATTAGCTTATAGGGATATATGACTGAAACCTGAGGGCTCTTGTTGTATTAAGAATGTGCTGGTGCTTACGTTCAACTACTCCATTCTGCTGTGGAGTGTTGACACATGTGGTCTGGTAGACAATGCCCTTAGTCATGAAGAAACGGTCCATCTTAAACTCCTCACCATTATTAGTTCTTATTTACCAACTAATTTAAAGGGAAAATTTTATAGGGTGGTAGTGCGACCGGCAATGCTTTATGGGACAGACTGCTGGGCCATCAAGAGGCCACAATTACAGAAGATGGAAGTGGCAGAGATGAAGATGTTAAGATGGATGTGTGGGCATACAAGGCTAGACCGGATCAGAAACGAGGTGTTTCGAGAAAGGTTAGGTGTGACTAGTATAGCAGATAAGATAAGGGAGGGCAGAATGAGATGGTTTGGGCATGTCAAGCAGAGACAGACAACGACGTCGGTCAGAGCAATTGAAATCCTCATTGTAGAGGAGAACAGGAGTAAAGGCAGGCCCAAAATGACTTGGGATGAGCAGATAAGGCACGACCTACTAGATTTGCACCTCTCTGAGGACATGGTCCATGATAGGTGTTCATGGAGACATAAGATTAAGGTTAACAAGGTATAGGTCATATACAGGGACACTTTAGAGTATATTTAGGGACATAGATAGGTGTAGACACTATCTACGCTTTAGGTTGAATTTCCACTTGGTTGCGTATGTTATACCGTTGTTTTACATTACATGTACATATACACGTGATGTGTATTTTAATATCGAATGTCCTTTCTTTGTATTTCTTGAATCTCCTCACTAACACACTAGCACGACATATCTCTATTATTATATCATTTATGCAGGTACATATAGAGCCGGGGGTCTCACTGGAAGCATACTCTCTATCCCTTTGGGATAGAGGTATTGTCTGCCTATCACTTACCCTCTCCAGACCCTAACGATAGCTTTTGCTGTCGTTGGGATATACTGAGTCCGGATGATGATGATTTACTTTATGGTTTTGTCAAACTAATTATGTACATATTGACAGAAACTTTGAATGACATTTTTGGTTTCTAATTTGTGTTTAAGCAAGTACACATAAGTATATCTAGTGTAGTCATCAACAATGGTAAGAAAATAACGTTAGCCATAAACAATTGAGTGCTTATGGGGACCCCAGATATCAATATGCAGAAGATCAAAAGAAGACTTGGAAAATGACTCATAATTAGGAAAATTACTTCTTTTCATCTTAGCTAGAGGACACATAGTACATTCTGATACATTCTCATAAATATGAAGCGTGACCTAATCTGTAATGCCACGGCAAAGAAAGATGAGAAGCAGTAAACAAACAGCTAGGAGATACAACTGCTTGTTTAGGTGCCCTATATAGATAGTATAGGCCATTGAGCTGCCTACCTAAACCAATCGTCTTCAAGGACACAGAATTCTGAATGACACATGAATTTCCAGAAAACTGAATGAGCAAAGAAAGAATAGATAATAGTTTGCTGACAGACAAAACATTATAGGAACATATAAGACATCATAAACAGTTAAGAAAGGATTCAAAACAACTAATCCAATAAGTGTAGCTGAAGCTGAGAAATTGTTTGGCAATTTGATGGACACATGTTGAATTGGCTTATAAGAATGAAACATATTGAGGTTACAAACTATATGATCCGTGGCACCTGAATCTAGTACCCATACGTTCAAATTATAAGAATGACATTTACCTTCATCTTTACCAGAGAACATACGTTACTGCTCCCTGACTTCCAGCATTCCTCCCATCATTCATATTTAATAGCCATAAGTCTCTGTGTCTGATCTGGTGTGAGTAATGGAGCCTGACACATCTCATTGCTTCCACCATTCTGAGGAGTCTCATACTCTTCTCCTATCACTTCAGTCATATTAGCTTGGCTTCTTGGCTTATAACATGGAAGATACCCGTGTTTTCTATAACACCTTTATTCTACATGCCCAATTATACCACAATGGATGCTCACTGGCCTCTTCCTGCCATCAGGAAAAAACCTTCCATTACCTCTTCAGTAATTGTTACCTCATCCTCTATTCGACTGAACATTCATACCATCATTAGCAGCCATCCTTGTACAATCCAAATCTGATGCTAACAGTGCAGTTGGACTGTTGCTGAAACTACTTTGATTATTTAAGCCATTCAGTTTTCTCTCGTACTTCAAAGCCATTGCAATCACAGCATCAATTTTAGGCGTAGGAGACATTACAAAAACTTGTGACTTAACATGATCGAACTCCTCATTCAATCCTTTTAGGAATCTTATTACGTACTCACTTTCAACAAATTCTTACACTTTAACCCCTACATCACATCTACATCCATGACATACAAACCTTGGAATAGGTCTCAGCATCATCATTTCTTCGCGCAACACCTTCATTCTAGTAGAGTAATCATTTACGGAATCACTTCCTTGTTTAACTCCGTAGAAATTCTCAAACAAATCTGAGAGCCTAAAAGCATCTCCACTACCATATCTTCTCTTTAAATCATTCCAAACTTCAAATGCACTATCATACCACATAATACTTTGCGTAATAGAAGGCATTACACTATTCATAATCCATGAATGAACTATTGAATTTACCTGACTCCACGCCTGATACTGCGGATCATTCACCATCGGTTGCTGTATGGATCCATCAACGAATCCAATCTTATTCTTCACGATCAACGCCATCCGAATAATTCTGCTCCATGAGTGATAATTGTTAGGATTTAATGGAGGTTATGCAAGTATAATTGCTGGACTACCGTTCAGATGTAGATAGAATGGATTACTAGAAGGATTTTCAGTAGCATGCGAGCTACCAGCTCTTTGACTACCGAAGTGGAAGCCATAACTGGTTACTTGTAATGTCAAATTTCTTGATCAAACAACAAAAGAATCTCAACAAATCGAAAGATAAAACACGCACACTCTATGATCTATATTGATCAAAGGAGTATACCAGAACAACAAATCAGAGTATCGCACTCTAGGTGATCAATATATTTTGCTCTGATACCATGTCAAATTGATCATGGCAATCAAAGGAGATACACACAAGAACTAATTTGGAACAAAGCAGAGAATTGGAGAATCAAAAATTAGAATGAATTTCTTGATTGATTCGTATGACATAATCGTTGCATAACAACCTGATTTATAGTCTTGAGACGAAAAAGAAAAAAGTGTGAAATGACTACACTATCCTTACTTTTTCTCATCCAATGAATATTACATAAAGGACAAAACAGTCATTTCACTTATTTAAAATATCTACCGCCAACTCCTTCCTTCTTTTTCCCCAGTCATCTTCTCCCACTATAACCTCTTGCAAGCACGCACAATCCATCAGCACCCACGTGATACACACCGGAAAAGATTTTGCTAACTGCCACTTAATCAAAGTATCATCTTGGCCCTTATTTCTCAGTTTGATCCAATGGAAAATGTTGCATTAACGCCACCTTTGTCCTTCCTCTTTCATTTCATTACATCCTGTAACAAGAACAGCCATAGGACAAAGAAGAAATGAAAAGAAGAATAAAGTATCCTGGTCAACTGCGAGGAGCTGCACTTGAACCAAAAGAACAGATGTTAGATGGATCATTTTGAGTAGTTTACATGTTCGGGCATCATAATGTCAACACTAGAAGATTGCTTGGAAATATATGAAGAATTTCAATTTCTGATGGACCAATCGATAGGTAATATGGCCAATTAATCAGCCAATCCTGTGTTAAATATCACTGTTATTTGTTTACTTTGTGCAATTTGTATGGTAGAAAAGGCCCCTGTGATTGGTTCTGGCCATTAGTTGTGTCTTAGTGTACATACTTCACTATTTTAGATACTTGGAGACATGTAGCGCCCTATGATTCCATCTTTTCCATCATCTTCTTAGATAACTCTTCTTCCTCCATTAAAGCTTCACTTTGATTTTTTATAAAACTTGGAGCTGGTATTTTATCATCATCTATCTACGGAAGTTCTCTTTTTTGATTGTAAGTTGTCGCTTTTGTGTTTTATTCATATAATGGTAGCTTAAATATTTAGTTTACACACACAAACACACACACACTTATATATATAGTTTAGTTTAGGCTTACATATAGGGTTAGTCATGTAGAGAAAAAGGGGTTTGGGTGATTTCAAAATATATGATCTAAATGTGCATAAAAACGAGCATGAGATAAATGTGCATGATATATTGCATATTACTTGCCTTATACATTTCATATATAATGTTGCCATACTAACGAGCCATGAAGCTTTAAAGCTTACATCAAATGACAAACATTTGTTGTGTTTATACTATTTTCAGGTGCCATCATTAATGAACTAAACTAGTTCATTAAGTGAAGTACTTAGTTAATTAAACTAAGTAGTTCACTAAAGGAAGCAACATTTGCACAAGGCACAAAGGCAACAAGACTAAGAAAGAAAAGTCTCCTCCTCCTCATTTACATCACATATACACAGCACATATATATATATAAATATATATATTTTCAGATTTTTTGAAAAAGGCACATACACATGTATTCTATCGTACTACCGACACGTTATATATTTTACGTACGTACGTTAACGTCACATCACCATACTTAACTCATATTTATGAGTATATTCAGGTCTTATATCATATAATATAAGTCATGGTGATGACAAATTAAATACGATACGTTAAAAGGTTCTAAACCGAAAATTGTCGTATCGGGCGAATACCGAAACTTCGCCAACGTGTCACGTACTTGCCATAAATAGATGGCCAGCCCCTACACCTCGAAAATCTCTATAATTTTCGTGGCTATGATGTTATTTTTAGCCATAAAATCATTCCATGTTGGCACACACAAATCACCCCACATTAAGGCCAAATTGTGGAGATTTCAATTTCAATTTTGTCACATGTCTAGGTGCCACTTTAATCAGCCTTATAAGCTGAATATTAAAGTATATATTATGTATATTATGTGTAACATAATATATATAACATGTGCAAAAAGTTGGAATTCAATTATAGGAAAATCGGGTAATCGATAAATATCGAAAATTCGGTTTTCTATGTACACAATACATGGAACATTTTTGGCACATCATACGACACGTATCTAGACACTTTTTACATATGTCATACATCTTAAAGTGTTCTAGAAAATTAAATTAAAGGCTGATTGGAATATAACATGTGTGTATTATTAAATGTGCACTATTTTACAAAGTTAGCAAAAATAAAATTCAGCACATGCATATACATGTATACACGCCCCTACAGCTGAAATAGAGCATAAGTGGAGCCTTGTTGGCATATTGATTGGTCAAGAATAAATCATACAATGTTGGTGATTTAAAGAAAGAAGCTACAAAAGGTAACGTTTCAAACTTTGTCTCATTTGAAACACATGCTGAAAATTTCAGCATGTAGAATTATAGCTGGCCGATTTTTAGAGATTAATGAGCATATAATTGGTGTCTTGAAACATGTGGTAAATTGGAAGAAGAAATGGATATAATTTGAATAAAATACAAAGCCATAAAGTGTGATATCTTGAATATCACACATGCTGAAATTTTTCAGCATGTGTGGAATGAACCTTGGCCGAAATTTAGGCCATGTTGGTGTCCAAATTTTATTTCCAATTTGATAAGAATATTTGCTACTAATTGTTGATTTATTTTAAAAGAAAAATAAATGAAAATTTGGAAGTATTTTGAATTTTATCACCATGTATCACATGCTGAAATTTCAACGTGCTAACTCCTCATTATGGCTGAAATTCTCACCTTATTTGGAGAAATTTTGTCTTGCTTAATTTATGTGATAATCTTGGATGTTATGTCAATTATTCTATGTTGATTTTGGCACATGCTTTTAGTGAAATATTCAGATTTTCCAAGTCATCAAATGATGACAACATTCACCCAATCATGAAGTGCCAAGTAAGCAAAGGTTAAATGATCATCCAATAAGAAGGTACCAAGTAAGCAAGATCATGTCACAATGATGCCATACATTCTCCCAAGGACTTAGAAGACAATTTTCAAGAGGGGAGAGCACTAGAGGGGGACGACCACTCTTGCTTAAAAGGAAAGAAGATGAGCAAAAGCAAAAGACAAGAACAAGCATTGCATTTTCAAGTGACAAAAACGCCTAGCCTTCTTTTCTTCTACACTCTCTTTCTTTCTTCTTCTTGAAAGCCTATTGTACTTATATTCTTATTCTTGAATAGGCTTATCTTAGACCACCACACATATTCTTTATCTTTGTAAAAGATTGATCAAGGTGTGATCAATCTTCAATCTTGCAAGGTGGTGGTGTTCGTGTGCATTGTATTGAACATACAAGGTCTGTAAAGGGTTGGAGTTGGTGTGTAACTCCATCAACCCTGTGGTAAGGTGTTTTTTGATTTGTGTGGTTAGTATGAACCGAGGAAGGTGTTCCTCGAATACTGGAGTAGGTTGTTGATAACCGAACCAGTATAAAATTCTTGGTATCATTTACTTTCAGCACTGATTTTCTGTTTCAGCACTGTTTACTGTTTTAAATCACGTTTGTAAAAATAGTAAACGATTTTCAAAAATTACAAAAATTTCCAGAAACCCACATGTCTTAGGGTTAATTTGGCACAAGTTTCAACCCTTTTGGATAAGTATAAGTCGATCAAACATCCAAAGTTCTGAGACTAGTGCAGTCTGATTTTCAGGCTTGCAAAGGTTGAGACTTTGAGTGTATTTGACTAACTTCCCGAAAGAAGTTTTCAAAAATGTTTCAACCCATTTAAATAAAACATATAAGGGGTTAGTGATTAAATTTTCAGAGCATTTGGGGTTGTGTACAAATAGGAATAAAATTTTCAAATCAGTGTATCGATTCTGGCAGATTTGCGCAATCTGACCACCAACGATTTTTCAAGGGGTTAGAGGTTGAATTTTAATCTGAAATGTTTAGGAGATACTCATAACATCTGAGTCTAAGTTCTCTCCAAATTTCAGAATTTTTGAAGACCTACAACCTAGTTTTCAAAACGTTTTAAAACTGGTCCTGAAAACATAAACTGTTTTTAGAAGTTGGGTTTTTGGTTTAAAACAATTTTAAAAACCACATTTTCCGCACCCACTATTCAACCCCCCTTCTAGTGGTGCCTTTCAGATCCTACAATTGGTATCAGAGCGCAGGAACACTCACAACTAAAGGATCCAACGATCTACGTGAGATGGCATCAACTAGCTATAACACCGTGCAAGAAGGAATGTCAACCATAAGGCCTCCTCTCTTTGTTGGTGAGTCTTTCGTTCAATGGAAGGTAAGAATGAAACTTTTCTTTATGGCAATATATATTGATCTTTGGTCGATTATAGAAGATGGTCCTTTTGTTCCATCTAAGTTATCCACCGTAGACGGAGTCACACTAGAAGTTGTTAAACCTAGACAAGAATATACAAGTGATGATAAAAAGGAACTTAGCATGAATGCTAGGGCTATGCAATTGCTCCTAAATGGATTAAGTAAGAGTGAATCTAGTTATGTCTCAAACTGTTCTAGTGCACAAGAAATGTGGAGGATACTCGAAATGAAACACGAAGGCACGAGTCAAGTAAAAGAGTCAAAGATAAACATGCTTATGTCCACACTTGAGTCGTTTAAACTATTGCCTAATGAATCTATTGTTGATATGGATCTTCACTTTACTAACATCTACAATTCTCTTGAGTCTCTTGGTAAAGCTTTTACCATGCAGGAAAAAGTACAGAAAGTCTTGCGAAGCCTTCCATCTGAGTGGGACTCTAAAGTAACGGCCATAGAAGAAAGCAAAGAGACTAAATTGATTAAGATGGAAGAACTAATTGGACCACTTAAGGTACATGAAAACAAACTTGCTTTAAGACATTCTGAGTCCATTTCTAATAATGATAGGGCTATAGCATTTAAATCAAATGAATACGTCGTAGATGATAGTGACATAGATTCCGATGATGAGGACTTAATCACAATGGCTAAAAGATTAAGAAAAATATTGAGAAAATCGATTAAACATAAGTCTACCTCATCTAAGGATCATAAAAATAAAAATAAGGAAATAAAGTGCTATGAATGCGGCATACTTGGACATCTATCATATGACTGCCCTAATAAAGAAAAGCAAACAAACAAATACCCTGACAAGGATCGGAACAAGAATAGACTCGTCTCAGAACCTAAGCAAAGTAGAAGAGCCTTCAAAGCC
Source organism: Eustoma russellianum (assembly GCA_036186865.1). NCBI lineage: Eukaryota > Viridiplantae > Streptophyta > Magnoliopsida > Gentianales > Gentianaceae > Eustoma > Eustoma russellianum. The sequence continues at coordinate 33,180,026 of AP025041.1, forward strand.
TCCACTTGGAGTGACACATCCGACTCTGAGACTGATGATACGGAAGAACACAAGGCACAAGTATGCCTTACATCTAAAGCATCAAATGAGGTATCTTCCGACTCTGATTCCGATTCTGAATGTTCTTATGATGATTTATTTAGTCAATATTTAGAATTGCATAAGTTTTCAAAGACTCTTGCAAAAGAAAAGAAGCGATTAATTGAAGACAAGAAATTGTTAGAATCTTCTAACAAAGATCTTGTGTCTCAATTAAACGATTCAAAAGAAGAGTTGTCATGCATTATAAATTCATTAAAGTCTGAAATTTCATCATTGACATCCGAGAACACTGAATTGAAATCCGAGATTTCAAACTTGAAATCAAGGAATGTGGATATAGAGAAAAAGGTGAAACAATTTGACACGGGATCTAACATGCTGCATCGTATTATCTTATCACAAAAGCATGATAGTGACAAAACAGGTTTGGGATACGTTGAGACAAATGAAGCATCCACCAAACCAACTAAGTTCGTTGTGTCTAAGAAAGTAGACACCCAAAGCCAAAAACGGCGTCTAAGATGACGCAAAGACCTCTTCCCTCATCACGCCCCACTTCTTCATCATATCATGCGAAATACAATTTTGTACCATATAGATATGAGAAGAAAAGAGTGATGCATACATGGCATTCATTCCATCCACGCACTACGCACACAAACACAAGGACATATCGAAAACGTCCTACATATAATGCGTATAAAGGAGTTCTTGGCCAAAGGCCAGATACAGTTGCACCTAAAGTATATTATGTTGTGCTTACATCACCCTTCTCACCTTTTGGAAGACCTAGAAGGGTCAACCAAATTTGGGTACCAAAAGGGACATTTTCAAAGGGTTGAATAAATAACCCTTACGAATGCACGTTTTATGAAATGCATGATTTTTCTTCTTCATCTTTACAGGCATCTTTTGATTTACTTTTCAAAATAAAGGAGGAGAGATAGCATGATTTAAGGGGGAGAGAGATACTGATTGCATAAATCAAGGGGGAGCGGTTTTTGAAATTTAAAATTCAAATTTTGAATTTATGCATGATTGAAGGGGGAGCGATAGGATTTAAATCATGTGCATAGGTTATTTTGAAAATCATCAAAAGGGGGAGATTGTAGAGAAAAAGGGGTTTGAGTGATTTCAAAATATATGATTTAAATGTGCATAAAACGAGCATGAGATAAATGTGCATGATATATTGCATATTACTTGCCTTATATATTTCATATATAATGTTGCCGTACTAACGAGCCATGAAGCTTTAAAGCTTACATCAAATGGCAAACATTTGTTGTTTTTATACTATTTTCAGCTGCCACCATTAATGAACTAAACTAGTTCATTAAGTGAAGTACTTAGTTAATTAAACTAAGTAGTTTATTAAAGGAAGCAACATTTGCACAAGGCACAAAGGCAACAAGACTAAGAAAGGAAAGTCTCCTCCTCCTCATTTACATCACATATACACGGCATATATATATAAATATATATATTTTCAGATTTTTTGAAAAAGGCACATACATATGTATTCCAACATACTACCGACACGTTATATATTTTACGTACGTATGTTAACGTCACACCACCATACTTAACTCATATTTATGAGTATATTCAGGTCTTATATCATATGATATAAGTCATGGTGATGACAAATTAAATACGACACGTTAAAAGGTTCTAAACCGAAAATTATCGTATCGGGTGAATACCGAAACTTCGGCAACGTGTCACGTACTTGCCATAAATATATGGCCAGCCCTTGCACCTCAAAAATCTCTATAATTTTCGTGGCTATGATGTTATTTTCAGCCATAAAATCATTCCATGTTGGCACACACAAATCACCCCATATTAAGGCCAAATTGTGGAGATTCCAATTTCAATTTTGTCAAATGTCTAGGCACCACTTTAATCAGCCTTATAAGCTGAATATTAAAGTATATATTATGTATATTATGTGTAACATAATATATATAACGTGTGCAAAAATTTGGAATTCAATTAGAGAAAAATCGGGTAATCGATAAATATCAAAAATTCTGTTTTCTACGTACACAATACATGGAACATTTTTGGCACATCATACGACACGTATATAGACACTTTTTACATATGTCATACATCTTAAAGTGTTCTAGAAAATTAAATTAAGGGCTGATTGGAATATAACATGTGTGTATTATTAAATGTGCACTATTTTACAAAGTTAGCAAAAATAAAATTCAGCACATGCATATACATGTATACACGCCCCTACAGCTGAAATGGAGCATGAGTGGAGCCTTTTTGGCATATTGATTGGTCAAGAATCAATCATACAATGTTGGTGATTTAAAGAAAGAAGCTACAAAAGGTAACGTTTCAAACTTTGTCTCATTTGAAACACATGCTGAAGCATGTAGAATTATAGCTGGCCGATTTTTGGAGATTAATGAGCATATAATTGGTGTCTTGAAACATGTGGTAAATTGGAAGAAGAAATAGAAGTAATTTGAATAAAATACAAAGCCATAAAGTGTGATATCTTGAATATCACACATGCTGAAATTTTTCAGCATGTGTGGAATGAACCTTGGCCGAAATTTAGGCCATGTTGGTGTCCAAATTTCATTTCCAATTTGATATTAAAAATCGAATACATTTTGTTTTTTATTCTATCGAATCTATTAGAAAGGAAGGCGTAATGTGTATTTTTCGTTCAAGTAGCTACAGGATTTGCTATGCTAGAAAGGATTTTTATTCAAATATTAATTTATTTGCTACTAGTTGTTGATTTATTTTAAAAGAAAAATAAATGAAAATTTGGAAGTATTTTGAATTTTAACACCATGTATTACATGCTGAAATTTCAACATGCTAACTCCTCATTATGGCTAAAATTCTCACCTTATTTGGAGAAATTTTGTCTTGCTTAATTTATGTGATAATCTTGGATGTTATGACAATTATTCTATGTTGATTTTGGCATATGCTTTTAGTGAAATATTCAGATTTTTCAAGTCATCAAATGATGACAACATTCACCCAATCATGAAGTGCCAAGTAAGCAAAGGTTAAATGATTATCCAATAAGAAGATACCAAGTAAGCAAGATCATGTCACAATGATGCCATACATTCTCCCAAGGACTTAGAAGACAATTTTCAAGAGGGGAGAGCACTAGAGGGGGACGACCACTCTTGCTTAAAAGGAAAGAAGATGAGCAAAAACAAAAGACAAGAACAAGCATTGCATTTTCAAGTGACAAAAACGCCTAGCCTTCTTTTCTTCTACACTCTCTTTCTTTCTTCTTCTTGAAAGCCTATTGTACTTATATTCTTATTCTTGAATAGGCTTATCTTAGACCACCACACATATTCTTTATCTTTGTAAAAGATTGATCAAGGTGTGATCAATCTTCAATCTTGCAAAGTGGTGGTGTTCGTGTGCATTGTATTGAACATACAAGGTCTGTAAAGGGTTGGAGTTGGTGTGTAACTCCATCAACCCTGTGGTAAGGTGTTTTTTGAGTTGTGTGGTTAGTGTGAACCAAGGAAGGTGTTCCTCGAAGACTGGAGTAGGTTGTTGATAACCGAACCAGTATAAAATTCTTGGTGTCATTTACTTTCAGCACTGATTTTCTGTTTCAGCACTGTTTACTGTTTTAAATCACGTTTGTAAAAATAGTAAACGATTTTCAAAAATTACAAAAATTTCCAGAAACATAGCCACATGTCTTAGGGTTAATTTGACATAAGTTTCAACCCTTTTGGATAAGTATAAGTCGATCAAACATCCAAAGTTCTGAGACTAGTGCAGTCTGATTTTCAGGCTTGCAAAGGTTGAGACTTTGAGTGTATTTGACTAACTTCCCGAAAGAATTTTTCAAAAATGTTTCAACCCATTTAAATAAAACATATAAGGGGTTAGTGGTTAAATTTTCAGAGCATTTGGGGTTGTGTACAAATAGGAATAAAATTTTCAAATCACTGTATCGATTCTGGCAGATTTGCGCAATCTGACCACCAACGATTTTTCAAGGGGTTAGAGGTTGAATTTTAATCTGAAATGTTTAGGAGATACTCATAACATCTGAGTCTAAGTTCTCTCCAAATTTCAGAATTTTTGAAGACCTACAACCTAGTTTTCAAAACGTTTTAAAACTGGTCCTGAAGACAGAAACTGTTTTCAGATGTTGGGTTTTTGGTTTAAAACAATTTTAAAAACCATATTTTCCGCACCCACTATTCAACCTCCCCTTCCAGTGGTGCCTTGCCGATCCTACAAGTCATCCCAAATAGAAGCTTGATTTGAAAAAGTATGCATAAGGAGATGATGACTTTGTGAAAATTCTCAATCCACAACCAAATCAACAATTAACAAGATGAATTAAAGCTACAACATCAAATGACAGATGAGAGATGAGAATGAAAGATAGAATGAAGAAAACTGCTCTATGGCATTGCTGTTCTAGAAGAATCGATATAGCAGAATTGGTTTACAATCACGCCTGCTTCATCTTATGTAGAAGAAGGAAAAACACTATAAATTACACGAATATCCCTCTACTAACTGAAATTAAAACATGACTTAAAAGGGCACTATCGTCATTTCATTTGTTTAAGCCGTTTACCCGCCTAACCACTTCTTCTTCCTCCCGATGCTGGTATACCCGTGCAACACCTTCTTGATTCTTCCTCGTTGGCACCACGTGCTCAATTTTGTCTTTCCACCCAACCAACAAACACAACTCATAAGTATCTCAATTGTTGATTTATGCAATGATCCAACATTCATCCAATCAGTTTGACACGGATCAAGACCACCACTTCAACCACCTTCAGCTGTACCACCATGCTCACCAATGTGCATATATCCATCTGCAACACTCCCCCCTCAAGCTTGGCTTGGTGTAAATATTATGCAGTCCTAGTGTAGACACCATCTATCAAACTTCCTGATATCAAGAGGCTTAGTGAACACATCAGCCACCTGCAACTCTATTCTTATGGGCATCAATTTCAACACCCCTTCTTGCACCTTGTCTCTAACAACATGGAAATCAATCTCTATGTGCTTAGTACGCTCATGAAACACTGAATTTTCAGCTATATATAGCACTTTTACAATCACAGAATACTTCTACAGGGGTCTAATCTTTCTCCTTCAGTTCCTTCAGTAAGGCCAACAACCACACTATCTCACAAGTCACTATTGCCATGGCTCTATATTCAGCTTCAACTGAGGATCTAGAAACCGTGGTCTGTTTCTTGGCCTTCCAAGATATTAATGCATCTCCAAGAAACATAGCATAGCCTGTAACTGATCTTCTGGTGTTACTGTAACCTCCCCAATCCGCATCAACAAAGGCCTTAAGGTTAAGATCTCCATCTCTAGGGAACATCAAGCCTTTTCCAACAGTTCCCTTTATATACCTCAATACCCTATGGGCTGCTTTTAAATGATTCTCTGTGGGACAATCTAGGAACTAACTCAGTTGCTGAACAACAAAAGATAAGTCTGGTCTAGTTATAGTAGGGTAAATTAACTTTCCCACTATCTTCCTATACCGTGACACATCCAGAAGCAGAGTTGAATCATTCTTGGCTAAGTTGCTGTGACTCTCCGTAGGACTCCTTGATGGTTTAGCATCCAAAAACCCGTTTGCTCAAGCAATTCAATAGTGTATTTCCTTTGATTAATGTGTATCCCTCTCTCTGCTTGAGCTAATGTGAATGCAGTCCAACAAAAGTCTGCCAATGCTCTGGATGTATCACCTCTCTCCAAACTTGTTGCGACCAAGAACAATCCCGGACCTCATGAAGGGGTCCAATGTCCTAATCCTTTGGTATTTTGTTGATGGTTCTTATACCAAAGACACGCAACAAGTTGCCCATGGCTTTGTTGAGTACTACCACGGGTTATTAGGAACAACACAGGTAGTACAACCGCTATCTGTATCTACCATTAACCTTGGGCCTAAAATTTCTCAAGATTCTGCCTCTAAACTCATTAGGCCAATTAATAATCTTGAAATCACGCACGCAATCTTTTCAATTGGAAAAGATAAAGCCCCCGGACTAGGTGGGTATATGTCCGAATTCTTCATGGCAGCTTGGGACATCGTTGAGAATGATGTTTAGGCTTCTATGCAGGAATTTTGTAGAAATTGGTCCCTGTTCAAACAACTAAATCACGCCCTTATAACTATGATTCCACAATCGAATAATGTCTCAAAAGTTGAGGACTATCGACCAATTTCCTGCTGTAATGTTATATACAAAGCCATCTCGAAAATCTTGGTCAATAGGTTAGTTCCCATAGTGCCACAAGTTATTGATAGAGCTCAAGCTGGGTTTCTAAAAGGAAGGTCTATGGTTGAAAACAATTTCTAGTTCATGAGCTTATAAGGGAGTATGAAAGAAAAAGGACATCACCAAAGTGTATTTTAAAAGTGGACATACGCAAAGCTTTCAACTCCATAAACTGGAACTTTCTCCAGTCAGTCCTCACGGGATTGGGATTCCTGCCTACATTTGTAGGATAGGTCATGCAATGTGTCTCAACTGTCTCTTATTCTATCCTTATCAATGGTGTCCCCGTTGGACACTTCAAAGGAGAACGAGGGCTAAGACAGGGGATCCCCTATCTCCTTTCCTATTCATTTCGGGCATGGAATATTTTTCAAGGTTGCTAAAACAACTCCATGGGGATCCTCAATTCTCTTTTCACCCAAAATGCCATGATTAGTTACTGACCCATCATTGCTTCGTACATGACCTAGTCATCTTTGCTAAAGTTGATTTGTCCTCCCTTAGCAAAGTTATGGAGAAACTCACTGCATTTGGTGAATGTTCTGGTCTAATTGCTATCCTTCAGAAATCAAACCTCTTCCTAGCCGGGGTAACTAATCCACAAACCATGCAATCCATCATCGGGTTCTCAATGGGTACCATGCCTTTTCGCTATCTTGGCATCCTAGTGTCTGTGTTCAAGTTACAAGCGAGACATTACTCAGCCTACATATCAAAGCTTCTGCAAAAAATCAATCTTTGGAAAAATTCGTCCTTATCGTACGCGGGACGGGTAGAGCTGATTAAGTCTGTCTTTCAAGGCATACATTGTTTTCGGTTGAGTATCCTCCCGATTCCCCTAGGTGTCCTAGAAAGGGTAGCTGAATTTGCATGCACTTTCTCTGGGGAACTCAAGCAATGGGTTTAAGAGAGCGCTGGTTGGGTGGAGGTTGGGTATCTTTGACCTGAAGTCATGAAATACCTCCCTCCTGGCTAAACATTTTTGGAACCTACATCAAAAGAAGATACCTTGTGCGTACAATGGATAAATCATAGGTGTAAAATTCTTGATGTGTTGCGGACCATGGATGTTAAGAAAATCGACTCTCCCGTAATAAAGAAAATATTCCAAATCAGGGATCTCTTAGTCCACAACATGGGCTCGGTCTCAGGTGCTCAGCAATTGCTTAAGGATTGGGTCATTAACAACATCCTTGTTCCAGGAAAAGCCTACGAATTTCTTAGGCCAAAAGGGGACAAGGTGCCTTCAAAAAGGATTGTTTGGGACTCATCCTAACCCCTAAACATGCCTTTATTCTCTGGTTGGCCGCACTAGGTAAATTGCAGACAAAAGATCGTATGCCCTTCTAACAAGACCCTTCTTGTTCCTTATGCAATGCCTTCTTGGAATGTGCCCGTCACCTCTTTTTTGAATGTCCGACAACAAAACAAGTCTGGGAAGGGGTCGCACGTTAAAATGACATACCCGTAAATATTAGGAACCTAACCATACTTTTAGCTTGGGCCCGAAAAAAGTTAAAAAACAAACCCCCCAGGTTTAAAGCGGTAAAGATGTTGATTGCTGCGACAGTTTATTTCATATGGCAAGGCAGAAACAAAGTGATATTTGATGATACTTGTTTTTGCCAGTGGATGTTGCGAATAGAGTATACACTCATGTTTTTAGGATTATGCATAAGACTTATCTTGCGTGCACTGATGATCATTAGATTTTTCTTATGCTAACCTCAGACGCTGCATTGATGTAGCTGGATTTTGAGCTACTGTATTTGTACCATCCATTCGGATTTTGCTTACTTGGATTCCTAAATGCTATCTGCTGTTTATTAGGATCATAGACTAGTTCCTTTTTGCCTCCTACCTAGATACTCCCCAGGCAACCTATTGCCTTAGGGAATGTATATTTTGTATAGGGGTGACTTGCAAGCCAGCCGTTGGTTTGCAATACCATTTGTAAATTTTTGCATTAGCCTCACATAGCAGTATGTTGTTTTGCTACTTAGGTCTAATGTACGGGTGGCACTCCTATTTAGGTGCAACTTTTGATCGATCATGGTATTTGTCATGGTCATTTATTTAGGTTATGATATTTTTATTTTCCAAAAAAAAAGAGTGTGAAACATTGTTTGACCAGCAGGAGTTACCTACAAGATTGCAGCTGATTTTAGAACGGGATACGCATGGTGTTAAGTTCGCTGCTAAGAACTGGATAATAGTTATTCTATGTACACTTGTAGCTTACTGGTGCTTTATTGTATATATTGGTAATTTCAAATAGTATGAGGTATTCCTCCGTTTTCGTAAAAAGATTACATACATAAATATACGTGCGATTCTCTTGGTGGAATGAATTACTTCGATCGTATTATGCGTGATGAAGGTCACTAGTCTTTGTAGTATTGTAAACCTTTTAACTAACTAATCCAAGAAAATAGTATATATTAATCCCAAAACGTGACCTTCCATCTCCTGTGATGAGGTCAAAGGAGCTAAATTGCGTAAAGAGAATATGCAACGGGATGGAGAGAGAAAGCATGTCTATGATGTTTTGCATGACCTTATTTTCGACCAATATGGCTTGTAATCTTTTGTTAATATGTTTTAGAGTCATTTTACAGGTTTTTAGAATATTTTTAGATATTAAAAACGTTTGTTAGAAGATAGGAAAATAGACTATCTAAATTGGGAAAAAAGGCCTAATTTTCAGGGTTTTCATAGGTAGATCATATCTCGGTATTTTGGACATAACTCTCTCATCCGACGTCATTTTGAAGTGATTCAAGATATTATAGAAACTATATATCTGGTGCTACAACTATCTGTGAGACCTCATTGGCAAATTCGCCTCTGGACAATCGTGATTACGCGTGGGATAGGTGTTGAGGTGATAGTTTTCAAGTGGACGTCCTATCTTATCTTATGTAAATTAGGGTTAGTATAGTTGAGACTATATTTATAGCTAGCAGCCACCTGACAACAATAGAATTGAATCCAAATATACATTTTTTGGTCAAAGGTTGCCCAACAAGGTTCTTCCTTGTGTTTTCTTCGATCAACGATCAAAACTAGATTCTATATCTACGTGTTGAGCAAATGTTGTGGGGGAATCGAATCCTACCATCTTGATGACATGTACCAAGGGTGAAGTGTCGTTCTTGGATTACAAACAAGCTACAAGAGGAAGGATATTGCTCAGTCCGAACAAGAGACACACGGCCAAGGGTAGTTTTTGTGCCGTTCTTGTCACCGAACAAGACATCTTGTGAAAGACACGTTTAGAACAAAGGAAAAGTCAAAACTTTTGCACGAAACAAGCATCAATTTTGTATCAGAGCCAGGTTTTTCAATGTTTTAATTCTTATTTTACATTCTCTCCATTCATCATCTCAAACCGTACACAAAAACCATCATACAAAAATTCTGTCCGCACCAAAAACATACATCCGCATAAAAACTGTTTGCATTCTTTTTGTTTTCATCTTCTTGATCATCTTGAAGTGGATTTCCTCCTTAACTAAAATGTACATAATCTTGTTGGATACATTTTCTATCCTTGAACCTACGGCTTGCATCTAGTTGAATATAAAATCAGCCACACAAAAAAAGCTTGCAAGTTTGCCTAAAGAGCCGCCTAGTCTTTTCTTGAATTCTTGCTTTCTGAAGCTCTTAGTTGGATTTTGATTGTGTTTGTGATTGAAACTTGTGATTCTTAGTGGGATAATTTGCATGGATATGTTCCTATAAACCCCCTGCCGAAATCATACAAAACAACTAAAATTTCAAGTCAAGAACACTGAGAACCCTAGCTTTCGTCCAATTCACACAAGACCCTAATTGATCATCAAACCATATACACCATATTCCCAACATAAAACACCTTTCACATCACAACGTTCCTCACACACAGCCCCTAAATTTCATATAAACCAAACTCCAACAATCCCAAACCAAAGGCAAAACAGGATTTTAAAAACCGAGTAATTTGAGCAACATTGTGCCAGAGGAATTTCTAAAAATTAGCAAGGCTTATTTCTTCAAGTAACTAGAAGAAATACCATACGCACGAAGTTCTTGAAGATACAAATTCAAGAAAAACAAGCTTGGGTCTAGTTATTGAAAAATCAAAAGCAAAAGAGCAAAAAGAAACAAAATTCAAGAACTTTGCGCATACAAATCGAAATTGAGTCTTTTAAAAGAAATTTTGATCCTTGACTTGTCTACTATTCAATTGCACAAAAAGAACATGACAAAGATCAAAATTTCAAACACTTCTTACCTAAAACCCAAAATTGTGCCAAAAACCCTAAACGGTCCAAAGTTTCAAAAATTGTCCTAAACTGACCCCACCCACTTTGGACCGTTTTTTGTGCATATTATAACATTAGGATTGTATTTTATGATTGCATTCTTGACCAAATTTGGCTAAGGATTGCACGAAGCAACCCCTTAGTGATTCTTTGGTTCAGCCATACTATATCCGATTTTGTTTCTTGTATTCATTCATTATCTCTCATCTCCGTTCCTTACTTTGATTTGGAGTTCATTTGAATTGGAGTGAGACAAAAACGAGAAAAATTCCGCAAAATCTCCTAACACTCTATTCACCCCCTTTAGAGTAATTGTCATGGGCCTAACAATTGGTATGAGAGCTTAACCGTGATTGCTTGGCCAATTTTTACAAGTAGCAAGGTTAAAGATCATGGCAATGACAACCTCTTCATCTTACACCTTAACTTCCAAACCAGCAGCATTATTCCCATCCTCAAATACCAAAGCTCCTATGTTTGATGCTCAAATCTATTCTCTGTGGAAGTTTCGAATGATAAATCAATTGAAAGGTTGCAGGTTTGATATATAAAGATCTATTGTCAAAGGAATAGAAGTTTCTATGATTACCAACACAAAAGGAGAGTCAATGTTCAAAGATGAAGATGATTGCATCGATGAAGAAAAAATAATTTTTGCCATAAATGGAAATGCATTTGATTTTCTCTCAAGTGCTTTAACTACTACCAAACTCATAAGACTTCAAGGTCTTGAAACAGCCCATGAAGCATGGAAAAGGCTAGAAATGATACATGAAGGGAATGAGCACGTGAGAATGTCCAAAAGACTTATACTCATAAAGGAATACGAAATGGTCGGTATGAAGAGTGGTGAAAAGATTGAGGAGACAATTGGCCGATGCACTCGAATAGTGAATCAACTCTCTATGGTTGACAAGAAAATCTCAAATGAAGATTTTGTCTCAAAACTTCTTAACTCTTTGCCAAGAAAATAGACACCCTAAGTGACCGCCATCACCGAATACAAAAATCTTAAGGCTCTTACTCTTGATGAGCTGTCTGGAAATTTACTTACTGATGAAATTCTTGTTGATGAGCAAAATAGGATGTATCCTATTAAGCCAACACATGTGTCACTCAAAGGATTGGTGGTAGAGTCTGATGATTCGGATGAGGAAGTTGCTCTTCTAGTTAGAAAATTTAAAAGAGTAGCTATAAGAAACAAGGACCAAGCAAGAAATTTTTTCAAGAAACCACCCAAGGACAAAGAATCAAGTGAAAACTACTACAGACGTGGTCAAAATCGATCATTTCATCACCAATTGCCATGTGAAGGAGCCGCAAAAGCAAGACAAGAAAGTCTTTCCTCAGAAAAAGAAAGCCTTAAATACGGAAGTAACTACATGAGATGATCTTCTTTCCGAATTGGAAGAAGAAGAAAGTGAAGACAATGATGTCGGACTCATTGCGATCGTTGAAAATCAAAAGGAACAAGACACTTGCCTCATGGCAATTGAGAATGACCTTGAGGTAAAATCTACTTCCTCTAATATGAATCTACAAGATGAAATAAGGGATTTACAAGATGATTTTGAAAAAATTAAACTTGAGATACAAACACTTGAAAAAGGAATTTAGAAGGTGCATATTAGAAAACAAGAGCTTGCATGATAAGAATATTTTGATCTACCAAGAGCATGATATCATACTTACCATGCATAAGACCGTAGCCTTAGAAAATATGGATATGGGAAAGGAATGTGATAAATAATGAATAGATTTACTAAAATTAACAAATGGTAAAAGTAATTTAGAAAAATTAATTAGAAACCAAAGCATAGGAAATGATAAATCCAGTTTAGGACTTAAGTCCTTATACTCTACTATTGAACCCAAGTTATTAAGCCAAAAAAAAGTCAAATAACAGACGAACTCAAAATGGTTCATCTTCTCGTAAACACAATAACACACAATTAAGGCGTGTTCTTATTTGTTTTCATTGAAACAAGATAGAACATGTAAAAAGTGCATGTAGAGCTATATTTGGTAACATGTATGTTTGAAGCCTAAGGGTCGACAAGCTAACACGAAAGGACCCAACCATCAAAGGGTACCAATGTATAAACCTCTTGGATTTGTAGGCTCTCAAGATAAATGGAGAAGCCAAAGAAGAAGGAACCAAATAGCTTACAGACAATGGATGTTCCATGCACATGACCGGAGACAAGACTTTATTCACCAAGCTTAAACTCCAAGATGGTGGAACGGTGCATTTTGGAAATGGGAGAACCAAAATCATTGGACATAGAGAAATTTTGGTAACTCTTTTTTCACTGTTAATAGTATATTATACGTAGACGGGCTTAAGTATAATTTGATAAGTGTTAGCCAACTATGTGATGCTAATTTTCAAGTTGAAGCATAGTGAAAAAGAATCGTAGAATTTTTTTAAGGCTATAAGGAAAAATGATGTTTATAAATTAGCATACATGATTTGATATCACAAAAAGTTTCATATCTAGTTGTTAAAAATGATTTGACACAAATATGACATAGACAACTTGGACATATTAGTTTCAAAAACTTCAAAGCAATTTGCAAAAATGAAAAGGTCCAAGGTATTCCAAAGATAAATTTCGAAAACCATGGCTTATGTGACACTTGTCAAAAGGCAAAGCTTGTTAAAACAAGTTTCAAGCCCAAAAGCGAAATCTCCACCACCAAACTTCTACAATTGCTTAACATGGATTTGTATAAGGATATTGGTACGGCTAGTCTAGGTAGAAAACATTACACTTTTGCAGTGGTAGATAACTTCTCTAGGTATACTTGAGTCACGTTCTTAGTAAAAAAACTGAGCATGCTAAGAGTTTATAAAACTTTAGAGGAGATTAGAAAACCAAAAAGAAGATACCATCAAGAAAATTAGAAATGATAGAGGTGGTGAGTTTGATGGTGAGTTCCAAGAATTTTGTTTATCCAAAGGGTATGGACACAACTTCTCGGCTCCTAGAACTCCTCCACATAATGGTGTTGCGGAAAGGAAGAATAGAACACTTCAAAAAATGAGTAGAGCCATGCTAAATGAATTTACGATACCTAAATATATTTGGGCTGAAGTAGTAAATACCGCTTGTGATGTAATAAATTGAGTTTATTTGAGACCATCTCTCAAAAAGACTCCTTATGAGCTTTGGAAAGGAAGAGTACCCAACATTGGATATTTTAAGTTACTTGGATGTAAGTGTTTTATACTTAACTCCAAAAATAACGTGGATAAACTTGATTTCAAAGCGGATGAAGGAATGTTTATGGGTTATACTCAAAATAGCAAGGCATTTAAAGTATACAATAAAAGAAATATGAAAGTTGAAGAGTCAATTCATGTTAAGTTTAGTGAATTCCTTGATGATGAACCAAGTCTAAATTATGATGAAGAAAGTGAAAGAATTAAAGAAAGTCATATGGAAAAGTTTGATAATCCAAAAGGAATTATCATTATTGATCTTAGGATTAACTCACTTGAAAGTGGACCTAAGATAGAAGACGAGGAGGAAGCAAAAGATGATACTTCAAATTTGCCGGAATCATATAAATATAAGAAAGATCTCACAAAAGAGCTAATATTAGGAGAAATTAGTCAAGGCGTATTGACAAGGAGAAAATTTCATGAAAAGGCTTTTATTTTACAAGTTGAACCTAAGAATATAAAAGCGTCTATAATTGATGAAGATTGGATAGTAGCCATGCAAGAAGAGCTAAATCAATTTGAAAGAAGTGATGTTTGGAAATTAGTGCCTAAACCTAGTGATCACCCTATAATTGACACTAAATGGGTATTTAGAAATAAAATGGATGATCAAGAAAATATAACTAGAAACAAAGCTAGGTTAGTAGCTCAAAGATATAGACAAGAAGAAGGTATAGATTATAATGAAACTTTTTCCTCCTTAGCTATATTAGAAGCCATTAAAATGCCACTAGCATATGCATGCTATAAAGCTTTCAAACTAAATCAAATGGATGTAAAATCAGCCTTCTTGAATAGAATAATTCAAGAAGAAGTATATGTAGTTCAACCACCAAGATTTGAAAATCATGATTACCCGAATAATGTATTGAAACTCAAAAAGGCTCTTTATGGACTTAAACAAGCTCCTAGGACATGATATGAGAGATTAATTAACTTTCCTCTTGAAAACGGTTTTTCAAGAGAAAAGGTTGACACTACATTATTTATTAAAGAACAAGAAAATAATCAATTACTTGATCAAATATATGTTGATGATATTATATTTGGTGCTACTAATGATTATCTTTGTAAGCATTTTGCTAAGTTGTTAAAAGGAGAATTTGAAATAAGCACGATGGATGACTTAACTACTTTCTTAGATTTCAAATCAAGCAAACTCAAGATGGAGTATATATATCTCAAACAAAGTATACCAAGGATCTCTTGAAGAATTACAACTTTGAGGATGGAATGAGTGTAAGCACAGCAATTAGCATAAGTACAAATCTTGACAAGGATGATAAAGGAAAGCCAGTTGAGGTAACTAAATATAAGGGTATGATTGATAGTCTACTTTATTTAACCGCTAGTAGACCGTACAATTTACATGTTGTGTGTTTATGTGCTAGATTTTAAAGTAGTTGCCATTAAACATATTTTTAGTTATTTGAAAGTTACTTTGAACTTTGGGCATTTTATCCCAAAAATGGGTGTTTAGACTTAAGAGGGTATAGTGGCTCGACTATGCCATATATCCAGTTGATAGAAAAAGAACCTTTTGAACATGTCAATTCCTTGGAGATTTCTTAGTTTCTTGGGTTTTCAAGAAACAAAATAGCGTGTCACTTTCAACGGCGGAATCCGAATATATGTCGGCCGCCTGATGTTCTGCTCAACTACTTTGGATGATAAACATCTAGTTTGATAAGGTACCTATTTTATGTAACAACACTTTAGCCATAAGTATAGCCCAAAACCCTGTACATCATAGTAGAACTAAGCATATTGAAGTCATCACTTCATAAGGGATTATGTTCAAAAAGGGATTGGTATGCGTTGAATTTGTTCCAACAAATTACCCAACTAGCAGATATCTTTACCAAATCCTTTCCTATCTAGACATTCGAGTCAAATTACAACAAGATTAGAAATGATAAACAATGTTTAAAAGGTTAAAATTACATATCTTAGGAAATGGTATACATGGATCAATCCATGTATTAAACTGAGAGATACACGCATAGATGGATCTCTGACATCGATCGATCCACATACGTCGATTAATGACATCGATCGATCGACGTGGTCAATTCCAGCAGTATAACTTCTGTCAAAAACGTGATTTCTTCCATTTCCATCTTACAAAACGATTGAAAAGCCTCTCAACCGCAGCACCCTCTTCTCCGAAAATCATTCCACTCTTCGATTTCATTAAATAATCTTGATTTCATCTTCACCAAACTTGATTCTTGCCTTCTAGTTCTAAATTTCTCCATCCTATCCTAGAAATACTTCCTTCTTATGCCCTAACTTTCTTCAAAATATCCACAAGAAGCAAGAACACTTCAAAACGGGCAAGAACATTTCAATGTGAAGAAGGAGGGTCAAACAACCCTCTCCAAGGACAAGGCTCACAGCCCCAAGTAAGAACTCATCCAAGAAGAAAACAACCGATGGATTTTAGTCAAGTCAACGTGTTGGCTAATCTCCAGAGTAGATTATAGTTCACCAACTTCCCTTGGATAAAGACTAAGGAGGCTAAGGAAGCCTTTGATGAACCGCTTTTCCCTGGTAACATTAGATACATCACTAGGCATGCCCAAATTTTATATGATAGACGGGAGAAAGATGAGAGAGCTGTCATTCTCCTTAAGTTGCTTATGATAAATGAAATTATGAGCAATAGTGAATTAAGGTCGATCATTGACTCGTTGGATGTCCAAAAATAGAGAAATATTTTGTTGGAAAAGCAGATGGACAAAATGTCTACTAAGTATACTAGATTTTTTATGCAAATCTTTGGGTACAATACATAAATGATCTCCCATTAGCATTGTATACTGTGATAGATGATACACACCTTGAATGGGATTTTGGTACTCTTTATGAGTTAATTGGGGTACCAAACAAAGGAGATGATGAATTTGATATTTGGATGTGGGATACAGTCCGTTGGAAGGTCACTGAGGATGAAGTGAAGACGTTCTTAGGATTTCATCCAACAAAAAATACCAATGACATGCCCTTAGTCTACCGAATCTTACTTGCCATAGTCACTTTCTGTATTAATGGCAAGTCTGCCAAAGGGCTGAGCAATTTGGATTTTTACATTGCTTTCCGTCTAGCCAACGGTGAGAAAATCAATTTCGAGGAACTTTTTATGGCCAATGTGATTGAGGCTGCAACAAAGCAAAATAAAGCTCTCCCGTGTGGCAATCTTATCTATGGGATGCTATTAAAATCAGGATTGGATATGGATGATAGACCAAAGAACTCATAAGAATTTTTATGACAAGGTCAATATCCAACAAGTGCTGAAAGCAAGAAAGGAGGCTATGAAAGAAAAAGATAATGTACAAAAAGTGGCTGAAGAGGAGGCAGCTCCAGGAGATGCGCTGGTTCATATGCTTGATGCCTAAGAAGGATCAAGTGGCTTGAGATCAAATGTCTTCGAGCTCCAAGCTCAAGTCATTGTCTTTCAACAAGAGATAGGTGAGCTTAAACCAGAGTAACGATGCACGAGTCTAAATTTGTGAAGCTTAAAGTGAAGATGATGGCGTGCATTCCTAGATTAGCTTTCTCGTCGGACGAGGACTAGGGCTAGTCTTCCCTATTTCATCCCCACTTCCCAATTCTAGTCATAGGTCCTAGGTTGGATGAATTAACTCTATGACGTATTTGATTCAACTTGTCAATTTTTAGTAATGTCACGAGACCTTTGTTTATCTTTCTTTGTTAATTTTGATGATTACAAAAAGGGGGAGAATATGTTGTGTCATGCTCATCTTGATGTTTGGGTAAACTTACTTTGTTGCTTGCTTGATGTTTGGGTATGCTTGCTTGCTTGCTGTTTGGTATATTTGCTTGCATGATATGTAAGGATTGGTAGACTTGATATGAAAATGAAAATTTGACATGATTGATATATGTTTTGGATACTTAGCATAAGTGTTGGATGAATATGCCATAATTCTTAATTTTGATACATGCTTATGTTGAGGGAGAGTGTAAAGTATATAGCATGTATATTGAGTTTGGAATAATTATATATTGAGTGGGAGTTACTGGAAGTCTTTTAACTATTCTAGAGTACGGTTTTCATGTTCATATTAAGGGGGAGTGTTTCTTAAGAAGTCCAGAGTATGGTTCATACATTGAGGGGGAGAGACAAAATTCTGAGTTTTGAAACCTTTAACTAGCTCAAATGTAGCTTTTCAAACAAAAATATCTTTTAAAAGTCTTGGTTTTTGAATCATAAAAAAGGGAGAGATTGTTGAAATATGAAATATTTTGATGAAATTAAAAGACGTTTTAAAATAATTAAAAAGGTGTTTCATACTTGGGAATTAAAGCAAAATGATAAAACACACTGTCAGACATCGATATCTCACATAGATAGATCGATGTATACATCAGTCTTTCAAGAAGAGACATCGATCGATCGATTGATGTTGGGATCGTCCAAGGATGAAACCTTACTTTCCAACATCGATCTCTTGTTTGGGAGAATTGATCTCTAAGTTAGAGACATCGATCGATGTACTGAAGGTTCAAAGTTAAAACCTTACTGGAATACATCGACCTCTCAAATTTTGAGACATCGATCAGTCAATGTACACATCAGTCCTTCTGAAGGGACATCGATCGATCGATGTACGTAATGAATAAAACTGAAACATTACTGGAAGATATCGATCTCTCAGAAATGAGACATCGACCGATCGATGTATGCATCAGTCTCTCAGAGAAGAGACATCGATCGATCGATGTATGAAAGGTGCAAAACTGGAACCTTACTGGAAGACATCGATCTCTCAACACAGACACATTGATCGATCAATGTCATCCAGGATTCAAATTTTTATGATCGTTGGAACAAAACCCAAGGGAGATTTAAGTTGTTTTCTCTTTCCAATCTTGCTGAAATTTCTTGTGGAATTTTCTCTGATCTTAATCATGCTTCCTTGACTATTTTATCCATGTCTAAAATTCTATAGGGTGACTTTGGAGGATCAAATAAATCCATGGGGTGGCTAAAGCCTATTTGGACATTGTTAAGACTTTTGATTGAGTTGAAGACTTGAGGAAGGCTGCAAAAATATGGCTCACACCCTCTATAAATTGAAGAAGCTCAGATGAGGGCAATACACACTTTCATCATCTTCAAACTTTATATTTCATTGTTGTAAAAATCTCTCATTTGTGCAAAAGTGCTTAATGTTTGTTAAGCTCTTATTGCTTGTTCTTCATTGTCGTAATTCATAGAGTGTGAGTATAACACAAGAGGAACCATACATAGTTGATCTCTTACTTGTGTTTAGAATAGTTAGAAAGTGTAAATACCCACTACTTCCCAAAATCCACTGTGAGAAAGTTGTTTGAGAGGACTTTGTTGAAGTTGTGAGGAAGCAAGAATTTGTTCTTGCTTATCGCTGGTATTGTTGTGGTTGTACAAAGTTGTTTTGTGCAAGAATTTGTTGTGGTTGCTTAGACTAAGTTGTTAGTGTAAGTATCGTTGTTGTTGTTTTTATTGAGTAATAAGAAGAGTAGCTGTTGAAAATCCACTTTGAAAACAAAGTGGTAGTAAAGTAGAATCATTCAAGATTCAAACCACTCTATATCGGGTGTAACCATTCATTATCTCTCATCTCCTTTGTTTACTTTGATTTGGAATTCATTTGAGTTGAAGTGAGCCAAAAACTAGAAAAATTATGCAAAATCGCTCAACACTCTATTCACCCCTCTAGAGTGATTGCCACGGACATAACAATGTCACTTATGAATTTGACTAAAAAACGATTACAATAAACAAGAGAATATGGATGAGAGTCTATTTTCAGCTCAATCATTTCTTTTTGTGGCAAAAATGGTTTTCTATTTATTGTTATAGATGATTAGTATGTTCCTCAAAGGAAAAAAATGTTTCGAGAAATCAATGTTTGAAGTTGAGAGTGTACCTCATCTTCATCTTCAATTGCCACTAGACAAGTGTGTTGTTTCTCGTGGTCATCCGCTAAAGCCATAAGTTTAACATCCTTGCCTCCGTCATCTTTACCTTCTCAACTAGAAAAAAGATCATTCTAAGTAGTGACTTTCACATTGAGATGTCTTGTTCTTTTGAAGGAAGACTTTCTTCTCTTACTTTTCTGGATCCTTAACATGGAAATCTCTAATGAAATAATCCACTCGACCACAAATAGAAAATTTGTCATCTTTTTCTTTGTCTTTTGATGAACTCTAAAATTTTTTTACTTGAACTTTGTTTTTCGTAACAATCTTTATAAATCTCCTGACCAAAAGTGCCACTTCTTTATCCAAACCTTCGGACTCAACAATCAATCCTTTGTGTTACATTTGTGAAGGCTTTATAGGAGCCATCTTATTTTGGTCATCTCTCAGGATTTTATGTGTTAAGAGATTTTTGGACAATCCATGAAGGTTTAGTGGCTTGAGATTCTTAGACTGTGTGAGGGCCTTCACCTCAGTTGTCCACTCTCTTGGCAAAAGATATGCAATTTTGTGATTTGATCTTCATTTGATATCTTTTTATCACGTATGACAAGTTGTTTTATAACTCGATTCTGCCGATCAATTGTCTCCTCATTCACTTTAGCACTCTTTATTCCATATGTTTTATATTCCTTCATGAGTATTAGCTTCTTAACTATTCTTACTTGTTCGATTCTTTCATGATTAATTTTGAATCTTTCTCACCTTTATGGGGCTATTTCAAGAGCTTGTATTCCGACAAGCTCCTTAATGGTGAGAGCGCTTGAAAGAATATCAAATATTTTCTATTTATTACAAACTTGAGCTTTTCTTTTCCGCTGTACTTATCCTCATCTTTGGCTATCTTCTCTACTTTTTTATTTGCAAGCATAGAACTCCAATTTCCTTGATTATCGCTCCCTATATATTAAAACCACATTCCTTTAAGTGATTGGTCATTCTAAATTTCCATAAATAATAGTCTTAAGCATCGAAAATGGGAACTTTAGTATTAGGAACCATGAACAATGCAATAGGCTTGGGTGTTGATCTAAAAGGACTATTTAGTGTTTTGCCGTATTCCTTCATTGATCTTTAAACCGTGCTACTTGTAAAAATTGGTCAAACAATCAAGATTAAGCTCTGATATCAATTGTTAGGTCATTACATAACACTCTAGAATTGGATAAATGCAATGTAAGGGCAATGTTTTTGGTTTTTCTTGATTTCGCTTTAATCAATCTCAACAATGAAACTAATATTAGCAAGAAAGAGATGAAAAATAGTGAGAAACATGTATAAAACTTATTGTAGTTCGAATATGCCCAATTCTATTATTTTATCATTTTGTTTTCAAAGTGAATTTTTTGAACAACTTAACAAATGACCTCAAATAAGTTTTTAGTATACTACTATAACAAATTGCTTAATCGATCCAGTAACAACTACGTTAATTGCATCACTTTACATCTTATATGAAAGTGATACGAAACATCGATTTAAAAATTGAATATGAAACATGATTCTAAAAAGTCCAAAACAAGAAATGGGAAAAAAAGAAGAATATGTTGTTGACAATCATGTATTATAATCATGTATTGCATATATTTTAGAGTTTTGAAGTTTATTCCTGGAATCTCTTTATTTATTTTATTCATGCTAATTAGTAATTTTCTCTGTGACAGCAGATGAGTTGTAGGTCTTATTTTAATCACAACACCCATCTACCAACTTTTTTCCCCCTAACGAAACCCTATGTATTGACTTTTTTTTTCGTAAGTCCAATAAATGTCTTTTGTTTGATTGGATAACTCAAAATGTAAAGACATACCAGTTCTTGTCTTTCTGTAAAGAAAACTGTCCATATAAACAACAGTGGCCGTCCAACAAATATTACTTTTCCAGTATTTCATATTATATGGGATCTATTGTTTCTTTTGGGTGAAATGCAAATTTGTATTGTCCGAATATCAAGACATCAAAAATTATATATCCTATACAATAGCTTTACTTGTAGAATCGCATGTCGATTTACATGCACAATTCAGTAACGTAAGCTATTTTAAACAATAGAAGCATCGTCTATGTCTAAAATATGAGGGAAGAGCTTATACATTACTCTGGACACATAGGTGCGTATTGTATGTACTACATCTTTAGATACAAAAACTATGTTTTCAAAAATGTAGCTATTTTGTGCCTCCCAAATGTGGTATACCGTAGATACCAAGGCAATTTTTGCTGTCTTAGCTTTTAGTGCCTTCCCTTTTACATTGCGTGAGCTCCATGTCAGCAGTCTGTGAACTGTATTTAATCTTCATGGAAGTTCAAGCCAGACCGAAATAGATATCGAAACTTGCTTGGTAGTGGAGTAGAAAAAAAAAGAGGTGACATAGTGCCTCTTGTCCTGCAGAGCAGAGGTTACCTTACACAAATTTAGCTATTCTCTGTAAAATGACACTTTGGACTGCTAACTTTTTGAGAGGATAAAATACACTTTTTATTTTCTTCTACCACATAGATTGCAGGTCCCAATAGATAAAAGTATCTGTGTCCCATAGTTTTTAACGTAATTTACATACATTTTTTGGGCGAAAGATTTATCCTGATTTGTGAGCTCCATTATATAGTTTTGTCCTCGATCGAAATGTCCTTATTTGCAATGGCCATTCCATATACAAATCTTCTTTTACCTAGCGAAACTATATAGAGAATCATTTTTTTATTTACTCTTTTGGTAATCAAAAATGAACTTCCAATATTTACTAGCGTTACCGAGTATAATCTTGCCAAAGCTACAAGGAAATGTCTGTTAAGTTGTAAAACGTTTTGATGATGAAAAGATGTTTTGTATAAGTTAAAATTATGTTTAATATTCGATGCAAGATAGGCAAAACATATTATATCCAAAGATGGTTGAGATTGGAAGTCACTGGTTGACATCGATCTCTCAAACAGGGGACATCAATCGATCGATGTACTTCAGCCCCTGACATCGATCGATCGATGTCTGTCTGAGAACATCGAACCCTCATCCACAAGGACATCGATCGATCGATGTCACTTCATACCCTGACTTCGATCGATCGATGTTGAACTGAGGACTTCGATCTCTAAACCAGGTGACATCGATCGATCGATGTCACTTCAGCCCCTGACATCGATCGATCGATGTCTGACTGAGTACTTCAGTCTCTAAACCTGGTGACATAGATCGATCGATGTGCTGCAGAATTCAAATTTTTTGAACGTTAGAATAAAATCCAAGGTTGATTTTCAATGTTTTCTCTTTCCAATCTTCTTCAAACTTCTTGTGGACTTTAACCCAACTTGTTACATGCTTCCTTGACTATTGTAAGCTTGTCTAAGATTCTCTAGGGTGGCTATCCAAGATCAAATCACTCCATAGGGTGGCTAAAGACTATTTTGGCATTGTCTTGACATTTTTGAAGATGAAGACTTGGTGGAAGGCCTCAAAAACGTGGTGAACTTCATCTATAAATAGAGAAGGCTTGGATGAAGCAATTACACACTTTCAACATCATCTAGCTTCATTTTACATTGTTGTATATTTCTCTCATACTTGTAAATTTGTTTAAAGCTTGTTTAGCTTTCTTTGATCTTCATTGTTTGTATATTGAGAGAAAGAGAGTCAAGCACAAGAGGAACCATAAATATTTGATCTCTAGCTTGTGCTTAGACTTGTGAGAAAGTGTGAACCTTACTATATATCTTCAACCCATTGTGAGAAGTTCTTGAGAGAACTTTTGTTGAAGTTGTGAGGAAGCAAGAAGTTGTTCTTGCTAAGAGCTGTAGTTGTTGTAGTTGCACAAGTGTGTTGTGCAAGAAGTTGCTGTTGTTGTTGCTTACACTAAAGTGTTAGTGTAAGTATTGCTGTGGTTGTTCTTATTGTTCATAATAAGAAGAGTAGTTGTTGAAAATCCACTTTGGAAACAAAGTGGTAGTGGAGTAGAATCATTTACGATTCGAACCACTCTATATCCGGTGTACTCTTTCATTGTCTCTCATCTCCAATTCTTGCTCTGATTTTGAATATCTTTTTGAGTTGAGAAAAACAAGAAAATTCCGCAAAAGAGCCAAACACTCTATTCACCCCCCCCTCTAGAGTGTATTTCGGACCTCACAATTGGTATCAGAGCCTAACCTTGATTGCTTGGCCAATCTTTGCAAGTAGCAAGGTTAAAGATCATGGCAATGACAACCTCAACCTCAACCTCAACCTCCTCATCTCCTAAGCCTACTGCACTATTTTCTGGATCAAACACTAAAGCTCCTATGTTTGATGCCCAAAACTATTCTTTGTGGAAATTTCGAATGATCAATCATTTGAAAGGCTGTGGATTTGATATATGGAGAGCTGTTGTCAAAGGAATTGAAGTTCCAATGATTACCAACTCAAAAGGAGAATCAATGTTTAAAGATGAGGATGACTACACCGACGAAGAGAAGATAAAGTTCGCCATTAATGGTAAAGCTTTTGACATTCTCTCAAGTGCTCTAACTACCACTGAGCTCATTAGACTCCAAGGCCTTGAAACAGCCCACGAGGCATGGAAAAGGCTTGAAATGATACATGAAGGAACTGAGCAAGTAAGAATGGCCAAAAGACTCATGCTCATGAAGGAGTATGAGATGTTCGGAATGAAGAGCGGTGAGAAGATTGAGGAGACAATCGACCGATTCACACGAATAGTGAATCAACTCTCTATGGTTGACAAGAAAATCTCAAACGAAGACCTTGTCTCAAAACTCCTCAACTCCTTGCCAAGAGAATGGACACCCAAAGTCACCTGCCATCACCGAATCAAAGAATCTCAAGATTCTTACTCTTGATGAGCTATCCGGTAATCTTCTTACTCATGAAATTCTTATTGATGAACAAAATAGGATGAATCCTATCAAGCCTACACAAGCATCACACAAAGGATTGGTGGTAGAGTCCGATGATTCGGATGAGGAAGTTGCCCTTCTTGTAAGAAAATTTAGAAATGGCAACTAGAAACAAAGCTCAAGCAAGAAAGTTTTTCAAGAAACCATCTAAAGAAAAAGAAGCAAGTGAAAGTTGCTATAGATGTGGTCGACCCGATCACTTCATTGCCGATTGTCACGTAAAAGAGCCGCAAAAGCAAGAAAGAAAGTCTTTCCTCAAAAGAAGAAAGCACTCAATGCGGAGGTAACCACGTGGGATGATCTCCTTTCGGAATCGGAAGGAGAAGAGAGTGAAGATCAAGGTGTTGGACTTGTGGCAATGGTTGAAAATTCAAAGGTTCAACATACTTGTCTTATGGCGATTGAAGACGATCTTGAGGTAAACTCTAACCCTTCAAATTTGCATGATGAAATAGGAGATTTGCAAGATGACTTTGAAAAATTAAATTTGAAATATAAGCATTTAAAGAAAGAGTTCAAGAAATGCATTTTAGAAAATAAGAGCTTGCATGGCAAAAATATTTTGATGGTTCAAGAGCATGATATCATACTTACTATGCATAAAACCGTAGCTCATGAAAAGGAAGAAATTAGAAAAGAATGTGAAAAACTAAAATTAGACTTACAAAGACTAACAAATGGGAAAAACAACTTAGACATACTACTTGGAAATCAACGAATTGGAAATGATAAATCCGGTTTAGGATTTAACTCATCATCTTCTATTAAACCCAAGTCTTTAAAGAAAAAGGCAAACAATAGAAAATCACAACAAAATTTATCATCTTCTAAACCAAAGCTTGTACCCACGTGTTTTTATTGCAACAAACTAGGACATGTAAAGAAAGCATGTAGAGCTCGATTTGAGAGCACATACGTTTGGAAGCCTAAGGGTCGAAAAACTAACCCTAAAGGACCCAATCATCAAAGGGTACCAATGCATACATCTTTTGGTTTTGTAGGCTCTCAAGATAAATGGAGTAGCCAAAGAAGAAGGAACCAAATGGCTTATGGACAGCGGATGTTCAACTCACATGACCGGAGACAAGACGTTGTTCACCAAGCTCAAGCTCCAAGATGGTGGAACGGTGCATTTTGGCAATGGGAGAGCCAAAATCCTTGGACATGGAGAAATTGGTAATTCTTCCTTTACTATTAATAATGTACTATATGTAGAAGGGCTTAAGTATAATTTGATAAGTGTTAGCCAACTATGTGATGCTAATTTTCAAATTGAGTTTGTGAAAAGAAAATGTGTTGTGAAAAAGAACGATAAGATTGTTTTCGAAGCTATTCGTAAAAATGATGTTTACAAATTTAGCACACATGATTTGATATCACAAAATGTTTCTTGCCTAGTTGCCAAAAATGATTTGACTCAACTATGGCATAGACGACTTGGACACATTAGTTTCAAGAATTTCAAAGAGATTTGCAAAAATGAAAAAGTCCAAGGTCTTCCAAAACTGAATTTCGAAAACCATGGCTTATGCTGACACTTGTCAAAAGGCAAAAGCTTGTTAAAACAAGTTTCAAGCCCAAAAGTGAAATCTCCACCACCAAACCTCTACAATTGCTTCATATGGATTTGTATGGGGATATTGGTACAGCAAGCCTAAGTGGAAAACATTACACCTTTGTGGTGGTAGATGACTACTCTAGGTACACTTGGGTAATGTTCTTAGCTAAAAAGAATGATGCATGTCAAGAATTTATAAAGCTTTGTAAGAGATTAGAAAATCAAAGAGAAGACACAATTAAGGAAATTAGAAGTGATAGAGGTGGTGAGTTTGATGGAGAAGTTCAAGAATTTTGTGTATCCAAAGGGTATGGACACAATTTTTCAGCTCCAAGAACTCCTCAACAAAATGGTGTTGCGGAAAGGAAAAATAGAACACTTCAAGAAATGAGTAGAGCCATGCTAAATGAATTTGAGCTACCCAAATATTTTTGGGCCGAAGCGGTAAATACCGCTTGTCATGTGATCAATAGAGTTTATTTGAGACCATTTCTCAAAAAGACTCCTTATGAGCTTTGGAAAGGTAGAGTACCAAATATTGGTTATTTCAAGGTTTTTGGTTGTAAGTGTTTTATACTTAACACCAAAGACAACTTGGATAAACTCGACTTCAAAGCGGATGAAGGAATCTTTATGGGTTATGCTCAAAATAGCAAAGCATTTAGAGTATATAATAAGAGAAGTATGAAAGTTGAAGAATCAATTCATGTCAAGTTTAGTGAATTCATTGATGATAAGTCAAACAGTCAATAATGATGACTGATGAAGATGAAATAATCGAAGTAAGTCATATAGAAAAATTTGAGAATCCAAAAGGTAATATTGTCATCGACCTTAGGATTGATCCACTTGAACCTAATGTTGAAGATGAAGAAGTAGGAGGGGATACCTCAAATTTGCCGGATTCATATAAATATAGGAAAGATCACCCTAAAGAGTTGATACTAGGTGAAACTAGCCAAGGTGTAATGACAAGGAGAAAATTCAATGAAAATGCCTTCATTTCACAAGTTGAGCCTAAAAATATAAAAGAAGCAATAAATGATGAAGATTGGGTATTAGCTATGCAAGAAGAATTAAATCAATTTGAAAGAAGTGATGTGTGGGAATTAGTTGCTAAACCTAGTGATCATCCTGTAATTGGCACCTAAATGGGTATTTAGAACAAAATGGATGATAAAGGAAACATCACTAGAAACAAAGCTAGGTTAGTAGCCCAAGGCTATAGGCAAGAGGAAGGCATAGACTACGATGAGACTTTTGCCCCCGTGGCTAGGTTAGAAGCTATTAGGATGTTATTAGCATATGCATGCTATAAGGATTTCAAACTATATCAAATGGATGTGAAATCCGCATTCTTGAATGGAATAATTCAAGAAGAGGTCTATGTAGCTCAACCTCCGGGGTTTGAAAATCATGATTATCCAAATCATGTTTTTAGACTCAAAAAGGCCCTTTATGGACTTAAACAAGCTCCTAGGGCTTGGTATGATAGATTAAGTAACTTCCTACTTGAAAACGAGTTTTCAAGAGGAAAAGTCGACACTACTCTTTTTATTAAAGAACAAGGAAACCATCAATTGCTTGTTCAAATTTATGTGGATGATATCATATTTGGTGCTACTAATGATTCTCTTTGTAAGCATTTTGCTAAATTGATGGAAGGAGAATTTGAAATGAGCATGATGGGTGAACTCAACTACTTTCTTGGTCTACAAATCAAGCAAACTCAAGATGGAGTGTACATATCTCAAACAAAGTATACGAAGGATTTGCTCAAGAAGTACAAATTCGAGGATGGAAGAAGTGTGAGCACTCCGATGAGCACGAGTACAAAGCTTGACAAGGACGAAAAAGGAAAGCCAGTTGAGGTAACGAAATATAGGGGTATGATTGGAAGCTTACTTTATTTAACCGCAAGTAGACCAGATATTTTGCATGCTGTGTGCTTGTGTGCTAGATTTCAAAGTATGCCTAAGGAATCGCATTTAGTTGCCATTAAACGTATCTTTAGGTATTTGAAAGGAACTTTAAACTTCGGTTTGTTTTATCCCAAAAATGGTTGTTTTGATCTAAGAGGATATAGTGACTCCGACTATGCTGGAAACCTTGTTGATAGGAAAAGCACCTCCGGGACATGTCAATTTCTTGGAGATTGCTTAGTTTCTTGGTTTTCCAAGAAACAAAATAGTGTGTCACTTTCCACGGCGGAATCCGAATATGTATCGGCCGCTTCGTGTTGTGCACAACTACTTTGGATGATCAACACCTTGAACGATTACAATGTTAAGTTTGAAAAAGTTCCCATCCTATGTGATAATACCTCAGCCATAAGTATAGCACAAAACCCGGTTCATCATAGTAGAACAAAACACATTGAGGTGAGACATCACTTCATAAGAGATTGCATCCAAAAAGGATTGGTATGCGTTGAGTTCGTTCCAACAAATGACCAACTGGCGGATATCTTTACCAAATCCCTTCCCACCGAGACGTTCGAATCAATTAGGACAAGATTGGGAATGCTAAACATTGGTTAAAGGGTTAAAAACTGTTAAAATTACAGAATTCTGCATACATAGATCGATCTATGTGAAAATTTTAGAGAATGATGTCTATAAAGACATCGATCGATCGATGTACAGGACATCGATCGATCGAAGTCCCTGACATCGATCGATCGATGTCAGCGGGACAGAAGCTTATAAAACCTGCAAAAACGTCTCATTTTTCATTTTCACCACTACGAACCCTAGTTTCCCCTCTGCGAAATACATCTCTCATTCAACAAAATTTTCAATCCTTCTCTCAAGGCTATTCTTTTTATCAATCCTACTCAAATCTACATCAATCTTCAATCTCTAACCAAAATCATTTAGCATTTTCTTGCCCTAATTCTCTCAAATGGCTCCAAGAACCAAAAATCATCCCAAGAGACAGAAAACTTCACAACAACAAACTCCAACGGGTCCAAGAACAACAGGATTACGGAAGCAACCAGAGCCATCTCAAGAACATCTCATTCGTGAGGTAAGAGAAAGTCTTCACATTAGAAATTTTCCCTGGCTTAAAACTGGTGAATATGAGAATGCATTGGCTACACCTCTGGGATTAGGCATACATACTCATATATCTCAGAGAGCACAATTACTATTCACTGAATGGGAAAATAGCAATAGGTCTACCATTCCATCAAAGGTGCTCAAAATTGAGGACATTTTGAGCAATGCAGAATTGAGACCTATAATTGACTTGTTGTATGCTCAAAACTGGAAGTTTTTATGGGATTCATCTGAGATGGGAGCTATGTCTACCCGTTATACCCGACTGTTTTATGCCAATTTTTGGATTGACTATCTGAATGGAAATCCATTTTCTCTGAATTCAGTTATTGATGGTCAAATAGTCTCTTTTCACACTGCACAAATCAATGCTATTCTTGGTACACCTAATGAGGGATTCAAGGATTTCGATCCTTGGAAGTGGGATTTTCACAAGTACCAAGTCACTGAAAATGAAGTCAAAACCTTTCTTGGATTTCACCCGACAAAGAACACAAACGATATGCCTTTGATGTATAGAGTCTTACTTGCGATAGTTACCTTTTGTGTAAATGGAAAATCAGCCAAACTTCCCAGCAACCTAGACTTTTACATCACATACCGCATAGCCAGGAGAGAGCAGGTTAATTTTGGAGAAGTTTTCTTTGAAAATGTGTTGGAGGCGGTTACGAAGAAATCGAAGGCACTTCCTTACAGTAATCTGATATACAGATTACTGAAAAGTTCAAATCTCGTACTGGATGTTGAATACGAAGAAGGGATTACGAATAAGGACTATTACACAAAATTCAACATCCAGCAAATTCTCAAGTCTAGAAAGGAAGCGCAACGAAGGGGTGGTGCTCAGGAGCTGGAGGAAGAGGAAGCTGAAAATGAGCCGGAAATACCACCACACCCCACTGAGCCTACTGTAGAACCCCAACCCAACCCTCCAAGTCCTACATCTCGCATAGACAAAGGCAAAGCCCCAATGGAGAAAGAGAGTGAATCCGGGGATGATATGGATATTGAATACGAGATAAATGACATCCAACGCACTCTTGGTCAATGGGGTGAAGACTTGACCAAGGAAGCTGTTCGTATAGACGATTTGGAAAAAGGCTATACGACTTTCCAGACTCGTTTAAAAACGCTAGAAACAAGAGTGGATACTGAAGTCAAGTCACTCCAAAATGAGCTAACCATGCAAAAGACCAAGTACCAGAAATTGAAGACAAAGCTCAAAGCCGCTCTTTCCGGACTTTGTTTCTCCTCTGATGAGGAGTAATTATTGATGATTTCCCATTCCCTCGTTTTTATGTTAGTTTTTGCAAGTTTGAAGTTGTATCTCAAAACTTGATATTTTCCTCATAACATTTATATTTTCGCCTTGGTAAATTTTTTTTTGATGTTTTCAAAAAGGGGGAGAAGTTCCATGCATGCTTTGGCTTTGGCATCATTATCATGTTTTTACATTGTTAGCATGTTTTGTTGGTTTCATTTCATGAATTGTTTTTTATCTTAACTTGATGGAGCTTTGGATGCTTGCTAATGATATGTTTTGGCATGATGGATTGTGGGGAAGCATAATTAGATATTAACACGAAGTGTGTTGGACATGTTGGCATGATAGGCATTCAAATGGCTAAACTAAGAATGGTTACTTTCTGTCATTTGTGTTGAACATGGTGGCATGATAGGTATTCAAATGGCTAAACTAAGAATGGTTACTGTCTATCATTTTGGCTCAAAAAGTTGAATTATGCATAACATGACAAAAAGTCTATTGATATGCTTTACATATTGAAATGGTAAAAATACAAAACTTGATGCATAATTTGAGGGGGAGCATGTTGGGTAGATTGATGAGAAAGCATGAACTAAGGGGGAGTTGTAGAAAAACATCTTTTGGATTGTTGTTTTGAAATCATCAAAAAGGGGGAGAATGTTAAGTTGTAAAACGTTTTGATGATGAAAAGATGTTTTGTATAAGTTAAAATTATGTTTAATATTCGATGCAAGATAGGCAAAACATATTATATCCAAAGATGGTTGAGATTGGAAGTCACTGGTTGACATCGATCTCTCAAACAGGGGACATCGATCGATCGATGTACTTCAGCCCCTGACATCGATCGATCGATGTCTGTCTGAGAACATCGAACCCTCATCCACAAGGACATCGATCGATCGATGTCACTTCATACCCTGACTTCGATCGATCGATGTTGAACTGAGGACTTCGATCTCTAAACCAGGTGACATCGATCGATCGATGTCACTTCAGCCCCTGACATCGATCGATCGATGTCTGACTGAGTACTTCAGTCTCTAAACCTGGTGACATAGATCGATCGATGTGCTGCAGAATTCAAATTTTTTGAACGTTAGAATAAAATCCAAGGTTGATTTTCAAGGTTTTCTCTTTCCAATCTTCTTCAAACTTCTTGTGGACTTTAACCCAACTTGTTACATGCTTCCTTGACTATTGTAAGCTTGTCTAAGATTCTCTAGGGTGGCTATCCAAGATCAAATCACTCCATAGGGTGGCTAAAGACTATTTTGGCATTGTCTTGACATTTTTGAAGATGAAGACTTGGTGGAAGGCCTCAAAAACGTGGTGAACTTCATCTATAAATAGAGAAGGCTTGGATGAAGCAATTACACACTTTCAACATCATCTAGCTTCATTTTACATTGTTGTATATTTCTCTCATACTTGTAAATTTGTTTAAAGCTTGTTTAGCTTTCTTTGATCTTCATTGTTTGTATATTGAGAGAAAGAGAGTCAAGCACAAGAGGAACCATAAATATTTGATCTCTAGCTTGTGCTTAGACTTGTGAGAAAGTGTGAACCTTACTATATATCTTCAACCCATTGTGAGAAGTTCTTGAGAGAACTTTTGTTGAAGTTGTGAGGAAGCAAGAAGTTGTTCTTGCTAAGAGCTGTAGTTGTTGTAGTTGCACAAGTGTGTTGTGCAAGAAGTTGCTGTTGTTGTTGCTTACACTAAAGTGTTAGTGTAAGTATTGCTGTGGTTGTTCTTATTGTTCATAATAAGAAGAGTAGTTGTTGAAAATCCACTTTGGAAACAAAGTGGTAGTGGAGTAGAATCATTTACGATTCGAACCACTCTATATCCGGTGTACTCTTTCATTGTCTCTCATCTCCAATTCTTGCTCTGATTTTGAATATCTTTTTGAGTTGAGAAAAACAAGAAAATTCCGCAAAAGAGCCAAACACTCTATTCACCCCCCCTCTAGAGTGTATTTCGGACCTCACAATGTCGAAATGAAATAACGAATCACAAAAGTTACTTTCATATTACTGATAAGTCAGCTTAGTTTACCAGATTCACAGACACAATTTTCTACTTGCACTTCCTGGACCACAAACCATAACTAATCGCATGATACTGTCTTTGTTAAAGATATGGATACTGTGGAGCAAGGAATAGGAAGTGACAAGAAGGTCATGGTTGGTGGTTAGCCATGGCATGTGCTTGGCATGGCTGGTTAGCAAGGCGCTGGAGTCTTGGCACGGTTGGCTGGTTGGCAAGGTGCTTGAGTCTTGGCACGGTTGGCAGTACAAGATTTAGACTCTGGCACGTGTGGCACGGTTGGCATGATTGGCACACCGGAACGGAACTAAGTCTTGGCACGTATGGCACGGTTGGCACGTTAGGCACGCTGGGACCGCAAGACTTTATAAGGCTGGCACGGGTGACATGCGGGAGCTGGTTCTAGCCCGGTGTAACAGAGTTTGCTGGTGCAGTAGTAAACTAGCTTGTTTCTCACGTGTGTTTTTGTGTTTCTAGATGCTTCTTTAGATTAGTATAAATACTTGTATTAGCTGTACATTTGAGGGTAGAATAGAATTTTAGAATTTCCTTCTTCCTCAAGTCGAAATTCTCTTCTGGCGCCATAGCGCATTTTTTCGTTTGCTCCGAGCTTCTTCGCAGTAAATTGTTTCTTGTTTGTTACGTCTTGATCAAATTGATCATTTGTTTTGATTTCTATCCAAATTTTGACATGGTATCAGAGCCATGACAATTCGATATTAATTCATCGTATGCTCATGATCAAACACTGCATCGCAACATTTATCTTACGAATCACTTAAATTGAGATATAAGCATGGCTAATACGAGTGCTGCTTCATCTAGCTCGCGAAGCAATCACGTAAACAATGAAAATCCAGCAAGTAGCCCGTACTACTTGCATCCAAATGATAGTCCAGCAATTGTCTTGGTTCAACCTCCACTCAATCCGCATAATTACCACTCTTGGAGCAGGACATTTCAAATGGCGTTGTTGGTGAAGAACAAAACCTGCTTCATTGACAGATCTATGCCTAAACCTGCACAAAATGATCCTCAGTTTCAGGCATGGAGGCAGGTAAACACAATGATCCAATCCTGGATCATGAACTGCGTTTCTCCTTCAATTGCACAAAGTGTGATGTGGTACGATAGTGCTCTAGATGTGTGGAATGATTTAGCTATGAGGTATGGAAGTGGTGATCCTTTCAGGTTATCTGATTTGTTGTGTGAATTTTATGCTGTGAAGCAAGAAAATCTTAGCGTAAATGATTACTTTACGAAGCTAAAGGTACTATGGGAAGAATTAGCTTCATTAAGATCTGTACCAAAATGTGATTGTCTTCGTTGTGTGTGTGATATAACTAAAAAGGTGAATCAGTTCATTGAGAGTGATTATGTTATAAAGTTTGTCAAAGGCTTGAATGAGGAATTCGATCCAGTAAGATCACAGGTCTTCGTGATGACTCCTCTACCGGATATTAAAACTGTTTTTGCGATGGCGCTGAAGTTTGAGAGGAAGATTACTAATAATTCTGTGTCAACTAGTTTTAATAATGCACCTACAGCTTTGATTTCAAATTGTGATGATCAAGAGAGCTTTGTAGCGAACACGTATGTTAATAAGAAGCAAGGACAGACATACAGGAGAGGAAATGGAAGATTTTATCAGGAAGGAAATAAACGTTTGCAATGTAATCACTGTGGTATGATAGGGCATACAAGTGATAGATGCTACATAAAGCATGGATTTCCTCCTGGATTTAAGTTTAAGAATCAAGTGAATGCAGCTGAGGTGGTTGAAGAGAAGGTTCAGAACTGTGATGCTGAGATGCCTTTGTCTGGTCTATTTCCACAGGCTACGCAGTCTCTTACTCAAAAACAGTTCACTAAGCTTTTAAAATTGTTGGATATTGATGATGCTGTTTCAGGAAGTAGTGGAAATAAGGAGGTGCAGGGAGCTGTCATGACAGCACAGACAGGTATGTCCACAGGTAAGCGTTCTGTAAGTACTGATTGCGTTTGGATCTTGGATTCAGGAGCCACTGACCATATTTCATGCTCTTTGGCTTTGTTTCAGTCTTATAATCCCATTGATCATGTTTCTATTAAGCTTCCTAACAATGTCACAGTTGAATCAACTCATAGAGGAGTGGTTATATTGCACAGTGGTCTGGTCTTGAAGGATGTCTTATATGTTCCTTCATTCTCTTTTAACCTTGTCTCTCTCAGCAAGCTTATTGACTCCCCTCATCTGCTTGTTTCATTTCATGATTCTGGTTGTTTGATTCAGGATCAGTTGTCCAGGAGGATGATTGGTTCAGCTAAGAAGCATCATGGGCTTTACTATATACATGATTCCAGTTTACCTCTGCAGTATGGAGAATCCAGTACATGTCTTTTGCCTTCTGCTTTGTCTTCCTCTAGTCTTAACTCTGATTCATATCTGTGGCATGCCAGACTTGGGCATGCCTCATCAACTAGAATACAAGAATTGCATAGGTTACATCCAGAAATACCTTCTTTTGATCAGAATAATGTCTGTACAGTCTGTCCTTTGGCAAAGTTGAAAAGATCACCGTTTCCTATATCTGCTACAGCCTCTAAGCGTCCTTTTGATGTTATTCATGTTGATATATGGGGCCCTTATAGGCACCCTACAATGTACAATCAGAGATATTTTTTGACTGTAGTTGATGACTGTTCAAGGTATACCTGGATATATTTGCTTAAGGCAAAATCTGAAGTTAGACAGATTTTGCAAAGTTTCTTTCATTATGTGTTTACTCAATTCAATGTTCATATCAAGGTCATCAGAAGTGATAATGGACTTGAATTTAAAATGACTGAATTTTATATGCAACATGGGGTAGTCCATCAAACAACCTGTAGTCATACTCCTCAACAGAATGGAGTAGTTGAAAGGAAGCATCAACATCTTTTGGTTGTAGCTAGAGCACTTAGATTTCATGCTTCATTGCCCATTGATTATTGGGGATTCTGTCTTCAGCATGCTACATATCTGATAAATTTGATGCCATCTCCTGTACTTCAGTGTAAAACTCCTTATGAGATTTTGCATAAAAATCAGCCTATATATTCTCATCTCAGAGTATTTGGGTGTTTAGCCTTTGCATGTGACAACACTCCTCATAAAGCCAAGTTTGCACCCAGAGCTTTTCCTTGTGTCTTTCTTGGATTTCCTATGAATACAAAGGGGTAGATTGTTCAAAAACTTGAAGACAAGTCTGTTATTGTGTCTAGAGATGTCTTGTTTCATGAGAATTCTTTCCCATTTTCTAATGAATCTTCCTTGCCATCAGCATCAGTCTCAGTTCCTCATGCTGTGACTGATGCACCTCTGCCTCCGTGCCCATCACCTCCTCAAGGACATCCCTTGCATCAGTTGCCACCCTCTCCTGATGCTCTTCAGTCAGATGAAATTGAGTCGTCCTCAGTGCCATTAGTGCCTTCAATGTGTTCATCTCCTTCTTCATCCTCAAAAGAGTCAGTATCCCCTCCAAATGATCAGATACCAATAACTCACCTGGAGGTCCATTTGCCTCCTGCCTCTGATTCTGATCATAGATGTGTTAGGCAGAGACATGCTCCATCTTATTTGCAGGACTATTATTGCAATCTCAGTCATTCCTCTATTGCTTTGGAACCATCTGAGTCTGTGCCATATCCTATACAGTCATTTCATTCTCTTGAAACTTTGGCTCCTGAATACAAGTCCTATATCCTTAGCATCAGTACTGATCAGGAACCTGTGACTTATCAGCAGGCTGCTACATCAGCAGCCTGGCAGCAAGCTATGCAGGTTGAGTTGGCAGCTTTGGAGGCTACACGTACCTGGGACATTGTTCCCTTGCCACCTGGTAAACAACCCATTGGCTGTAAGTGGGTGTATAAGGTTAAGCGCAAGGCTGATGGGTCAATTGAACGATATAAAGCAAGGCTAGTGGCAAAAGGGTACACTCAGCAACCAGGTATAGATTATGTTGACACCTTCTCACCTGTGGCAAAAATGACCTCTGTGCGTCTTCTTTTAGCTTTGGCATCTGTGAATCATTGGCATGTGCATCAGTTAGATATAAATAATGCCTTTCTTCATGGTGATTTATATCAGGAGATTTATATGGAGTTGCCTCAAGGAGTTCAGTCTTCCATCCCTAATGCAGTTTGCAAGCTTCAGAAATCTCTTTATGGGCTTAAACAAGCCAGTAGACAGTGGAATGAAAAGCTTACTGTGTATTTACTGTCTCAGGGTTACAAACAGTCCAAAAATGATTATACCTTGTTTACTAAACGAACCTCAAAATCTTTTGTTGCTTTGCTCATTTACGTTGATGACATTATTGTAGCTAGTGATTCATTGTCTCATATTCAGGCTCTAAAAGCTCATTTACATTCCACATTTCAAATAAAAGATTTAGGTGTTCTGAGGTACTTTTTGGGACTTGAGGTGGCAAGGTCTAAGGGGGGGATTATGATTTGTCAAAGAAAGTATGCACTGGAACTATTAGAAGAGACAGGTTTCTTGGCTGCTAAGCCTGCCTTGACACCCATGGAACAAAATTTAAAACTGGAACATAATGATTCACCTTTATTCTCAGATGTTTCTTGTTACAGGAGAATCATTGGAAAGTTATTGTATCTCACTATTACAAGACCTGACATTTCATATGCTGTGCAACAATTGAGTCAGTTCTTAGATTGCCCCACAGAAATGCACATGAAGGCTGTTCACAGGTTGCTTAGGTATTTGAAGAGTAATCCTGGTCAGGGTTTATTGTTTCCCAGCACAGGTTCAAAGTTGCTAAAGGCTTATTCAGATTCAGACTGGGCTGAGTGTACTGAAACCAGAAGGTCTATTACAGGATATTGTATGTTCTTTGGTAATGCTTTAGTATCCTGGAAAGCAAAGAAACAAACTACAGTCTCAAGGTCTTCCTCAGAGGCTGAATACAGGTCACTTGCTGCAGCCACTTGTGAAGTGCAGTGGTTGTTGTATTTGTTGAACGACCTGGGTATAGAACAGAAAGAGCCTGTAGAATTGTTTTGTGATAATAAGAGTGCCATATATATTGTTGAAAATCCAGTTTTTCATGAGAGGACAAAGCATATAGAGGTGGATTGTCATGTTTTCAGAGATAAGTTTCAAGAGGGGGTGATTAAGCCAATGCCAGTCAAGACTGAGTTTCAGATGGCTGATCTGTTCACTAAGGCATTGAGTTCTCAAAGGTTGCAATTTCTGACTTCTGCATTAGGAGTCTGTAACATTTACAAGAAGTCAGAATTGAGGGGGGGTGTTAAAGATATGGATACTGTGGAGCAAGGAATAGGAAGTGACAAGAAGGTCATGGTTGGTGGTTAGCCATGGCATGTGCTTGGCATGGCTGGTTAGCAAGGCGCTGGAGTCTTGGCACGGTTGGCTGGTTGGCAAGA
>AP025041.1:33218151-33325668 GCA_036186865.1 Eustoma russellianum
CACTTGCTGCAGCCACTTGTGAAGTGCAGTGGTTGTTGTATTTGTTGAACGACCTGGGTATAGAACAGAAAGAGCCTGTAGAATTGTTTTGTGATAATAAGAGTGCCATATATATTGTTGAAAATCCAGTTTTTCATGAGAGGACAAAGCATATAGAGGTGGATTGTCATGTTTTCAGAGATAAGTTTCAAGAGGGGGTGATTAAGCCAATGCCAGTCAAGACTGAGTTTCAGATGGCTGATCTGTTCACTAAGGCATTGAGTTCTCAAAGGTTGCAATTTCTGACTTCTGCATTAGGAGTCTGTAACATTTACAAGAAGTCAGAATTGAGGGGGGGTGTTAAAGATATGGATACTGTGGAGCAAGGAATAGGAAGTGACAAGAAGGTCATGGTTGGTGGTTAGCCATGGCATGTGCTTGGCATGGCTGGTTAGCAAGGCGCTGGAGTCTTGGCACGGTTGGCTGGTTGGCAAGGTGCTTGAGTCTTGGCACGGTTGGCAGTACAAGATTTAGACTCTGGCACGTGTGGCACGGTTGGCATGATTGGCACACCGGAACGGAACTAAGTCTTGGCACGTATGGCACGGTTGGCACGTTAGGCACGCTGGGATCGCAAGACTTCATAAGGCTGGCACGGGTGACATGCGGGAGCTGGTTCTAGCCCGGTGTAACAGCGTTTGCTGGTGCAGTAGTAAACTAGCTTGTTTCTCACGTGTGTTTTTGTGTTTCTAGATGCTTCTTTAGATTAGTATAAATACTTGTATTAGCTGTACATTTGAGGGTAGAATAGAATTTTAGAATTTCCTTCTTCCTCAAGTCGAAATTCTCTTCTGGCGCCATAGCGCATTTTTTCGTTTGCTCCAAGCTTCTTCGCAGTAAATTGTTTCTTGTTTGTTACGTCTTGATCAAATTGATCATTTGTTTTGATTTCTATCCAAATTTTGACTCTTGGACCAGATTATAATAATGATTATAATCAAAAGACAGTTGTAAATGAAGCTTTAGCTCAACTTCTTTTCGTACATACTTTTCACCATATAAAAAATAAGAATAACTTTCATTCAAAATGAGGGCATTTTCTTTGTAAAACCGTAATTATCAAATATGAACAGGGAGCTAT
Organism: Eustoma russellianum; assembly: GCA_036186865.1. Lineage (NCBI taxonomy): Eukaryota > Viridiplantae > Streptophyta > Magnoliopsida > Gentianales > Gentianaceae > Eustoma > Eustoma russellianum. The sequence continues at coordinate 33,219,272 of AP025041.1, forward strand.
ATATATATAAGGATTAAAATTAGTATTATATTGAATATTTTATAATATATTTAAACTAGGTCTACTCTACTGACTTTGTCGTGTCTGATTATTTAAATCAAATACATCCAAATACGCCTTTGCATTGTGACAAAAATAAATACGATATTAATAGATAGCTTGTTATCGTAAGATATCGACACTGCAGTTTCAATTTCAATATTTTTTGGCCGGTAATAAGGTAGCAAGTTACTTCGAGAAGCATTATGTGCCGTCGTCAATCAATTCCATTGTCTATTGGTGTTTGTTTCTACTCATCTAAGTTTTCCATTAGGGGGCAACGGTTTCTGGTATAAATTGGCCATCTCCGGATAATGGAACTCGCAAATTGATTTCTCACGTGCTTTTTAAGTCCCAGCATTCTGTAGCAAAGTGATAGAGATGCTGATGGACAAAATCATTTACAGGGGTTTTTTTCTTCTCGCGCTAATACTGTTGGGCAATTATTTATTTTTTATAAAATTAATCTGTCCAAGAGATTTATCATGATACAGAACAATAGTATGACAAATGCCATGTTCCCATTTTCTTATCCAGCATTAGATATATCTTTGTTATGAGATTGTTTAAGTGCTACCCACTTTGACATTATGTCGTGTTAGATGACTAACTTATTCAGTCTTTTGCAGTTGACACTCACTGTTAAAACTAAAGGCTTGACTAACATAGAAGGGAATGACAAGGATCATGAGGAAGCAGACGATGATCCAGGTGAAATTGAGTGACAACCTTAGGATTGAAGGTTTAATCAACGGTTGATGATGAAAAAGGCGGTTATAGAAGCACGTGATATGAAAAACCTGGAGGTGACGCAAGGAGTGGTTTGGTAGCGGTGCAGAAGGACTTGGAGAAGACACATAGAAGGCGCCCAGGAGTTTAAATAGAGAGAAAAGACGAAATTGCCCTTATAGTCTAAGCAGTAACTAAATTAACTGTAGGGACAATCTTGTAATTTCACATGAGCGGTTATTTTTCTCTTCTTCTACATAGGTGTTCGATGTAATTCGTAGAAGGCAGATTTTTTGGGATATCTCCTTAATGAAGTTCTTTGCTTTCCTCTCAAATTCTCTCTCTTAAATTTTGGTGATCTCTTATGATGTTTTTTATTCATTTGAATTCATTGTAAATAGTTGTTGAGTTTTTTGATTAATTCCTCACTTTAAACCACAAACTTCGTTGCGGTGCTATATCAACTCTGTTTTTCACATGGTATCAGAGCCCTCCAGTGGTAGCATTTAATGAATTTTTGTTCATTCATGGCCTCGAATGTGAATTCTCCCGGTTCATCATCCAATTTTCATGCTGCTGGTGTGGATCCTTCTAAGGATCCGTTATATACTCATCCGAGTGATAGTCCCTCACTCGTTCTTGTACAGCCTTTGCTTGATGGAAACAATTATCATGGTTGGAATAGGACGTTTAGAAGAGCACTGGAGTCTAAAATTAAAACTGGATTTGTGAATGGTGCAGTGGTTAAACAAGATGAAGGAATCGAAGATATGTAGCCTGGAGCAAAGCAAACAACATGGTGGCTTCATGGATTGTAAATTCAGTCATACCTTCCATTGGACAAAGTGTGATGTGGTTTGACAATGCAATTGACATATGGAATGACCTCAAGCATAGGTATGGGAACGCTGATGCGTTCAGATTGTCGGATTTGCAGGAGCAGTTTTATGCTATTAAGCAAGGTGGGACATCTGTTACTGACTATTACATGAGATTGAAAGTTTTATGGGAAGAATTAATGGTACTTAGGTTTATTCCAAGTTGTATATGTAATAGGTGCACTTGCAATGTGTCAAGTCAGATTAACAAGTTTATTCAAGATGACTATGTGATAAAGTTCATTAAAAGACTCAATGAGGAGTTTGAACCTGTGAAATCTCAGGTTCTGTTATCAGTTCCATTGCCTGATCTTAAGACCACCTTTGCAATGGCTGTAAAATTAGAGAGGAAATTGAATTACTCAGGGACGCAAAATCAGATTAGCAATAATCCAACAATGGTTATGAATACAATGGTGTTAATAAGTTGGGAAATGTCATGCCTAGGCCTGGAGGATTTGGAAACTCAGGCCAAGGATGACAGAGACCTGCGGGTAGAGGCTTCAAAAAGGAATGTCCTAGGTCCATCCAAGGGAACTCTAGAGCACCAGTCTGCACACATTGCAATATGATTGGGCATACTGTGGATAGATGTTATAAGAAATATGGATACCCCCAGGTTATAAGTCAAGAGGCCAGGTAAACTGTGTTGATGTTGACGGAGTGGGAGAACAAGAGTTCATTGGATATGAAGGAGTTAAGTATGATGGATGCCAGGCTAGTGAAAGTAGCAGTGAAATGGCAGTTAACTCAGTTTCACAGACTATCCCTATGTTTACACATGAGCAGTACATACAATTGATGAGTTTATTGCAGGATCATAAGGAAAAACTGAGGAACAATTAGGGAGAGAAAGAAGCTGGTGGAGGGCAGCATGCTGTTGTGTCAGCTCAGTATTCCAGTACCTCTGATAAAGGGAAAGTTAATGTATTACATGAACCCTCAAACATGTGGATTCTAGATTCTGGTGCCACTGACCATGTCAGCTATTCTCTTTCACTCTTTGATTCATTCCATCCTGTTAATTCTATGTCAGTAAAATTACCTAATAAACAATCTGCCTTGGTCACAGATATAGGATCGGTTACAATCAGTCCATTCCTTGTATTGAAAAATGTGTTACATGTTCCCTCTTTTACTTTCAACTTACTGTCACTGAGCAAACTGACTGAGTCTGATGAAATTGATGTGTCATTCCATTCCAATTCAGGAGCATGTAACCAAGAAGACGATTGGTTCAGCTAGAGTCAGTCATGGTCTTTACCACCTCTTTGGATCTTCTCAGCAACCTCATGTTTCCACTCCTCATGCTCTTACTCCTCAAACTTGTGCAACTTCTGTCTCAAGCTCAAAATTGTGGCATTCAAGACTTGGTCATCCAGCAATTTCCGAATTGCAAGACATACACAAAATTGATCCTCAAGTAACTGTCTCAGATGATATCAATACATGTAATATTTGTCCATTAGCAAAACAGAAGAGACTACCATTTCCAAATTCTTCTTGTGTATCCCATTCTCCTTTTGATCTGGTTCATATGGACATATGAGGCCATGTAGGCACTCTACCTTGTATCAGCAGAAATACTTTCTTACTATAGCATATGATCATACAAGATATTGCTGGGTGTATTTGTTGAAATCAAAATCTGATGTCAGAAACATCGTTCAAATTTTCTGCAATTTTGTGTATGTGCATTTTAACTCTTCTGTTAAAATCATTAGGACTGACAATGGACTTGAGTTCAAAATGAATTCATATTATGCTGATAAAGGAATACAACACCAGACCAGTTGTGTTTACACGCCACAATAGAATGGCATTGTTGAAAGAAAACATCAACACCTCCTATCAATAGCCAGAGCCCTCAGATTCCAATCCAACTTGCCCATTAAATATTGGGGGTTTTGTGTGCAACATGCCTCATATCTCATCAACCTCATACCTTCTCCACTATTACATCACCATACACCTTTTGAGCTTCTTCATCATAAAGTCCCAGATTATTCCATTCTTAAAGTCTTTGGATGCTTGGCATATGCTGTTGATACATCCCCATCCAAAGACAAATTTAGCCCCCAATCAAAAAGGTGTATATTCCTAGGCATCTCCAACACAACCAAAGGATACATTCTTCAGGACCTAAAAACCTCAGAGATCTTTATTTCAGGAGACGTCCAATTTCTTGAATACACCATTCCTTTCAGTCAAGAAGTAGCCCATGATCACCTTAATTCACATTCCTTCTCGCAGGTCCCTCATGTCATTCCTCTAGACACTGCCACATCATCTGGTTACCCATCTGGGGAGGGCACTAACCTACCAAATAACAACTCCAACAACCAGATCAGCCTCACCCTCAATCACCTTCAGTTCAGCATCAGTCCTCATCAGGACAACATTCAGCTCACCCTCTCCAACAGCCAGCTCAGCCTAACCCTCAATTAACCTCAGTCCAACATCAATCTTCTTCAAATCATCCCACTCAATCATCTGAATCTGAATCATCAGCTTACTCACCCAGGCACTACTCAGCTAATTCACCCTCACAAAGCCAAGCAGTTCCTCAGAACCAAATTCAAATTCCTATTACTGCCATTGATATTCCTATATGTCTTCCTGAACCACCTGAATTTCGTCATCCTAAATGCATTAGAAAGCCACCATAATATTTACAACATTATCATTGTAATCAGATTGCATCTAAAACCTTTGCACACCAAAGCCCAGCTGATATCTCCACTCCTCACTCATTAGACAAATACTTCACTATGGATCATTTGGCAACAATACAGAACATATGTTTTGAGTGTTGGTGTACATGCACAGCCCAACTCTTTCGTAGAAGCATCTGGAGTTCCTGAGTGGCAATAGGCCATGAGAAATGAACTAGCAGCCTTTGAAGCAAACAATACATAGAGGCTGGTGACCATTACCTTCTGGAAAGAAACCAATTGGATGCAAATGGGTGTACAAAATAAAGCACAAAGCTGATGGTTCCATTGAGAGATATAAAGCAAGATTGGTGGCAAAGGGGTACACGCAGCAATATCGCATAGACTACTAAGACACCTTCTCACCAGTAGCTAAGATGGCTACTATAAGGATGGTACTGGCCATGGTGGCAAGGTTTGGTTGGCGTCTTCATCAATTAGATGTGAACAATGCGTTTTTACATGGAGACCTTCATGAGGAGATATATAAGTCACCACCACAGGGAATAGAATTGCCTCAGCCTAATCTTGTGTGTAGATTGCAGAAGTCCGTATATGGGTTAAAGTAAGAAAGTAGGGAGTGAAATGCTAAATTGACTACTTTTCTGCTGGGTCAGGGATTCACACAATCAAGAAATGACTATACACTATTCACCAAACTGATAAAGGATCATTGCTAATACTGTTAGTTTATGTGGATGACGTTATAGTGGATAGTGAAGATATTGACGCTATTCAGGAGATTAAGAGTGCATTGCGTCACAAGTTTCAGATTAAGGATTTGGGGGGATTGAAATACTTCTTAGGGATTGAGGTTGCAAGGTCTCAGAAGAAAATTTACATAAATCAAAGGAAGTACACTATAGAATTGTTGGAAGAGATGAACTTCCTAGTATCTAAACCAACCATTTCTCCTATGAAAAACCATGTTAAGCTGATGCACAATGATTCTGAATTGTTGGAGGACGTTACACGCTACAGGCAGTTAATTGGTAAGCTGATATATCTCATGATTACCAGGCCAGATATATCATTTACGGTGTAACAATTGAGCTAGTTCCGGGATTGCCCAATTGTAAATCATCTAAAAGCGGGACACAAATTATTGAGGTATCTAAAGGGAACAGTTGGTCAGGGACTTTTGTTTCCTAGCACAGGAGATTTGATATTGAAAGGATTTTTGGATTCTGATTGGGCTGGATTCCAGGAAACAAGGAGATCGGTTACGGGGTATTGTATATTCTTGGGAGGAGCATTGGTATCTTGGAAAGCAAAGAAGCAATCCACTGTCTCAAGGTCTTCTGCAGAAGCATAATACAGGGCAATGGCGTTGGCGGTCTGTGAGCTACAATGGTTGATGTATTTGACAAGGGACCTGGGTCTAAAGGAACAGGATCCGGTGGAGTTATTCTGTGATAGCAAAAGTGCCATATATATAGCTGAAAATCCAGTGTTTCATGAGAGGACAAAACATATTGAAATTGATTGTCATGTAGTGAGGGATAAGGTGATGGAAGGAGTGACCAAGTTGATGACTGTGCACACTCAGTTGCAATTAGCGGATATGTTCACTAAGCCTCTGGACAGCAGGAGACTAGGAGGCTGCTGGAGCTAACTGGATCATACAACATCTACACCAAGCCATGCTTGAGGGAGGGGTGTTAAAACTAAAGGCTTGACTAACATAAAAGGGAATGACGAGGATCATGAGGAAGCAGACGATGATCCAGGTGAAATTGAGTGACAGCCTTAGGATTGAAGGTTTAATCAACGGTTGGTGATGAAAAAGGCGGTTATAGAAGCACGTGATGTGAAGAACCTGGAGGTGGCGCAAGGAGTGGTCTGGTAGTGGTGCAGAAGGACTTGGAGAAGACGGGTAGAAGGTGCCAAGGAGTTTAAATAGAGAGAAAAGATGAAATTGCCTTTATAGTCTAAGCAGTAACCGAATTAACTGTAGGGACAATCTTGTAATTGCACGTGAGCGGTTATTTTTCTCTTCTTCTATAGGTGTTTGATGTAATTCACAGAAGGCAGATTTTTTTGGGATATCTCCTTAATGAAGTTCTTTGCTTTCCTCTCAAATTCTCTCTCTTAAATTTTGGTGATTTCTTATGCTGTTTTTCATTCCTTTGAATTCATTGTAAATAGTTGTTGAGTTTTTTGATTGATTCCTCACTGTAAACCACAAACTTCGCTGCGGTGCTATATCAACTCTGTTTTTCACACTCACTCCCAAAAAAGAAGAAAAAATCTCAACCCAAAAAGATCGCCCCCTTCTCCTGCTGCGGAGACTCGACTTTTCGTTTCGCAAAATTGATGAAGAAGATGAGAGATGTAAAAAGGTTAAGTGCAGTGTTTACGACCAGTGGGATACATGCTACTCAAACTACTGTAGCTACTGTGTTGGGGAACACTGCGTTGCCGAACCCACATGAAAAAACTCTTAATTTTCATATACGAAGCACATGAATGTGACATGTTACTCCCATGGGGTTATATCTTAGGGGCTTCTTCATGACTGGCAAAAACTCCATATGCAATTTTTTGTCTTTTCTTCTTCCATATGCCAAAAATTCATTTCTTTGTCAAGGGAACATTCTTGTAATTTTTGCCTCCCTCGATAGCTCAAAGAAAAGTCTTTAAAAACGTGGGTGTGCCTCCGAGTCTTTTGCCTTTAATCTGTTCAACCAACACTTGGAAGACACTCATGTTTTGAACAACATATTGCATAACTTGTATATGTTTCTAATGGGTGATTCCTTTCTCTTCAGGGTGCCCAACATGTTTGTTGAAGGCCTGCTCCAACGAGTGACGGGTCCCTCTATGTCTTTGAGGGTCAGAAGATTTCTCACTATCATAATCAACGGCTTTACCATTTTTAAGAAATTTTATGTGGGCTTTAATAAAGAAAGATAAGTGTAAGGCCTATTGGCCCTCCCTCGTGTGCAAAATTGGCGAAGTCAAATCTTTACCTAGACCACCGGATGATCCTAATCTTGAAACTAACGATTGCTGCCATAGAAGTCCTGCAATATTCATCAATGCCAGAGGCCTTGGAGTTCAATCTAGGGAAACACTCCGAAGTTCAAGGCAATTATGGTTTTTTCATGTTTTTAAGTGTTTATGCTAGAATATTTACATAAACCCGTCTCTTTTTTGTTGTTCAAGAACTGCGTTGAGCAATTCCACCAAAGATGCCTTCAATTGGTGTTGTTTCTCCCTTTTGTATGCTTTGGGCAACCAGTGCATGCTTGGAAACTTTAGAGAGTGATATGTGTCTTGTTTTGCTTACGTATGGCTGCCGTGTGGTGTCATGTGTTGAGGTGCATAGTCAAGCTGCTTGCTTGACAGGTGTTTGCTTGAGCTGCTTGTGCCGAGCTAACCAAAGAGACTATAGGTACTGGGTCCATAGATGGCTTGCTGAGTGTGGCCGAGGTACACACTGTTCCTAAGGTGACAGTTGCAGCAGAGGCATCTGTCATCCTAAAAAAACGCTCAAAACCAAAAACATCGCCCCCTTCTGCTGCCGCGGAGACTCGACTTTTTGTTTCGCAAAATGGATGAAGAAGACGAGAGATGTAAAAAGGTTAGGTGCAGTGTTTACGACCAGTTGGATACATGCTACTCAAACTACTGCCGCTATTGTGCTAGGGAAGACTGCGTTGCCGAACCCACATGAAAAAACTCTTAATTTTTATATAAGCAGCACATGAATATGACATGTTACTCCCAAGGAGGTTAACTTCTAGGGGCTTCTTCACAGCTGGCAAAAACTCTGTATGCAATTTTTTTTCTCCTTTCATACGCCATAAATTCGTTTCTTGGTCTAGAGAACATTCTTGTAATTTTTGGCTCCCTCGATAGCTCAAAGAAAATTCTTTAACTACCTAGGTGGCCTCCGAGGCCTTTGCCGTTAATACGTTCAACCAAAGCTTGAAAGACACACATGTCTTGAGCAACATATTCCACAGCTTGTATATGTTCCTGGTGGATGATTCCTTGCTCTTTGGGGTGCCCAACCTGTTCGTTGAAAGCTTGCTTCAACGGGTGATTGGCCTCTCGATATCTTTGACTGTGTGAAAATTCCTCACCGTCATAATAATGGCTTTACCCATTTTTAAGAAACTTTATGTGGGTTTTAACAAATAAAGATTAGAGTAAGGCCATTGGCCCTCCCTCTAGTGCCAAATTAATGAAGTCGAATCTTTACCTAGACCATCGGATGATCCTGATGTTGAAACTAACATCTGCTAGCGTAGAATCTTACAATATTCAACAACGTTAAAGCCTTGGTGTTTCATTCTAGGGAAACACTCCGCCGGTCAAGCCAATTACGGTTATTTTCATGTTTTGAATAGTTTATGGCAGAATATTTAGAGAAACCTGTCTAACAAAACTGACCTATCTTCAATATTTTGTAATTTTGTATTATTTGGCTAGGATACATGTTCCGATTACTAAAGTGAGTATGTTTGAACATCAAGCCAACAAGAAAAACATATACGAATCAGATATAATGCATGATTTTAGTCTAATCCTTATTTTCGAAATGAATATTTGTATAACCTTTTTAAAAAAAATCAAAATACATATCGTATAACTTTTTCTAAATTTTTTTTGTCATATTCAGAATTTTTTTTCATTCGAAAAGAGTGTTATGAAATTCTACCAAAGATGGCATCTGTTGGTGTTGTTTCTTTTATTTATATGCTTTGGTCGGCCAATGCATGTTTGGAAGCCATAGGGAGGGTTACATGTCTTGTTTTGCTTACGTGTGCCCGCCGTGTGGTGCCACGTGTTGAGGTACATAGCCAAGCTACTTGCGTAACAGGTGTCTGCTTGAGCTGCTTGTACCGAGTTGACTGAAGAGACACTGAGTACTGAGTCCATGGACGACTTGCTGAGTGTGACCGAGGTACACACTGTTGAAGAGGTGACAGTTGAGGTCGTGGCAGAGACAATACATGTGGTGACCGGATAAAGCTGAGGTGACTAATGTTCACTGCCTCTGTACGAGAAGAGTCAATGCTTACCTAAAGCCCTAGTCGGTGCCAAGGAGCGTCCGGTGCCTCATGAGCCGTGGCTATGTGACTATGTGTCTGGACCCGAGTGGCTGACGTAAATCCTAGGCGAATTGTGTCTCTATGAGTGATTAAATTGACTCAAACATTCAATAGATCAAGAAACAAGGATTCTAAATTCACAATCTGGAGAGAAAAAGAGCAAAAATGGAGGAAGTATATATTGAACTTCACCACCGGGTCAACTGAATTACCCGATCCTTTTTATACAAATGAATAGGGAGGAAAAAAGGAATAAGTTGAAATACCAAACTACCCTTACTTTATAATTACTCCTATTACATCATTAAGGGCATAAAAGTCAATTCACACGTGTAAACTCCTTTGCCGCCTTGCTACTTTCTTTCTCCGACTACTTCCTGCTTCTCCACCGTAAACAGAACTAGAAAATCACGGAATCACCAGCGTGTCTTCTGATAACTGCCACTGACTGAATTGCCAGCTCATCGTTCAATCATCGTGACCTTTGATTCTCTACTTGATCCAACGAATGCTGGTCAACTGGTGCTACTCTTCTTAGATTGTATGTGTTTCTTGAATTGGATGAATTTCATCATCATCTGCAACAATGAGGGTCAGACAAACGTTGACTATAACAGATCGGTTGGTTACACTTGTTTTCTTTTAGGTTCATAGTTTGTCCTCATTGAATGGTGGATACAGTGAGGTATTTAGTGGATGCCTATTTCTATTGTCTTTATCTAATGGCGGTTGACCATTTCTGTGTCTACACCACTTGTTTCAATGAAAATTGATGAATCAGATTTAAGTCAGGGTGAGAGCCAATTTGATGGGATCTACGAAGGCAACTTAGGTCTATACCTATCGCGAAGCAAATCAGGCTGCGGACTTAGGTCTATACCTCATGAAAGCAGCTTGGTGACTCTCACATTTTCTTGAGGGCAATCACCTAACTCGCCCATACAATGCTCAGCGGTTTTTTTTTTTTAAGGTGTAAGTTTCCTTTATTTCCTTTGTATAAGTTGCACTTGTGTTTTCCCCCGATGCCCTCAGGCAAATTAATAACTTTTGAAGGAGACACTCTTTTTTTAGATTAAAAAAAAGGGTCAGGGTGAGAGCCCTCACATATCTTTCCTACAACGAAATAATAAAGATGTGTTGCATATTGAAAGCCCCTACATGGGTTCAGAGCTCGGCGCATGGCGTATAGAATTAGTATCTCATTCATATAAAGACACACCAAATACCAATACATTACGTGAAGCAGCCAGCAACATCAAGGAAGAAGGTGCTGGAAGCCCTTCTAACCACTTTAAAAACCATGCACTTTTGTGCTTCCTTCCAAGATTTTAGAAGTGAAAAACTCTTATTTTCATATGAGAAGCACATCAACATGACATATTACTTCCATGCGGGTTCGGCAACGCAGTGTTCACCACCACAATAGTGGCAGTAGTTTGAGTAGCATGTATCCCACTGGTCGTAAACAGTGCACTTAACCATTTTACATCTGTCATCTTCTTCATCCATTTTGCGAAACGAAAAGTCGAGTCTTCGCAGCAGAAGGGGAGCAGTGTTTTTGGGCTGAGCCTTTTTCTCTTTTGGAGGACCGTGTAGTGAGTCTGCGTAAACTGCAAAAGGCAGAGAAGTTAGTGCATCTAACACAAGACATAATGTTAAAGAGGGTAGCAACAAAAAAAAATCATATAACGAAGAAATATTTGATGATGAATAAGAAAAAGGGAACACAGCATATGTCATGCTATTTATTGTTCTGTATCATGATAAATCTCTTGGAGTGATTAATTTTGTAAGGGAAAAAATGCTTGCCCGACAGCATTAGGGCGAGAAAAAACACAATGCAAATGATTTTGGCCATCAGTATCTCTATCACTTTGCTACAGAATGCTGGGACTTGAGGGCACGTGAGTAATCAACTTGCGAGTTCCATTATCTGGAGATGGCAAATTTATACGAGAAACCGTTGCCCTTTAAGTATTTAGCTAGCCGTTGGGAGAATTGGTCAATACAGTATCCGAATATAATGCAAAACTTAGATTCGTAGTAACAAAACAACAATAAGCCGAAGGAATTGATCGACGACGGCAATAGCTACCTATTACCCGCCAAAAAATATGAGGTTGAAATTACGATTTCGATACCTTATATAACAAGCCAGCTATTAACTATCGTATTTATTTTCATCACGTAGATGCAATGACTAACAAAGACGTGTTTGGATGTATTTAATTAAATAATCAGACTCGACAAATTCAATAGAATGGACCTAGTATGTAGATATTATAAAAGATTCCTTTTTAACACTGTTCATACGTGATAATAGGTATTTTTTTTTTTTTGAAAAAGAAGTCCTTATTTTTGATGAAGGTTATTATTATTTTTTATGTGGTGGAAAAAGTATGAGCAAAGAAAAGTTAAAACTAAAACTTTATCAAATACTGTCTTTTGACTATAATCATTATTATAATGCAGTGCAAAACAGTATCTAGATCATGCGATTACTTATGGTTGCGGTCCAGGAAGTACAAGTAGAAAATTGTAACTTATGAGTAATATGAAAGTAACTTTTCCGAATAGATATTTTATTTCTACATTTCCTTTTACTTTCTGCAATATTATATTCGGTACTGCTAGTAAGTATTGGAAGTTCATTGTTGATTTTCATCCCCAAAAAAAATTGTTACCTACATGTTTTCGCTAGGTAAAAGAAGATTTGTATATGAGATGGCCTCGACGGCGGAATCATCTAATCCCCAAGTCCACGATACATCTTTCGACAAAAAAACCGTAAATTACATTACAAAAATGTGACAACAGTTTTTGTGACGAATATAGTATTATCTATCGAGATCGCAATCTATGTTGTGGAAGAAAATTTAGTTTGAATTCATTTATGGTAAAAGGTATTGCCTGATGAATTTAATATTAAATCTAATGTGTTAAATTAAAAGTAAAGGTACCACTATAGGCAGAACTATTCTCATCGAGGCAGAACAATTTACCGATAATGACAGACCTATCCTTCTCCTTTGAATTTTGGGGACTTTAAAATAAACAGGGTAATCCCCCCCCCCCCCCCCCCCCCTCTCTCAAATAGTTAACAGTCCATATTGTCATTTTACAGAGAATCGCTCGGCCTTGGTCACAATCGCTCTGCGTTTAATACTACCCTAAAGGTAAAAACTAAAATTTGTATAAGGTAACTCTTTGTTTATAGAATCGGCAATAGATTCCATAGAATACAGTTGATCATATGGACAGGTTTTCCTTACAGCAAAATAAGAACTGGCATGTCTTTATATTTCGAGTTATCAAATCACCACGCGAAATTTGGTATCTATTATCTGTAAAACTTTGTGACCAGATGATTTCTGTTTACTCTTGTGTGTTTGCTTTTCCTTTTCGTATATCTTCAATACAAACAAAGGCGAGCCCTAAGAAGAGGGAAGAGATTATTCTCCATGTTGGAAGTTCAGGAAAGTCAACGGACACATGTGCAACTGACACAAACGAAATAAAGGAAACTTAAACACATCTAAAAACACAAATCCCTGAGCATTGCATGGGCGAGTTGGGTGATCGCTCTATGAAAATTCAAAACTAATGCTCAAGTGATCAAGAATAGATCACGAAACGTAACTTGTACAATCAGGAATCAGATAGCAAAATGAACGACTAAGTCACAATATCAAGGGAATTCTAGAATAAGAGAGAACAATTGGAGGAGGAGAGAAAAAGAACTGGAGCTAGGGAGGCCACAAAAATGCTTTCTTCATTTTGTTACTGAAAGTGTCGAACGAGCCATATATGGCCTCAGCGAGAAGAAGAGGAAATAATTGCTACGCTAAAATCACAACAATACCCCAGTAGCTAAATGCATTACAGTATTATTAAAAAGGGCCAAATTGCAAATTCACAACGTTTAAACTATTCCCGTGTTCTTTCTTCTTCACTCGAGAGTCCAAGCAACTTGTCCAACCTGCTGCAGCCTCAGCTTGATCCCATCGATCCAATTCACCTCTGTGTGTCCAATCAACTGCTTCCAAGCATTAATCCTCCAATCAGATGATACATCTCTCTTAACACGGATTAATGCATTCACCCACCTCAATCATCTCATCAGCCATATCACCAGTATGCTTACCTCCTTCCTCACTTTGAATAAGATCTTTGACACCTCCCTTCAAGCCTGGCTTGCTATATACAATGCACTTTTGCTATCACAGAACAACTCAACATGTTCCTGTTCTATGAGCATAAGGTCCTTAGCCAGAAGGATCCACCACTGCACCTCACATACTACTGTTGCCATAGCCTGTACTCAGTCTCTGCTGAAGATCTTGACACCGTGGTTTACTTTTTTGCTTTCCAAGATATTGAAACTATCAACCAAGAACATACAATAGTCCGTGACTGACCTCCTCGTCTCATGACAACCAGCCCAGTCAGAATCTACAAACCTCTGCAGCTTAAGCTCTCCACATCTAGACAGCAAGAAACCTTGTCCAACAGACCCTTTAGATATCTTAGAACTCTAAGAAACCTGCCTTCCAATGATTCACAATGGGACAATCTAAGAATTGACTTAACTGTTGCACACTAAAATCAATGTCAGGCCTTGTTATTGTGAGGGTAAATCAATTTGCCTACAACCTTCCTCTACTAAGTATTATTATCCGCCAACTCTGAGTCATTACGGAACAGTTTCACATGTCTCTCCATAGGAGTGGCTGTTGGCTTAGATCCTAAGAAACCCTCTTCTTCCATCAACTACAGTGTATACTTCCTTTGGTTTATAACTATGCCCTTGTGTGACTTAGCTACCTTAATTCCAAGGAAGTATATTAGTTCTCCCAAATTCTTAATATGAAACTCCAGATCTAAGGCCCTTTTGATTTCCTCAATTTCATCCAAGTTTCTGACTATCTACAATCACATCATCAACATACACTAGCAAAACCAAACAGTGATTTACCTGATAGCCTGGTGAACAGGGTACAATCATTCTTAGATTGACAGAAGCCTTGTGAGCTAAGAAAAACAAGTTAGCCTAGCATTTTCATTCCCCTACTTGCCTGTTTCAAGCCATACAGGAATTTCTACATTTTACATACCACATTAGGGTGTTCCACTGATACTCCAGGAGGGGCTGTCATGCAAATCACCATGTAAGAATGCATTGTTAACCATCTAAATGGTGCACATACCACCCAAGCCTAGATGCCATAGTCATCCCCATCCTCACTATAGTCATCTTAGCAACTAAGAAAGGTGTCCTGATAATCCACTCCAAATTGCTGTGTATAGCCCTTTACAACTAGTCTAGACTTGTATCTCTCCACTGATCCATCAGGCTTATACTTAATTTTATATACCCATTTACACCCATGGCTTTCTTTCTTTGAGGCAGTTCTGTCATTGTCCAAGTTTTGTTGGCATTCAATGCTGCTATCTCATCATCCATGGCCTTCTGCCATTCAGCAAGAACTAGATGCTTCTGCAAAGAAGTGAGGTTCTGTATGCAGACTAATGTTCAATGCATATGATTTGAACTTTGATGCCAGAGAATCAAAACAAAATATTTATGAAGTGGATGTGGTGTGGAAGTGGTTTGTGGTACAATGGAAGTTGAGTGATTTTGGCTTGAAAGAACCTGATTACTGTAGTATTCCTTAAGATACTTGGGAGTGTGTTTGGCACGCTTTGGTCTGGATATTGGAATGTCAATCTGAATGGACATAATGAGTCTTTCTGGAGAGGATCGTCGGTTGTCTGGTATTGGACTTAAATGGTCAGTCTGTTGTGGTTAATGGAAGCGGGTCATTTTTATTAGCAGGTTGTGATGCCAAGGTGATTGTGTTGGTCGATGTGAACCAGTGTTGAGCTGAGGTGAATAAGTAGAAGGCTTAGCTCTTACAATATATTGGTCTACAAGATGGGTAATGTCAAGATTAACTTCAGGAATCATAGAAGTTGGCATAGGAAGAGGGTATTCAGAAGGAATATAAGAGGGAGCATGTTTGATCTGAAGAGGAAAGGTAGAAACTGAGGGCACATCAGAAAGAGACACAGACTTATGCTCGAAGGAAAGATGCTCTCATAGAAAATTACATCTCTTGAAATGAACACATCCTTGGTTATCAAATCTTGTAGAATATAGCCTTTTGAAGTATGTGAGAGTCCCAGAAGATGCTCTTCCTGGCTCTAAGAGTAAACTTCTCTTTTGAGGGAGATACGTTAGTGGAAAAATATAAGCAACCAAATACTCTAAGATAACTGTATGATGGGGATTTGTTGAAGAGCATTTGATATGGAGTTTTATGGCTAAGCAAAGGAGATGGAGTTAGCTTGATAAGGTATACTACGTGTTGTACACAAAATCCCCAATAACTGACTAGCATTTGTGCCTGAAACTTTAATGCTCTAGCTACATGAGAATGTGGTTGGTGTTTGCGTTCGACTAGCCTATTCTGCTGAGGGTATATGCATAGCTAGTTTGATGAATTATGCCTTTAAATGTAAAGAATGAATTCATTTTAAATTCACTTCCATTGTCAGTTCTTATGACCTTAATATGTACCGCAAACTGAACATGAACATATGCCCAGAAACTTTCAATGATACCTCTGGTTTCAGACTTTGTTTTCATCAAATATATTCAATAATATCTATAATAGTCATCAATAACAGTAAGTAGGTAATACTGTTTATGCATTGTGAGATGTTTATATGGACCCCATGTATCCATATGTACAAGGAAAAAGGGAGATTCAGATACTGAATAAGAAATATAAATGGACTTTGTTTTCTAAGGGACATACAGTACAAGGAAGAATGAAATGAAATGTGTACTGGAGGATCAATTTTGTTAATTTCTTTAAGCCTGGAGGAAGAAGGATGTCCAAGCCTTGCGTGCCAAAGAAGTGAATCTGAAGATGCAACAGCATGAACTTGAGATGATATGTTGTGCTGGTCAGATGGCATAAGCCCTAGTTAACTTTACCTGAACCAATCATCCTCTTGCTGGAATGATCCTGAAGCAAACATACATTAGAATGAAATATCAGGTCTATGTCACCACCCTTTGTGAGCTGGCTCAGTGACAACAGATTGAAAGAAAATGATGGAATATGTAAGACATCATGAAGGGTCAAGTGAGGGCTGACATGTACTATACCAATGTGAGTGACTGGGCTAGAATATTATTTGGTAACTTGAATGACATGGCTTTGATTGGGTGATGGGAATCAAAGGAGGATAAAGAGCGGCAAATATGATCTGTAGCACCAGAATCCAATATCTATATACATGAACTATTGTAAGATACATTACCTGGCTGCTTGACAGTGGCACCTGCATGTTGAGCTGACACTACGGCATGGAGTCCCTTGGTTTCATGACTTTGTCCACTACTATCCTCATGTCTCTTATCTCTATGATCCTGCAACAACATGATCAGCTGGTTATACTGTTCGTGTGTAAACACTGGAGTCATGTGTGAAGATTGCAAGATCTGTATAGCACCACTAGAAGAGGGGGTTGAATAGTGGATGAGGAAAATTTGGTATTTAAAAACTTTTGAACCATAAACCTTACTTCTGAAAACAGTTTCTGTTTTTAGATTCTGATTTGAAATAATTAAAAGGCCTAGTTACAGATCTCCAAAAAATTATGACTTTCGGTGAGAATCTACTATCCGATGTTCTAGTATCTCATAAAAATTTCAAATTAAAATTCTGCTCCTAACCCTTCAAAAATATGTTTTTTGTCAGATTGCGCAAATCTGCCAGAAACAGTACTCCGACTTGAAAATTTTATTCGGATTAATTGGTGACTCCAAATGGTCTAAAACTTTAATCCAAAGACCCTCAAGATATTATTTTAAAGGGTTGAAATAGTTTTGGAAATTCCTTTGGAAATTATTTCAACCACGTTGATGTTCTCAACCTTTGCAAATCTGAAAATCAGATTGCACTAGTCTCAGAACTATTCACGTTTGACTGACTTATACTTATCCAAATGAGTTGAAACTTGCGTCAAATGAAAGATAGAATATGTTTATGCAAAAATTTTGTAATTTTTGAAATAGTTTACTATTTTTCTTTTGTAACGAAATTATTGCAGAATGTTGGAAACTGAAAGTAAAGTGCAGTAATGTAAGAACTACTAAGGATTTTATACTGGTTCGGTTAAATCAACCTACTCCAGTCTTCGAGGACACCTTCCTCGGTTATCACTAAACACAATAAACACCTTACCAAAGGGTGATTGGAGTTACACACTAACGTCGCCCTTTTAACAACCAAAACAATCAAGCAAAACCGATCACGAACACCATCACCAATCGAATGAAGGTTGATCATACCTTGATCAACCTTTTACAAACAATTGAACATGTGTGGGGTGGTATATTCAAAGACTATACAATATTTAGAATATATGAACAATAGGCTTGAGAGAAGAAGAAGAAAGAAACTTAGAAGAAGAGAGTAGTAGATCCCTTTTGCACTTGAGAGAAATGTGAGAGTTGTCTAGCCTGGTTTGCACTACTTCTCTTCTTTATGCACTTCATGGCTGCCCCCTTAGGGCATCTTCCATTATTGAGAATTCTCTTTAATATCCTTGGAAGATTGCCTTGTGTAGAAATAACACCATCTTGATTATTTGACACACTATGATTGGAAGGATGACTTGACCTTGCTTACTTGTCACTTGATGAATGGTCCAACTTGACATCCTTTAATAAGCTGTAAAATCTGAAAAAAAAACTCATAAAACATGTGACAAAAAGTAGTCAAAATATTTTCATACTACCAACCTTCAGTCCCTTAAATTTTAGGATGCAAATTAAGCACCATTAAGCCCATAAAATTGCCTACTATGGCATGTGCTGAAAAGTTTTCAGCATGTGTTGTAGTTTTGAATTCCTTCCATATGTAGTGCCCTCCTTTATGTCACTAATCTTATGTGGTATATTCTTCAACAATTGAGATAACAAATAAACTCCACCATGGCTCCATCATGGCTGCAAATGGTGTGTGGAATAACTTGTCCATGTGCTGAAATTTAACTTTAGTAAGTTTTGGTCAAATAATGCACAATATTTACACATATATGGTAAATTGCAATCAGCCCTAATTTGAATTTTCTAGAACACTTTGACATGTCTTGAATGTTTAAAAAAGTGTCTAGATACATGTTACATCTCATGCCAAAAACGTTCCATGTGTTGTGTTCGTAAAAAACCGAATTTTTGACTTTCGTCGATTACGCGATTTTTCTTCGATTAAATTCAAACTTCTTGCACATGTCATATATGCTGTGTCACACATAATAATCATAAAATAAAGTGTATATTCAGCTCTAATGGTTGATGGTATAGGCACCCCATGTGCTTAAAAGAATTGAATTTGAAATCTCCACAAATTTGGCCTAAATTGTGGGTGATTTGTGTGTGCCAACACGGAATGCTTTAGTGGCTGATTTGAACATGCGAGCCACAAAAGTTTTGGCTATTTTTGAAGTATATGTGCTGGCCATATTTATATGGCAAGTACGTGATACGCCGGTGAAGTTTTGGTAGTCACCCGATACGACAATTTTTGATTTATGACCTTGTAACGTGTCGTTATAATTTAGTCATCACCATGAATTATATCATATGATATAGACCTGAATATACTCCTAAATATGAGGTGTATATAGTGGTGTGACGTTGACGTACGTTTGTGATATATGTAATATGTCAGTAGTACAATCGAAATATATGCTTATTATGCCTTTTTTAAAACCAATATGAATATATATATATATATATATATATATATATATATGGCGTGTAAGATTAAATGGGGAGGAGACGTTCCATTTCCGAATTTGTTGCCATGTAGCTTCCACCAGATATGTCTCCATTTAATGAACTAGTTAGTTCATTAACTTAAGCATTCCACTTAATGAACTAGTTTAGTTCATTAATTGTGGTACCTGAAAATAGTACAAAGACAACAAATGTTTGTCATATGATGTAAGCTTTAACGCTTCATGGCTTGTTAGTACGACAACGATACATATAAACATATGAAGCATGTATATCACATAAAAGTGTCAAGCAATAATTTATTTAAGCATTTCGTAAACTCGTACCATTTAAATCATGCATTTTTAAATCATTCAAACTCTTTTTCTCAACAATCTCCCTCTTTTGATGATTTACAAAATAACATTGGTTCATGATTTAAATGTGAACAATTCGAATTTTGAATTTTATATCGTTATGCTCCCCCTTAAATCTGCAATCATGCTCTCTCTCCCCCTTAAATCATGATTTTCTCTCCCCCTTTATTTTGTAAATGTAATCAAAAGCACATGTAAGAATATAAAGAAATAGCAATTTAGATCATATAGAAATCATGCATTTCAAGTACGTTCCTAAGGGTTATTTATTCAACCCTTTGCAAATGTACCTTTTGGTACCCAAACTTGGGTAACCTTCCTAGGCCTTCCAAAAGGTGAGAAAAGAGATGAAGACGTAATATAATAAACGTTAGGTGCAAATCCGTTTGGCCTATGGTCGAGAATGCCATCATGCTCATGATAAAATTTTCGTTTTTGATATGCCTTTGGGTTCGTGTGCATGGTGCGTGATATAGATGCATTTGTGTTGTATGAATGTCATGTATGCATCAATGGTTTCTTTTCATATTATACTGCACATAATTATATCTTGTATGATATGAAGTAGGGGGTGACCTAGGCATCCTTTTAGGTGCTACATTTGCATGTGTTTTCTTAGATGAAGATAGAATTAATTTGGTTGATTTATTTTGTGTTTCGTTTTTTTCAACGTATCCTAATCTGGTTTTGTCGCTTTCATGCTTTTGTGAGGAGATATTGCGATCTAGCATGTTTGTGCCCATATCAAACTGTTTCACCTTTATTTTCTAAATCCGCATTTCTTGATTTCAAATTTAAAATCTCGGATTTCATTTCATTATTCTCCGTTGTCAAAGATGAAATTTCAGACTTTAATGAATTTATCAGGCAAGACGACTCTTCTTTTGAATTGTTTAATTTAGATACAAGATTCGAGTTAGAAGATTATAACAATTTCTTGTCTTCAATTAAACGTTTCATTTCTTTTGCAAGATCCTTAGAAAACTTATGCAACTCAAAATATGATAAAATAAATCATCATAAGAAGGCTCGAAATCTAAATTAGAGTCAGAAGATACCTTATTCGATGCCTTGGATGTAAAGCATACTTGTGCCGTTTCTTCTTCGGTTCCTTCAGTCTCAGAATCGAATGAGTCACTCCATGTGGAGGCTTTAAAGGCTCTTCTCCTTTGTTTAGGTTCTAAGATAAATCTAGTTTTATTCCAGTCCTTGTAACAGATTTTGTTTGTTTGTTTGTCCTTAATCGGGCAGTCATATGAGAAGTGTCTAAGTTTTTCACATTCATAGTACTTTATGTCCTCATTATTTTTTATTTCTATGATTCTTAGATGAAGTAGGCTTAGGTTTGTTTTTAATCGATTTTTTCATGATCTTTCTTAATCTTTTAGCCAACGTAATTAGATCTTCATCATGGGAATCTGTGTCACTATCATCTATGCGATCATAAGAGGTAGAGACATATTCATTTGATTTAAACGCTATAGCCTTATCTTGTTTAGAAGTAGATTCAGAATTTCTTCGAGTGAGTTCGTTTTCATATACCTTCAATGATCCGATTAGTTCCTCCATTTTTATTGATCTCGTTTTTTTACTTTCCTCAATTGCTGTGACTTGAGGTCTCATTTGGATGAGAGACTTCTTAGCACCTTTTGAACCTTTTCCTGTGTAGAAAATGCTTTTCCAAGAGACGCAAGAGAACTGTAGATGTTAGTCAAGCGTAAGTGCATATCAACAATAGATTCGTTTGGTAATAACTTGAAAGACTCAAGAGTATACATAAGCATATTTATTTTAGACTCTTGAACTTGACTAGTCCCTTCATGTTTTCATTTCAAGAATTCTCCACATCTCTTGGGCACTAGAGCAATTAGACACATAACTTGATTCACTTTTACTTAGGCCATTTAAAAGAAGTTGCATTGTAGCGCCCCGCCCGAAACCAGTGTTCCGGCTCAGTGCACCGGCCGTACTCTACTCTAAAGAGTACAAGGCGTCGATACTATACATGTATATGTCGACATGAATAATGAATCGATTAGCAGAAGCAACATAACATAAACAAATCATAATCCACATGCAATGCACTACATCATAATCTGTACAAGTCATATTATACAGAATGCTAAAATCTTCTGAAATACATCATAAACGGAGACCTAGTGCCCTTGGAGCAAATCTCTCGGTATATTTTTCGTTATCAATGGTCTATCTAGCATGTCCTCAACAAGCCTGTATAGTGTTACATGTTATCTGGAAAGTGATAAAATAGGCAAGTATGAGCGATAGCCAATCTTTTAATCGCTCAGCAAGTAGTCTTACTAGATACGACATGTGGATCATACATGGGGAGACGGGGTAACAAAATATAATAATCGTGAATACGTATATAATAAGCACGTCTCCATTTAAATCAGTATAACTTATCTGTAAATTGAAAGCAAGTAATAAGGAAATTTCACAACATACATATCATCATCCTATACTACTTAATCCGTAACACCATATAGTGTCCATACTTAACGTCTAATCCATAACTTATACTAGCATCGCATATCTTATGTGTACTATACCTTCATGCGTAAAAACTACATTGACTACTGTAGCGCCATCATAGACTTAAGGAATTCTTAAACATAACCCTAAGGTGACATGAACATGACATGATGTATAAAACATGACTTTACATAAACATGACTTGCTTTTCATAACTTGCATAACATGACATTTTCATAACATGAAGACATAACATTTTCATAATTGGCTATAGCATTTTTCATAAGAATAATAACACACGACATACCGATTGATTCCCCATATAGTACATGTACGACATAAACATCATAACATATGTACATGTACTAACGGTAACATGCTATGACGGAAGATCCCGTGTCCCGGACCCGGTGTTACACTCGACCACTAATGCAATCAGACGGAGATCTCGTGTCCTAGACACGGTGTTACACTCGGCCTGAACATAATCATATGCCCCTGACATCTACCACCCCCGGTACCGATGTCACACTGGCGAACATAACATAACATATCGTGTGTCAATGGAATCAATCGTCTCGCATTTATTATTCACATACATATGAGCTTTTAAACATGTAATGCGATAAAAACACTTTTCAAACATTCATTTCATGATGCATGAGACTCGGTCAAATGAGGGTACCTTGGTCATTCTACATCTTGTAACATCATCATTTACGTATTTCATTCTACATATCATAACTTAAAGAAATACCATAACCATACTTCCTTAATATCAATCTACACCTAAATTTCATAATTCATAACTTGGGTGCACAGAACATATAATTCCTAATTATTATAACATACCCTCTACGAATGTCATAACTTAACACATCCATCATACATATATACATGTGTATAAATGTGATAAAGTCATTTTTCATTGATGGCCTAATGGCCGATTATATGTATATGTATGTATACTTGTAAAACAATTTATATGCTTTACATATATATGTATCTAAGATATTATAAGTAACCCTTTTACATATTTTAACATATATATTGTACTTGTATGTGTACATAATACATATAAAAGTTATTTTTAACCTCCAACAAGGCGCATGGCCAAAAATATATGTATTAATTATATACATGTACATAATTATTTTGTGATATATTATATCATATCAACTTAACATGTTATTACCTTAATATATATATATATATATATATATATATATATATATTGCCCATTTATGCATATATATGAAAAAAGAAAAATTCTTTTATTATATATGGCCACTGGCCGAAAATATGTATATTGAATATACTTACATTCATACATATATCTATAACGTATTACATATTAAATATAATTTAATCCTTTTTATGTCTTATCATCTACAATATACATATATACATATGTATACAATATATTCAAACCATTTCATTATAAAAGGCCTAATGGCCGGTTTATATTTTTTTATCTAAAGGCGATTTTATTGAATAAGAGCCTCACTTATGGCGGAGGTAAGCCGTGGTACATGAAAGTAGAGCAAATGTAAAATGAAAATGCAAAACAGCTAAAATAGTCAGTCTCCAATCATATATGATATGCCGCACTAAAACCTTGTCAAGTAAAACCACCCTTGCGTATAAAACCTTGGCGAAGGAAAAAAGCGTACATATTTATATCATTGGAGCGTAGACTTAGTACAAAAAATCTCAAAAATACAGCCGAAAATCTAGCATTATCCTCATAAGCAGCGGCCACCAACATGGATGTAAATGAGCTTTGCGTTGTAGTTATGGACGCAGTGTTCCAGCCAAAACAAGTTTGTGGATGACATTAGCAGGCGCGAGCCACAGAGTGATCCTTAGCCAAAAAGATGATGTGATTAGCAAGTTATCAAATTTGTAAATAACGGTGGAGAACGGTTAATGAGAAACATACTTAGCCGCCTGCATGAACATACAGGTGGAACCAAGAAAGAGTAGCGCTAGCAGCTTCGTCGCCACCAACATTGGAAAACATAAGATAATCCAGGCATCAACAGATATGCAAAGACCTCCAAGTAGTGATTGCATCATTCTCATCAAGATGAAACAAAATAGCATGAGACAAAGATCCAAGCAAACCATAGCACGTAAAGCAAACCAAAGAAAACATACCCAACCGCCTACATCAAGAGGATGTAGGCGGGCAATTGGTAAAGAGCTCTTATAAGCGGACAGCGGCTGTGTGCAAATCATGATGTAAACTGCTTCGAACAGCTGGAGGTAGCTCCGTAGCTAGGGTAAAAACACATGTGGTACGTGTCATAAGACCATGCTGAGCTAGATAATGCGCCGGATAATTACATTCCCGTGGCAGTTTACATCATGATTTCCTAGTTTTCTTTTTTCTTTAGTTTTCTTTGTCCAGCCATGGCAAAGAAAACTAAAGAAAAAAGAAGAGCCTGCAGTTCAGCATGCAAAGGCAGAAGCTTTGGCAAGATGAACAAATCGTCTGTACCATCGACCCATCTGCTTGACGCAACACTGCACCACTGCGGCGCTCAGCCGCATCAACATTCAACTTTAATTTACCTGAGGGTGGCAGCTGCCAACGTATAACCCGTATGCATTTGGCGCGGATAGGAGGAGAATAAAAGCCAGCAAGTAATGATGGGACTATAACTGCAAACTTCCGATCGGCTACCGATTGACACCAAATGTAAATATCCTGACGTATCCGTTCATGAAGTCTATCTAAAGAGAAAGATTGATCCCCAAACTGTATTCCAGCATATTCCTTCCAGACTCCCCATAGAGTGACTAATGGAATGAACACCAAAAGTTGGCCCAACATAGTATTTGTGCGAGAGTTACACCACCAACCTCTAAGATATCGACGCAACATCGGGGCACGCACTCCTGTCAAAGGTCCGTCAAAAACGAAGGATAAATGTGTCCAAACTGCAGTAATTAACAGACAATGATAAAATATGTGTTCCTGGGAGATCATTTCCCCACGGCAAAAGGGACAACAAGTTGAAAAAATAGTAGTCCAAAGTCGAATGTTCTCTGGCAAGGGTAAAGCATTATAACACAGTCGCCAAGTGAAAATCTTGGCTGCCGGCAATGCTCCTGATCACCAAATATATCGCAAGAGAGGTTGAGGAATAGTGTTCGGGCGACACGCTTCATATGCAATGCGCAAAGTGAATCGCCCATTGTCTCCCTCATTCCATACTCAACCATCCACCGTTTGAGTCATATGCAACCGACAGAATGCATCAAAACGACACAATCACTTCCAATCTATTGAATCATATATATGAGCATACATAACCCAACGATTCCCATATTTGTGCCGCATGAACTCAGACCATAATGAGGACGACGTATGATATTGCCACCAAAGTTTGCACTCATAGGCACGTTGTAGTATCTCCAGATTACGAATACCTAATCCTCCCTCCTCCTTAGGATAACATATGGACAACCACGCCAATGGTGACAATTCTTCCACAGAAAATGTGCCATCTTTCTATTTAACTCAATGACTACACTTTTGGGAAGCCTTGCAGAAGACATGATATGCAAAGGTATTGAGGATAACACTGACTGAATGAGAGTCACTCTACCTGCAGACTCATCAAGAGTTGGGACCATCCTATTAATCGCGTATCAAAATGCGCAAGCAGCGTGTTACAATAATGGGCTCGATTCGCACCTTTGAAGAGATAAGACTATTTAATAGGCAAGGACGAAAACGCATGGGCATAATAGCAGAGATCCGATGAACTGATGCTCCTTCACTGATCACCATCTGGCTCTTATGATAATTGACCAATTGACCCGATGCTCTTTGATATTGCTCAAGAAACATTTTAAAATGTCGCAAATTTCCAGAAGCCCCACTCAGAAATATCAGTAAATCATCAGCAAATGCAAGATGCGAGATCGAAGATGTCCTGCCTCCGCTAAAGCCACGAATATTCCCCAACATGAAGTGAGCCTTAAGGCCTCATGAAAACCCCTCAGAGGCAAGAATAAATAGTAGGGGTGACAATGGATCTCCCTGCATAACCCCTCTATAGGGATGAAAATATCCACTTGGTTTACCATTAATTAAGATAGAACATCGCGTAGCTGCAAGATTATTCATAAGCATATGGAAAAACGTGTCGCAAATCAAAATTTCAGCAATAATCTTTCTAAATATGGCCAAGAAACACGATCAAACGCTTTAGTTATGTCAAGCTTAAGCATTACACGACCTCCACGACACTTACGATTCAAGATGTGAACCATCTCCTTTGCCAACAACACTTGTTCTGGAATGCTATGACCCGGCATGAATCCTGTTTGCTCTGGAGAAATCAGCCGAGGCAACAAGACTAGAGGTCGAGTAGAAATGATTCGAGTCACTACCTTAGACAAAACAATCGTCAAAAATATCGGCCTAAAATCAGCAAATGTTGATGGATTTGGAATCTTAGGAATTAGACAAATTAGTGAGGCAGCCATTACACTTGGGACTGAGATCCCTAAGAAAAACTCATGTACAACATGCAACACATCTATGCCAATATCTTCCCAAAAGTGTCTATAAAAAGAAGCGGACTGCCTCAAGCTGAATGTCTAAAATATTTTCACAAACAGTCCCATTCGATCGATTGATAGAAGAGATAATTTTTTTTTGCATCCTTATTTTTACTGTTTGATGAAAATAGGAAGTATTTGCATCACCTTCCGACAGCCATTTGACACGTGCTTTCTGTCTCCAATATATATGCGCTCTCGTCTGATATTGTAATAAATTGGCCTTGGCCCGGTGATATGAACGTAGTATCTTCTGAAGTTGTTGAATCATACGCAGACTCGGCCCGTACTATGGCTTCTTCCTCCGCCATTAAATCCGAGAAGATATTCCCAGAAACATTTCGATTCCAGCATCGTATATCTGCCTTTAACCGTCGTATTTTGTCATAGAAACCATACATACCTCCCACCATTTGATATGAATGCCAATGCAAATGGACATAATCAGAGAAATCAGAATGGGTGACCCATGCATCCAGATACCTGAATGACGCTGGTCCCGTAGATTGAGTCAACTCACAAGTCAGCAATAAAAGAGAATGATCTGACGTGGCTCAATGCAGATGCTGAACTCTGCTAATGTCAAAAAGTTCTGTATAATCATTGGTGAACAAGAAACGATCTAGTCGACGCTACACCTTACCCAAACCTCTTCCATCCGACCATGTAAATTTACTGCCTTGGTATGGCAGATCCGACAATCCACAACATTCAACAAAAGTCTTAAAATCAGCAAGCGTACGCAGAGATGGCGTCGAGACAACCTTGTGATCAGCCAACGAAAGAAAAGTATTAAAATCTCCCCCTAACAACCAAGTCTGAGTCATAGTCGAATGGAAGCTCATTAAATCATGCCACAAAGGCTTTATGGCTGCCACCGTATGTCTAGCATACACTGCCCTGAACCAAAAAGATTTCCGGCTGGGCTTCCAACAGAAGTTAATGGATGCATTCTGTTCTCCCACACGAATCTCCATAGAATCAAAAAATGCATCTCGCCAGAAAAACTAAATATTAGAATCGGGAGAGGAGTAAGCATGAGAAAAGCCTAACTGCAAACGAAATTGCTATATTCGAATAGCTCACAGTTTTGGCTCAATAAGAACTAAAACATTATAAAGTATACTGTCGAAGTAGTGAATGAAGACGTGTGATAGAGGTATTAATACCTCTGACATTGCAAAGAAGTACCTTCATTGAGATGGATCGAGGGTAGTAGCTGCTGAACGCTGACTTGCTCCATGTGTTAGAATAGAAGAAGGGGGCTGCGAGCATCTCCCCTTTCTTCTGCCTTGGCCGTTGCATACATACTTTCAGTCTGCATCCGAAACATCTGGATGTGTAACATTTGGGTCTCCGTCCTCAGATGATGGTGTTACCGAAAGAACCCTAGCAACCTCAAGGACTGTAGAGCGCAATTCTATTGAATCAACGGGCACATCCTCATGTAACTCTGAATCTGAAGAGAGCTGCAAAGTTGGATCTGGAGCTTAAGTATTCGGCAGCATCATTGAAGCGGAAGAACAATTTAGACGCGATAAATCCTGTGAATGAGAAATCAAATCGACATGGCCTGCCTGTATCTGCGTTTCATTACATGGTGTTGCAGGATCCTGATCTTATGCCCTCAGATCTATTGATGGAGCAATATTAGGTTCCACCATTGCTGTTGGTGGGTCTGCAGTAGCACCCGTTTTCTTTGGCGTCATCACTGTGCATGGGCTGCAGTTATATGAGGCATAGGCTCAGTAGTTGGTTGTGGCCCTGGCCCTTTTTCTTTGAAAGCATCCTTGTGGCACGAAGAAATTGAGTGCCCTAATACCCGACAAGAGGCACAATAGGCTGACATGTTCTCATACTCAATCGCTTGGAAAAAATGATAATCATCACTCTGAATATAGACTCTCTACGGCAACTCCTGTGAGACATCCAATTCAATGCATATACGAGCTACTGAGGGGCGCATCAATTGCGCCGTTGCTGAATCTACCTTCAGCGGAGTTCCTATCATACATGCAATTTCAAAAAGGGCCTCTTGCTTATGAAGATAAACTGGCAATCCAGGAAAAGAAACACAGACAGGTATAATGGGAATATCAATGCGGGGATCAAAATCATAGGTGTATTTAGTGACACGCATATGATATCCCAACACTGTCCACATGCGCCGTGAGAAACAACGATAATAATAAGCCTCCGCATCAAATTGAATCAAATTATGCGATGAATCAAGCAACATTATTTTTACTGCTGCTGCGAATCCGATTCTATCAAGCACTTGCGTATTGCATCAAGCGTAGGGCGGCCATACCAAAAGGTTCCAACTAAATAGTATTTGAATGATTCAGACAATGCAGATACCTCCTCACGTGTAAACTTGATCGATGGTATGCCTTTATAATGCGTGATCTCCCGAGGAGGCAATGTCGCTGTAGTAGGTTTTACGACGGCTGCATATGATTGCGTCGACTCCATGAAGGGACTTCCGTAAAACAGTATTATTGAGAACAATGAATCTGCAATTAACACTCATCAAGAATCCGCAAGAAATGACAAAACAATGTCAATATCGATCGTACGTGGGAATAGCGGCTAGTGCCGCCGTTCAATCGCTTTGTAGCTGCTCTGCATTTTCTTTATATATTTAATGGCCGATTTATATATAATGTATATACATATATAAAATCATTTTATGAACATATTATATAATATCAAAAACTTATGCATTTCCATATCTTAACATACATATTATACATATATACATGTGTATACTATATAATAAAATACTTTTATTATAAAAAGGCCAAATGGCCGAGTATATGTATGTATATATATAATAAGTACATATTTAATCATATTACATATTTTACTATATTTGTTTTTGGAAGATTAAATATTATTGAAGAGAAACCTCACTTATGGCAGAGGAATACCATATTACATAGTCATAGTAAGAAAACCAATTGAACAAAAAGCGAATGATTGCTGCCCTCCAGTCGTATATGATATGCCGCATTAAAACCTTGCCAAATAAAACCACCCTTGTGGATATAAAACCTTGGCGAAGGAAAAAGCGTACATATTTATACGACTGGCTTTGGACATAAATACAATGAAAGAAATGTACACTAAAAAATTGTTTCCTGCGTGGGTCTCCTTTGAGTGCAACAATCGATCAGAAGTCGACTTAGGGAATCTGACAGCTAACGGGCCTCCTCCAAATTGTACCTCGCGACAGCAGAAAGGTGTAAGGATCACTATTTTCTGTGAGTTATAAAATTGCGCAAAAGAATGGCTGATAGACGTACCCATGTCACCTTGATTCCCCCAGAACCAAGGTGGACCACAAGAGATGATGCCGTGATAGTCCTCGCCCCAGCGTTTGTGTCACAACCAGCCAGCATTCCAGTGTTTGCATTAAGTGACCATCCATGAAACAAACCATGTAGTGAGATAGTAAAACTCGCACAAGATAAAAGCTGCTAAATAGAAGAAACAAAATAAATATGCATACCCGCGTTGCCTGGGTCAAATAAGACCGCAGGCAACAGAATACGAACCACGCCAACACTGTGTGAGACATGATTAAGTACACAAAGATGGAAGCTGAAGATCCAAAATGAGTGCTCCCCGAACGTCACAGGGCAACGCACGAAGGGTTTCATAATGTGCGAGCCCAGCCACTCTGTAACCATATCGTGCAAGGCGATGAGCAGCTGAATTAGCCTCTCTTGGACAATATTGAAGTAAGGAGTTGTTGAGAGATAGCAGCGAGGCTGTCCGACGTACATCATCCCCCAACGCTCCTGTGTAAGACTGCGGACCAGCTAACATGGATAGAAGGAGCTAGCAATCCGTCTCTATAATTAATTTAGTGTATTCCATGGCATAGTAAGCCACCGCAAACATCAATGTCATCAACTCTGCCCGCAACGGACTTACCAAGGGCAAAGCAAAGGCAATGGCGGCTATATATTAAACCTTTATATATACATATGTAACATATATAAAAAAATCATTTTATTTTATAATGGCCGTGTGTACATAGTATTTATATATATATATATATATATAATTTTGTATATACTTAAATATATGTATGTACCCTATTATTTTAGATATATATATCTATGTATTCACTTTATACCATTTATATACATCCGTATATATATACTTATATATTTATATATGTTTAAAATAAACCATTTTTGTTTTTAAATACTCCTTGACCGTATATTATTTATAGATATATATTTATATCGTTATATATATATATATAATAACTTAATGCTATATCATATATAATATGGATGTTGATAATCACATACTGTTATCCTTGTCATCTTTCTTTTTTTTGTAATAAGGTTTTCCTCCGCCACGAGTAAGGGCTTATGCTAATAAAAATTTTCTTCTAAAAAAAATACATAACAAATATATCATTTATACTCCAAAAGCATCATGGCCGAAATTATACAAGGACATGTACACTATATACCTGTCACATAAACATATATTTACATATTATTATGGTAAAAACTTGAATCTACAACATGGATGATCCCACTTTGTTATTAAACATACATATTTAATCTTTATAAAACCATGTAGTATCTAAGAAGAATACTCGCCTTTACCACTTTTCTTACACTTTAAAGTGAAGATTTCTTCGCTTAGATTGGAATAAAACTCCACCTCCTTTCTCTTTGAATGTCAAGTTTTGGAGGAAAAGAAAAATAGAGTTAGTGTAAAACTTATGAAGCTAAACAAATAGAATAATAATCGTTGAACATGGTGATGCTTTACCTTGCTACATATTAGTTCTCAAGCTTTAAAATTTCGACCATGTTGTTGGAGAAGAAAAGGTGAAAGACTTGTTTGTTTCTTGAAGAAGAAAGAGAGGAAGTTGGGTTGAAGATGGAAGTGTGTAGTGTGTGAAGTAAAGGAAGAGAAGGGTTTTCCCTCTTGGTGAGTTTCAACCGTGAGTTGAAGGAAAGAGAAGATAAGAAGTTGTTTGTTTTTGGTTGAAGTGGTGAGAAGAATATGAGAGTGGTGTAAGAAATGAAGTGTGTGATAGTTGAAGATGGAGAAGTTAAGAAGAAAGAAGGGGGTACGAAAATAAAATGAGTGGAGTTGTTGGTGAAATGAAAGGGTGTAAGAAAAAGGAGTGTGGAATTGAAATTGAGTGAGAGGGAGGTAAGGTACGAAAATGAAATGGGGAAAAAGGGGGATGTCAGCCGAAAGTTCATGGGGGAAAGAAAGAGAAAAATGAATAAAGTAGAATAAAAGAAAGTAGGGGATAATGGTGATTTGAAGTGTGTAAGAAAGGGTGTAAGAAAAAGAAGAAGAGATGGTGACTTGTGGGAGGGGTAGGGCCGGCCTAGGGTTATTGGGGAGGGTGGAAGTTTGTCTTTTATGCTACGTAGGGTAAAGTGGGAGAAAAATGTGATAAAAGTGTGTATTAAAATTATCGTATCGGGTATTTTCATTTTGTTTGATTTACATCTACCGACTTAGGTTGTTACCGACTAATTTATTTAAATCATATCTTATGTCTGATTAGTTCGTTATCTAGTTCCGTCAAGTCTCGCTATATCCAATAACTTATCGTTTGGTTATTTTTTCAAGCGTTTCTAACCCCGATATTTAATGTCGATGTCTTTATTAATCCTAAATAAAATTTAAATTCCATCGAAATTTTATCGACATCGCGTTTGAATTCTATTTTCCATTATCTTATTTCATTTCAATTGATCCGAATATTCGGGTCGTAACATTCTTCCCCCTTATAAAAAGTTTCGTCCTCGAAACTTAGGGCTGTATTGATTTTACACTTATCGATTTCAACACTTAATTTCTAACGTCACTTCATAAATATACACGCCTATATATATATAAATATATATTTTCAGATTTTTTTTTGAAAAAGGCACATACACATGTATTCCAACGTACTATCGACACGTTATATATTTTACGTACGTTAAGGTCACACCACCATACTTAACTCATATTTATGAGCATATTCAGGTCTTATATCATATGATATAAGTCATGGTGATGACAAATTAAATACGACACATTAAAAGGTTTTAAACTGAAAATTGTCGTATCGGGCGAATACCGAAACTTCGCCAATGTGTCACGTACTTGCCATAAATAGATGGCCAGCCCCTACACCTCAAAAATACTTATTATTTTCGTGCATCTGATGATATTTTCAGCCATAAAATCATTCCATGCTGGCACACACAAATCACCCCACATTAAGGCCAAATTGTGGAGATTCCCATTTTAATTTTGTCACATGTTAATGGCGCCACTTTGGACCAGCTAAGTGCTGAGAATTAAAGTTTATATTATATATATTATGTGTAACATAATGTATATAACATGTGCAAATGTTGGAATCTAATTAGAGAAAAATCGGGTAATCGATAAACATCGAAAATTTGGTTTTCTATATACACAACACATGGAACATTTTTGACACATCATACGATACGTATCTAGACACTTTTTAAATATGTCATACGTCTTAAAGTGTTCTAGAAAATTAAAGTAAGGGCTAATTGGAATATAACATGTGTGTATTATTAAACGTGTACTATTTTACAAAGTTTGCAAAAATAAAATTCAGCACATGTATATACAATTAAACACGCCCCTACAGCTGAGATGGAGCATATGTGGAGCCTTGTTGGCATATTGATTGTCAAGAATCAATCATACAATGTTGGTGATTTAAAGAAAGAAGCTACAAAAGGTAAGGTTTCAAACTTTATCTCATTTGAAACACATGCTGAAAATTTCAGCATGTGGAAGATAGGCTGGCCGATTTTTGGCATTCATGAAGAGATATTTTGTGTCTTGAAACATGTGGTTAATTGGAAGAAGAATTGGAAGTAATTTGAATAAGATACAAAGTCATAAAGTGTGATATCTTGAATATCAAACATGCTGAAATTTTTCAGCATGTGTGGGAATGTATCTTGAACGTTTTTATGACCATGTTGGTGTCCAAATTTCATTTCCAATTTGATAAGAATATTTGCTACTAATTGGTGATTTATTTTAAAAGAAAAATCAATGAAAAGTTGGAAGGAATTTGAATTATATCACCATGTAACACATGCTGAAATTTCAGCATGTCAAGTAGTCTTATGGCCAAAATTTTCACCTTATTTGGAGAAATTTTGTCTTGCTTGATTTGGATGATAATCTTATGAGTTATGGCAACTAATTTATGTTGATTTTGGCACATGCTTTTAGTGGAATTTTCAGATTTTCCAAGTCATCAAATGATGACAACATTCAACCAATCATGAAGTGCCAAGTAAGCAAAGGTTAAATGATCATCCAATGAGAAGGTGCAAAGCAAGCAAGATCATGTCACAATGATGCCACACATTCTTCCAAGGACTTAGAAGACAATTTTCAAGAGGGTAGACACCCTAGAGGGGGACGGCCATTTTGAATAAATGGAAAGGAGAAGAGAAAAACAAGTGACAAGAACAAGCATTACACTCTTATGATCAAAAACGCTTAGCACTCTTTCTTCTACACTCTTTTTCTTTCTTCTTCTTCAAAGCCTATTGTACTTATATTATTATTCTTGAATATGCTTATCTTAGACCACCGCACATTCTATATCTTTGTAAAAGATTGATCAAGGTGTGATCAATCTTTATTCTTGCAAGGTGGTGGTGTTCGTGCGTAATTGTATTCATCATACAAGGTTTGTAAAGGGTTGGAGTTGGTGTGTAACTCCATCAACCCTGTGGTAAGGTATATTTGTGTTGTGTGACTAGTGTGAACCGAGTAAGGTGTACCTCGAAGACTGGAGTAGGTTGTTTATAACCGAACCAGTATAAAATTCTCGGTGTCATTTACTTTCAGCACTTATATTCTGTTTCAGCACTGTTTACTCTTTTTGATTACGTTTGTAAAAATAGTAAACGTTTTTCAAAAATTACGAAACTCTCTAGAAACATTGCTACACGTCTTAGGGTTAATTTGGCACAACTTTCAACCCTTTTGGATAAGTATAAGTCAATCAAACATCCAAAGTTCTGAGACTAGTGCAGTCTGATTTTTAGGCTTGCAAAGGTTGAGACTTTGAGTGTATTTGTATAACTTCCCGAAAGAATTTTTCAAAACTGTTTCAACCCATTTAAATAAAACATATAAGGGGTTAGTGGTTGAAATTTCAGAGAAATTGGAGTTAAAAACAAATAGGAATAAAATTTTCAAAACAGTCTACCGTTTCTGGCAGATTCGCGCAATCTGGCCACCAATGATTTTTGAAGGGGTTAAAGGTTGAATTTAAATCTGAAATTTTTAGGAGACACTCATAACATCTGAGGCTAAGTTCTCTCAAAATTTCAGAATTTTTGAAGACCTACAACCTAGTTTTAAAAACGTTTTAAAACTGGTCCTGAAAAAAAAACTGTTTTCAGAAGTTAGTTTCTTGAGTCAAAACAATTTTAAAAACCACACTTTTCGCACCAACTATTCAACCCTCCCCCCTTCTAGTGGTGCCTTGCAGATCGTACAGTTTGGTGCTGTATGCCCTTTTCTGCAAAGTATGAGTCCATTTTGAATTCAGATCCATTGTGCGTCCTTATGACTTTAAGGGACTTATTGAATTGCACAGAAACATAAGCATAACAGCTTTGAATGATATTCCTTACTTCACATTTAGATTTCAGAAGATAAATCCAACAGTACCTAGAATGATCATCTACTATGGTAAGAAAGTATTTATGATGGTACAGAGTAGGGTGTTTGTATGGACCACATATGTCCATATGAACAAGGTCAAAAGGAAAAAGAGATACAGAATTTGAAAGGGGAAAAGGTAGTCTCTTTTGTTTTGCCAAAGGACATGTGCTACAAGTGTTTTCAGCATCAGATACAGTCACTTGGGAATTAATTTTGTGGATTTCATGCATCCTAGAAATTGCAGGATGACCAAGTCTTGAATGCCAGAGAGTGGAAGTGGAAGAGGAAGCTGAACATGATTGAATTTTAGCGGCTTAGGAAGAGTCCTTGTCATGATATGGCTGGGACGGTTCAATCAAGCAATAGAGGCCGTGTTTGACTTTATCTAAACAAATCCTCTTCTTGGTCACATGATCATGATAAATACATGTATTTGAATGAAAGAGTGCATCAATTTCACCAGAATTTGTCAATTTGCTCAACGACAGCAAATTAAATGTAAAGGACGGAAGATGTAATACACCATTAAGTGTGATGTGAGGACTCACTTTCACAGTGCCAATGTCTGCCACTGTGGCACTATGCTTATTGGGTAGTTTAACTGACATGAAGGATACTGGATGGTAAGATTCAAAGGCAGAAAGGGAAAAACCGACATGGTCGGTGGCACCTGAGTCAAGAACTCATACAGTAGAAAATTTGCTCAACACATTACCTTGTTTCCTACCAGCGGATTTGGTGAAATGAGTAGACAGTATTGCATGATGCTCCCTTGATCCTCCTGCTTCACCTTGAATGCCCTTAGATTTCTCTTTGTAATCTTGCAACATGTTTATTAGTTGGGTGTACTGATCATGTGTGAGGCTGAGACCTGTCTGTGGCAATGAGCCAACAACATTCTCATTTTCACCATCATTTATCTGGCATTCATTACATTTATCCCTTTCAAATCCACCAAACTCCAATCCATCAGATCCTTCATTACCAACAGAATTGATTTGGTTTCTGGTTTTGTACCCCGGGGGATACCCATATTACTTATTGCACCTGTCAACCGTGTGACCAGGCGTATTACAATACGTACACAATGTTACTTTGGAATTTTCCTGCCCATTCCTTGAAAAGTCTTTCTAAAGCCCCTACCAGAAGACTTTTGCCAGCCTGGACCTGTTATTCCTCCAAAACTGCCAGGTCCAACCACACCAACATTTTTTCCACCATTGTTAACATTCATGACCAGAGTAGGATTATTAGTAAACTAACTATGTGCACCCGAGTAATTCAATTTCTGTTCAAGTTTAACAGCCATGGAGAATGTGGTTTTAACATCAGGTAAAAGAACAGACAACAAAACTTGTGATTTTACAGGCTCAAATTCATCATTAAGTCCCTTAATGAACTTGATCACATAGTCATCTTGAACAAACTTGTTAATCTGGCTAGTTACATTACAAGAACATCTATTGCAAGTAGAACTGGGAATTGATCTAAGAACCATGAGTTCTTCCCACACAACCTTCAATTTTGTGTAATACTCAGTTACAGATGACTCACCTTGCTTGATGGCATAAAATTGCTCCTGTAAATCAGACAGCCTGGACGCATCAGCGTTGCCATATCTATGCTTGAGATCATTCCAAATGTCAATTACATTATCAAACCACATCACACTCTATCCTATTGAAGGAATCACATAGTTGACAATCCATGATGCCACCATGTTATTCGCTTTACTCCACACCGTGTATCTGCGATTTCCCTTTGCTGAATTAACAACCGCGCCAGTAATAAAGCCTATCTTGTTCTTCGATTCCAAGGCTCTCCTAAACGTGCTACTCCATCCGTGATAGTTATTCCCATCCAGTAAAGGTTGTACAAGGATAAGTGAGGGGTTATTACTGGGGTGAATATACAAAGGATCCTCAGATGAATCCATGTTTACTGCAGTAACTGGATAGTGGAACTACTAGGTGAATGCGCAACAAAATTCATGAATGTGCCAAAATTCATTCGTGATTAACACGAACGCTCTGATACCATGAAGAAAATCAACAGATTACAATTTCCACAATTCCAAATGAAGAATTGCAGTCAAACGCAGGCTAAGGGAAGCAATTAAGAACAGATTGCAAATTTGAAATAACAGAACAAATTGAACTTGAATAAAAGCATACATTCAAGCAACGCGTGGAGAGAAAAGTTTATGAACAAAATAGAGAGAATCAGAGAATGAATTTGAGATGAAAATATCTCATTCCACACACTTCCATTCTGTCAAACACCTGCGAATATATGCAGTCCAAAATACAGAATTAACCGCTAGCTAGAATTTACAAGAATGTCCCTGTAACTAACTTCCCCTTTTATTAGTAATAAGTGTATAACTGTCTTTTCACATTATTTAAACTGCTCCCGCCTTATTTCTTTTTTCTCCAGCGTCTTCTTTCTTCAGCAACAACTTCCAGCTATTGTACCAGCCAACCGTCCTCCAATGCACCATAATTGTTGCGTGCTGCTCTCAACTTCCTCCAATGGTCATATCTTCTCTTTCATGCTTGCAGTTGACTTCTCTATCTCATCATCACATGTTCCACTAGTCTCAGGATCATCTACACTTTTGACAACATCTTCAAAGCATGGTGGGAGATGTCGGATATTATCAACAATGGCACCAAATGCAGAGAAATCTTCATCAGTCGCCTCCCAAGCATGCATGCGATTATTCAAGGTTGAAAGCAGCCTTCAATCCCTTCCGCAAAGAAATCAACTCTAACGAGTCAATTTCATTTATCCCTCGGACAGGATGGTACTCAGCATGTTGAACTATTCCATGTGCATCATGGCGAATTATTCCATGTGCATGGCAAAGAAATCAACCAGCAACACTCCCATGTAGCAATGAAGGATTGACGCTGATTTTAACATACATTAACGCCGGCCCTTTCCACTTTGTACTCCAGCTAACAACAGGGTCTGCGTCCTCACAACTCGTAGTTGCATCACGATAGTCGTTGTTGAGTTGTTCTGTAATCGCACACAAGGAGGGAATGTGGACGGCAGCATCTTCGTATACATGATCACATCTCGCTTTGCAAATTTGCCAATGGCATTAGCAAAGAAACCAAAGGCTGCCAAACCCTCAACTTGATATGTCAAGAGCATAAGTGATAAGTCCCATTTTAATATAGTTCACGTAATGGTTAATGTGTCATACGCATATTGGTTTAGAGTCCTTTTAGTGGATATTTGCATTCTTTTGGGATTTTTTTCGTACGTTTACATTATTCTCTTTGGTTTTGAACTTTTGGCATGCACTATCACTTTCTTATTAGATTTTCATGTATTTTTTGAGCTATGTGGACTAAAAAGCGAACTTGAGATAGAAAGAACTGTCAAATTGATCACGACAATCAAAAGAGATACACATAAGAACTGATTTGGAACAAAGCAGAGAATTGGAGAATCAAAAATTGGAATGTATTTCTTGATTGACTCATATGGCATAACCGCTGCACAACAGCCTGGTTTATACTCTTGAGATGAAAAAGAAAAACAGCGTGAAATGACAACACTACCCTTACTTATTCTCATCCAATGATAATTACATAAAGGACATAACAGTCATTTCACTTATTTAAAATATCTACCGCCAACTCCTTCCTTCTTCTTCCCCAGTCATCTTCTCCCGCTGCAACCTCTTGCAAGCACGCACAATCCTTCATCACCCACGTGACACACACTGGAAAAGATTCTGCTAACTGCCACTTAATCAAAGTGTCATTTGGCCCTTATTTCTCTATTTGGTCCAATGGACAATGTTGCATTGATGCCACCTTTGTCCAGATTGTGCTTTCTCCTTCCTCCTTCATTTCATCATTTCCTGTAACAACCCACTCAAACCTGACTTGCTGAAAACATTGCAAACCCCCATAGCAGTGGTCAGGTTTCGCAGTGTTACTGAATCCAACGCCTTAGTGAAAATATCCGCTAATTGAAATTCTGACTTGAAAGACATGAGATGAATTACTCCTTGTTGGTACTTCTCCCTCACAATATGACAATCAATCTCAATGTATTTCGTCCTCTCATGAAACACAGGATTTTACACAATATATATAGCACTTTTGTTATCACAAAACAACTTAGCTGGTTGAAACTGTTTGATGCCAAGATCATGTAACAAATACACCAACCATTGTACCTCACATGTTGCCATTTCCAAGGCTCTATACTCTATCTCAGAAGTGGACTTAGATGCAATACCTTATTTCTCGACCTTCCAGGAAACCAATGAATCACCCAAGAAAACACAATAGCCTGTAACAGACTTTCTTGTTTTAATACACCCTGCCCATTTAGAATTTGCAAATCCTTTCAACTCCAATTCACCACAACTGGGATAAAATAAACCTTGGCCTACTGTCCCTTTCAGGTATCTTAACAATCTGTGTGCTGCCTTAAGATGTAATTCCGTAGGAGCATCAAGAAACTGGCTCAGTTGCTGTACTGCAAATGAAATATCTAGCCCAGTAATGTGAGGTATATCAGATTCCCTATGAGCCTCCTATAGCTGGACACTTCTGCTATGAATCCTGAATCACCATGAGCCAGCTTTAGGTTCTGTTCAATCGGACTACCCGCAGGTTTTGCACCTAAGAATCCTGCCTGTTCCACCAACTCTAAGGCATATTTTCTCTGTGATATCACAATCCCTCCTGTGACCTTGCCACTTTTATGCTAAGAAAATATTTCAAAAGACCTAAGCCTTTGATCTTAAAGGCCTGATGTAAAGAGTCCTTAAGAGCAGCAATATGTGACATTGAGTTACCAGCAAAGATTATGTCATCAACGTAAACCAAAAGAACCAGAAAGAAGCTATATGTCTGCTTTATGAATATTGTGTAATCATTCCTTGACTGTGTGTATCCCTGTCTAGTAAGAAACTTGGTTAGTTTCAGGTTCCACTCTCTGCTTTCTTGTTTCAACCCATTATGATTTATGAAGCTTGCACACAACATTATCTCCAGATGCAATGACCCCCTCTGTTAAAGTCATATAGATCTCTTGGCTCAGGTCACCGTGTAAGAACGCTTATTCACATCAAACTGATGCACATACCACTATTTCTCTGTTGACAATGGCAAAAGCAGTCTAACAGTGGTCAATTTGAAAACTAAGGAATACATATCTGTGTAATCAACTCCTAACTGATGTGTGAGTCCCTTGACAACAAGCCTGGCTTTATACCTCTCTACACTTCCATCAGGCTTGTATTTGATATTATAAACCCATCTACACCCAATGAGTTTCTTACCAGAAGGCAAAGATACCAAAGACGAAGTGTTGTTGGCTTCAAGTGCAGCCAACTCCAACTCCATTGCTTTCAGCCAATGAGCAGATCTGGCTACTTCTTGATATGATGTAGGCTCCTATGACACACTAATATTAAGAGCACATGATCTATATTGAAGTGTTAGCGAATCAAAAGTAATGTAATCTTCAATAGGATAAGGAACATTATGTCTTTTCTCAGGTAACTTGGAAGTGTCAACATAATAGGATAGGAGACCACAATAATAATCTTGTAGATAGCTCGGAGGATGCTTAACTCTGGTTGATCTATGATGCTCATCAAGGTCAGGTTGAGATAAAGGAAGATGGGTCTCTATCCCAGTATATGGATGTGTAACATGTGGAGAGATGATGGAATCAGTACCACTGTAATTATCTGGTGCAATATGAGAGCTTTCAGAGGACTCTTGAGGGGTGAGAATGACAAGAGAGGAATGATTTGGTATGTGAGGTGTGTTTTGTGATGATGTATTCAAGTGTTCAAGGGTATCAGAAGGAAGAGCTGTGTTAGCAGAATAGGAAATATCAGAATCAACATTTGGTGAAATACTTAAGTGTGAATCAGAAGCAAAAGGAAAATTATGCTCATAGAACTGAACATCTCTAGACACGAATACTTTCTTTGTATTGAGGTTTAAAAGCAAATACCCCTTAGTATGATAGGTCATTCCAAGATAAACACAGGGAATGGCTATTGGTTCAAATTGTGTTTTCTATGAAGATGTATGCTGGCATATGCCATACATCCAAAGACTTAGAGATTGCTATATAGGAGTACTGACTTAAACAAATATTCGTGAGGTGTACACTACTGCAACAAAGGAGTAGGTAGAATATTAATGATGTACACTGTATACTGAATACAAAAACCCCATTAGCTGATAGGGATATATGACTGAAACCTGAGGGCTCTTGTTGTATTAAGAATGTGCTGGTGCTTACGTTCAACTACTCCATTCTGCTGTGGAGTGTTGACACATGTGGTCTGGTGGAGCCATGAAGAAACGGTCCATCTTAAACTCCTGACCATTATTAGTTCTTATTTACCAACTAAATTAATGGGAAAATTTTATAGGGTGGTAGTGCGACCGGCAATGCTATATGGGACAGACTGCTGGACCATCAAGAGGTCACAATTACAGAAGATGGAAGTGGCAGAGATGAAGATGTTAAGATGGATGTGTGGGCATACAAGGCTAGACCGGATCAGAAACGAGGTATTTCAAGAAAGGTTAGGTGTGACTAGTATAACATATAAGATAAGGGAGGGCAGAATGAGATGGTTTGGGCATGTCAAGCGGAGACAGACAACGGCATCGGTCAGAGCAATTGAAAGCCTCATTGTAGAGGAGAACAGGAGTAAAGGCAGGCCCAAACTGACCTGGGATGAGCAGATAAGGCACGACCTACTAGATTTGTACATCTCTGAGGACATGGTCCAGGATAGGAGTTCATGGAGACATAAGATCAAGGTTAACAAGGTATAGGTCATATACAGGGACACTTTAGAGTATATTTAGGGACATAGATAGGCGTAGACACTATCTACGCTTTAGGTTGACTTTCTACTTGGTTGCATATGTTATACCGTTGTTTTACATTACATGTACATATACACGTGATGTGTATTTTAATATTGAATGTCCTTTCTTTGTATTTCTTGAATCTCCTCACTAACACACTAGCACGACATATCTCTATTATCATATCATTTATGCAGGTACATATAGAGCCGGAGGTCTCACTGGAAGCAGACTCTCTATCCCTTGGGATAGAGGTATTGTCTGCCTACCACTTATCCTCCCCAGACCCTAACGATAGCTTTTGCTGTTGTTGGGATATACTGGGTCCGGATGATGATGATGATGATTTACTTTATGGTTTTGTCAAACTGATTATGTACATATTGACAGAAACTTTGAATGACATTTTTGGTTTCTAATTTGTGTTTAAGCAAGTACACCTAAGTATATCTAGTGTAGTCATCAACAATGGTAAGAAAATAACGTTGGCCATAAAAATTGAGTGCTTATTGGGACCCCAGATATCAATATGCAGAAGATCAAAAGAAGACTTGGAAAATGACTCATAATTAGGAAAAGGACTTCTTTTCATCTTAGCTAGAGGACACATAGTACATTCTGATACAATCTCATGAATATGAAGCGTGACCTAATCTGTAATGCCACAGCAAAGAAAGATGAGAAGCAGTAAACAAAGAGCTAGGAGATACAACTGCTTGTTTAGGTGCCCTATATAGATAGTATAGGCCATTGAGCTACCTACCTGAACCAATCGTCTTCAAGGACACATAATTCTGAATGACACGTGAATTTCCAGAAAACTGAATGAGCAAAGAATGAATAGATAATAGTTTGCTGACAGACAAAAGATTATAGGAACATATAAGACATCATAAACAGTTAAGAGAGGATTCAAAACAACTAATCCAATAAGTGTAGCTGAAGCTGAGAAATTGTTTGGCAATTTGATGGACAAATGTTGAATTGGCTTATAAGAATTAAACATATTGAAGTTACAAACTATATGATCCGTGGCACCTGAATCTAGTACCCATACGTTCAAATTATAAGAATGACATTTACCTTCATCTTTACCAGAGAGCATACATTACTGCTCCCTGACTTCTAGCATTCCTCTCATCATTCATATTCAATAGCCATAAGTCTCTGTGTCTGATCTGGTGTGAGTAATGGAGCCTGACACATCTCATTGCTTCCACCATTCTGAGGAGTCTCATACTCTTCTCCTATCACTTCAGTCATATTAGCTTGGGTTTTTGGCTTATAACCTGGAAGATACCCGTGTTTTCTATAACCTCTTTAATCTACATGCCC
The DNA here is from genome assembly GCA_036186865.1 of Eustoma russellianum. Lineage (NCBI taxonomy): Eukaryota > Viridiplantae > Streptophyta > Magnoliopsida > Gentianales > Gentianaceae > Eustoma > Eustoma russellianum. Next base: position 33,262,870 of record AP025041.1, read on the forward strand.
AATTATGCCACAATGGATGCACACTGGCCTCTTCCTGCCATCAGGAAAAAACCTTCCATTACCTCTTCAGTAATTGTTACCTCATCCTCTATTCGACTGAACATTCATACCAGCATTAGCAGCCATCCTTGTACCATCCAAATCTGATGCTAACAGTGCAGTTGGACTGTTGCTGAAACTACTTTGATTATTTAAGCCATTTAGTTTTCTCTCGTACTTCAAAGCCATTGCAACCACAGCATCAATTTTAGGCATAGGAGACATTACAAAAACTTATGACTTAACATGATCGAACTCCTCATTCAATCCTTTTAGGAATCTTATTACATACTCACTTTCAACAAATTCCTACTCTTTAACCCCTACATCACATCTACATCCATGACATACACACCTTGGAATAGGTCTCAGCATCATCATTTCTTCGCACAACACCTTCATTCTAGTAAAGTAATCATTTACGGAATCACTTTCTTGTTTAACTCCGTAGAAATTCTCAAACAAATCTGAGAGCCTAAAAGCATCTCCACTACCATATCTTCTCTTTAAATCATTCCAAACTTCAAATGCACTATCATACCACATAATACTTTGCGTAATAGAAGGCATTACACTATTCATAATCCATGAATGAACTATTGAATTTACCTGACTCCACGCCTGATACTGCGGATCATTCACCGTCGGTTGCTGTATGGATCCATCAACGAATCCAATCTTATTCTTCAGGATCAACGCCATCTGAATAATTTTGCTCCATGAGTGATAATTGTGAGGATTTAATGGAGGTTGTGCAAGTATAATTACTGGACTACCGTTCGGATGTAGATAGAATGGATTACTAGAAGGATTTTCAGTAGCATGCGAGCTACCAGCTCTTTGACTACCAGAAGTGGAAGCCATAACTGGTTACTTGTACTGTCAAATTTCTTGATCAAACAACAAAAGAATCTCAACAAATCGAAAGATAAAACACGCACACTCTATGATCTATACTGATCAAAGGAGTATATCAGAACAACAAATCAGAGTATCGCACTCTAGGTGATCAATATATTTTGCTCTGATACCATGTCAAATTGATCATGGCAATCAAAGGAGATACACACAAGAACTAATTTGAAACAAAGCAGAGAATTGGAGAATCAAAAATTAGAATGAATTTGTTGATTGATTCGTATGACATAATCGTTGCATAATAGCCTGATTTATAGTCTTGAGACGAAAAAGAAAAACAGTGTGAAATGACTACACTATCCTTACTTTTTCTCATCCAATGAATATTACATAAAGGACAAAACAGTCATTTCACTTATTTAAAATATCTACCGCCAACTCCCTTGTTTTTCCCCAGTCATCTTCTCCCACTGTAACCTCTTGCAAGCACGCACAATCCATCAGCACCCACGTGACACACACCGGAAAAGATTCTGCTAACTGCCACTTAATCAAAGTATCATCTTGGCCCTTATTTCTCAGTTTGATCCAACGGAAAATGTTGCATTAACGCCACCTTTGTCCGAATTATACTTTCTCCTTCCTCTTTCATTTCATTACATCCTGCAACAAGAACAACCAAAGGACAAAGAAGAAATGAAAAGAAGAATAAAGTATCCTGGTCAACTGCGAGGAGCTGTGCTCGAGCCAAAAGAACAGATGTTAGTGGATCATTTTGAGTAGTTTACATGTTCGGGCATCATAATGTCAACACTAGAAGATTGCTTGGAAATATATGAAGAATTTTTGTTTCTGATGGACCAATCGATAGGTAATATGGCCAATCGATCAGCCAAGCCTGTGTTAAATATCACTGTTATTTGTTTACTTTGTGCAATTTGTATGGTAGAAAAGGCCCCTGTGATTGGTTCTGGCCATTAGTGATGTCTTAGTGTACATACTTCACTATTTTAGATACTTGGAGACATGTAGCGCCCTGTGATTCCATCTTTTTTCTCTCCATCATCTTCTTAGATAACTCTTCTTCCTCCATTAAAGCTTTACTTTATTTTTTATAAAACTTGGAGCTGGTATTTTATCATCATCTATCTACGAAAGTTCTCTTTTTTGTTTGTAAGTTGCCGCTTTTGTGTTTTATTCATATAATGGTAGCTTAAATATTTAGTTTACACACACAAACACACACACACACTTATATATGTATATATATATATATATATATATATATAGAGAGAGAGAGAGAGAGAGAAAGAGAGAGAGAGAGAGAGAGTTTAGTTTAGGCTTACATATAGGGTTAGTCATCCCAAATAGAAGCTTGATTTGAAAAGTATGCATAGGGAGAGGATGACTTTGTGAAAATTCTCAATCCACAACCAAATCAACAATTAACAAGATGAATTAAATCTACAACATCAAATGAGAGATGAGAGATGAGAATGAAAGATAGAATGAAGAAAACTGCTCTATGGCATTGCTGTTCTGGAAGAATCGATATAGCAGAATTGGTTTACAATCACGCCTGCTTCATCTTATGTAGAAGAAGGAAAAACACTATAAATTACATGAATATTCCTCTACTAACTGAAATTAAAACATGACTTAAAAGGGCACTATTGTCATTTCACTCGTTTAAACCGTTTACCGCCTAACCACTTCTTCTTCCTCCCGATGCTGGTATACCCGCGCAACACCTTCTTGATTCTTCCTCGTTGGCTTTGTCTTTCCATCCAACAAAAAAACACAACTCATAAGTATCTTAATCGTTGATTTATGCAATGATCCAACATTCATCCAATCAGTTTGACACGGATCAAGACCACCACTTCAACCACCTTCAGCTGTACCACCATGCTCACCACTGTGCATATATCCATCAGCAACACCCCCCTCAAGCTTGGCTTGGTGTAAATATTATGCAGTCCAAGTGTATCACCATCTGATCAAACTTCCTGATATCAAGAGGCTTAGTGAACACATCAGCCACCTGCAACTCTGTTCTTATGGGCATCAATTTCAACACCCCTTCCTGCACCTTGTCTCTAACAACATGGCAATCAATCTCTATGTGCTTAGTACGCTCATGAAACACTGGATTTTCAGTTATATATATAGCACTTTTACAATCACAGAATACTTCTACAGGGGTCTGATCTTTCTCCTTCAGTTCCTTCAGTAAGGCCAACAACCACACTATCTCACAAGTCACGATTGCCATGGCTCTATATTCAGCTTCAAGTGAGGGTATAGAAACTGTGGTTTGTTTCTTGGCCTTCCAAGATATTAATGCATCTCCAAGAAACACAGCATAGCCTGTAACTGATCTTCTGGTGTTACTGCAACCTCCCCAATCCGCATCAACAAAGGCCTTAAGGTTAAGATCTCCATCTCTAGGGAACAACAAGCCTTTCCCAACAGTTCCCTTTACATACCTCAATACCCTATGGGCTGCTTTTAAATGATTCTCTATGGGACAATCTAGGAACTAACTCAGTTTCTGAACAGCAAAAGATATGTCTGGTCTAGTTATAGTAGGGTAAATTAACTTTCCCACTATCTTCCTATACCGTGACACATCCGGAAGCAGAGTTGAAGCAGACTTGGCTAAGTTGTTGTGACTCTCCGTAGGACTCCTTGATGGTTTAGCATCCAAAAAACCCGTCTGCTCAAGCAATTCAATAGTGTATTTCCTTTGATTAATGTGTATCCCTCTCTCTGCTTGAGCTACTTCAATGCCAAGAAAGTATTTAAGCCTGTCCAAGTGTTTGATCTGAACTCATCATGTAAAGACTTCTTTATATCCGCAATCACCCCCTCATTGTCACAAGTGACAATGATATCATCAACATATACCAACAAACATATAAGTGAATGACCAACAAATTTGAAAAATAAGGCATAATCAGACCTAGACTGCTGGAAGTCATGAGCAAGCAAGAATTTAGTCAATGTGGCATTCCACTCTGCTAGCTTGCTTGAGGCCATAAAATGATTTTTGAAGTTTGCACACTAGACCAGGTTTGAGTAAAACAACTCCAGGAGGTGGTGTCATGTAAATATCTTCATGAAGGTCCCGATGAAGGAAGGCATTATTGATGTCAAGTTTGTGGATGTGCCAACGATGCTGTGCTGCTAAGGCCAACATTAACCTGAGTGTGGCTATCTTGACCACAGAGGAGAAAGTCTCCTGATAATCAACTCCATACTGCTGAGTGTACTCCTTTGCCACTAGCCTAGCCTTGTACATCTCTACTTGTCCATCAGGCTTTAGCTTCACCTTGTACACCCGTCTACATCTAATAGGTGTCTTGCCTGGGGGTAAAAGAACCAGTCTCCATGTCTGATTGGCACCTAGAGCTGTAAGTTCACAACTCATAGCCTCCTGCCATTCTGGAAAAATAGATGCTTCTACATAACTGTTAGGCTCTCTATATGCAACAAGACTTAAAGCATAAGATTTGTACGCTGGAGTTAAATGATCATATGACAGGTATTGATGCAAGGAATATGGAGAAGTCTGAACTTGATTACAATAATAATCTCGTAAGTAGGCTGGCACAATTTTAATACGTTTGGATCTATTTGGAATTCAGTGTTCACGTTGTGATGAAGCAGATGGGATAGGTAAATCAATGACCAGCTCATAAGGAGGAAGATCAGATTGCAAGGGAGGAAGAGAAATTGGAGATGATGGACTGGACGTAGGAGGAGAGGGCGAGACTTGAAGTTTTGAAGAAGAGGAAGAGGGTGAAGAGGAAAGTGAGGATGTATTTGAGGGTGTTCTGTTTGGATTTGCATATTCCTCAGAAGGTAAAGGACTAGGTGAAGCAACAGAAGGACAAGAAGAAAAGAGGTACTGGGACATCACAACCAGGAGCTGGCAAGATAAAAATAGATGGATCAGTACTATGAAGAGAAGGAGAAGACACTGTGGCCATAGAAGCAAAATGAAACACCTGTTCATGAAACACAACATCTCTGGACACATAGATATCTTTAGTTTCAAGGTCCTGAAGAACATAAGCCTTAGTAGTATATGATAATCCTAAGAATACTCTCCTTCTTTCCTGGGACCAAACTTTTCAACATGTCCCTGAGTGTTACTCCCAAATGCCAGACACCCAAAGACCTTAAGGTTGCTACAACAAGGAATTGATTTGTAAAGGAGCTGATGAGGAGTTAAGTTGTTAAGATTGGAGTTGGAGTAATATTGATAAGATAGGCTGAATGCTGGACACAGAACCCTTAGTATGAAGAAGGAAGATTGGACTGGAACCTGAGGGCTTTTGCTACTGACAGAAGATGCTGATGTTTTCTCTCTACCAGGCTATTTTGTTGAGGAGTGTTCACACAACTTGTTTGATGCACAATACCATGAGTGGAATAAAATGAGGGCATGTTAAACTCTTGTCCATTATCAGTTCTGATGATTCTTATCTTAGCATCAAACTGTACAAAAACAAATTGATAAAAGCGTTACAGTACATGTCTTGCTTCTGATTTGGATTTTAGTAAGTAAAGACAACAAAATCTAGAGTAATCATCCACAATGGTTAGAAAATATCTCAGGTTATACATTGTGGAGTACTTATAAGGCTCCCATATATCCATGTGTACAAGTGAGAAAGGAGAATAGGTGGCAGAAGATGAAATGGGAATGGGTGCTCATTTTGTTAGCAAGGGGGCAAATTTCATAGCCACAGTTATCATCTGGTAAAACTACTAAAGAATATAAGTTTTGTACTAGTTTTATTCTTGATGATGACATGTGTCCTAACCTTGAGTTCCATAGCATTGAATCTGCCAGTCTGGTGACTGGACCAAGTGTAGTGATGGAAGAGATATGAGAAGGTGTTGATGATGAAGGCTTGCAAGGACCATGAAGATGATACAGACCCTGGTTCACTTCAGCTGAACCAATCATCTGTCTGGTATGTACATCCTGTATGAACCATTTATTAGACCGAAATATGATTACGATGAAGTTACATTTGGTCAATTGATTGAGAGATATTAGATTAAATACAAAGCTAGGCACATGAAAGACATTCACAAGCACCAGCTTTGGATTCACAGTGATTGTCCCAATATGAGCTACAGAGGCATAGCTCTAATCTGGTAGTCTAACAGAAAGAGATGTAACTAGACAAAAGGAATTAAACAGCTCAAGGAAGGGCAAACATAGTCACTAGCTCCAGAGTCCAAAATCCAAGTGTTTAAGTTTTGAACATATAGATTACCTGACACATTACCTTCCACATTAGCTTTCTGAGCTGACATTATGGCATGAGGTGTGTCATTGCTAGTGTTGATCTCTTAAACTGGCTTGTTGCTCCTCTCCTGTTTCTCCTGCAACAAGCTAATAGGCTGAGCATATTGCTCCTGTGTTAGCCCTTGGGTTAACTAAGCATTAGGACCAGGATGCTCCTGACTATATGTATCATAAGCTTCACAAAATTCATAGTCTCCCTGACTTCTCGTCTCAAACATCTGTTGGTTGCCTCCAACACTACAGGCATCCCCAATTACCAAATTCACCTGAGCTTTTGTTCTGTAACTAGGAGGATATCCATACTTCTTGTAGCACCTGTCTATTGTATGTCCTGCCATATTGCAATGTGTTCAGTGTGGTACTTTGCCACCACCAGATCCAAATTTACCATCATCCTTCTTATATCCTCTTCTAAACTACCTTGAGAAGTCATTCCACCCGGACCACTAGGTCTTGGCATATATGAATTGAATCTAGATGTATTGTTCACATTCATTACCGTTGAAGGATTATTAGTGAAATGACCTAATCCTTCTGTATAGGTGAGTTTCCTCTCAAGCTTCACAGCCATAGCAAAAGCTGACTTTAAATCTGGTAATGGTGTGCTTAATAGAATTTGAGACTTAACAACCTCAAACTCATCATTGAGTCCCTTCAAAAACTTAATCACATAATCATTTTCCAAAAATCTGTTAAACTGAACTGCAAGATTACAGGTACACCTCCTACAAGCATAACTAGGCACACATCTTAACGCTGATAGTTCTTCCCAAATTGATTTTAGTCTGGTATAGTAATCAGTAACTGAATTGTTACCTTGTCTAATTCCATAGAACTCCTCTTGCAAATCTGATAATCTGAAGGAATCTGCACTTCCATACCGGAATTTTAAATCACTCCATATGTCTGCTGCTACATCAATCCAAGTAACACTCTATGCAATGCTTGCAGACAACGAATTAACAAGCCACGAGGCCACCATATTATTAGCCTTCAACTATGCATTATAACTTCTTGTTCCTTCTATTGGCTTAAGAATAGTTCCATCCACAAAATTAACCTTGTTCTTGGCCTCCAAGGCTCTCTTGCTGCTCTACTCCAGCTATGGTAGTTGTTACCTTCAAGCAATGGCTGCACCAAGATCATCGCAGGATTATCACTAGGATGTATGTAATATGGGTCCTCTGCAGGATCAGTGATTGTAGGATTCGGATCATGAGGATTCGAGGTCGAAGGAGAATGATTATTGCTGTTTGAAGCCATAAATGTACCAAAGTTCATGAATAACGCTCTGATACCATGTGAAAATTCTCAATCCACAACAAAATCAACAATTAACAAGATGAATGAACAAGCTCCAGCATCAAATGAGAGATGAGAGATGAGAATGAAAGATAGAATGAAGAAAACTGCTCTATGGCATTGCTATTCTGGAAGAATCGATGTAGCAGAATTGGTTTACAATCATGCCATTTCACTCGTCTAAACCGTTTACCTGCCTAACCACTTCTTCTTCCTCCCGCTGCTGGTACACCCACGCAACACCTTCTTGATTCTTCCTCATTGGCACCACGTGCTCAATTGTATCTTCCCATCAAACCAACAAACACAACTCATAATTATCTCAGTCGTTGATTTATGCAATAATCCAACGTTCATCCAATCAGTTTGACACAGATTTAAGACCACCACTTCAACCGCCTTCAGCTGTACCACCATGTTCACCACTGTGCATATATCCATCTTCAACAGATTTTATAATTACTAACGAAAACGGTATGAAATTATATTGATTTATCCTTGAGTGGCCCTTAAGGTCTACACAATAATAAAAAGTGGGCTGTTATACGGTCATAGCAAAGTTTATATAGTTTCCAATTGAAGTATCTTTTACGTGTTATGTCTAGTTTACTCTTGAGGCTATTTAGTTTTGTGGTGCATTTATGAGTTTTCCCAACGATGATAATGGTATTTCTTCGGAACACTAAACCTTATCTAGCAAGAAACCGCATTATTGTGCACTAGTATTCCTACTAAGTTTTTTTACTTAGAACGATCGATGTTCAAAGCAACTTTTTTTGTTCGACACAATATTATCAAACCTTTAGCAAATTAATCTACCCCATTCTTTTGACTACCCCAAGAAAGTTTAGACAATTACTATTACACCTCGGGATTTTCTTAAAGGGAAATAAATAAAATAATATAGAAAGAAAATAAAGAAAAAATATAAAAAGGAAAATAAATATTAAATATAGGTGATGGTTATTTATGTTATTTGATTGGAATATGTAACTATGGGATAGAAACAAACTCTAATGAATTAACTTAAATATATTTCCTATACCCCTTAGGAAACTATCTATCTATCTATCTATATATACACACACCTAACTAAACCCTATCCTCACATTAGACCAATTTCGGCGGCCACCACTACCCTCACCAGCAGTCGGCCGGCCACCCTAGGAAGAAGAAAAGCAAAATTTTCTTTAGCCAACCCCGGAGTAATTAATTTACGTAGTTCAACACGCGTAGATGTAAGTACCTTTCTGTATTTGTTATGAATTTAGAATCGTATAAATATATTTTTGTATAAACGCGAGTATCATGCACGTGTATAATTGATCACATAGATGGATCATATATGATGTGTATATGGCTGAGAATGTATGTATATGTATATATGTGGATGCAAACTCGTGTATTTTATGGTATATATGCCGAAAATTATATATGTTCTCTCCTGTATAGGCTTCGGTCGAATATGTATTTTTGGTATATGATTGACGTATAATTTTATATGTATATGAATTATTACCGATGGTGTATGCATAAGCATGTGTGTGATAATTTGTATGAATTTGTGTGGATTTCGAACGAATTTGATGTTGGAATAAGTTGGAATTTTACATGATTTAAGGGTGGAATAAGATCTTTTAGGCTGAATTCTGGTAGAAGGTGGCGGCACCAGTGGTGGCGCGTGCAGTGTGTTAGGCGTGAATTGTACTTGTTGTCTATGTTATTTGCTATTTGAAAATGTGGCTGGTGTGAGTTTTGGAGGGCGGCCGAGGGGCAGAAAGTGGAGTGAGTGGAATTAAGGTTTCAGGAGAAGGGGAGGGGGCTGGCCGAGGGAGTGGGGTGGGGGAATAGGCTCTGGCGAGGGAGGATAGTGAGGGGCCAAGGGAGAGGGGCAGGGGAAGGGGTGAGTTGGATAGTGGGTTGGGAGAAAAGTGGGTTGAGGGAAAAAAGAGGGATAGGGCCGCAGGCTAAAGAAAGAGTAAGCTGGCAGGGCCGTGGGTAGGGTTGCGGCTGAGCACGGGCCTGAGCCGTGGGCTAGTGGAGGAAAATAGAAGGAATGTAAGGAAAAAAGAAATTTGGACCGTAGACTTCGTACTAAGCTAATATATGGAATTATAAGCTAAGAATTGAAATTGTAAGCTAAAAAATGGATTTTGGGTTGAGAGATGTATGTGTATGTATATACATGTATATGTACATTTTTAGACGTGGACGTATATACATGCACAGTTACACGGGAGTTAAGAGTTATTTAATCACGTTCGTAAAAATAGTAAACGAATTTCAAAAACCACGAAACTTTCAGGAAACATAGCCGCACATTCTAGGATTCTTTTGGCATAAGTTTCAACCCTTTTGGACAAGTATAAGTCATCCAAACGTCCAAAGTTCTGAGACTAGTGCAGTCTGATTTTCAGGCTTGCAAAGGTTGAGACTTTGATCGTATTTGACTAACTTTCCAAAAGAATTTTTCAAAACTGTTTCAACCCATTTAAATACAACTTATAAGGGGTTAGTCTTTAAATTTTCAGAGCATTTGGAGTTGTGTACAAATAGGAATTAATTTTTCAAATCAGTGTATCGTTTCTGGCAGATTTGCGCAATCTGACCACCAATGATTTTTCAAAGGGTAAGAGGTTGAATTTAAATCTGAAATTTTTAGGAGACACTCATAACATCTGAGGCTAAGTTCTCTCCAAATTTCAGAATTTTTGAAGACCTGAAACCTAGATTTCAAAACGTTTTAAAACCGGTCCTGAAAACAGAAACTGTTTTCAGAAGTTGGGTTTTTGGTTTAAAACTATTTTAAAAACCACATTTTTCGCACACACTATTCAACCCCCCTTCTAGTGGTGCCTTGCAGATCCTACACAATTAGGATGCCCAGGCATATTTGACTATTCGATAGAGCACCTGGGCATATTTGACTATTAAGGTGATCAATTTGTAGGTCTTACGGTATAAGCCACTTGTAAGGAGAGTGCTATTTCTATTGCATTGAAATTGATTTTGGATTTGGAATTGTACTGATTTGGAATCGAATTTCGATTTAGAAATTGAAAATTGGAATTTTGGGACTTTGATTTTGAACTTTGCATGGCATTGGTTTGGTAACCTTGCATAAATGGATTTTGACTTTGACTGCATTTGATTGGATATTGAGTGGATGATCGATATTGTTGACTTTGATGTTTGTTTGAATATAAGGGTAATATAGTAATTTATTTGCGAATGAGAAACTTGATATTTTCCTATATTATTTAATTATGTGTTTACACTTGCTTCTCCGTGTATCATCGTATTGTGGGTACAAACAGGTTACTTGCTGGGCGATGTTTTCTCGCTCATACTACATTTATTTTTTTTTGCAGAGAAACAGGATTATGACCTAATGTTCGTAGAGGAAGAATCCAAGTAGGGATGCCGTTGACTCAAGGATTTTACAAGGAGATTATTTACGGAGTTATTTTGAGATATTAATTTGTGGATTTGAGATCTGACAATTTTTACGAGACGTTTGGAATATTTTTGTTAATTTACGATTTATTTATTGGATTTTGGACATGGCCTAGATTTATATATTGGCAATTGAGGATTGTTATAATGCTTTTAAATTTTATGACTTCCGCTGACATCTTTCTTTGTCACTTTGCTGACATGCATTCGATTTGGTTTCGACGCCTTGTATTTCTGTTAGCAGAATATGGATGGTGAACCGTTTCGAATACTAAGCTCGGACGGACGGTACAGGTGGTATCAGAGCATGACATTAGATCCACGGCAGAAACGTAGATTTAAGCTATGATCTTAGTGAATCATTTTGAGTTTTTTCTATGTTTCGATATTATAACAATCAACATTGGAAACTTGCTTCGAATTAATTGAAGAATTTCATTTCTGATGGGCTGATCGACCGAACAAGCCTATGTTATTTTTTTTGTTTATTTATTGTTTGTGCAATTTGTATAGTAGACATGTGGTGTCCTGTGATTGGTTCCGTTTATTGGTGGTGTTCTGGTGTATATACTCCACTATTTGGATATTTGGAGGTATCTTCTCTCTCCCTAAATCCTTAGATCTATTCCCTCTACTTCCTCTCCATCTTCATCTTCTCCAACTCTTTCTCCTCCATTGAAGCTTTATTTTGATTTTTGTAAAGCTTGGGTCCTTGGTGTTTTATTGTCATCTATATAGGGAAGCTTTCTTCTTTTATTGTAAGTTATTGTTTTTGTATTTTATTCATATAATGGTAGCTTACTTATCATCTTGGTGGAAGTTCTTCGTCTAAATACTGGTTTGATAGATATTAGTGGTTGATGGACATCCAAAGAAGATGTGGTTTTATTGTGTAAATGGTGTTTAGATGATGGAGTTATGAAGTCATACTCTATTTGTCTCTATATTTATAGCATATTGAGTGGATGTTAGATGCTTCTAACTCATGATCTCATATGTGATTAGGAAAAGTGAAGGCTATACTCTATTATTACCTAAATAGGTTCCTTGATATTTGCTAATTAGATTTATTTTCTGAATAGTAATTATTGGGTAATTTTAAAGGCTCTACTTATTAGTTTGTAGATCATAAGGTTGTATATTTGTTAATTGAAGTAGTGATTATTAAAACAAGTGGTTTGATAATTTAATCATGAAAATTATATGTGCTTAACAAGTTCTTTTGCTTGTGACTCAATTATGATTTGATTGCATCACTAAACCAATGATTTTGATGAGAAGCTCAAAATAGATGCTTAGATGAGAAGACTTTCAAAATATATCGATTTTAATCTTTTTATTTTGATAACGTAGAATTGCATGATTTATTACTCTTCCGAACAATTGGTTAGTATGGTTTAGTTAATTAACAATAATTGAAATCATCGTGTCTCTTATGGGGACGACTTAGACTCTTTCTTTCTGTCTTTTATTTGGACTTAACGCCACTGGTTTAGAAAAACTCAGTAAGCTTATGAAAATTACAAACTTGCCAACCAAACCGTCGATGCATTAACTCATAATGAAATGCCGCAGGATGTGTGCCATTGTTAGGGCACGTCTCTCATATATATACATCACGAGGTAAATCAAGCAGCAGATTGGTTGGCTAACCATGAATGTGTGCAAGAGTGTGAAACACAATATTTCATTCAACGAAGAAAAAGTCTAAGGAAAAAATTAGGGGCACTAAAGAGAGAAAGTTCTCTCGCTTCTCTTTTCTGGGAGAAGTCATTCCGTCTAATTTTTGTCCTCCATCCTCTTATTGTTCTCTCTGGATTTTCTTCCATGGGAACCGACGGTAAATCTAGCGCAAGAAAGGCTATAGAAAGGAAACTGCTTCTAGATAAGAAGAAGAAATCTTCCCCTTCCAACTTTAGCGGAACGAAGAATCAGAAAAAGAAGAGGCATAAGAAGGGCTTTAAATCTGGGGAGATGCTTCTAGAGGAGTCAATGGAGGATGAGCCCAGTGATTCATTCTCTTTTGTAGCAGATTCTGGTGGAGAAACTTTCTCGCTACGGAGAGTATAAGGCATCGATGCAATACAGTATAAGTCCATGACTAAGCCACAGACTGCTGAATAAAACATCATAGTCATGGTAGTAAACTAGCAGAAGTTCAAACATTCATAAAGAGTGTTCATCATAATACATTGATACCTAACCCAAAACATCCACGAAATACAATCATTCAACAACAGAAATTAAAGCCTAGACAGCAGCCACTCTCACGAATACTCTTGTTGTGATTCATCTTCGATATATTCGATCTCAGCTTCGGAGACTCTGAAAAATATAAGAGATAACAAGGGTGAGTGATCAAAATCACTCAGCAAGTATTTCCTTGATCTACTAAGAAACACATCAGAACGTTGAATAAGACGGTAACTTGTTAATTAACATAACTTAACTGTAAATTATCTTATCTGGCACACTACTTTGTTCATCTACGTAAATAAGACTTTTCAAGTTACCATGATGCAACATGATACATAGTGATACAGTATGAAATGCAATGTTACCATTTGAAAACGATATGATACAATACTTTACCTTTCAAAACATTGCATCCGAAAATGATACAATACGTTACTTTATCGTTTGAAAACATTCCATACCGTACTATAATTTAGAAGCGATACCATATTGTACGATACTTTAAAATAGCCATGGCATACTTTTTCACCGTATGAATAAAAAGTCAAATACGAGTGATTCTGTCCATAACCATAACTGTACATTACCCGGCAACCTACAAGAGGATGTTACGCTCGGGTCCATAACCGTAACTATAACTGTAGATTATCCCGGCAACCTACAACAGGATGTTACACTCGGGTCCATAACCATAACCATAATTGTACATTATCCCGGCAACCTATGAGAAGGATGATATGCTCGGGTCCATAACCATAACAATACCGAAATCGATCGTAATGACAGTTTATTCGATACGGGGTTTTAAATCGATATCATACTTTAACGTTAGAACAATGCGATACTTTTAAACAATGCAATATCTTTTTAAAAGAATGACATGATATGCAAACAGTGCAGGGAAATGTACTTGGCAACTATCTATACCTTCGTCTCTAATTTCTTTATATCAACCCCCCCTACTTATTCCGGGTTTCTTAATTTTTGCTATAAGCTGGAAAAATTCCAGCAACTTAAAACAATTGCGTTTTTTCCCGTTACGACCCGAATCGATCCCGGAATAATACTCAGGCAAACCCGTTTCCACGATATCCATTTATCGTCGTCTTAGTCAAATTTCAGGGGCATTTTTGGTAATAAACGAGCCTACACGGGACTGTTTTGGGCTGTTTTACGTTTCTACGATTTCACATTTTTAATCAAGTCCAATCCATACAAAATGTCCCCCACTTCACCATAGCCTTGATTTATCCCAACATACAAAATATGAGATTGAATAAATCATCAGGATTAGTCCTCTACTTCCCCCATTAATACTGGAATATACATACATATCCAAAAGATAGAATTTATCTTACCCACGAGGCATACACTTTAGAAATTTTCCATTCCGTTATTCTATCATGCCATAAGAGCCATATTACCATAAACTAACTCAAGATGTAATATATCCTTTATGCTCCAAGTTAGCTTCATTTTCAACATAAAGGACTTACTTTACCGTTACACTTTTACTATGTAAAGATCTTTAAAAAAAAGCCCCTCATCACCATTTGAAGAAAGGATTTCACCTCCAACATGCTACATAATTCATCCTAAGGGCATACAGAATTAAGGAAACCATATTCCCCTTCCCATGCTTCCAAACCGTGACCCCTAAGAACACACACCACCACATTTTCTTCAAATTTTCATGCCAAACCTTCTACTAACCAAGATACTACAATTAGTTAAAAGTTTCATTTGTCTTCCTTAACCCCAAATCATAGGGCCTCCTAGCGGGATACAACTCCATTTTTTTAAAGTCTAATTCTCATCACAAGTTTCCTAATTCATCATGAGCTTGGATATATTCATTATCATACACACACAATAGAATTGGCCAAATATCCAATAATTGATTATTACACAATTTAAGGTAAATAAAACTATATTACACAATGATTTTTATAGCCAGGAAAATACTAGCAAAAGAGAATGGTTTTTTAAACATTATTGCAATGTTAGAAAACAAATACAAGAAGAATATTATGAATTTATAAATATTCATAAAATACACATATATTTCTTTGATTGGTTTCAAATATATGCTTCACAAAATAATATAGAATTTCCTTTTAAAACTTTAAACCCAATAATTGAAAAACCAAAAGAATGGATAACCATCATGGCATAAAAAAAGATAGTGACAAATCATCCATCTTTAGCAGGTATAAAGTTAGATGTATCAGGGAATCCAATAGAAGTTATTCCTTACAAAAATATGACCGAAGATTCTCTTACAAATACTAAAAATATTATTCAATAAAATAATTATACAAATACACATCTACATACAATAGGAAAACAATTAGATAAGTTAGAAAAATATTACCAGACACAACCAATAAAATCTATAAATGAAGAATTGCCTAACCAAAAATTTAAACAACCATTATTCAAACCTTTTCAAATATCGTCTTCTAGTATGCAACCTATATCTAATAAAGATGATTTCAATCAATTTATAAAACAACAATTAAGTCGTATAGAAAAAAGTTTAGAAAATAGTAATTCTATAACAAATGAGGTAGTAGCAGTTTCAAATGTTAATACTTCTATAGCTAGCAGAACTAGAAATAAAGAAAAAGAAGTTACTTCTTCTAAAATTAATAATTTAGAAGAAAATGAATCTTCAAATAATTCTGATGATTCTGCTAGTTCAGATAATGAAATAAACAAAGCATTTGAACAATTCCAGAATAATAATTCTAAAAGTAATAAAATAGAAAAAATAGAATGGGATAAATCTATAGTACCAGTACAAATGTCTACAGATCTAAAAATAAAACCTATTTCCCAATATCGTTTTAATGCACAATCAATATATTCTTGGAATATAGATGGAATGTCAGAATATCAAATAATAAATGTATTACAGAAAATGACAATGGCAGCAAATGCTTATCGAACTCAATTGACACCTGATGATAAAGCAATTGCTGAATACCTTATTTCTAATTTCTCTAGCCAACTTAAATGTTGGTGGGATCATTATTTAACTCCCATACAGAGACAAGAAATATTAAAATGCGATAAAAGTTGATGAATAAATTAATCCTATAATTATTGATGAAGGAACAATATCTGATTCAGTTGCCACACTTATATTATGTATATCATTACATTTTATAGGCGACCCATCACATATTAAAGATAAAAATGCTGAATTATTAGCAAATTTGAGATGTAGAAAACTTAGTGATTTTCAATGGTATAAAAATACTTTTCTAACCAGAGTCATGATTAGAGAAGATTCTAATCAGCCATTCTGGAAGGAAAAATTCCTTGCAGGATTACCAAATTTATTATGAGAAAAAGTTAGAAATAAAATTAGAGAAAATTCAAGACAACAAATAATATCTTATTCAAACTATATATATGGAGAATTAATAAGTTTTATACAAAAAGAAGGATTAAGATTATGCCAAGATATAAGATTACAAAGTGGTTTAAAGAAAGAATTAAGACAGACTAAGTCGGAATTAGGAACTTTCTGTAAACAATTTGATAATGATCCATGTAAACATTATAGTAAAGAATATCAAGGAGAATGTTCTAGAAAATCTTATAATAAAAAAATTAGAAGACCATATAACAACAAATATAACAATAGATATAATAAAAACACTAAATATAATAAAAGATTTCAAAAATCCAACCAGAAAATAGATTTTAGGCCAGGATCTCCGGCAAGGAAACAAATAAATGAAGAATTTAATTTACCTAAATGGAAACCATTTAGAAATTGGTTTTTTAGTAATTTTAATACAGAAGATAAATTATATTTTCAAGAACAATATTATAAAGATCTCTCTGAAAAAAATCAAGTAGTACCTTTTGTACCTTGGTTTTTAAACAATTATATTCATAGTTTTATTTCTGTCATAGAAAGAGATTATACTATAAATGGGAAGATAGTACATACAGTTTTCCTTCCACAACAGTCTTTTCAAATAGGAAAAGATAATGAAGTAAGATATTTTACTGCTTTTCAAAAACTTCTAGAGAATAATACTCTTCAAACAACAGTTGCTCATATAAATATGATTTGACACAGCAAAATTATAGTAATTTATATTTAATAGTATTAGGAGAACAAATAAAATCCATAGATAACAAAATGGATACGATTATATCATATATCAAAGAAATAAAAACAAAAGTACAAGTCACTGAAACGGCTAGTACTAGTAGGGATACTATAGCAATTCCTACAATTCAACCTCCACCAGAAGTAAAAGATTTTAAATTAAAATCTACTACTGATTTAGAAAAGATGTTAGATATTAAGTTTAAAAATCTTAAATTAAGTACTCTTGATGAAGAATTTGAAGAATTAATGAGTGATAAAGAAAACCATCATAAGGTAATAGATGATGAAATAAATAAACAAAAATATAAATTTACAGATAAGCCAATACAAAGGATGTACTATTATCCTAGACCTACTCCTCAAGATGTATTAATAGAGGAACAAGAGTATATATTCAATAATTCATATCATGGAAAATCTATCTATGAATGGAATATAGATGGATATACAGAACGACAAATTTATAATGTTATTCACAGAATGTTAATGTATAGCACTATTTGTAAGAATAATGGTAATACTGACAAAGGTGTAGCAAATATGCTTATATCTGGATTCACAGGCCAATTGAAAGGTTGGTGGGATAATTATCTGACAGCCCAAAATAGGACAGAAATATTAAGTAATATAAAAATAGTGGATGGAGTACAAACTGAGAATATAGTTTATACTTTAATACTCAACATAATAGAACATTTTACAGGAAGATGGTCTGATAATTCTGAAAATATCAGAACATTATTACAGAATCTTAGATGTAGAACACTTACCTCATTTAGGTGGTATAAAGATACGTTTTTAAGTAGAGTAATGGAACTCCCAGAGTCTAATAGTACTCATTGGAAATCAAAATTTATTGATGGTTTACCTTCCTTATTTGCAGAAAGAGTTCGTAAGAATCTTCGTAAAGGGAAAGTAAGTATAAATTATGAAAATTATACTTATGGCAAGTTAATAGGAACTTGTATACAAGAAGGTTTAGCTTTATGTAATGAAATAAAGTTAAATCAACAAATTAAAAGACATTCTCTAAATGAAAAAAGACAATTAGGTCAATTCTGTGCTCAATTTGGCATGGAAGATAATTTAGAGAAAAATGATAAAAAACATAAGAAGATCAGATCTTCTCATAAATTTCAAAAAAGGAAAATAAAAAAGAGAAGAAAGAAAACGGAAAAGATTTACAGAAAAGGTTGATAATGCCAAGAAAACTTATGGTAAAAATACTAAGTCTTTTAAACCTTACGTAATATGTAGGAAATGTGGACGCCCAGGTCATAAGGCAAAAACATGCTGGGTAAAGAAAAAGATTAATAATCTAGAAGACAATAAATTAAAAGATATTCTATCAAATATTTTATTAAATTCAGATTCTGAAATAGAGTCAGATCAATCTTCTGAATATCCAGAAGAAGTCATGGGAATTGAAAATGATAGTATATATTCTTCAGAAGAAGAATGTGATCCTTGTAAAAGAGGAGAAATATGTTGTGAAAAATCTTCTGATATAGGGGAAGATCAATTATACCAAATTATTTCACAATTTCAGGATTTAGAATTAAATGTCTTAACAAATGATATTTTAGATTTGTTAAAATTAATTGATGATTCTGAAATTAAACAAAGAATTATATCTTATATCAGTAATAAAGGAGAAGCTGAGTCTTCTACAGCAAGAATAACTCAAAATACAGAACCTTATACGTTAGCAGAAGTTAAAAGACAAATGTCTCAAAGATTTAAAAATGAAAAATCTGTGAGTATTTCAGAATTAATAATTGAGATTAATAGTCTTAAACAAGAAATTAAGGAAATAAAACAGAATAATATAACATTAGAAGAGAGAGTCCATAAATTAGAAACAAATAAAGAGATTTGTAGGATCTGCAAGGCACCACTAGAAGGGGGGGTTGAATAGGTGGTGCGGAAAGTGTGGTTTTTAAAATTTGTTTAAACCTAAACAATTCAACTTCTGAAAACAGATTCTGTTTTTAGGACCAGTTTTAAAACGTTTTTAAAACCAGGTTATAGGCCTCCAAAAATTATGAAATTTTGAGAGAACTTAGCCTCAGATGTTATGAGGGTCCCCTAAAAATTTCAAATTAAAATTCAACCTTTAACCCCTTCAAAAACCGTTGGTACTCAGATTGCTCGAATCTGCCAGAAACGGTAGATGGTTTTGAAAAATTTATTCCTATTTGTGTGAACGTCCAAAAGCTCTGAAAATTTAACCACTAACTCCTTATATACTATATTTAAATGGGTTGAAACAGTTTTGAAAAATTCTTTTAGGAAGTAGGTCAACTACAATCAAAGTCTCAACCTTTGCAAGCCTAAAAATCAGACTGAACTAGTCTCAGAACTTTGGACGTTTGAATGACTTATACTTGTCCAAAAGGGTTGAAACTTGTTCCAAAATAACCTTGAAACGTGTGGCTATGTTTCCTGAAAGTTTCGTGATTTTTGAAATTCGTTTACTATTTTTACGAACGTGATTAAAAACAGTAAACAGTGCTGAAACAGAAAAACAGTGCTGAAAGTAAATGACACCAAGAATTTTATACTGGTTCGGTTATCAACAACCTACTCCAGTCTTCAAAGAACACCTTCCTTGGTTCATACTAATCACACAACTCAAAAACACCTTACCACAGGGTTGATGGAGTTACACACCAACTCCAACCCTTTACAAACCTTGTATGATAAATACAATTGCGCACGAACACCACCACCTTGCAAGATTGAAGATTGATCACACCTTGATCAATCTTTTACAAAGATATGGAATATGTGGTGGTCTATATCAAGCCTATTCAAGATTGAAAGATATGAATACAATAGGCTTTCAAGAAGAAAGAAAGAAAGAGAATGTAGAAGAAGAAGGCTAAAACACTTTTGATCTTTGAACTTGCAACTCTTGTTCTTGTTCTTGTTTTGCTCTCCTTTCTCTCCTTTTAATTTGTTTTGGCCGCCCCCTGGTAGGTCCTTCTCCACTTGAAAATTATCTTCTAAGTACTTGGGAGGATGTAAGACATCATTGTGACATGGTCTTGCTTACTTGGCATCTTCTTATTGGATGATCATTTAAGCTTTGCTTACTTGTCACTTCATGATTGGTTGAATGTTG
The DNA here is from genome assembly GCA_036186865.1 of Eustoma russellianum. Lineage (NCBI taxonomy): Eukaryota > Viridiplantae > Streptophyta > Magnoliopsida > Gentianales > Gentianaceae > Eustoma > Eustoma russellianum. The sequence continues at coordinate 33,283,312 of AP025041.1, forward strand.
TCATCATTGATGACTTGGAAAAATCTGAGAATAACACTTAAAACATGTGCCAATATCATCACAAAATAATTACCATAATTCATAAGATTGTCACATAAAGTTAAGCAAGATAATATCTCACACAATTGGGTAAGAAATTCGGCCATAAACATGTCTTGCACATGCTGAAATTTCAGCATGTGTAACATCCACTCTTTCTTCAAAATGTTGCCTATTTTGCATTGTTTTAATTCAAGAATTCAATCAACATTTAGTATACAATATTCTCATCATGTATGGAATAAAATTTGACAACCATGTGGCCTATATTTCGGCCATATACATTACACACATGCTGAATTTTTCAGCATGTGTGATATTCAAAAATATCACTTTCTTTATTCCATAAAATATTCAAAACACTTCCAAATTGTCTCCCAATTAATTCACTTAATTCAAGAAGTAAAATATGCCTCATTTACTTGATAAAATTCGGCCACCCTTTTCAGCATGTGTTTCAAATGAGACAAGGTTTGAAATCTTACCATTTGTAGCTTCTCTCTTTAATTCACCAACGTTGTATGATTGATTCTTAACCAATCAATATGCCAACAAGGCTCCAAATAAGCTCCATCTCAGCTGTAGGGGCGTTGCATAAAGTATGTACATGTGCTGAAATTTATTTTTGCTAACTTTGTAAAATAGTGCACATTTAATAATACACACATGTTATATTCCAATCAGCCCCTAATTTAATTTTCTAGAACACTTTAAGATGTATATCATATGTAAAACGTGTCTAGATACGTGTCACATGATGTACCAAAAACGTTCCATGTGTTGTGTGCGTAGAAAACTAAATTTTCGATATTTATCGATTATCCGATTTTTCTCTAATTTAAATTCCAACTTTTGCACATGTTATATATATTATGTTATACATAATATATATAATATATACTTTAAATCTCAGCACTTGGCTGGTCTAAAGTGGTACCATTAACATGTGACAAAATTAAACTTGGAATATTCATATTTTGGCCTTAATGTGGAGTGATTTGTGTGTGCCAACATGGAAAGTATTTTTAGCTGAATATACAGTCATGTGCACGAGATTTTTATCAATTTTTGAAGTATAGGGACTGGCAATTTATTTATGGCAAGCACGTGACACGTTGGCGAAGTTTCGGTATTCACCCGATACGACAATTTTTGGTTTAGAACCTTTTATTCTGTCGTATTTAATTTGTCATCACCATATCTTATATCATATGATATAAGACTTGAATATACTCATAAATATGAGTTAAGTATAGTTGTGTGACATTAACGTACGTACGTAAAATATATAACGTGTCGGTAGTACGTTGGAATACATGTGTATGTGCCTTTTCTTAAAAAATCTGAAAATATATGTAATATATCTATATGTGGCGTGTATAATTAAGAGGGGAGGAGGAGAAAACTTTCCTTCCTTGGCTTTGTTGCCTTTGTGCCTTTTCCAAATGTGGCTTCCTTTAATGAACTACTTAGTTTAATAAACTAAGTACTTCACTTAATGAACTAGTTTAGTTCATTAATGGTGGCACCTGAAAATAGTATAAACACAACAAATGTTTGCCATATGATGTAAGCTTTAACGCTTCATGGCTCGTTAGTCCGGCAACATTATATATAAGCTAAATAAGGCAAGTAATAGCAATGTATCATGCATACATGTATATCTTATGCACGTTTTATCTTATGCTCGTTTTTGTGCATATTTAAATCATGTATTTGAAAATCACTCAAACCCCTTTTTCTCTACAATCTCCCCCTTTTGATGATTTTTAAAATAACTTATGCATATGATTTAAATCCTATCGCTCCCCCTTCAATTATGCATAAATTCAAAATTCGAAATTTAAATTTCGAATCCGCTCCCCCTTGATTTATGCAATCAGTATCTCTCTCCCCCTTAAATCATGCTTTCTCTCCCCCTTTATTTTGGAAAGCAAATCAAAAGATGCCTGAAAAAAATCATGCATTTCGTATATGTGCGTTCGTAAGGGTTATTTATTCAACCCTTTGAAAATGTCCCTTTTGGTACCCACATTTGGATGACCTTTCTAGGTCTTCCAAGAGGTGAGAAAGATGATGAGAACGCAACATAATAAACTTTTGGTGCAACTGTATCTGGCTTTTGGCCAAGAACTCCTTTATACGCATTATATGTAGGACGTTTTTGATATGTCCTTGTGTTTGTATGCGTAGTGCGTGGATGGAATGAATGTCGTGTATGCATTACTCTTTTCTTTTCATATCTATGTGGTACAAAGTTGTATTTCACATGACGTGAATAGGAAGTGGGGCGTGATGAGGAAATAGGCAATTTTTGCGTCATCTTAGACGCCATTTTAGGCTTTGGTGGGTGTCTACTTTCTTAGACACAACAAACTTAGTTTGTTTGGTGGATACTTCATTAGTATCAACGTATCCCAACCCCGTTTTGTCACTATCATGCTTTTGTGATAAGATAATACGATGCATCATGTTAGATCCAGTGTCAAATTGTTTCACCTTTTTCTCTACATCCGCATTCCTTGATTTCAATTCAATGTTCTCGGATGACAATGATGAAATTTCAGATTTTAATGAATTTATAATGCATGACGACTTTTCTGTTGAATCGTTTAGTTGAGACACAAGATCTTTGTTAGAATATTCTAACAATTTCTTGTCTTCAATTAATCGCTTCTTTTCTTTTGCAAGAGTCTTTGAAAACTTATGCAATTCTAAATATTGACTAAATAAATCATCATATGAACATTCAGAGTCGGAAGATACCTTATTTGATGCTTTAGATGTAAACATTACTTGTGCCTTGTATTCTTCCGTATCATCAGTCTCAGAGTCGGATGTGTCACTCCAAGTGGAGGCTTTGAATGCTCTTCTCCTTTGCTTAGGTTCTGAGACGAGTCTATTCTTGTTCCGATCCTTGTCAGGGTATTTGTTTGTTTGTTTTTCTTTATTAGGGCATTCATATGATAGATGTCCAAGTTTGCCGCATTCGTAGCACTTTATTTCCTTATTTTTATTCTTATGATCCTTCGATGAGGTAGACTTATGTTTAATCGATTTTCTCAATATTTTTCTTAATCTTTTAGCCATTGTGATTAAGTCCTCATCATCGGAATCTGTGTCACTATCATCTACGACGTATTCATTTGATTTAAATGCTATAGCCCTATCATTATTAGAAATGGACTGAGAATGTCTTAAAGCAAGTTTGTTTTCATATACCTTAAGTGATCCGATTAGTTCTTCCATTTTAATCGATTTGGTCTCTTTGCTTTCTTCTATGGCCGTTACTTTAGGATCCCACTCGGATGGAAGGCTTCGCAAGACCTTTTGTACCTTTTCCTGCATAGTGAAGGCTTTGCCAAGAGACTCAAGAGAATTGTAAATGTTAGTCAAGCGTAAATCCATCTCAACAATAGACTCATTTGGCAATAATTTAAAGGACTCAAGTGTGGACATAAGCATATTGATTTTGGACTCCTTTACTTGGCTAGTCCCTTCATGTTTCATTTCAAGAATATGCCACATCTCTTGAGCACTAGAGCAATTAGACACGTAACTAGCCTCACTTTTACTTAGGCCGTTTAATAGTAGTTGCATGGCTTTAGCATTCATACTCAACTTCTTTTTGTCATTACTAGTGTATTCTTGTTTCGTTTTTGTAACCTCTAGTGTGACACCATCAATAATTGACGTCTTAGTAGGAACAAATGGACCGTCTTCTATGATGGACCATATTCGCAGAAAAAGGAACAAATGGACCGTCTTCTGAGAAGCTTTATAAGCTAAAAATTCTCTGTATAATTTTTCATCATCTTTTTGAGTATTACTCGAAGATGAAGACGCAATATTCGCAGAAACCAATCTTTGTTGACCAATTTGGCCAAGTAGTTCACCACCTCTTCCTCCTCTATTGGAATAGGTTCCTCGTCCTCTCCTATTAGAGGGACTTCCTCTGCCCCATTGGGACATTCCTGCAAAAAGATCATTCATTAATATATTCTCTAGTAAGAAAATCAGGAAGACTATTATCTGATCCTTTTTTGTATTGAATTTCAAAGTCAAATGGCGCCATATGAGCTTGCCATCTTGCAAACATCTGCTTGGATACATCATGTTTAAAATCTTTATTAAACATATATTTTGCAGCTTGGCAATCAGTTCTTATAATAAACTTCTGATTATATAGATCATCTTGAAATTTAAGAACACATTTGACAATAGCAAGAATTTCTTTTGCTATAGTAGCATAATTCTTTTGACTATTAGTCCATTTTCCTGAGTGAAACCTAATCAAATATTCTTGATTATCTATTGGCGAAACCTGTTTTAGTATACCTCCATATCCTATGTCTGAGGCATCTGTTTCTATAATTTTTTCCCAATTTGGATTTGCTAACATCAAACAAGGCAAATGAGTTACCTTTTGCTTAATTACCTGGACCGCTTTAGTATGATCTTCAGTCCATGGTTTAACATTTTTCTTTAACCTGTCATATAATATTGTAGTATCTTCTGCCAAATTTTTATAATAAGGAGAAATATAATTTAAACTTCCTAAAAATATCTGTAATTGAGTTTTATCCAGAATAGTATCTGGAAATTTAGAAGCAAATTCAATACTTCTATTAATAGAAATAATTTTCCCTTTTTCTATATTATGACCTAAAAATCTAATTTTTGTTTGGAATAATAACATTTTTGGTCTAGAAATAACTAAACCATTTTGAATAATTATTTTCTTGAAAATATTCAAGTGTTTAAAATGTATTTCAATATTTTTTGAAAATACAAGAATATCATCTATATATACAATAATAAAATCACTATATGGAATGAAAATATCATTCATAATATTCTGGAATTCAGAAGGGGCATTTTTTAATCCAAAAGGCATTACATTCCATTCATAATGTCCTATTGGTACTGTAAATGCAGTTTTGTATCTATCAGATTCATTTATTTGAATCTGCCAATATCCTGATTTTAAGTCGAATTTAGAAAATATTAATGTTTCATTTAACCTATCCAATAAATCTTTTTTATTAGGTATAGGATACCTAATCCATTTTAATACCTTATTCAAAGGTTTATAATTTATCACTAATCTAGGAACTCTAAGTTCCTGTTCAGAATGTTTATTAACATAAAATGCAGTACATGACCATGGAGATTTAGATGGTTTAATTAATTTCTTTTCTATTAAAGAAGATATTTCTTTCTTACATAATTCTAAATATTCAGAATTCATTTGACAAGGTCTAGCCTTTGTCGGAATTCTTCTTTCATCAAAATCCTCTTCATATGGAAGAGACACTATATGTTTCTTTCTATCCCAGAAAGCATTAGGATGATCATTACATATTTGTAATGAAAACTCATTCTGTATTATTTTAATCTTATCCTGTAATTCAGGATTTTGTAATTTTTCTTCTATAGTTAATATTGTAATTTCTTGCTTTAAGAAATTAATTTGATTTTCTTTTGCTTTTACAGATTCTGTAAAATTATTTATAAACCTAGTTAAAGGTTCTGTCATGAATTGAAAAGTAATTTCTTTTCCTTTGACATTTCCTATAAAACCTTTTTTATCAATGTTTTTAATAGGAAATAATTTTTGTAAGAATGGTGTACCAAGTATCACCTGGTTAGTAATATTCTTTACCAATAAAAAACTAACAGGAATACATATATGATCTTTACAAATGTAAGCCTGTGGAAGCTTATAATTTATTTGCAATTTCTGCCCATTCGCAGAGCTTAATGAATGAGTAGTTTTTTGAAAATACCTAGTAGGTATTAATCCTTCTTGAATACAATTCAGACTGCACCACTATCAATTAGTGCTACTAATTCTTTGCAAAATTTATCATCAATTAATAAATTAATCTTCACATACCATTTTTGTGAAGTAACAATTTCTAATATAGATAAATATTTCTGATCATTTAATTCTTCTAAAATATTTTCAGAAGGTACTGAGCTAATCTCTTTATTTTTTTCTAATTTATGGACTCTCTCTTCTAATGTTATATTATTATGTTTTAAGTAATGGAACTCCCAGAGTCTAATAGTACTCATTGGAAATCAAAATTTATTGATGGTTTACCTTCCTTATTTGCGGAAAGAGTTCGTAAGAATCTTCGTAAAGGGGAAGTAAGTATAAATTATGAAAATTATACTTATGGCAAGTTAATAGGAACTTGTATACAAGAAGGTTTAGCTTTATGTAATGAAATAAAGTTAAATCAACAAATTAAAGGACATTCTCTAAATGAAAAAAAGACAATTAGGTCAATTCTGTGCTCAATTTGGCATGGAAGATAATTTAGAGAAAAATGATAAAAAACATAAGAAGATCAGATCTTCTCATAAATTTCAAAAAAGGAAAATAAAAAAGAGAAGAAAGAAAACGGAAAAGATTTACAGAAAAGCTTGATAATGCCAAGAAAACTTATGGTAAAAATACTAAGTCTTTTAAACCTTACATAATATGTAGGAAATGTGGACGCCCAGGTCATAAGGCAAAAACATGTTGGGTAAAGAAAAAGATTAATAATCTAGAAGACAATAAATTAAAAGATATTCTATCAAATATTTTATTAAATTCAGATTCTGAAATAGAGTCAGATCAATCTTCTGAATATCCAGAAGAAGTCATGGGAATTGAAAATGATGGTATATATTCTTCAGAAGAAGAATGTGATCCTTGTAAAAGAGGAGAAATATGTTGTGAAAAATCTTCTGATATAGGGGAAGATCAATTATACCAAATTATTTCACAATTTCAGGATTTAGAATTAAATGTCTTAACAAATGATATTTTAGATTTGTTAAAATTAATTGATGATTCTGAAATTAAACAAAGAATTATATCTTATATCAGTAATAAAGGAGAAGCTGAGTCTTTTACAGCAAGAATAACTCAAAATACAGAACCTTATACGTTAGCAGAAGTTAAAAGACAAATGTCTCAAAGATTTAAAAATGAAAAATCTGTGATTATTTCAGAATTAATAATTGAGATTAATAATCTTAAACAAGAAATTAAGGAAAAAACGTATCTTTATACCACCTAAATGAGGTAAGTGTCTACATCTAAGATTCTGTAATAATGTTCTGATATTTTCAGAATTATCAGACCATCTTCCTGTAAAATGTTCTATTATGTTTAGTATTAAAGTATAAACTATATTCTCAATTTGTACTCCATCTACTATTTTTACATTACTTAATATTTCTGCCCTATTTTGGGCTGTCAGATAATTATCCCACCAACCTTTCAATTGGCCTGTGAATCCAGATATAAGCATATTTGCTACACCTTTGTCAGTATTACCATTATTCATACAAATAGTGCTATACATTAACTGTTACGACCCGAGATTCCGGGCTAGTGAAAATAATGAAAATAGAACGCAAATGCGATGTTGATGAAATTACAGTGGGAATTAAATTGCGATTTAGAATTAATAAAGATATCGACATTAAATATCGGGGTTAGAAACACACATAAAAATAACCTTAAGGCAATTTAACGGATATAACGAGACTGGTTGGGACTAGACAATGACTGTATCGGACATACAAGGTATTTAAATAAATTAGTCGGTAGCAACATAAGTCGATAGAGATAAATCAAACCGAATAAAAATACCCGATACGATAACTGCAATACACACTAGTATCATATTTTCTTTCACTTTATCCTACACGGCAACAAAAGACAAACCCTCCCCCATCCCTCCACCCATGACCGCCCCTACCCCCCTTACAAGTCACTATCCACTTTTTCTTACACACTTTTCTTACACACCTCACCTATCATCATCATCCACTATTTTTTATTCCACTTTATTCATTTCTCTTTCCTTCCCCTCCTTATCTACGGTAGAAAAGCCAACCAAGGGGGCAAGAATATTTCACTTTTCTACTCCCACACTCTTTTCTTAAACAATTCTACACCTCCATCATTTCTCCCATCACACTACACTCCAAACTTCTATTATTATTTTTATCCCGATTCTATTCTCTTCACTATCCCCATCCGAAAATACCCTCTTTCTTCCCCGACCATCTGAAATTTTTAAACAAAAATCCATACCTACACCAACTTCTTACTCCATAATTCAAACCACCTTTATTCCCTACCTTTTATTACTATATTCATATTTCCTCTTTTCCCTCATAATTTCGGTTGCCCTCCATGCCCACCCCAAATGTATTTTCAATTCTTTATTCCCCTCCCTCACCCTTTCATCCGAAAATCCACACCACCAAGGGGACAAATCTCCTTCATCTTTCTCTAAACTATTCATTCACTCTCTTTCATCAACTCTTCAACAAACACTTCTTCTCCATTGTTTTCCTCCAATATTCGCCCATGACCATCCAAGACAAGAAGAAGATTTCTCCTTCATCTTAACCCACATGACAACTCCTACCTCAGGTTCTAACAACTCTCCATCATTCAAGAGTGTTTCAAGAAGGTTGTAGCATTTAGAATCAAAAGCAATCAAGGTAAGAACTTATGAAGTTTAAGTTTAATTCTTCCATTTATTTAGTTTCATAAGTTGCTCACTAACCTCCTTTGTCTGACCCCAAAACCGTGTGTTCAAGGAAGGAAGGAAGAAGAACCCTCTTCCAAATCAAGTGAAGAAATCACCATCTATGTGTAAGAAAAGTGAACTAAGGCAAGTATTCTTCCTAGATCCTACATGATTTTACAAATATTAAGTATTTATGTTCATATCAAAGTTGGATCATCATGTAGTATGTTCAAGATTTCTTTTGAAGAAAGTATAGATCTATGTTGAGTAATAAGTATATATATATATACACTATATACACGCACACTATATACATATATATACATTATATATAAACACGCATATATATACATATTATAAAATATGTATGTTGATATATATATATATATATGTATAAGTGTATAGATCTACATATGTATATATACGGATCTATATATATGTGTATACATATGTAGGTAGAGATGTGTAGATGCATATAAATAAACATACTATTTTGTATGAAAATATATTGATATATATAGGTATATACGGTTTGTGAATAGGTTAAAAAGAGAAAATGAATACGTATTGGTGTATTATGTATTATGTACCTATGTATTATATATATATATATATATATTTCGGTTTTATGTCTAATTGTGATTATGAATAATTTTTATATGTATTATGTACACATAAGTATATTATATACATTAAATATGAATAATGGTATTTAAAATGACTTATATGTATCTGTATATGTAGTGTATATAAATTATTGCAAATATATATATATATTCGGCCAATAGGCCTTAGTGACAAAAATGATTTCATTATATTTTTATACAAGTATATATATATGTATATATGATGAATATGTTAAGATATGAAAATGAATAAGTTTTGGATATTACATAATATGTCACAAAATGACTTATATATGTATATACTATGTACATATATGTTCGGCCTTTAGGCCTTAGTGACAAAGATGATTTCATCATATTTTTTTTATAAGTATATATGTATATATGATGAATAAGTTAAGATATGAAAATGAATAAGTTTTGGATATTACATAATATATCACAAAATGACTTATATATGTATATACTATGTACATATAGGTTCGGCCTTTAGGCCTTAGTGACAAAGAAGATTTCATCATTTTTTTTATAAGTATATATGATGGATATGTTAAGTTATGAAAGTAGACTAAGTAGGTAATTTATGTATTATGTTATGAGAAGTTGGAAAGATAAATAGTTCATATTTATGTGTGCGTAAGTATAAGATTACTAACTTTTATAGTGTATGTATATGATATGTTACATGTTATGTATACTAACATAATAGGTTATGATAAGATGTAAGTTATGAAATCTAAGATGAAATGTTAAGGTAATTAGAAATTTCATCATGAAGGCATTTAAGTTATGAATTATGATATGCATGTATGGAATAGATGCTACCAAATTATTGTGTGTTGATAATAGAAAAAGGGGGTGTTTTAGTATGATGGCCGAATGGTACTTATTTGTAGGTGAAAATGGTATTTTGTTTAAGTTGTGATATGTAGAAGGAAATTAAGTGAGTGATGTTACTAGTGGTAGTATGACAAGATACCCGTATTTGACCGAGTCTCACGTTGCATGAAAACAAGATTTGCAAAGTTATGTTGTCACATCTCATGTTTTTTAAAAAGTTCATATGCATAGGAATAATAAACACGAGACGAATGATTCCGATGAGACACGATATGTTATGTTATGTTCATGATCATGATTATGTTATGTTATGTTGAAGGGCTGTCCTGACATCGGGACCGGAGTGGTAGGTGTTAGGGGCCCATGTTTACGTTACGGCTGAGTGTAACACCGGGTCTGGGACACGGGATCTCAGTCATAATGCGTCACCGTTAGCACATGTGCATATGATTCATGATGTTATGTCGCACATGTACTATATGGGGAATCATTCGGTATGTCGTGCGTTATTATTCTTATGAAAAGTGCTATAGCCAATGATGTAAATGTTATGTCTTCATGTTATGAAAAAGTCATGTTATGCAAGTTATGAATATGTCATGTTATGCAAGTTATGAAAATCATGTCATGATTATGAAAAGTCATGTTTACGAAAAGTCATTTTATGAAAAGTCATGTTTTATGCATCACGACATGACCATGTCACCTTAGGGTTATCATTAAGAATTCTTTAAGTATATGATAGCACTACAGTGGACAATGTAGTGTTAAGAATGAGAATGTAGTACATGTAAGATATGCAAAGATGGTATAAGTTATGGATTAGAAGTTAAGTATGAATATAGTATGATGTTTTGGATTAAGCAGAATGAGATGCTGTTATGCTATGTATGCTTTGAAATCTTCCTAATTTATCTGCTTTCAGTTTACAGCAGTTTACAGATATAATATGATACTTTACTTGTTAGAAAGGAGACGTGCTTATTATATTCAAAATTTATGGTTATTATGATTTGTCACCCCGTCTCCGCATGTATGATCCACATGTCGTATCTGGTAAAACTACTTGCTGAGCGATTAAAAGTCGGTGGCTATCGCTCATACTTGCCTCATTTATAATTTTCCAGATAACAGGTATCAATATAAAAGCTCGTTGAAGACATGCTAGATAGACCATTGATAACGAAGAGCATAATGAGAGATTATTTCGAAGGCATTAAGTTTCGGATTATGATGTATGATATATGATTTCAGTATTCTGTATATGATGATTGTACAGTTTAAGATGTAGTACAGTGCATGTCGATGAAGATTTGTTTATGTTATGTTGCTTCCGCTTATCGGTTCATTATTCATGTCGACATGTACATGTATAGTATCGACGCTTTGTACTCTATGGAGTAGAGTACGGCGGGTGCACTGAGCCGGAACCCTGGTTTCGGGCGGGGCGCTACAGTTGGTATCAGAAAATGGTTCTAGATCCACTGCGGACACATATGATAAACAACGACATGTATTAGGTTATGATAGTAGAACCTAAGTTAAGATCTTATAGTCTAAGAAGAAGATTTTAGAATGAGAGCAATAACCTTAGAATAGTTCCCTTAGAATGGTTTGGTGAAAATGTCCGGAATGATCCTGTGTCTTTCAAATTGAGTAAGTTAATCTAGAGTCATAATAATTAGACTATTTTCCTTAGGATATGTAAAAAAAAATCCAGATCTACCGCGGGACATAAGTAAACAACGACATGAACTTAAGCAATGATCTTAGAATTTAAGAAATGATCATAGACATAAGAAACGATCTTAGATGAAAGCGACAGCCTTAGTATAAGAGAAATAGAACGGTATTAGACATATACAAGAAACCAAAAAGTATAAGTAGGTCGTTTAGGCTTTCCGACATTTGTACAGGTCAAGTCACTAGAATACCTCAATGCTATTTTCTAGTTAGTGACATAGTAATTATAAACTGTAATTCCCACAATTTTAGGTTTAGCTCTAATTGGGGTAATATTTGGAGATAGTGATAGAATTTCGTAGGCCGATTAAGGTATGATATGTAGTAGAAGTATAAGCCGTGATTTATAAGAATTATGATGATTAGAGATTGACAAATATATTGCACAAATAGTACGCGTATGAATAAGACGATGAAATTAGAAATTTTCAGAGTAGGTCAAAGATGTTATTCACATTAGGGATGTAAATTCATAGTGATAAGAGTACGATTTTTTTTTATAAATAGAGATAAGGATATAATGAGTCATGTCACATCAGCAGTTAATTATGAATTTAGAAAGTCCTCGGATTATCTGATTGGAATTAATATGCGTAAGTTGAATCGGAGTAAGCATGACTAGATTTAAGTTGATATGATTTAATCGGATGAGGATTAGCGGTTGAGATTGGTAAGTGTAAAAGTTACTGTAAGGCGCAAACATATGAGGTTGTAGAATACCTAAGCGGATTAATAGAAGGTATACAGAAAGAGTAAATTAAGAAAAAAAATTATCATAAGTCGGTGGATACTAAGTTGAATTATAAGCGATTCAGAAATGACGCTAGAAATTAAGTGTTTAAATCTTTAAGTGTAAAATCGATACAACCTTAAGTTTCGAGGACGAAACTTTTTATAAGGGGGAAAGAATGTTACGACCCGAGATTCCGGGCTACTGGAAATGATGAAAATAGAACGCAAATGCGATGTTGATGAAATTATAGTGGGAATTAAATTGCCATTTAGAATTAATAAAGATATCGACATTAAATATCGGGGTTAGAAACACACATAAAAATAACCTTAAGGCAATTTAACGGATATAACGAGACTGGTTGGGACTAGACAATGACTGTATCGGACATACAAGGTATTTAAATAAATTAGTCGGTAGCAACATAAGTCGATAGAGATAAATCAAACCGAATAAAAATATCCGATACGATAACTACAATACACACTAGTATCATATTTTCTTTCACTTTATCCTACATGGCAACAAAAGACAAACCCTCCCCCATCCCTCCACCCATCACCGCCCCTACCCCCCCTTACAAGTCACTATCCACTTTTTCTTACACACTTTTCTTACACACCTCACCTATCACCATCATCCACTATTTTTTTATTCCACTTTATTCATTTCTCTTTCCTTCCCCTCCTTATCTACGGTAGAAAAGCCAACCAAGGGGGCAACAATATTTTACTTTTCTACTCCCACACTCTTTTCTTAAACAATTCTACACCTCCATCATTTATCCCATCACACTACACTCCAAACTTCTATTATTATTTTTATCCCTATTCTATTCTCTTCACTATCCCCACCCGAAAATACCCTCTTTCTTCCCCAACCATCCGAAATTTTTAAACAAAAATCCATATCTACACCAACTTCTTACTCCATAATTCAAACCACCTTTATTCCCTACCTTTTATTACTATATTCATATTTCCTCTTTTCCCTCATAATTTCGGTTGCCCTCCATGCCCACCCCAAATGTATTTTCAATTCTTTATTCCCCTCCCTCACCCTTTCATCCGAAAATCCACACCACCAAGGGGACAAATCTCCTTCATCTTTCTCTAAACTATTCATTCACTCTCTTTCATCAACTCTTCAACAAACACTTCTTCTCCATTGTTTTCCTCCAATATTCGCCCATGACCATCCAAGACAAGAAGAAGATTTCTCCTTCATCTTAACCCACATGACAACTCCTACCTCAGGTTCTAACAACTCTCCATCATTCAAGAGTGTTTCAAGAAGGTTGTAGCATTTAGAATCAAAAGCAATCAAGGTAAGAACTTATGAAGTTTAAGTTTAATTCTTCCATTTATTTAGTTTCATAAGTTGCTCACTAACCTCCTTTGTTGGACCCCAAAACCGTGTGTTCAAGGAAGGAAGGAAGAAGAACCCTCTTCCAAATCAAGTGAAGAAATCACCATCTAAGGGTAAGAAAAGTGAACTAAGGCAAGTATTCTTCCTAGATCCTACATGATTTTACAAATATTAAGTATTTATGTTCATATCAAAGTTGGATCATCATGTAGTATGTTCAAGATTTCTTTTCAAGAAAGTATAGATCTATGTTGAGTAATAAGTATATATATATACACTATATACACGCACACTATATACATATATATACATTATATATAAACACGCATATATATACATATTATAAAATATGTATGTTGATATATATATATGTATAAGTGTATAGATCTACATATGTATATATACGGATCTATATATATGTGTATACATATGTAGGTAGAGATGTGTAGATGCATATAAATAAACATACTATTTTGTATGAAAATATATTGATATATATAGGTATATACGGTTTGTGAATAGGTTAAAAAGAGAAAATGAATACGTATTGGTGTATTATGTATTATGTACCTATGTATTATATATATATATATATATTTCGGTTTTATGTCTAATTGTGATTATGAATAATTTTTATATGTATTATGTACACATAAGTATATTATATACATTAAATATGAATAATGGTATTTAAAATGACTTATATGTATCTATATATGTAGAGTATATAAATTATTGCAAATATATATATATATATATTCGGCCAATAGGCCTTAGTGACAAAAATGATTTCATTATATTTTTATACAAGTATATATATGTATATATGATGAATATGTTAAGATATGAAAATGAATAAGTTTTGGATATTACATACTATATCACAAAATGACTTATATATGTATATACTATGTACATATATGTTCGGCCTTTAGGCCTTAGTGACAAAGATGATTTCATCATATTTTTTTATAAGTATATATGTATATATGATGAATAAGTTAAGATATGAAAATGAATAAGTTTTGGATATTACATAATATATCACAAAATGACTTATATATGTATATACTATGTACATATAGGTTCGGCCTTTAGGCCTTAGTGACAAAGATGATTTCATCATTTTTATTTATAAGTATATATGATGGATATGTTAAGTTATGAAAGTAGGCTAAGTAGGTAATTTATGTATTATGTTATGAGAAGTAGGAAACATAAATAGTTCATATTTATGTGTGCGTAAGTATAAGATTACTAACTTTTATAGTGTATGTATATGATATGTTACATGTTATGTATACTAACATAATAGGTTATGATAAGATGTAAGTTATGAAATCTAAGATGAAATGTTAAGGTAATTGGAAATTTCATCATGAAGGCATTTAAGTTATGAAATATGATATGTATGTATGGAATAGATGCTACCAAATTATTGTGTGTTGATAATAGAAAAAGGGGGCTGTTTTAGTATGATGGCCGAATGGTACTTATTTGTAGGTGAAAATGGTATTTTGTTTAAGTTGTGATATGTAGAAGGAAATTAAGTGGGTGATGTTACTAGTGGTAGTATGACAAGATACCCGTATTTGACCGAGTATCACGTTGCATGAAAACAAGATTTGCAAAGTTATGTTGTCACATCTCATGTTTTTTAAAAAGTTCATATGCATAGGAATAATAAACACGAGACGAATGATTCCGATGAGACACGATATGTTATGTTATGTTCATGATCATGATTATGTTATGTTATGTTGAAGCGCTGTCCTGACATCGAGACCGGAGTGGTAGGTGTCAGGGGCCCATGTTTACGTTACGGCTGAGTGTAACACCGGGCATGGGATACGGAATCTCAGTCATAATGCGTCACCGTTGGCACATGTGCATATGATTCATGATGTTATATCGCACATGTACTATATGGGGAATCATTCGGTATGTCGTGCGTTATTATTCTTATGAAAAGTGCTATAGCCAATGATGTAAATGTTATGTCTTCATGTTATGAAAAAGTCATGTTATGCAAGTTATGAATATGTCATGTTATGCAAGTTATTAAAATCATGTCATGATTATGAAAAGTCATGTTTACGAAAAGTCATTTTATGAAAAGTCATGTTTTATGCATCACGTCATGACCATGTCACCTTAGGGTTATGATTAAGAATTCTTTAAGTATATGATAGCACTACAGTGGACAATGTAGTGTTAAGCATGAGAATGTAGTACATGTAAGATATGCAAAGATGGTATAAGTTATGGATTAGAAGTTAAGTATGGATATAGTATGTTGTTTTGGATTAAGCAGAATGAGATGTTTTTATGCTATGTATGCTTTGAAATCTTCCTAATTTATCCGCTTTCAGTTTACCGCAGTTTACAGATATAATATGATACTTTACTTGTTAGAAAGGAGACGTGCTTATTATATTCAAAATTTATGGTTATTATCATTTGTCACCCCGTCTCCCCATGTATGATCCACATGTCATATCTGGTAAGACTACTTGCTGAGCGATTAAAAGTCGGTGGCTATCGCTCATACTTGCCTCATTTATAATTTTTCAGATAACAGGTATCAATATACAAGCTCGTTGAAGACATGCTAGATAGACCATTGATAACGAAGAGCATACTAAGAGATTATTTCGAATGCATTAAGTTTCGGATTATGATGTATGATATATGATTTCAGTATTCTGTATATGATGATTGTACAGTTTAAGATGTAGTACAGTGCATGTCGATGAAGATTTGTTTATGTTATGTTGCTTCCGCTTATCGATTCATTATTCATGTCGACATGTACATGTATAGTATCGACGCTTTGTACTCTATGGAGTAGAGTACGGTGGGTGCACTGAGCCGGAACCCTGGTTTCGGGCGGGGCGCTACATTAACATTCTGTGAACAACATTATAAATTTGCCGTTTTGTATATCCATCTATATTCCATTCATAGATAGATTTTCCATGATATGAATTATTGAATATATACTCTTGTTCCTCTATTAATACATCTTGAGGAGTAGGTCTAGGATAATAGTACATCCTTTGTATTGGCTTATCTGCAAATTTATATTTTAGTTTATTTATTTCATCATCAATTACCTTATGATGGTTTTCTTTATCACTCATTAATTCTTCAAATTCTTCATCAAGAGTACTTAATTTAAGATTTTTAAACTTAATATCTAACATCTTTTCTAAATCAGTAGTAGATTTTAATTTAAAATCTTTTACTTCTGGTGGAGGTTGAATTGTAGGAATTGCTATAATATCCCTACTAGTACTAGCCGTTTCAGTGACTTGTACTTTTGTTTTTATTTCTTTGATATATGATATAATCATATCCATTTTGTTATCTATGGATTTTATTTGTTCTCCTAATACTATTAAATATAAATTACTATAATTTTGTTGTGTCAAAATCATATTTATATGAGCAACTGTTGTTTGAAGAATATTATTCTCTAGAAGTTTTTGAAAAGCAGTAAAATATCTTACTTCATTATTTTTTCCTATTTGAAAAGACTGTTGTGGAAGGAAAACTGTATGTAATATCTTTCCATTTATAGTATAATCTCTTTCTATGACAGAAATAAAACTATGAATATAATTGTTTAAAAACCAAGGTACAAAAGTTACTACTTGATTTTTTTCAGAGAGATCTTTATAATATTGTTCTTGAAAATATAATTTATGTAGCGCCCCGCACCCGGGCCTCGTCGTACTTCACTAAGGAGAATACAAGGCGTCATGCATAACATGCGAACATCCATAACATAAGTCGTGGGCTCCCATGCTAACATTCAACATGGTAGTAAAATTTAGACAGAATTAAAACTTTTCAAATTAAACATGCATTACGAATTAACTAAGTTCCCAAAGGTAGTAGCCCCACAAAATAACATAACCGAAATCCAGAGAGTTTAAACATAGTCATAATACAAATCGTCTTGGCAGCACAAAAGTCCTTAAGCTTAGCTCCCTTCATACTCCTCGCCTATGGATAAGGTACCCTCAGCTCGTCCTCGATCCATTCTATCTTGGTATTATCTGGCTCTGGGAAAAATAAAGTGTGAGTGATAAAAATCACCCAGCAAGAATACAATAAACTACCATGAAATACGTAAAGAATCATAACATGAATGTATTACCCCAAAAACCTCAAAGAATCATAATTCATACCTGATCTTAAATCCTGAACTTGCTTGACGTTCGGCTTAAGCATGTTTTTAGGTAATGCTATACCAATAATAACTTATAACCACTAACTGTAACATGCAATATGTCCTCATGATCGTGAGTTATGCAAGATGCAATGCATGATGTCATGTCATTTCAAAAACATCATTTTGGTCCCATAAAGTAACGTGTCGTAAAAACAGAGTGTCAGATCAATTAACCCCAGATCTGAACGGGTCCAGAACATATCATCAGACCAATTAACCTCGGGTCTGGGACAGGTCCAGAACAGATATCAGATCAATTAACCCCAGATCTGAACGGGTCCAGAACAGATATCAGATCAATTTACCCCGGATCTGAACGGGTCCAGAACAGATATCAGATCAATTAACCCCGGATCTGAACGGGTCCAGAACAGATATCAGATCAATTAACCTCGGATCTGAACTGGTCCAGAACATATCATGTCATCGGACCAATTAATCCCGGGTCTGGAGTCGGGTTAGTCGCATGCTTGGCCGGCAAAGGAATCATTAAGCTTTCTTTAAAAACATGGGACCGTAAAAACTTTTTATGCATAAAGAAAACATAGTCGCTTATAAAACTTGCTTGCATAAGTAAAATCCATAAAAATCAGTTTCATGATCATGCTTGATACATGTAGTGATATGCAATGCAATTCATGACATGAATAATCGTATGCATTCCTTATAACGTGTCAACATGCATGGTTTTGGAACCGAATATTTTCAGACTTTCACTTCATATTCATGGAGCGGTTAAGCTAACCAAATAGGTCTATTTCCATAATCTTTTGTCACAAATACGTTTGGTGGAATCTTAGATACATGTCGTAAAAATTTCAGATTATTTTAATAACCATAAGGGCTCATTTAATTAATTTCCGAAACGGATTAAGTGCTGAAACTGAACTGACATATTTTACCAAAAATTCAATTGCGGCAAATCCATGATTCGTTTTTCAGAAATTCCAACTCGCACAAATCATAAACATGTGGAACTAGTATCTTGCTGAAATTTAGCCCATTTGCATATCTCTAAGTCCTATTTCCGAGTCCAGTAAACTGTTACTTAATTCCAGCTTGGTTCCGGTGACTTCAGTTGAGCAGTTTTAGTAATTAATTCATTAAAAATAATCCAGAACTCATTTTACCAAAATTCTAGCTGGTCTGTTCACTACACTCATAGAATTATTACCATGCCAAAGATCAGATTTATTGGTCCTCTACAAGGTCCCTTTTCAAGTCAGTGAAAAGAGGTCACGATTTTGCTCAATTCCCGTTTTTCAGGTCTAACCAGTCTTTCCAAATATTTTATTAAAAATTAACCATAGCCCATTTTACCAAAATTCCAGCTTGCGTCTCTACTATACACATGGGGCTAGGTTTATGCCAAAAATCAGATTTATTGAAGGTCCACAAGGTCCTCTTTTAATTCGTTGAAACCAGGGATCAATTCTGCCCAGCTCCAGAATTTTTTACTGGAGCAGTTTTACCGTATAATTTCTCAAAAATAATCCTTAGCTTATTTTAACAAAATTCCAACTCTCACTTGTGCTATACTCATAAGGTTAACTTTGTACCAAAAATTAGCTTCATTGAAGGTCCGTAAGGTCAGTTCTTAAACTGTTTAAAATGTCATTCCATTCTGCCCTATTCCAGTAGTTTGCTAGTTTGTCATCTATACAAGTCAAAAGTCCATGTTCACCTTCTATTCCATCCTTTAGGCCGAAGCTTATGTGGTGCCTTAACCACATTTTACAACATAGATTCAAGCATGCATTCATATTCAAGAGTCATCTTAGTCTAATCTTACCATCAATCTCATAAAGCTCCTACCTTTCACATGTATACTTTTCTTAAGACCTTTCGTGTTACATTCACAAGTTAATCTTGTCTAGACCTACTTAGGTGAACCTTATTTCACTCTAGATCAGCCTCATTCCATAATGCATATAGGAAAAGACTCCATCTTTGAAGGAATAATTCACATGCAAGGCATTGTTCATAGGGAATCACTAAGATATAGTCTTAAACTTAAGATATTCAACTAAAGATCAAATCTTAAGGATCTCTAAGCATTCAAGTCACTAACTCTTTAAATAAATCATGAGAGATCATGGTATACTTGCCTCTTCAAGCTAAAGCTCTTGTCTTTGCTTGGTTATGGAGTGAGTTGAGTTGAAATCCACCTCTTTCTACTCCCTTGGTCACACGGTTTTGATGGAGAGGAAAGAAGAGGGTTAGTCCTCATTCAATAGTGAAAATAGGATATGTTTGAGGCTAGAGCATCTTACCAAAATGAGCTTGAGTGGAGATTCAAGCACCACAATATGTCTCCACCTAAGAAAGTTGATGGCTTTCACCTATTTGAACCATGGAGGCCACGGTTTTGATATGAATGGAAGGGTTCATGTTAGCTTCATTCTTCACCAAAATAAGAATTCACTTAAGGAAGTTTGGAACAAGACTTACCTAGATGTTTCTTGAGTCTTGGAAGTGAAGTTGAGCTCCTATTCTTCAAGATGAAGGGGCCGAATTGTTGGTGAGAGAGATGAGGGTTGTCTAAGTGTTATGCTCTTGCTTGAATGTATCTTGAGAGGAATCTCAAGATGACAAGAAGGTAGATGTTTCTAGAAGGGTTTAAATCAAAACATGTTAGGGACTTGGGAAGGGGGTGGACGGTTTTGGAGGGAGAAATAGGAGGGTTAGGGTTCTCATGAGTGTTAATCAAGGTTAGGTTAGTAATAACCTTGGTTACTTTATTCCAATTATGGTTACTTTAGTGCTAACCCAAGTTACTTTATCAAATCATGGTTATCTTAATCTTGGTATAAGGAAAAAGTGACCATGGTAGGATTTAAAAATCCTCCATGTCTAGACATAAAGGGCGGTTTTGGGTTGGGGTCTTTATGACCTCAACCATACTACCTCTTTCTTTAATGAGTTGTCTTACTTGTTCTTTAAATGCATGTCTATTTTGTGTTCTATTTAAATTTTCTAATAATGGATTGAAAAATCAAGAGAATTCTAGAATCCTTTGCATGCCTTGGCCGATTTTTAGGGCCTTTTGGGCAACTTGATATTTCTTGTAATTTTAAATTCATGTGCTATATTGTTTTCCAAAATTAGCATATATACGTATATATAATAGGAAGTACAATGTGCATGTCACCTAAAACATATACTAGTGCACATGTCGACGCCGCCGTTCCATCAATGCTGACGCCAGGACCGGCGGCTCCGGCCAGCCGGTCCTTTGCTGCTGTTCTCGCTGGTTCTCCAGCACCCGTTCCCACCACCATATCCACTAAACAGCCTCAGCGGTTTAAGGGGTTACCCTCTATCGTTTTTGATGAATCTGAGGTAACGGCTTTGTTGACACCATTCCGATTTTCATTGGTTGGATCCTTTTGGAATGGTAGACCATCAATGGTAGCATTGCAAAAAGCGCTGGATCGTATTGGCTTTGTGGGCGCCGTTCATGCAGGTTTGCTAGATAAGGCTCACGTACTACTGCGTTTTGAGAAGGAGGCTGATTATAATCGATGTTTTTGCCGTAGATCATGGAATATTCTCGGATATCATATGAGAATTACTAAGTATACTCATGACTTTGATCCTAGATATGACGCTCCAATTGTTCCGGTATGGATATCCATGCCCGGGCTTCCCGTTTACCTGCACAATGATGCCGCACTTTTTGCTATTGCTTCGATGCTCGGATCACCCATCCGATTAGATGCTGCCACCCAAAAGATACTGCGTCCCTCAGTGGCAAGGATATGTGTTGAAATTGATGTCTCTAAGGAATTGCCAAATAAACTGCACATCCAAAGTATTGATCATCATCATTATCAGACTGTTGTTTATGAAGATATACCTGACTATTGCTCAAAATGCAATCTTTTGGGACATAAACGCGATCGTTGTGGCGAAACAACTGCTAACACTGCTAATCCTCCTCCGCCTCTGGTACCGCAATGGCGTCCGAAATCTTCGGCTGAAGCCCAGCGCCCCACTGCAGATCCGTTGGATGATATTCATATTGCACATCCTCAGAATAGTCCACAACAGCAAGTGGACAATGACCCAGTCCCACTGGAGGAACCTGCTGCCACAGATACTCCGGCTATGACTATGGTCGAACCCCCTTCGCAGGTTCCAGCAGCTTTGAACAGATCACAAGATGATAATCAGCTAGGTTGTCTTACATCTCCGTTGGATCCAGACATTCTGCATACCTCGTCAGAATCTGACCTTATGGAATTGCCTCGTCCAGTTATGTCGGCTGCTGTTGTTCAAGAGGATTATAGACAAACTTCTGATGTATTATCCGTTCGCATGCCATCTGTAAAAGAGGGTTCTTCAGATGCAGAGCTGTTGCATCGACTCGCTAATCCTACTCTTGACCCAGATGCTGAGGGATTTATTCCTTGTATACGTAAGCGTCATCGCAGGTTACATTCGCAAATCCCTAGACCCCCCCGCCAAGTCCTTACTCGCAGTGCTGTTCGTTCTTCAAGCTCTACTTCTCAGTTGTCCCAATGAATACACTAACGTGGAATTTGTGAGGTTTACGCACATCAATGCCTCGCTTGCGATTGTTACTTAGTCAGTATAATATTCACTTTTTATAATGGAGCCTCAGCAACCTGAATCACGTTTGTCTAGAGCGCAAATAAACTTGGGTTTTACTACATCACAAAGCGTCTGCGAAGGACGTGCATGGTGTTTGTGGAAATATTCTTATATGCACCTTCTTGATGTTCGTTTGTTGGAACAAGTGGCACACTTTCGTTTTCGGTTACACACGCAGCAAGTAGTAATTATTTCTTGTGTTTATGCCCGACATACAGTACAAAGCAGGCAAGTTCTATGGCGAGATATAAGATGTTGCTATGATGAGAGCCGTGAGCCATGGGTTATTGCGGGAGATTTTAACACATTCTTGTCCCCTTTGGATCACAAAGGGTCTTCGCGTCCTTCTCTTTCGACCCTTCGGGATTTCAATGACACAGTCCAATATACTGATTTGCAGCTGGTGCCTCATGTTGGAACTCGATACACATGGCAAGGGGGACGTGGTCTAGGACGCGTATGGAGAAGATTGGATTGGGTATTCTGTAATGAGGAATTTTATAATGTTTTCCCAATGCTGAAACTAAATCATCTTAGCCGGACAACTTCGGATCATTGCCCACTATTGCTACAATGTTCGAATGAATTGTACCATGGACCAAAGCAGTTTAGATTTTTGACAGCATGGACATCACATCCAGATTTCATGGTTTTCGCCAAAACCGCCTGGTTATCATATCCTACGGTGGGTGGCATGCGGGGTTTGTGTGCAAAATTGCGAGCTTTCAAGAAGGACGTAAGCAAATGGAATCGAGAGGTTTTTGGTAATATCTTTCATATGGTGGAAAAAGCAGAACATCAAGCACGCTCAACTGAGATTATGTTTGACCAAGATCCCACTGAATCTAATCGCATGGCATATTTTGAAGCACAATCAGAACTACGCCATGCAACAAATATCGAAATGGAGTATTGGAAGCAGAAAGCTCGTGTAAAGTGGTTAAAGGAGGGTGACTGTGGATCGCGTTATTTTCATTCTATTGTTAAGGATAAACATCGGAGACAGCGACTACATGGAATATATCGGGAGGATGGAAGTTATTGTGATACGTCTGAGAGTATTGGTAATGCAGCGGTGGAGCACTTCACTCGAATGTTCACAGCCCAGCATGTTGATGATCCCACAACATTCTTATCATCAATCCCATCGGTAATTACTCCAGATGATAATTTCATGCTCACAGCAATTCCGTCTTTAGATGAGGTCAAATCAGCTGTTTGGAGTTTGGATCCCCACAGTGCTGCGGGTCCGGATGGATTTAATGGCTGGTTTTTTCGTACCTGTTGGGAGGTGATTTGCATGGATGTATATAAAGCAGTCCAGGAATATTTTTTAGGATTTCCAGTCCCACGAGCCATGGCTCATTCGATGATTGTGTTGATACCCAAAGGTGAATCACAACGCACCTTTAATGATTTTCGGCCTATTGCATTGTCTACCTTCATGAGCAAGATACAAACGCGTGTTTTAGCCACACGACTGAACGTTCTACTGCCCAAGCTCATCTCACCTGAGCAGGCAGGGTTTCAAAAAGGACGAGGCATCACGGAGCAAGTCTTATTAGCCAATGAATTAATTCATTGGTTAGATAAGGGTACACGTCCAAACAAGGTTATACTTAAGTTGGATATGGCAAAAGCCTTTGATCGAGTAAATTGGCAATACTTGAAGTCCATTATGCAGAGTTTTGGTTTCTCCCCATTGTTTATCACCTTAGTTTTAAATCACTTAGAGGGCACGCATATTTCAATTTTGGTAAATGGCATGCCGAAGGGGTTCTTTAGGCCTACGAGAGGGGTCAAGCAGGGTGACCCTCTTTCACCTTTACTGTTTATTATGGCTGCAGAAGGCTTTAGTCGTGGTCTCAAGCGCATGGTAGCTCAGGAAGCTCTTCTGCCGTACACCATAGGACGCATCCCGATGACCATCACTCATCTCTCTTATGCAGACGATTTGCTTATATTTCTTGCTGCAAGCAGGCGAAATTTGCGTAATTTCAAGCTTTTTCTCTCAACATATGAACGCATTTCGGGCCAAGCGGTCAATTGGCATAAAAGTTCGGTGGTGTATTCGGATGCAGTTCCTCTTTCGCAACGACAAACATTTACTATGCTTCTAGGTATGCGGCAGTCTACCCTTCCAATGAAATATCTGGGTTCCTATCTTCATAAAGGTATTACACGCTCATATCATTGCCTAGCTTTACTGCAACATGTGGACTCTAAATTGAATGGTTGGCATGCGAAGTTGTTAAGTTTTGCTGGTCGAATAGTGCCCATCCGATCAGTTCTACTATCCATTCCTCTACATGTTCTTGCTGCTTCTGCTATACCACGTAGCATTGTAAAATCTTTGGAAAGGCGTTTTGCTGGATTTCTCTGGGGTTCAAACCGCCGTCAGTGGGTAAAATGGACCACTATTTGTTGCACGAAGAATGAAGGTGGGCTTAATATTCGGAGTCTGGATGTAATTCAGCAGGCATATGCAGCTAAGATATGGTGGCAGTATCATATCTGCACCACATTGTGGGGGGAATATATGCGATTGCGCTATCGTAGGAATGCCACATTTATTCCACATCTATATGATTCACCTGGTTGGAAACGAATTTGTCGTATTAATTTACAATGTCAATCGCTAGTCCAATGGTCTGATGGTGTGCCAGTTTGGCCTACTTCCACGGGCCAATTTCTTATGCGACATGCGTATGATTCATTTCGAACAATGGCTACACAGCGCCTGTCTAATCAAATCGTCTGGATGCCACGTCAACGTCCGATGATCCAAGTTTTCCTTTGGAAGCTTCTGCATAAAGCACTGCCGTTACCAGATATTCTCGCTCGATTCATTCAAGTACTCCCCAGCATATGCCCTTTCTGCCGAGTGGAGTCAGCCACTTGCGATCACTTATTTTTCCACTGCTCTCAGATAAGTCCTGTTCGCTCTTACTTTAATGATCTCCTTGATATATGTGCGTATCAAGCTACTGGATGGCGCAGCTTTCTTGTATCGGTATGGTTGGAATCTTCAGGGGGATTTCTCGGACATATGCAGCGCATTTACATTGGTGTTCTTAATTGGAATATCTGGAAGATGTATGCAGAGATAGTGTTTGGTGAGGGGTCTTGGTCGCAAAGAATGCTTCTCAAGAGTATACGGCTCGATATGTTTTTGTGGGCTAAGTCTCAAACTGGTACAAAAATTGTGTCAAATATCCCAAGATTAATCAGTGCTGGACTATCACCACCTCTTCGCTCGTCTAGGCTTCGGATTGTTCGATGGTGCCCGCCGCCAGCAAGAAGGTTGAAGTTAAATACGGATGCTTCTGTTGGTCATACAACAGCAGGTGGTGGCGCAGTCTTACGTGATGCACAAGGCTCTCTTATACATGCAATCTCTTTTCCCTTGCGACATGATTATCCGGTTCGAGTGGAGGCGCAAGCAGTTTTACTTTCTCTCCTATACTATCTCCCTAGATACGGCAATGTTGACGTTGAGGTAGATTGTCAGCAGTTGCTTTCACTCATCCACGCTACGACTCCGTTGGCTCCAGATCTTGCACGTCTTCGGGCATTCTTTGCAGCATCATCGCTTAATATATATTATGCTCCCCGGGAGATAAATCAGGCAGCGCATTTCTTGTCTCAAGAAGGATCACGGGCCACAAATCTTACATCCTACACATCACTGATTTCATTACCATCATACGTTCGAGGAATAATCCTGACTGACTTCACGCTCCCAGCATTTCGCACATCAGACAATGGTGAACACTAGCTTCATATTTTGGAGTATCAGCCTCCTGCCTCTAGCGTCTTTTGCAGTATTTCATACTTCATTATACGTTCTAAGTGGGATTGTACAGTGTCAGTTTTGCAACAATATAAATATGCACGCTTTTTCCTTCGCCATGGTTTTATCCACAAGGGTGGTTTTACATGGCAAGGTTTTAATGCGACATATCATATATTGTTGCACTTTCACTATTCACATGTATCTCTATTACTTGTTTTCATATGATGACTTCATACACATTGTTGTAATAAGGCTTTCTCCTCCGCCATAAGTGAGGCTATTTAATAAAATATATATTTTTCCAAAAAAAAAAAAATACACACCTATATATATAGGATATACCTAAAAAATTCGTTGATGCTTCTCTCTGGCGCCGCCGCCGCCGCCGCTGCCGGAACTCCATCTCTATCACACAGTCCCGCTTCCGATTCACTACCCCAGGCAATCCCGCATTCTAATCGCCCATTCTAGTCCCTGCAATTCATTTCGCCGATTCTTTTCTTCATTATTATCGTGACTCACATGACATCTGCACCGAGCTTCGCTGCGGTTGTCGCTGGCGTGGCTCATTCCGGTAATATAGACATTTCGCCGAAAACTGTTTCCCGATACAAAGGACTCCCATTGATTTCCTTTCTAGATGCTGAAATTGATGCATTGGCAGAACCCTACAGGTATTCTTTGGTTGGCACTTTTTGGTATGGCAGGCCACCTTTAAAAGTTATACGTGAGGTTTTTGAGAAAATTGGTTTCCATCAAGATTTACGCATTACATTGATTGATCAATCGCATATCCTTTTGAATTTCCGCAATGAAGCGGATTATTTGCGCTGTTTCTATCGTCGCTCATGGCAGATTTCTGGATGCCATATGAGGATTACAAAGTGGACTGTAGATTTTGATCCAAGCGCTGATGTACCTATTGTTCCAGTCTGGGTTGCGCTGCCATCTTTACCGATTCATCTGCAACATCATGCCGCCCTCTTTGAAGTCGTTAGGCAGATTGGTACACCGTTTGAAATTAGATGTCGCCACTTCAGATGGCTTGCGCCCATCAGTGGCTCGAGCCTGTGTTGAAGTTGATGTATCACACGATTTGCCTCAAAAAATTTATCTGCAGGCAAAAGGACGAATGATCTTGCAATCCATAGTTTACAAGGATCTACCACTATTTTGCACATCATGCCGCAGATTAAGTCATGCAGCAGCTGCATGTCCAACTAAGGCCAATGGTACGGCCCCACCACCGCCCCCTCCTCCCCCGCCGCCACCTCCGCCAAAGTCGGATCACCCACTACGGCAACGTTGGACCCCAATCAAGAAGCGAGTGACGGAGTCGACCTTGTCTCAGCCCGAGATCATTGCTGAACCTGCTACCAGGGTGGATCACTCCCCGCCTAGGACGGAATCCCAACAGAATCTGCCTCGCGCCATGCACCCAGATGTTGACGTTCCTCCATCGGCTTCACCACATCCCCGCGTTGCTGCTGCCCTCTCTGAAGAGGAATTTTGTGATGCTGCGGATCAACAACTGCCCGTCGAGCCAGCCCACTTCGAAACAGGTCACTCATCTGACACAGATTTACCTATTGAGGGGTCGGCTGAGGAGATTTCCAATGTTCCAGAGGATGTAGCCCGTCGAATGTAGTGTATACCACCCTCGCCGGATGAGGAGGTTTTGATATCACGTTTGACAGATACCGAGACTGCGACGGAGTTCATACCAGTAGTGCCAAGACGCAAGCGCCGAGCTCGTAAAGATTTGCCGCCTCTTCCACCTTCCACGATCTTAACTCGTAGCGCTTCTCACATCGTCCAGGGAAGTACCTCTCTTTCTCAATGAATAGCCTGGTTTGGAATATTCGGGGCATGCGTGCCTCCTTGCCTAGATTAAAACAATTGGTTTTGGAGCATCGGTTGCATTTACTAGCTTTAATAGAGCCCAAACATACTCCTTCAAGCATATGTAGATTCATGTTGCAGCTTGGTTTTACACATTCTTACGCTTCACAGTCACATCGTATTTGGTTTTTTTGGCGTGATGCTGAGTTTCGATTACTTGCTACTCAGGATCAAGATCAGGTGGTGCATTTTACTCTTCAATCCATTTCGCTGCAATGGACGTTTGTATTTTCGGTGGTATATGCCAAAACTACGTCTACACAGAGACGTCCTCTTTGGCAGGCATTGTGTGATTTTGCTGTTTCGTGTCATTTGCCTTGGATGGTTGGTGGTGATTTTAATACTTTTCGAGCATTAGAGGATCATCGTGGTCGGTCTGTTCCAGCATTAGCATCATTACAAGATTTTAATGACTGCATTGAACGGTGCTCTCTTATGGCTCCTCCGCACCAGGGCTCAAGATTTACTTGGGCAGATGGGAGAGGTCTTGGTCGTATAAGTCGCAGGTTAGATTGGCTGTTTATTAATTCTGCATTTCAGGATAGCTTTGCGGAGCTGCAGTTATCACATCTGCCGAGGGTTGCCTCTGATCACATGCCATTACTGCTGTTGTGTCGCCGAAATGGGGTTAATAGCCGGTGCACATTCCGGTTTTTAGACGCCTGGTTACATCACTCAGATTTTCATACTTATATGAAGCAGGCATGGTTATCATATCCTACAACTGGTGGTATGTATGGTTTCTATAGAAAATTATTCTCATTCCGAAAGGATATTCAGAGGTGGAATTTGATATCTTTGGCAATATTTTTAATAACCTCAAACATGCGGAGACTCAATTAAATTATGCAGAGGCAGCCTTGGATGCCCAGCCAACTGAAGAAACAAGGACCGCATATAATAAATCCAAAGCCGAGTATCTGCGAGCATCCACCTCTGAATTACTTTTCTGGAAGCAAAAAGCTAGAGTTAAATGGCTTCATGAGGGTGATGCAAATACAAAGTTCTTCCATTCTATAGTTAAAGGGAAGAGGACACACTTGCGTATTCAGCACATACATAATGCTGAGGGCCATTTATTAACGGAGCCGTCTGACATCATGGCAGCTGCGGTTTCTTTTTATACTGAGTTGTTTGCACCGGCATCCACGCAGAATCATTCGGCTATACTTTCGTACATCCCTCGGCTGATATCAGATGCGGACAATATTATGTTGACGACACTTCCGACTGCTGCCGAAGTTAAAGATGCTGTGTGGCATCTGGATCCTCACAGTGCAGCTGGTCCGGATGGTTTCCATGGTATGTTTTATCGTTCATGTTGGTCGGTGATACATTCTGATGTGGTAAAAGCTGTGCAGGAATTTTTCCTGGGTATCCCGCAGCCGTCTGTTATGGCTAGTGCAGTCATTACTTTGATTCCCAAAACATCATCTCCGCAGTCTTTCAGTGATTTCCGACCAATCTGTTTGACAAATTTCCTGAGTAAGGTATGTACCCGCATTATTGCAACGCGCTTGGGCCTGCTTCTTCCCAAGCTGATTTCTCCAGAACAAACAGGTTTCCTTCCAGGGTATGATATCTCGACACAAGTCTTATTGGCACGAGAAATGGTACATATGTTGGATAATGGCCCTTCACATTTATGCCTGAAATTGGATATGATGAAAGCTTTTGATCGGGTCAGTTGGGATTATTTGGAACGCCTTTTGTTACAATTTGGTTTTTCAGGATTTTTCACTCAGCTCATCCTCAATCATCTCCGTGCCACTACATTATCAGTTTTGATCAATGGTGAGCCATCACCAGCGTTTCGCCCACATCGGGGTGTGAAACAGGGGGACCCTTTATCCCCTCTGCTTTTCATTCTGGCATCAGAGGGTTTCAGCAGAGGCTTATCATCGTTAGTGGCTGCGGGCCACATACAGCCAGTTAGGCTTGGTCGTATTCCATTTGCCATATCTCATTTAGCTTATGCAGATGATCTCCTTATTTTCCTGAAAGGTACACAGCGTAATATACGCCATTTTAAAAGGTTCTTAACGGAATATGAAACTGCTTCTAGACAAAAGGTAAATTTTCAAAAGAGTAGTATCATTCCATCGGCTCGTCTTTCCACGCGGCGTGTTCGAAACTTGCAGGAAATACTCGGGATGAGACTTTCGGCATTGCCCTTCCGCTATTTGGGTTCCTATCTTCACAAAGGTATCAACCGCTCTCGGTTTTGCGCTACTCTTTTATAGCATTTCGATGACAAGTTACATGGTTGGCATTCCCGTCTTCTTTCTTCTGCGGGACGTTTAGTCTTATTGCGTTCTGTACTTTCGGCGCTCTCCCTTCATGTCATGGCGGCAGGCGGCTTGCCAAAGTCTGTCATTAAAATGATTCATCGGAAAATGGCCACTTTTTATTAGGGGAATCGACACCACTGGGTTGCATGATCCAGTATTACTTTGCCAGTTGAGGAGGGCGGCTTGGGGCTACGGGATCTCAATGCATTACAGCAGGCATATCAATGCAGAATATGGTGGTTATACCATAGGCAGAACACTTTATGGAGTCGTTATATGCAGGCAAAATATGGACGAAGGGGAGATTTTCAACCACGTCTACTGGATTCGCCAGTTTGGAAGCTTATTTGTCGCATTAATAATATTTGTGTTTCGCACACAACAGGCGCGAATACCTATCTCACATGGCAACCTTCGACCTCGGGGGAATTCACTTTAAAATCTGCTTACGATATATGTCGATCATCTAGACCAACATTGCTCTCAGCTAAGTTCATTTGGTTTAAGCAACATTCGCCATCCATCAAGTTATTGCTATGGCATTTGTTCCATGCTGCCTTACCATTTGAAGATTATATTGGCAGTTATTTGGCAGCTCGTCCTACGCAGTGCCCTTTTTGCAAGCACCACTCGGCAACAGTTGATCATGTATTTTTGTATTGTTCGCCAATTCGACTACTATGGATGTTCTTTGCGGCAGAGTTGCAAGGAGTTTCTCCCACTGCTCTACCTCTACGCCAATATTTATTGTCTTGGTGGTATAGATCCTCATCTTCTTCAATATATGGGGTACTGAAAATTGTTGTCCCTGGAATCTTAGTACAGAACATATGGCGTTGCTATGCTAGTTTGGTGTACGGAGACCAGGCTTCCTTTTCTGTAGCTTCACTCCGGGCTACAATCCATTTT
Source organism: Eustoma russellianum (assembly GCA_036186865.1). NCBI lineage: Eukaryota > Viridiplantae > Streptophyta > Magnoliopsida > Gentianales > Gentianaceae > Eustoma > Eustoma russellianum. The sequence continues at coordinate 33,314,965 of AP025041.1, forward strand.
GATATAGATATGTGGGTTCATACGCTTCATGGTTCCAAGCTAGCCGCAGGGCCTTCCCCGCCGATATCATGGATTCCAAAGGTTCGCTCTCCGCGTCTTCAAGTGATCAAATGGCTCACTCCTCCATCCGGTCGATTTAAACTTAATGTTGATGCAGCTGTTGGACGCTACAATGCTGCAGGCGGAGTCATTCTGCGTGACTCTTATGGCGCTTGTGTGCGTGCCGTAGCATTCCGCCTACCTCCGTGTACCCCATTACAGGCTGAAATTCAGGCAGCTTTATTTGGATTGCTATATTTTCTTCCACTATATCGGACGCTTATTATAGAGTCCGACTGTGCGCAGCTGCTGCAGCGTTTACGTCAGCAGCAACCCGTATTTGGCAACTTTCACCTCAAGTTCCTACAGATGCTGATTATTAAGAATAACTTGGACATTAATCATGTATACAGAGAGGCAAATATGCCAGCACATTACCTGGCTCATCATGCAATGACGTCGCCACTCACTTCCTACTTTACCTCCTCCAGTCTGCCTCCTATGGTTCGTGCTGCAGTCTCTTTGGACCTCACATCAGCGTTCTTGCGTATGCGGTAATCATTAAGTCTTCCGAATGGATTGGTGCACTTTCTTATCCTCTGCTTGTACTCATTTGAGTGCAGGCAGACATGGTATGTTGCCCGTACTTTTTCAATTTCTTATCATTGGTCTTCGCAATGCTTATACACATATTATTTTTCCTTGCACATGGTTTCCACTTTGCAAGGGCGCAAGTGTTTTCATTGTAAATGGTGAGGTCAACGCTATCAAGGTCTTCCACATGGATTGGCATCTATATGCTATTGCTGCCTGTACTCTTGTCAGTGCAGGCAGCTTTTGTGAGCTCAACATCTTGTCGGTATATTTTCTTAGTCTGTATTTGTTGTGCATACGTGACGTATTTTCTGATATTACTGCTGCATGGGCATTTTCGTGTCTTCAACATTTGATGGTCGATATTCTCCTGAGTTTCCGTATGGCTTGGATTACCTTTCGCTCAACTGCCTGTGCCTTGGTGGCACTATTATGACACATTGGCGTCTCATCCTTATGCCGTCTCAGATTGTCTTCCACAGGGATTGGCGTTTCATGAATCTTCCTGCCTGTCTCCTACGGGATTCAGGCAGGTTCGGTATGTCTTGTTATCTTTTGGCCTGCATTCTATGCTGTTTTCTCATGCTTCATAACTGCCTTTTTATGCTTGCTCTTTCATGTCTTGGACTATATCTATTGGTGGAGAGATATGTTTTTTCTACATTGGCGGCCTCAACGGTCAACCCACATCGCCCATCCATAAATTGGAAGTTCTACATCAATGACATAACTACACTTTGGCTTTTCTCGGAGGTACTCCATGATGCGACGATCTCGCGCAACAATTTCCGCTGTTTCAACTGCCACACTCGAACCACGCCTCTGTCTGCCGAATACACACATTTATACTCAGACTTAGATTTTATACATCTCAATGATGGTTGTATAAATATGTACGCTTTTTCCTTTGCTAGGGTTTTGTCCACAAGGGTGGTTTTTCCTGGCAAGGTTTTAATGCGGCATATCGTATACGACTGGAGATATGTTCTTATTAGTTCGTTATTTCATTTATTCGCATACTCTGATGTTTTGTAATAAGGTTTTCCTCCGCCACAAGTGAGGCTTTCTATTAATAAAATCAATGTTTAAAAAAAATGTACATACACGCCTATATGTTCGGGTACTAGGTATATATACATATATACCTTCCTATGTATACTCATGTAGGTATTTATATATTTCATACACATATATTATATAACGCACACATATATATATAGTGGTATGTATTGTTCATATAACTCTATATTTCATGTATCACCTCAATAGTACTTAAGTAAGGAGAGTTAAGTTGACATGCGCTTAAAGAAATTGTCGCTTTCATTCCGTCTCTTATTCATAGTTTTCACGCACATGATCGTTGGGGTACAACATCCTCCCCCCTTATCATAAGTTTCGTCCTCGAAACTTTAGAACTAGTCAAAAAGATGGGGGTACCTACTCCTCATATCTTCCTCCGTTTCCCATGTTGCCTGTTCTTCCGAATGATGTTTCCATTGTACCTTCACCATGGGTATGGATCTCTTCCTTAATGCCTTCTCTTTCCGATCAACTATCCTTAAGGGTTCCTCCTCATAGGTTACGTCTTTTTCAACCTTCAACTGTTGATCTTCAAGGATGTGGCTTGGGTCATATACATATCGACGGAGTTGAGAAACATGGAATATATCGTGCAGCTGAGAAAGAGATGGTGGCAACACCAAGCGGTACGCAACTTCGCCTACTTTCTCAAGGACTTCATAAGGTCCAACGAATCTTGGGCTTAGTTTTCCTTTGATGCCGAATCTCTTAACTCCTTTGGTCGGAGAAACTTTCAGAAAGACTTTCTCTCCTTCTTGGAATTCTAAAGGTCTCCTTCTTTCATCTGCCCATATCTTCGTTCTATCTTGCGCTGCTCTTAGTCTTTGCTGGACTAACTTTACCTTTTCTCGTGTTTGCTCAACAATGTCGGGTCCCGCATAGATTTTATCTCCAATTTCGTCCCAATAGAGTGGGGACTGAGATTTTCGTCCATACAATGCCTCATTAGGTGCCATTCCGATGGATTGTGGAAGCTATTATTGTAAGAAAACTCAACGAGCTTAAGACTTTTATCCAAGCTTCCTCCGAAATCAAGAATGCAAGCGCGTAGCATATCCTCAAGGGTTTGGATGGTTCTTTCTGATTGTCCATCTGTTTGAGGATGAAATGCGGAACTCATTCTTATCTCTGTGCCCATTGCCTTTTGAAAGGCTGTCCAAAATCTCGAAGTAAATCGGGGATCGCGGTCGCAAACAATACTTATGGGCACTCCATGTAGACAAACGATATGGTCAATATACATAGAGGCCAACTTCTCCATAGATGCCTTAATTGTCATAGCCAAAAGTGAGCAGACTTAGTCAAACGATCCACAATGACCCATATAGCGTCATTCCCATACTTAGTCTTGGGTAGGTCAGTCACAAAGTCCATGGTGATGTGGTCCCACTTCCATTCCGACACTTCTAAGGGTTATAACAATCCAGCAGGTCTTTGGTGTTCGGCTTTTACTCTTTGACAGATCAAACATCGCTCAACAAATTCTGCTATTTGTTTCTTCATACCGGGCCACCAAAACTTTTGCTTGAGATCTTGATACATCTTATTAGCTCCAGGATGTATAGATAATCGAGAATTATGAGCTTCCATCAAGACTTCATCCTTAATTTCTTTGTTATCGGGGACACATAACCGTCCTCGATACCATAAACTACCATCACTGCGAATCTCAAAGTCATCTCGCGGCTTTTCTTCCATCCTTTCCTTGGCTTTTCTTAAGTTTTCATCAATTCCTTGAGTCTCCTTGATCTTATCAATCAATGAAGGGACAAGAACTAACTTGGCGAGAACTTCGTTGATTGAGTCAACTTCTTCTAGGCCAAATTCTTCCATGTCTCGTTGAAGAGGTGGTTGCCGTGGGTGGCTTGCCTTTCGGCTTAGGGCATCAGCGACTTTGTTAGCTTTTCCCTGATGATACTGAATGGAGAGATCATAATCTTTAATCAATTCCAACCATCTACGCTGCCGCATATTGAGCTCTTTCTGGGTAAAGAGGTACTTTAGGCTCTTGTGGTCTGTGTAGATCTCGCACTTCTCGCCATATAAATAGTGACTCCATATCTTTAATGCGAATACCACTGCGGCATGTTCAAGATCATGGATACGGTAGTTTTGCTCAAATGGCTTCAACTATCGGGATGCATACGCTATCACTTTGTCATTCTGCATGAGAATACATCCGAGACCATTCTTCGAAGCATCACTATATACTACGTACTTCTCACCAGGAGTGGGCTGAGCTAGGATAGGAGCGGACGTCAACTTTGCTTTCAGCTCCGAGAAACTCTTTTCACAATCGGCACTCCATTCAAACTTGGTCTTCTTTTGGGTCAATCTGGTGAGGGGAACAGCTATCCTCGAGAATTCTTCCACAAACTTTCTGTAATACCCGGCTAGTCCGAGAAAACTTCTCACTTCAGTAACATTTGTTGGCCTGGGCCATTCCGTGATAGCTTCAATTTTCTTGGGATCTACCGATATCCCATCTTCTGAAATCACATGACCAAGGAATGATACACTTCACAGCCAAAACTCGCATTTGCTAAACTTGGCATACAACTGTCTTGCTCTTAGAATATTCAAGACTGTCCTCAAATGGGCTGCGTGAGTCTCTTCGTCAGGTAAATAAATCAGGATGTCGTCTATGAAGACCACTACGAACTTGTCCAGCTGCTCTTGGAAGATTCGATTCATGAGATCTATGAAGGCGGCAGGGGCATTGGTCAAACCGAAAGGCATGACTAAGAATTCATAGTGTCCATAGCGGGTTCTGAAAGCAGTCTTAGGGACATCTTCCGCCTTAATCTTCAATTGAAAGTATCCAGATCGTAGATCAATCTTACTAAAAATTCGAGATCCCTGCATTAAAATGCTTTAGATAGGGTTTCAAAGGATTTAAATCTTAGTCAAGTTAAAACTTACGAGTTACTTACCCTGAGATGGTCGAATAAATCGTCAATCCGGGGCAATGGGTACTTGTTCTTTGTGGTGATTTTGTTGAGCTCCCAGTAATCGATGCATAAGCGCATACTTCCATCTTTCTTTTTCACGAATAGCACTGGAGCACCCCAAGGTGAAACACTGGGGCGAATGAGTTTCCTTTCCAACAGTTCATGTAACTGTTCCTTTAGCTCCTTTAGTTCCGCAGGTGCCATGCGATAAGTGGCTTTAGATATGGGTTCAGCTCCTGGAACAAGGTTTATTTCAAAAGAAATCTCACGATCAGGAGGTAGTCCAGGCAGATCATCAGGAAATACATCAGGGTATTCATTAACAACTGGAACTTGTGCAAAGGTAGGGCTTTCTTGTTCAGCACTTAGTACATAAACCAAGAATCCTTCATGACCTTTCCTTAATGCACGGCTGGCACGAGCTGCATTAACAAAGACTCTCTTGGGGGGTTTCTTTAACTTAGTTCCTCCTTGGAATAACATCTCTTCTCGAGCTGGGTTCTTAATGATAACTTGCCTGCTTCGGCAGTCAATGTGGGCATGATTCTTTGAGAGCCAATCCATTCTGAGAATCACGTCAAAATCACTCATAGATATGGGGATCAAATTGGCCTTAAACAACTGGTCATTAAACTCAAGCGCACAATTTCTAAATATGTGATGGGAAACAAGCATCTGGTCGCCAGCTGCTTGTACTCTATAAGGTGAATCTAATCGGACTGGATCGTGATCGATATTCTTAGCAAACTTCCTTGAGATAAATGAGTGGCTAGCGCCACTGTCGAACAACACATTTGCAGGTATGCTACACACTAAGATAGTTCCAGTCACTACGTCAGCAGTCTCTTCAACATCAGCATCAGTCATGGCGTGCACCCTTGCATTTGCACGTGGCCGCTGATTCCTTTGCTGTTGTTGTGGTTGTGCTCCCTTTTTCGGGCAATCCTTAATCATATGGTCATCCTTTCCGCATCCAAAGCACTTACCTGTCTTCCACCTACACTCTCCCATGTGCCTATTTTGGAAATGAGGGCATACTGGTATCGCTGGCTGCGGAGCTGGGGCCTGATTCTTCGGCTGATTATTTTGATTTTGCTTGCGGCGCTGATTCTGTCCTTGAGATTGTCCCTGACGAACGGATCCTCTGAAATCCTTCTTAGCCATTTTCCTATACTTCTCATTTCCGGTCCCTTGTCTTTCTCGCTTTTGACCCACATCATCTCTTCGTATGATATCTCTCTCTATACGGTAGCATGCATCCAGAAGTGTTCCAAAATTGGCAGGATTTGCATTTACCAACCATTTCCTAATTCTTGGGTTTATACCTCTTTCAAACTTCAGCATTTTCGTTTCTTCATCATTCATAGTAACAGGCTGAAACCTCCCAAGTGCGATGAACTTACTTGCGTACTCAGCTACTGTCATACCCGACTCTTGCCTCAGAGATTCAAACTCATGTCTCTTTTGCAATTTGACTGACGGAGGGATATAGAACTTATGAAATTCTTGCAGAAATCTTTCCCAAGTAATCGGTCTGGGCAAAGGTTGCAGATTCGTCTTCCACCATTGATTAGCTTCACTGATCAAGAAGGGTCTGATAGCCTGAGCCTTCATTTCCTCTGGGGCCTGAATTAGCTCAAAACAATTTTCAACTTCATCTAGCCACTTCTCCGCAGTATCTGGGTCTGGTTTTCCCTCAAACGGTGGTACATTAGCCCTCTTGATCTTCTCAAAATAGTACTGGGCATCCCTTACTGGCTGATGTGGCTGAGGTGGGACATTCTGATGAATTAGGCCTTGCCCTATTTGCGTAACGACTTGACAAAAGGTCTGGAAAGCATTCATATTCGGAATAACCGGAGGAACAGGTGCCTGTGGAGCTGGTGGTGGATTATTCTGTGCCGGAGAGTCCTGGTCCTGCTGAGGTGGCGGAGGGACCTGTTCTGGTGGTGGAGGGATGGGCTCCTGAGCAGTTGGTCGTGCTCTTGGAGGTCTGCCACGTGGTCTCACCATCTGCACTTATGGGTTTATCGTTTATTTAGAATATCGGAATAAAAGCAATGTATTTGACCAAGGACCTTAATTTAAAAATTTTAAAATACGGAAGGAAGAGGACACGTCTTTCGTCCTAACTTCCATAGTTCAGGATACTTTATTAAGTTACATCCTAAACCCGGTCTACGTGGTCCTAGTCTAAGACCATCACTCATCTAAGATCATGATTTAGGTCTAAGATCAAACTTAGATTGCTAAGATGATAACTTAGTCCTACGTTCTACCCGAAATCTAGAGCCTGGGCTCTGATACCACCTGTAGCGCCCCGCACCCGGGCCTCGTCCGGATACGGTGCACCCGCCGTACTTCACTAAGGAGAGTACAAGGCGTCATGCATAACATTCGAACATCCATAACATAAGTCGTGGGCTCCCATGCTAACATTCAACATGGTAGTAAAATTTAGGCAGAATTAAAACTTTTCAAATTAAACATGCATTATGAATTAACTAAGTTCCCAAAGGTAGTAGTCCCACAAAATAACATAACCGAAATCCAGAGACTTTAAACATAGTCATAATACAAATCGTCTTGGCAGCACAAAAGTCCTTAAGCTTAGCTCCCTTCATACTCCTCGCCTATGGATAAGGTACCCTCGGCTCGTCCTTGATCCATTCTATCTTGGTATTATCTGGCTCTGGAGAAAAATAAAGTGTGAGTGATAAAAATCACCCAGCAAGAATACAATAAACTACCATGAAATACGTAAAGAATCATAACATGAATGTATTACCCCAAAAACCTCAAAGAATCATAATTCATACCTGATCTTAAATCCTGAGCTTGCTTGACGTTCGGCTTAAGCATGTTTTTAGGTAATGCTATACCAATAATAACTTATAACCACTAACTGTAACATGCAACATGTCCTCATGATCGTGAGTTATGCAAGACGCAATGCATGATGTCATGTCATGTCAAAACATCATTTTGGTCCCATAAAGTAACGTGTCGTAAAAACAGAGTGTCAGATCAATTAACCCCGGATCTGAGCGGGTCCAGAACATATCATCAGACCAATTAACCCCGGGTCTGGGACGGGTCCAGAACAGATATCAGATCAATTAACCCCGGATCTGAATGGGTCCAGAATAGATATCAGATCAATTAACCCCGGATCTGAACGGGTCCAGAACAGATATCAGATCAATTAAGCCCGGATCTGAACGGGTCCAGAACAGATATCAGATCAATTAACCCCGGATCTGAACGGGTCCAGAACATATCATGTCATCAGACCAATTAAACCCGGGTCTGGAGTCGGGTTAGTCGCATGCTTAGCCGGCAAAGGAATCATGAAGCTTTCTTTAAAAACATGGGACCGTAAAAACTTTTCATGCATAACGAAAACATAGTCGCTTATAAAACTTGCTTGCATAAGTAAAATCCATAAAAATCAGTTTCATGATCATGTGTGATACATGTAGTGATATGCAATGCAAGTCATGACATGAATAATCGTATGCATTCCTTATAACGTGTCAACATGCATGGTTTCGGAACCGAATATTTTCAGACTTTTACTTCATATTCATGGAGCGGTTAAGCTAACCAAATAGGTCCATTTCTATAATCTTTTGTCACAAATACGTTTGGTGGAATCTTAGATACATGTCGTTAAAATTTCAGATTATTTTAATAACCATAAAGGGCTCATTTAATTAATTTCCGAAACGGATTAAGTGCTGAAACTGAACTGACCTATTTTACCAAAAATTCAATTGCGGCAAATCTGTGATTTGTTTTTCAGAAATTCCAACTCGCACAAATCATAAACATGTGGAACTAGTATCCTGCTGAAGTTTAGCCCATTTGCATATGTCTAAGTCCTATTTCCGAGTCCAGTAAACTGTTACTTAATTCCAGCTTGGTTTCAGTGACTTCAGTTGAGCAGTTTTAGTAATTAATTCATTAAAAATAATCCAGAACTCATTTTACCAAAATTCTAGCTGGCGTATTTACTACACTCATAGGATTATTACCATGCCAAAGATCAGATTTATTGGTCCTCTACAAGGTCCCTTTTCAAGTCAGTGAAAAGAGGTCACGATTTTGCTCAATTCCCGTTTTTCAGGTCTAACCAGTCTTTCCAAATATCTTTTTAAAAATTAACCATAGCCCATTTTACCAAAATTCCAGCTGGCGTCTCTACTATACACATGGGGCTAGGTTTATGCCAAAAATCAGATTTATTGAAGGTCCACAAGGTCCTCTTTTAATTCGTTGAATCCAGGGATCAATTCTGCCCAGCTCCAGAATTTTCTACTGGAGCAGTTTTACCGTATAATTTCTCAAAAATAATCTTTAGCTTATTTTAACAAAATTCCAACTCTCACTTGTGCTATACTCATAAGGCTAACTTTGTACCAAAAATTAGCTTCGTTGAAGGTCCGTAAGGTCAGTTCTTAAACTGTTTAAAATGTCATTCCATTCTGTCCTATTCCAGTAGTTTGCTAGTTTGTCATCTATACAAGTCAAAAGTCCATGTTCACCTTCTATTCCATCCTTTAGGCCGAAACTTATGTGGTGCCTTAACCACATTTTACAACATAGATTCAAGCATGCATTCATATTCAAGAGTCATCTTAGTCTAATTTACCATCAATCTCATAAAGCTCCTATCTTTCACATGTATACTTTTCTTAAGACCTTTCGTGTTATATTCACAAGTTAATCTTGTCTAGACCTACATAGGTGAACCTTATTTCACTCTAGATCAGCCTCATTCCATAATGCATATAGGAAAAGACTCCATCTTTGAAGGAATAATTCACATGCAAGGCATTGTTCATAGGGAATCACTAAGATATAGTCTTAAACTTAAGATATTCAACTAAAGATCAAATCTTAAGGATCTCTAAGCATTCAAGTCACTAACACTTTAAATAAATCATGAGAGATCATGGTATACTTGCCTCTTCAAGCTAAAGCTCTTGTCTTTGCTTGGTTATGGAGTGAGTTGAGTTGAAATCCACCTCTTTCTACTCCCTTGGTCACACGGTTTTGATGGAGAGGAAAGAAGAGGGTTAGTCCTCATTCAATAGTGAAAATAGGATATGTTTGAGGCTAGAGCATCTTACCAAAATGAGCTTGAGTGGAGATTCAAGCACCACAATATGTCTCCACCTAAGAAAGTTGATGGCTTTCACCTATTTGAACCATGGAGGCCACGGTTTTGATGTGAATGGAAGGGTTCATGTTAGCTTCATTCTTCACCAAAATAAGAATTCACTTAAGGAAGTTTGGAACAAGACTTACCTAGATATTTCTTGAGTCTTGGAAGTGAAGTTGAGCTCCTATTCTTCAAGATGAAGGGGCCGAATTGTTGGTGAGAGAGATGAGGGTTGTCTAAGTGTTATGCTCTTGCTTGAATGTATCTTGAGAGGAATCTCAAGATGACAAGAAGGTAGATGTTTCTAGAAGGGTTTAAATAAAAACATGTTAGGGACTTGGGAAGGGGATGGACGGTTTTGGAGGGAGAAATAGGAGGGTTAGGGTTCTCATGAGTGTTAATCAAGGTTAGGTTAGTAATAACCTTGGTTACTTTATTCCAACTATGGTTACTTTAGTGCTAACCCAAGTTACTTTATCAAATCATGGTTATCTTAATCTTGGTATAAGGAAAAAGTGACCATGGTAGGATTTAAAAATCCTCCATGTCTAGACATAAAAGGCGGTTTTGGGTTGGTGTCTTTATGACCTCAACCATACTACCTCTTTCTTTAATGAGTTGTCTTACTTGTTCTTTAAATGCATGTCTATTTTGTGTTCTATTTAAATTTTCTAATAATGGATTGAAAAATCAAGAGAATTCTAGAATCCTTTGCATGCCTTGGCCGATTTTTAGGGCCTTTTGGGCAACTTGATATTTCTTGTAATTTTAAATTCATGTGCTATATTGTTTTCCAAAATTAGCATATATACCTATATATAATAGGAAGTACAATGTGCATGTCACCTAAAACATATACTAGTGCACATGTAT